>CM046346.1:6393147-7031432 GCA_025403435.1 Artocarpus heterophyllus | reverse complement strand
TTATTGCTAAAAAGTGAACATATTTAGTGTGCTATTTTATTTTGTGCTGCCATGTATAAGCTATTTAAAATGTCATATTTATGCTTTTGTTATAATTATTACACCCTGCAACTTTTAAAAATAAACTTTAATATTAAAATAATTAAAAAGTAAGAATTTAGTGTTTACTAAAGTAAAAAATATTAATCTATTGACCAATATGAATCAAATACCAAATTTGCTATATGCTAAAGTTGGTAGCAAATTGGATGTAGCAAATTTGGCATTAAAAATAACATTATATTGGAGAGTATTTACATTCAAATACCAAATTTACTATTAACATATGACCATTTTTGCATTGCATTAGAGACGTTCTAAGGTTACATAAATATTTCGATTAATTTCAAAATTTGCCCTTGAAAAGTAAATGTGCTTTAGCGGAATTGGAAAGATAGAACTTTATCAACCTTACCAAAACAGTGGCTTCTAAAATCTACCTAAAGAAAACCACCTAAAGGGGAAAGCCCCTTAAAAATAGCGATAAAATACTAAAAGTTTATATTCAATATTCCATAGTTTAAACCCCATTACAATTAGCTAAAGAGGGTATTTATAACTCTCTTAAAAAAATAAAAAAAATATCGGCTAAAGCATACGACATTACAAATGACGGTGCAAATATAAAAGAATGATCATGTTTGCTTAACCTTCCTACGTCAACATGTTATCTCAATTTGCCCCCCTAACACTTAAAATGGCACAAAACTCCCTCTTATAATAATTTGCAACTTTTATGATTGGGACATCAGAATTTTCACGCTTTTTTTTTTTTTTTTTGAATTGAGAATTTTAACGGTTTTGATAACATGCAGATCATGTGATTGCTGACAAGATGCAATATCGTTAATTTATACCAAGTAGAATTCATAATTTAAAAAATAAAATATTTGCATATTCTACCTTGCTATAACCCTAAGTGTTGTCTCCTCCTTTGCTCATGAAAATTAGGTTTCTTATTAACTTGTCTTATACAATCATTGATCTTTACTTACGTTTCTTAATTAACTTGACTTTGACATCATGTTATTGCTTAATTATTTTCGCCACCGAATTTTCACTAGAATCATTTGTCTCCTTCAAAAAATTCAAATCCAATCTGAATTTTTTTTTTCACAATTTTTAGGGAGTTGTTATGTCCAATCTTTTTGTCCCTTTCAATAGTACTAGCAACATTGTAAGCAAAAACTAAATAAGTACTTTGAAATACCAAGGGTATTTTGGAAGCCAATTTGAACCTAAACACTATATTATTTTTAAATTTTGTGAAAGGAAATACTATAACAAAATTAGTCCGAACTAAAACTTTTTGATTCGAATCAAGTTCCCATTTGATACCAAGACTTTTTTTTTTATTCCACAGACAGAAAATTCTCATTAAATTTGGCTAAAGAAAAGAAACTACAAAATAAGAAGTCTTCGTTGTTTGTTTACTTCTACAACATTATATGTATTCATCTTGTTTACTTCCACAACATCTTTATTCTCTCATTGATGACATTGCAAAAACTGACTGACAACACCAAAAGTCAGGGCAGCACAAATAGGCAGACCATGCTATGAGCTTCACCAAACTGGGGCCTAAAAAAAAGTTGATCACACCACTACACTAATAATTTTCATGGTTCGGGAATTCACCGCCTATCTGTCTGGAATTACCCAGGTGGGATTCATTTTGTAGTGCCATGAACCTCAAACGCTGCTTTTGACACGGTAGACACCAATTTTCTTTTTCGGTTCAAGGACTTGCAGCTTCACGATGATGAAGCTGCTCCTCCGGTTGCGCGTGGCCATACTGGTGGTTCAGAAAAGCAGCAAGTCCTTGTTTGTGGGGCAGATCTCAAGGTTTGCAGTGAGGTGAAATGCAGCAAAGGCTTCAGTTGCCGGAGTTTTTGTCCTGCAGTTTCGCTAATTTCTGCATATTGAACTTGCAGCCTGATCAACCTGGTTAAATAATCCAAAATCAGAATTTTTTAGCTAAGAAAATATTCTAGATTTTTACAACAAGTTACATGAATATGTGATTGGATAAAGTTTGACGGGGACGGATAATATATAATATGGAATTTTGCCTTGGAACCAAAACATGCAAGAAATTAAGAATTTTACCTGGTGTGCCAAGAAAGCAAGTTAACTCGTGTTGCCACTATTTTTCCCATGCCATCCATTTTTAGTTCTTAAGAGAAATTCTCTGTATAATTTTAGCCTTCCTTTGAGCTCTAAAATACTACTCTTTTTGAGGAACATTTTGAAGACAGGACAAGTCTTCACTAGCATCTTGCTTTGGGAAATTGAGAACTCTATGAAATTAGTATCAAGGAATAAACAAAACTCAATACAAGTTCTTTTCGATGCATTTGCCTTGAAACATTGGAGTTGTATTTGTAGAAAACTTGGGCGATGAAATCGATGATAAGATTAGAACGTTAAAATTTGAGAGAATCTTTTTTTGTGATTTTTGCAAGATTTACCATGTACTTATCACAAACATGTAGCAATAATCATAAAGGAGAATCTATACCGTGAAACTTTTATAGAATATCTTGCTGTAGTTTGAATCCATTTGCATAACGTTTATTCTATGAAGCCAATAATAAATTTAATAGTTTTAAAATCTTTTTAAGGGAATCTTTTACTCAATATAGTATTGTAACGCCCCGAAATTTATTTAATGTTATTGTAATATAAATGATGAATTAGTGTGTCATAATTAATGTTTCAACATTAATTTGATTACTTGGTTGGATTTTGAATTTTTGTTGTTTTGTTAATTTGGTGAATCCAAATGATTTCTTGTTGTTTTAAAATGATGTTTTGAGTTTTAAAACACAACAATTTGTAAAATGTTAAAAATATTCCGTTTTACAAAACCGTAGGCGGCACATGGTTTTCGCACAGTAAAACCGCCCACCGTTTTTCTCTATTTATTCCTCTCTCTCACCCTCTTCCTCTCGCTCTCTCTGATCTCTCTCTCTCTCCTCTCCCTTGCCGTGAGCTTCCTCACTCTCTCTCTCTGTGTTTCCTCTCTCTCTCTCAATTTCTCCTTGAGTTTTTGAATCAAATTTGAATCCAAGCTTCGGGTTAGCAAGGAGGAAGCTCGGGAACGTGATTTGGCAACCGAGAACGCGGATTGAAGCTTCGATTCGAGGTTAGTTTTGAAATTTCTAAACTTTTTACAAAATTTTCAATTTTGTGCATTTTTGAAATCTAGGTTTGCTTGGACTTAGAAAACCTTTGATTTGAGTTAAATGAACTTAGAACAACTAGAATCTAAGCTTAGATTGAAGAAAAACAGATTGGATTCAAGATTTTTCATTTTTCTCCCCATTTTCTCATTTTTGGATTTTTGAGATTTTTGAGTTTAAATCTTGTTTAAATGAGTTCAAATGTGTTCTAGTATGTTTTTCTATCAACTATGATTGTTTTTCATGCCTGGGATTTGAGAAAAACAGGTTAAAATCAAGATTTAGATTTTGGGGGAATCGAAAACTCGTGGCTGGATTTCTGGGTTTTCCTAGTTCGGCAGCCAGATCAAGGGATTGGCTGGCCGATGTTCATCTCTCTGGCAGGTCGAACCTGGGAATGTTCGGCCGACCGAACTTGGCTTCCGGCAGGCCGAACTGCACAGTTCGACCGGCCGAAGCAGGGAGTTCGGCAGGCCGACCGAGCATAGAGAATTTTGTGATTTTTCACCCGTTTTCACTGTTTTGGACCCCGATTTAAATTCCAACCTTATAGAATGATTTTAAAGATACAAATGGCACACTAGGACATCATGAAATGGTTTAGTAACATAGAATGTCTCGAACTAGATATTGATCGACTTAGTTTGTATCTAGGATCGTTTGTGGTTCCGCGGAGCTAACGTATAGCGGACCGGGATTACGGTGTGGGGCACCGGCACGAGTATTGAGGTAGGACTTCTACCCTATTCTTTGATAGCCTAGTTTCAAAATGATTTGGCTTTGAAAAGGATTTCTATTAAAATGTTTTCAACGGTTGTTTGAAAATGAATTTATCGGTTATATTTTAATATACTGTGAACTGAAATGAACTTCATAATGAATGTAAATGACAACACTCGGTAATTGGGTTTTGAATGATGATGATAATAAACATATAGGCATGATGCCATATCAGAGATTGGGTCGTGTAGCGATCGACCTTGGGGGCAGGTCCCGAAACCCAGCTGGGCCACTACGGTGGTGATATTATTATGGTTTGCCTAGGAAAGGAAAATGATATTACTGGTTGTACGAGTAAACTGTTTTGGGTAAGAACGGTTTTACTCAAATTTATTTATTTATTTATTCATTTAAGGTTTCTTTTAAATAATTCCTGAATAATGAAATGTTTTTTTAAATTAAATTATTTTATAAAACATAGTCCTACTGAGCCTTTCGCTCACGTTTTATTTGTTTTAAATTTTCCCCTCTAGGTGGTTTTCCATTTAGGTTTGGAGAAGATTCAACGGACAGGACCCAAGAGCAATAGAGGGATTAGTAAATTTATTTGTATTATTTAAATCAAGGCATGTAAGATTTTAACTTTATTTGTACTTGGACTGTGATTGTATTTATGATATTGTTAGTACCATGTGTGTGCACAAGTTGTGGGTCTGTGGGACCCATACTCGCGACTTTATTGCTTTATTATTATTCGTTTAATGATTTCAATTGCCTAATGTATATGAACTCTTTTATAAGGTGTTGTTTTAAAGAACCTCACATTTCATATTTAATCCAACCCCTAAACTCTTGATTTTTAATTAAATTCTCTTCTAATTAATTTAAATAATCCGCCACGTCACCTTCCGTACTTCGGGGCGTGACAAGTATATCCGTTACATAATTGATAATAGCAAATAACATCGATGATATAAGTAACAATTTTTTTAAAATTTAAGAACAACCTTCTATGTGACTTTACACAAATATCAATTATAATAGGTCGGATCCACTAGGTCATCATATTGACATGATAAACCCATTCAAGAAAGAGTTATCACTTTCTATGTAGATCAGTGCAACCGTCATCTCTTTCCTAGTAGATTTTTTTTCCATATTAGTTTACTGAAATTATAATACATTTTCTCTTTAGATTATAAAAAGTGATGTTCAATGATGACAAGTGATGTTCAATGATTACAGCCAGTTACATGAGGATTTTCTGTTGAAATATAAACTTGTTTTAGGCCCAAAACTTAATGAAGTTCAAATTCAAATCCAAGCCCAAGAGATTTTCTATATTATTCTTCAAAAAATATCTAGATATTTTTGAAGTGGATGAAGTATAGAGAATTCTAGATAGAAAATATTTTGGAAGAGAAATATAAAGAGTGAATTATAGCCTTTAGATTAAAAGTGTGTTAGCATAACCCTAGCCATTGGTAAGGAGGTGCCACTAGTATAAATAGGGGTGATTTCTCTCATTTTGTATCAAGAAGAAGTAAGAACTTCTAATAGTGAGGAAGCAAAGAACCAAAGGTTTTTAAGTGAGTTCTTTGAGTATGTGAGGAGTTGTAATTATAAGAGTGTTTAATCTTATAATAAAAGAGTTTGGTGTTTGAGTTTGAACAAATTTCCAACAAAATGGTACCAGAACTAAGGTTGTGAGGTCTCTTGAAATTCTAAGTATGTTCTGTGGATGCAACTTGGACTGATCTTTCACATTAGAAAAGATTTCTTGAGATTAAGAGTATAGGAAATTTGTTCTAAACATATCATTATAGCATATCAAATCGAAAAGAATGACAAGACGAGTGTAAAAATGCAAAAACAACTAAATAGGAGCCCGGACGTGCCTGAACTAGCCGTTGGAAGCTTCAGCCAACGTTGACCATTGACTAGTGTTGACCGTTGACTGTTGACTACATTGATGATTGACCAACATTGACCAAAATTTGACTTTTTGACCCCGAGTCCCTCCTAAGGTTTTTCAAATTCCAAATCCATCCATGCAGTTGAAATTCCCAAGTTCTCACTCTATTAAGAGCTATGGCCACCAACGATATGGTGTCTTTCTAAGTTCCACCACTTAAGGAAAACAACTTTGACAATTAGAGTATCAAGATGAAGGCATTGCTGAGAGCAAATGACGTTTGGGAGGTCATAGAGAAAGGCTACGAAGAGCCAAAGAATGAGTCGACGCTATCCTAAACACAAAAGGATAGTTTGAAGGATTTAAGAAAGAGAGACAAAAAGGCTCTCTTCCTCATCTATCAAGCCTTAGATGATGACAATCTTGAGAAGATCTCAAGTGCTGCTCTACTAAGCAAGCATGGGAGAAGCTCTAAGTCTCTTACAAGGGAGAGGAAAATGTTAAAAAGATGCAACTTCAAACTTTAAGAGGAAAGTTTGTATCATTGCAAATAAAAGAAGGTGAATTGGTTTGTGACTACTTCTCTAGAGTCTTACCCATTTCTAATCAACTAAAGAGAAATGGTTAAAAGTTAAAAGATATGGCCATCATGAAGAAGATTCTTCAATCGTTAGACTCGAAGTTTCATAATATCATAACTATCATCGAAGAAACCAAAGATTTAAAAGACATGACGATTGAGCAACTATTAGGTTCATTACAAGCTCACGAAGAAAAGAAAAGAAAAAAGGGATCATTGATCAACTCCTCAAGACGGAAGTCCAACCTACCAAGTCCAAAGAAAGCTTCAACAACAATAGAAGCCAATGTGGTCATGGTAGAGAACAAGGTCGAAGACAAGAGATAAGTCAAGGTCGTGGACGTGGACGAAGGTGGAACTCTTTCAACAATTCCAACAACTGCAACAACTATGAAAGAGGAGAAAGCTCTACGAGAGGTTGTGGAAGGAAATATTCAAACTTGAGGAATGAAAAATCTCAAGTTGAACGTTTTAATTGTAACAAGTTCGGCCATTATGCTAGAGATTGTAGAGCTCCCAATAATAGAGTCAATGAGAGAGTCAACTATGCGGAAGAGAGGCAAAAAGAGGATGGCACTTTACTACTAGCATACAAAAATAACTATAGAGAGCAAGAGAATATATGGTATCTTGACACCGATACAAGCAATCACATGTGTGGAAAAAGAAACTTGTTCGTAGAGCTCAACAAATCAATAAGCAAAATTGTCTCTTTTGGAGAAGATTCCAAAACATCGGTAAAAGGAAAAGATAACATTCTCATTCATACAAAAGATAAAAGTCACCAGTTAATTTCATATGTCTATTATGTGCCTAACATGAAAAGCAATATTCAACTCTTAGAAAAAGGCTATAATATTCACATGAAAGATCATAGTCTTTTCAAGAGAGATGACAACATAAATTTAATTGCCAAGGTGAAAATGTCGAAGAATAGAATGTTCAATTTGAATATTCAAAATGATGTTGCAAAGTGTCTTAAGGCTTGCTATAAAGATGCATCCTAGCTATGGCATCTTCGATTTGAACATGTTAACTTAGGAGAGCTGGAGTTACTATCCAAGTAGGAGATGGTGAAAGGATTGCCTCACATCAACCACCCCGACCAACTTTGTGCAGGATGTCTACTTAGGAAGCAATTCAATAATGGCTTTCTAAAGGAGACAAATTCAAAAGCCTGAAGGCCCCTCGAGCTCATTCATTCAGATGTGTGTGGACCTATCAAGCCAAGTTCTTTTGGGAAAAGTAACTTCTTCCTTCTATTCATAGATGATTTTTCAAGAAAAACGTGGGTTTATTTCTTGAAGCAGAAATCAGAAGTTTTTGAAGCATTCAAGAAGTTCAAGGCCGTGGTGGATAAAGAAAGCAGTCTTTAGATTAAAGCCATGAGATCTGACCGAGGAGGAGAATTTACTTTCCAAGAATTCTATGAAGTAAATGGAATTTGACGACCCCTGACAGTTTCAAGATCCCCCCAAAAGAACGGTATGGTAGAAAGCAAGAATAGAACCATCCTTAACATTGCACGAAGTATAATCAAGAGTAAGAGAATGCCAAAGGAATTTTGGGCAAAAGCTATAGCAATAGTAATGTACCTTGCTAATCGTTCTCCGACAAGAAGTGCATGGATAAAAAAACGCCACAAAAAGCTCAAAGTGGACGAAAGCCTAGCATTTCCCACTTAAGAGTTTTTGGAAGCATTGCTTATACGCATATACTAGATGAAAATAGAAGCAAGCTAGATGACAAGAGTGAGAAGCTTGTGTTCATTGGTTACAACACCAACTCTAAAGGCTACAAGCTATACAACCTAAGAAATGGGAAGGTTGTTATCAGTCGTGATGTGGAGTTCGATGAGGAAAGCACCTAGGATTGGAATGTCCAAGAAAAAAACTATGACTTCTTCCCATTCTTTGATGAAGAAGATGAGGAGTAGCCAAGTACAATGGATCAACCGACAAAAGCTCTCACTACACTACCAGTTTCATCAAAGATAACTAATGATAGAAATTCATTGCCATCTTTCTTGGCCAAAAGAAATGAAGAACGTATAAGGAGTCTTCAAGATCTCTATGAGGTGACTGAAAGACTAGATAATCTCATTCTCTTTTGCCTTTTTGCTGATTGTGAACTGGTGAACTTTCAAGAAGCTGCGCAAGATGAGAAATGGAGAAATACGATGGATGAAGAAATTAGAGCCATCTGAGAAAAATGACACGTGGGAACTTGATCAACTTCCCAAATGTCATATGGCCATCGGTGTAAAATGGGTGTACAAGGTGAAGAAGAAAGCTAATGGAGAAATCAAAAGATATAAAACAAGACTCGTGGTGAAAAGTTATAGTCAAAAAGCTGGAATTGACTATGATGAGGTATTCGCTCCTGTTGCTCGATTAGAAACCATTAGACTAATCATTTCTTTGGAAGCCCAAAACAAGTGGAAGATACATCAAACGGATGTAAAGTCAGCTTTCTTGAATGGAGTTCTTGAAGAAGAAGTCTACATTCAGCAGCCATCAGGGTATGAAGTCAAAAGGCAAGAAGACAAAGTTTTAAAGTTGAAAAAGGCTCTCTACGGTCTACAGCGAGCATCGAGAGCATGGAATAGTTGAATCGACAAGTACTTCCAAGAGAATGGTTTCATCAAATGTCCATATGAGCATGCTCTCTACGTCAAAGTCAAAGAAGGAGATATCTTGATGGTGTGTTTTTACGTGGATGACTTGATCTTCACCGGCAATAATCCAAACATGTTTGAAGAATTCAAGAAAATGATGGCTAAAAATTGTAAGATGACAGACATTGGACTGATGGCATGCTACCTTGGCATCGAAGTCAAGCAAGGGGAAGATGAAATTTTTATCTCACAAGAAGGCTACACAAAAGAGATCCTTAAGAAGTTTAAGATGGATGACTACAACCCGATAAGCACGCCGGTGGAGTGCAAAATCAAATTGTTCAAAGATGATGAAGCATAAAGGTAAATCCAACACTTTTCAAGAGCCTAGTTGGATGTTGGGGAGTCTAACTTGTACAAGACCCAACATTCTCTATGCAACTGGACTCGTGAGTTGCTACATGGAGACTCCAACAACTGCCCATTTCAAAGCTACAAAGAGAATCCTTTGTTATCTTAAAGGTACAACAAACTTTGGCTTGTACTATTCAGTTTCTAATGACTATAAGCTTGTTGGATACAACAATAGTGATTGGGCCGGAGACACCGATGATCAAAAAAGCACAACCAGTTTCATATTTTTCATGGAAGATACCGCCATCACCTGGATGACGAAGAAGCAACCAATCATTACCCTCTCAACCTATGAAGCTGAGTACATCGCTGCTACATCTGTGTTAGTCATGCAATATGGCTAAGAAACTTGTTGAAGGAATTAAGCATGACATAAGAAGAACCAGCGGAGATTTGCATTGACAACAAATTGGCAATAGCTCTAGTTAAAAATCCAGTTTTCCATGATCGAAGGAAGCATATTGATATTCAATATCACTATATATGGGAATGCATCACAAGAAAGGATGTGCGACTGGAGTACGTGAGGTATCATGACCAACTTGCAGACATCTTCACCAAGCTATTGAAGCAAGAAGATTTTGTCAGATTGGGAAATGCACTTGATATCATAAAACAAGTTTAAGGGGGTGTTGAAATAAAAACCTGTTTTAGGCCCAAAACTTGATGAAGTTCAAATTCAAATCTAAGCCCAACTCTTAAAAAGATTTTCTAGATTGTAGAGAATTCTATATATTTTTAGAGTGGATGAATTGTAGAGAATTCTACATAGGAGATATTTTGGAGGAGAATTCCAGAGAGTGAATTGTACCCTTTGGATTAAAAGCGTGTTGGCATAATCCTAGTCGTTGATTAAGAAGGTGCCACTAGTATAAATAGGGGTGATTTCTCTCATTTTGTGTCAAGAAGAAGTAAGAACTTCTAAGAGTGAGGAAGAGAAGAACCAAAGGTTCATAAGTGAATTCTTTGAGTGTGTAAGGAGTTGTAATTGTAAGAGTGTTTAATCTTGTAATAAAAGAGTTTGTTGTTTAAGTTTGAACAAATTTCCAACATTTTCCTTTCATTACAAAACCACTCGGGGTTTAAGCCAAAAGAAAACAAAAAAAAGGAAAATAGATAGTTAGGAAATCTTCAAATGAACCAAGATTTGACAACTAAAAAAAATATAACTAGTTTAGAAAATTAAACCAGCACATACATTTGTGGTTTGCAAATGCAATATTGTTTGTGTATCCGTGTAACATTCAATTTATTCACATGCAACATTTATTAACTTAATAAATGTAATCCAATACGTATTATATTTGAACAAGTTGAATGTTACATACACGCATAAACAATGTTGTATTTGTGAGCGAAAAATAATACATGGCATGGACTAGTTAGGGTGTCTGACTGAAGACTATTCTTAGAAAATTACTTTTCTTCTCCCAATTTATAGAAAATTATTAATAGTTTGAATTTACTCATATCAATTATCAAATTAGGATATCTAGCGATTATAGTCTTTAGTAACGTATATGATTATATTTTGTTATCTATATCTATACAGAGTCCGATGCATAATAGTACTCTATATTGCAAATTCTTTCTTTTTTCTAATACGTGGATCTAGGTTTCGAAGCCGTTTAGATCTATGTGATCTCTTCTTCTCCTTTTAATTTTCTAATATAATTTTTAATGTATATGTGTGCTTGTGTGTTTTATTTTATTTTATATCTTTCATTTATTAACAATTTTTAATAAGTTTTATTGTCTAATCTTTTTCTAATAACTAAATAAGTACTTTCTTTTGTAGGTAGCAACGTGGCAGAAATAGATAGAAACTCAACAAGCACCTTTTATTTTATATAACTAAATATAAATACTTGAAGCAACTTTCTTTTTTAAAAAAATAGCACATCTAATAGCATGTGTCATCCTATAAATAAGAAACGAAGATAGCAGTATCGAACGCATAACCCTTTATCCAAGACACTTCCTAATCCCCTCCTATGCCTAGACCAAAGTATCATGGGCTAGGTTCTTGAGACACTTATCATTTGAGAACCTAGTTTAAACTAAGAAGTTTTAGCTCAAATCAATTTTGATACAATATTTTCTTTTATAAAATTTGAATTGCTACTGTGTTTTAGTTTCAAACCATTTGTTTTTGTTCAAACCATTTGTTTTAGTTTTAGCTCTCTTAATAATACCAAGCCTACTTCTTAATGCCATAGACAGAAAAATTATCACTGAATTTGGCTAAAGAATTAAGCTACAGAATTTATGTAATGTTTAAAAAAAATCCAATAATTAATAAATATAACTAATTGAGGATTTTTCTATAACTGCGTCATTAAGCTCATAAGAAGTATAAGTTTAGAAGCTATGAGCACAGGTTTCAATAAGAATTATAAGATAACAATAGTATGACAAGCTCACTCATACTATACATGTTGAACCATTTTGGGAATAATTGCGAACTTTCAACTAGAAAGCTTAGTAACAGATAATATGTTGAACGGGTAAGAAAGAGTGTAGAGTTTAAGAGAAAGTTGACTTGAAACAAGTCAAGACATCCTTAATAGAACCAAGCATAATTTCTGTCCGATAATTAAGCATTTGATTGGTTATATCGATAAAATCTAAGTATTTAAATCAAAGATTTTTCTTAAAATTCGAACACTTATGTTACGCAAAGATTTGTGAAATTCTATGATTCTATGATTAGAGTGAATTTGGTAGTATAGAATACTGTAAAGAAATATGAGAATGTTATTAGAGATCTATTTAAGATCAAAAGACCCTCAAAATTTATTCAGAATTTAAATACTAAGATCGGAGATTTTTTTGAAAATTCTTACGTCAAGATTTATGATTTAAGAATTTGTAGAATTATATAATAAATTCTAAAATTCTATATTAAATACTAAAACTAGATTTCAAGGCTTGTTAGACCGTAAATTAACTTAAAATTTTGCTGTAGAAAAATTTTCAAGTATAGTATGACGTTAGCCTTGTTCAAGAGAAATACTCTAAATCACAAAATGTCCTTAATTGCCTATTAATAAAAAATCAGAGTTACGTGAGTAGTATTTTTGGTAAAAAAAAAAAAATACTATCCGAGTTTAGGAATTGACTGTTAAGACTACGTCAATACTAAGATACAACATAGAAAAGATCAAATTTATCTTTATGCATTTTAGGAATAATTTAAGATAAAAAACAATTTAATTTTATTACGTGATTAAGAAATTATGCCGATATTGCGTTATATAGAGATTAGTTTTAAACTATGTTGAGCAAACCTGACAGGAACCAAAATTTTCCTATCAGCTAATTAGTTTCTCCAACTAGTTAAAAAATACTTGCGTTGGAGAAACTTGGAGACAAAGTCTCCAAAAGTCAAAAAAAGATCCACAAAAAATAGATCTTGTCTCTAAAAGAGAGCTTACCTTGACCTATTCACAAAAGTGGACATGACCTATTTATTATTGGAAAATTTGCCTCGATTATTTCCTTAAGCTTTGAGTGCCACTCTTAGGTCCATTTAAATAAGATTTTTGCCTCTTTAAGGCTCACTTTATAGTTTGAAAATCAAGGCTAGAAAGTTTAAGTCTAATTAGTATTTTTATCTATATAAAGAGTGCCTCCTCGTAGGTCAAGAGGTAATAAATCCTATTTGTAGGTCAAGAAATTGGTACGACACTCTTAACTTAACTTACCTTGTCCTATTACATGTCTTATTCTACGTATGCAGTATGGCATGTTACTACATCTCATCACATAGCATAAAATATAACTATTCTTAATAAAAGGTGAATATGCAATATAATTTTATATAGCACCATCACATAAATACACTTCATAACATAAACATGGCATAATATGACATGTCCTAATCTAGCATGACATGACATAGCATAATACAGATGATGCATTTTCACAAAACATGTAAAAAGACTTTAATTTAAAAACTGTAGTTTTCATACTGTAGGCGAGATTCCTACTTACCTGGTTTTCAAAGCTAGGATCTACTAACTCGCTAGTACTTATCCACTATTTCAAGATTCTGAGAAAAAACACCCAATAAGAATGTAAGCTTAATTTGTGTTATGCTAATTAGTGTAGCATATCGAATAAAAAAATTAAATATTTTCTTAAAAAGTTCTCTTTATTAATTAACTGACTATTTAGATAGTTAAAAAAATTGATTAAATTTAAATTCTCATAACTCACATTCATTGTCTAACTTATTTTCCTTAATTATCTTTAATTAAATTGTACCAACATTATTAATTAATTAATTTGATAATTAATTAATTATGTTCTTTTTGTAACTTGACTTACACATCTCTCATGTTTCTTATATTGGCTCATTGCTATATATAAGTCTATTTGCATATGAATGCTATTATTTGGCCCATAAGCCCATGTCTAGTTATTATTCAATTCATTAGGCCCAATATGGCCAACGTAATTTGCATATAGGCCTCCTATATGGGCAAAAATGAGATTTTATCACTTTCGGGTTTTGTTTTACGTTTACAATCTCATTAAACGTTTTTTTATCTACTCTTATTTAAGAATGGTATGTATATATATACATTTCTTATTGATATTGTTCGCCGATATCTCCTCATATTTAATGCATAACCCATCTTCCTTAGTACACAAATTCATATATCAGCGAACAATATTGACTTATTAAATGAATAACGCATTAAAAATAAGAAGAAATATATAGAAAAATCCTTCCTAAATGAGAGTTTAAATAAAAACAAAAAAAAACAAAGATGTCAAGTGAGAGTATAACGTAAAACAAAATTTAGGAGTAAAAAATCTTGATTTTGTCCTTATAGGTGATCCATATACAAATCATATAACTTTAATTCCGTCTATTTGAATGAAAATCGAAAATTTAGGAGACAAAATGAGGAGATTCAAAGGTTCGGGGACAAATGGTATTTTTAAAATTTACAAGACAAAGTGAGGAGTACTGAAAGTTCAGAGAGTAGAGTTATAATTTTTAAAGTTCAATTAGCAAAATAAAAAAAGACCTTAAAATTTATGGGTCATTAATGTTAATAATCATTTAATTATTTCAAAAACCTTTGAGAGAATCTCCCCATTTTATATTGTTCATAAAACATCAATTATGACGAGTGAGAGCAACCTAATTGGTTGTAAGTCTCTCCACCCCAACTATAGGTTAATGGTTCGAGTCACGCTACGCCCCACTCAATAGTAGTGGTATTCCCTCTCCCCTCCCCTTGTATCAAAAAAAAAAAAAAAATCCGTTATGCATATTGTGGTAGCGATAACATCGATGATACAAGTGACAATGTTGAAGAGCATCTTTCACATGACTGTACGCGGGTCGTAATGTATCAATTAATGGTAGCTCGGGTTGGCTGGGTCATCATACCTACGTTGTACACCCATTCAGTAAGAACTAACAATTTTATATGAAGTTCTATGCAATCATCGACTATCTCTCCTTGTATTAGTTTACTAAAATTAGCATACAAAATGATACGACTGAGTGACGCTCTATGATTTCAACCAGTTACTTCATACGAGTTGTCTTTTTATTACAAAACCGCCCGGTATGTTTTAGCCTGGTTTAATCAAATAACTAGTTATGAGAAATCCGCAGATGAACCTAAGATTTGACAACTAAAAAACAAATAACCAGTTTAAAAAATTTAGTTCTGTCCCAATTTTGCAGAAAATTCCATAAAATTTCCCTCTCGATTTATTCCATCAAATTTCCAAGAGCTAGCTAAGATTAATTTTCTGACGATTGATAGAACGTTGTTTATAACAATTGGCTATGTAATACATTATTTTTATTTGGAAAGCAAAATCTTCAGCATTTCCAAAACACTACCGGAATCAATATTGACACAAGAGAAAACCATCTCAATTGCGCACGATCAAGAGTTTGTCCAAATTGCTAAAGAGAGATGCAAGGTGAAACACATCACAAGCATCTCTCCTGGAAAGCTTTCTCAGGGTTCTTCCCGCCAATTTGCGAGTGGTGAGGGAAATCATACGGCATTTCCTCGGCAGCAAACCATGCTTCGCTGAAGACTCTCACAACTTCTTGGTGAACCACAGCATTGCCCTCTGGTGTCAGATGCAATCCATCACTGTAATGAAGAAGATAAAGCACATGAATTAGGAATACGAAACTTGAAACTTCTACCCAATTGAGCTCTCTAAATAGTTTATCAGGTCTTACACCGAATTGATAGATTTGGGTTTTTTTTTTTTTTTTCCTAGGAGCTAGTTGAGTGGTTAGGTCCATGGTTTGCTCTCACACAGTCTAGGGTTCAATTGCTCAAGGAAACCTGCTTGGCAAATAGCCACAAAGTTTCAGACCTCCCTTGAAGAATACCAATCTGGTTATTATGTACACAAGCAAGGTTGGTTTACAAAATTAAGTGAAGAATGCACACATAGGAAATTGGTCGGACTCTATCTTAATGATTATCAAATTCTATAAGGAAGAATTTAAGCAAGCCAAACCTTAGGAATTTCTTCTGCCAACCCTCTGTTTCCTGCATCTTGGACCACAGATCGATGGAGCGGAGACCCATTTCCTTGGCTAGCTCAACGCACTGCTTTGCATAAAGTCCTGTTACTTCATTTGTCCTTTCTGGCAAGCTCCTAGCATCCTTGCCGTATAAAGATCTGTTGGACTCAATAACAAGCTCATTCAACTAATAAGATTTGGAACATATTTAAAGATCACAATATTGTGGCAGTCGTTATCTTGAAGCACATTGAATCCAACACGGAATAAACCACGACCATACCGTGCATATTCGTTGCGCCCTTCCTCATCGACAGGCGGTGGAGTAATAAGCACAATGAGCACCAAGGGAGAGCAATCCTGTAAACAAATGAATGAACATAATGGGAAGGAAAATTGAGTAATGGATCCTACAATACCATGTTTGGAGTGCAGAGAAACTGGAGATTAAAAACCTTAAATCATCAGAAGTTATGAATAACCAGATGCAATGTAGAAGCATAATAAGCCCGTTACATCAAGCCCGGAAACATCATTCGTTAATGAATACCCAAATTTCAATACAGGGGATAAAAATGGTTTTGCATCAACCTTAAGCCAGTTATAACATCTATAACATAACGAACCCCAAAAATATCAACAGACTAAAAAAAAGTTGAAGAATTAAGAAACGGGAACTAAACCTTCAAATGAAGAACAATTTTTTTGAGATTCTCCTTGTACTCTTCAATAGGAACATGTTGCCGTTCACTAGTTCTCCCTAAAATCGCAGCGTCATTGGCCCCAAAGAAAATTGTCACAGCTGCAGGTGGTTTTGCAGAGACCTGAAAAATAAAGCAGAAAATGACATCTCTGAAAATTTAATACCAAAATGACAAGTACAATAGCACTCGAAATCCTCTGTTTCCTAGCAATTACATCCCCTGATGAATCTCTAAACTAAATAAAGAGAAAATCACTGTCTTTCCTTGGTCATCTTATATTCATCCTAAACAAAAATTCTTCAACTAGAATGCCCCACCAAGAAAACAAGCAAAAAACCCATTTCATGGTCCTCAGATATGAATGCAAAAATCAGCCAATGCAAGAATAATAACACATACTTTATTCATACACAGATCCAAGAAACAAGAAATATCACTCAAAAAGGTCAAATTTGCAACAAATGAATAAGATGAATAGCATTAGATTTAGGACCACAATCCATAAAATTAACGTTATATATTCATGTATTAAAAAAAGACATTAATTTTCAATTCTAGAAGGAGGACAATCAGACTCCTGAAGCTAGAAAATGAAGAAAATAAGAAATAAAAATAAGAAACTTACCAATGGAAATAGGTGATTCAACAAAAACAAAGCCCATCTAGTGTTGTACCCACCATATCCACGGACCAATACATCAGCCTATCAACCAACCAAAAAAAAAAAAATCCAATTCTAAACCAACGAAATTTCCAAAATCAACTTCTGGGTCTTTCTCATTTTCATTTTTTTCCTAAAAAAAAAAAAACCCCACCAACCTTCCGAGAGTAAGTGTCAGCAAGAGCAGCTCCCCAACCTCCGGCTCTGAAGGACTGCTCTGTTATTGAATCTCCAAACAACACGATCTGAGGCCTCATTGATTCTCTTCTCTCTGCTTCGGTATTCACTCTAGTCTTACTCTCCACGGAAGAAAAAAACAGGTAAAATTTGATGAAACACCTCTCCCAGATATTCATTTATATACATACATATATATATATATGGATAAAAACAAAAGCCGTAAATTTTGACGTCGTTATTCACGTTGAGTGTGATTTAGGTTTTTTTTTTTTTTAACTTTTTTTCTATTTGTCGACCGCCGTAAAGGGTTCTGTCTTTTTTTCTTTTTTTTTTCGTTCTTGTTTTGTTTTCAACTGATAGTATCGTTTTCCTTGTTCTTTTTTTGTTCATGGTTAATTTTGATGTCTTTTTATTCTATGTCGTTTTTATATTTATGTCGTTTTCTCCTTTTTGTTCTATTATGCTGTCCTTGTTTTGATGTCGTTTCTATCTTGATGAATTTCTTAATACGTAGTTTCTACGAATTGTCGTTTTTTAAATATGTCGTTTTATGGGTTTTGATGTCCTATTCGTGTTGAATTTTATTCTTCGTTAAATTCGCGATACTTTCCGCTTTAATGTCGTTTTCTTCAGCGTCATCACTTTTTATCATGATGTTGTTTTTTGTTTTGGCTGTTGTGGTTATTCGTGTATTGTATACTTATCTCATTTTTAATGGGCTTTAATTTCCCCTTTTTTGGGTTATTATGGTAGGAAAGTATTTTAGTCTTATCGGTAGGTCTTATTATTTTCATCATTAAATTAATTTTTTAACGATCTAATTTGTAACTGTTCACGTTATAAATTTACAATGCACGATACAAAATTATTTTCAATCATAGATCAAACTGTTAAAAAACTAATCCAACTAACAAAAATAAAAGGACCTACCGACGGGTCAAAAATGTCCATTGCACTACAAGTTTTTCCTTTTTTTTTTTTTTTTTTGCTTAATGTATAGTTGTTTTGACTTTACTTTAATCATTTTCCAGGGGGCATCTTCCATATATTTTTTCTAGTAGAGGCTGTACAATAGGTAGTTTGACAATTTTCAAGAGAGAATACGGTTTTGAAATCTCAGGAAACTCTGGCCCCTTTCTTGTAATGGTTTTTTTTTAAAAAAAAAAAATTTACAAACGAATGGAATGATCTCATCTCTACTAAGTTTAAGAGACTAATGTCTTCTTTTAATGAAACATTTACCTTCTCCAAAATGTTTTTCTTGTAATGTGAAAAATAAAATGCTAGTACAAGGTGATAAAAGACAATTAAAAAAAAAAAAGAAAAACTATCACCATCTCTCAACCATGGTAATCGCCCCCATCCTCATTAGTATTGTTTTGGGAAAGCCCATCTCTCCAAGTTTTTAAGTTTACCTTAAACTCTCTTCTTTTTTATTGAAATTGTTGTTTGTAGGTTGAGCTTTCATATTTAGGAGTTTAATTTGAGAAAACAACAAAATGCATGCCATTTTTGTAGTTTTTTTCAAATTGAAAATTCGAGAAAAATCGTGGCTACATTGGGTAGAAGACAGATAAACAATTAGAAGAAAAACAATCTTCTGGGTCTTTCTGATTGGCCAACTTGCGCACAAAGGCAAGCTCAACCGGAGTTCATGTAAACTTTCATATTATATGACTTAAAATTTAATAATGGTATATATGTAGTTAATAATTTCACTTAGGTCAACCCGAGTTCAACCAGCCGTTTGTAAATCATGTTGATCGCGTCAACCCAGTTATAACCTAACCTATTTATAGCAAATCCAAAGTTGCTTTGTGGCAAAAACTCCGTCCAAAAGGATCAAGTTACTGCTTTTAATTAAATGTTGTTGATTTTTCTTGATGTCGTTTTCTGAATTACCGTCATTTTTAGAATTACTGTCGTTTAAGAGCCGATACAGTTTGTGTGTTTCCGTTAAATCTCTTTCTTTCTTTCGGGGAAATTCATCCTGTTAGTTGTTTATATTTTCTTATTTTAGTGATTTTTTTTTTCAAAACGCAGTCGTTTTCCAAATTGATGCTTTTCCCGTATTATTTTCTTTGTTTAATTTGTCATCATTTTCAGTATTCTTGTCGTTTATGAAAATCTTTTGACCGCTTTGGTTCTTTTTATGCTGCGGTTATTTTCTACAACGTTTCCCTTGCTGGAATGTCAAGCCTTGGCTCACTTATATAATGTTAAAACTTATATTCAAGTGTGGTAGCACAGAAACTATAAGATGCCAATCAGATATTTGTGCCAGTGGAGTGATGAAAAACAACACATATTGAAGCATTTGAGAATTCTATGATGAAATTAAATATATATATAGAGAGGACAAGACAGAACTGTCATATTACATTAGAATTACATCAAATTGCAAAAATATAGAGGTTATAAAAGAAAGGAACGTTTTTGAGTCTTTTTTATAGAATATTTGGGAAGTATGGTTAGAATTGAAACTATTAAACTGAAAACTGTAGCATATGAGAGCTTTATACTATAGCTTATTTTTTCTGATTACTGTAGCATGTAAGAGTTTTACACTGTAGTAACTAAAAGTTTTTGTTAGTACTGATTTTGCCAAATGTCCTATTAGTAAATGATCCAAGTTTTGCTAAATTAGGACAATGAACACTTTTAGAAATGGTTAATCTATAATGTATGAATTATCACTGATCATTGATTAACATTGTTGGGGGTGAGCTGGGTCCCACCGCCGAGGTGTCCTACTCCAGGTGGTCAGTAAACTTGCTCGGTAGGAGCCATTGGGAGCGAACAACCAATCCTAATAAGCTCGGATCGTCTGTCCGAGGTGCTTTTCAGGGCCCTCCGAGCCGCTGCATAAATGGTTGCCTCCTTGGGTCAGACACCAGCTCCGATCGGATTTCTTTAACTTGTAAGCAGGCTGCTACTCGCAATCACTGGTCAACAGATGGCGGACAACTCATCGCTAGATGGGAACTAATCCATCGGCGGAGGGCACGACACTTGTTTTCTGCCTTCTGACACGTCTTGATGTGACACATGGGTCTTGGGCAAAATCCACGTGACACCTGGTTCAAGTGGCAACCTATAAATAGAGCTTATTTATTGCATTCAAGGAAGTGTGCTCCTTTCCACCTAACTAGTTCCCGTTTTCTGCCGAGCAACACCTGCATTGAGCGTCGAAGAGCCTTTGTTTATTACCTAGTCGGTTTCCTCCTTACTTCCAAAAGGGTCCCTCCTGTTGTTGCATATTCACCCGAGCAGGCAGAAACGGACAGGGAAGAGCCATCCACCGTGCGCAATGCCGTCCATCGTACGCAGTCGCACGTGGTGTTGATCTACCACCATTTCCTGGTAAGCATCAACAAACATGATGGTTCATTATTGATTGACTAATTAGTTTACCATAGATGGACCGATATCAGTTAATAATAAATTAATATCAATCAATAATTTACTTATCCATCGGATCAGTAACAACTATTAATAAATCAGTAATAGATCGGTGTATCAGCAATAAACCACTAGTATAAACCGCGATAAAACTCAGCCAAAGAAACCATTTAGCTAACAAAAAATTAAAATAGGACATAAATAAATAAATAAAAAGACCAAAATCTATCATCCACCTAATTTGTCTCCACATATATATTCATAGCAAAATACATACATATATATTTAACAGAAGAGCCGACAGTGTACAATCATTTTCAAATCAAGCCAAAGTTGGGCATGGATGGTAATCCAGCATGACCCAGCATGCAAGGTAAATCATTTTTGCATTATTAGAAGGAGGACTTTCTATTGGCCTCGTGTTAAAGACCCAAGGACTCATGCTGAAATAAAGAGGCATTTTTCTGCGTGTGTGGGGGTCCCTTTAATTTAGTGGTTACCAATCTATATCGGTACTAGAAAAAACATGATTGAATTTGAAAGGTATGCAAAAACAAGTATATTGGTTACTCTCGTGGCAAAGATAGTGGAGAAAAAGGTATGCATTCCACCATGTAATGTTCCTCAAGATAATTGGTTAATAGACATTATTATCTGACGTCCATAACTCTCTCTCTCTCTCTCTCTCTCTCTCTCTCTCTCTCTCTCTCTCTCTCTCTCTCTCTCTCTCGTGTCTCCAAGTGAAGCAAAAATCACACAAGCATTTAGGGAAAAGATATTTAAGATCATATGGATATTTTTAAGAAGGATAACAATGAAGATGCTAACGTTTGTGAGGAGTAGATGAGCTAAATTTTGTTAAAATAGAATGAAGATAGTTGAGGTTCTAAATGCAAAGGGTGAAGAACAAGCATTAACTTATAAGAATATTGTGTCACTTTACTTAACAAGTTGACCTTTTAAGATAAAAGCCCAAATCACGCATGTTCATTTTGTGTTCAGTTTCCTCTAGCCAAAGTTATATTGAAAATAGCGTGAAAATAGTTTAGGGGATTCCAAATGCAAAGGCTAAAAAAAATCGAGTTCTACATTATTAAAATATAAAAACAAATATAAAATTTACAAGGACGATTGTGTAATTTTACTTAACATGTTGACATTTTAAGAAAGAAGTTCAAGTTTTTAGAACATTTTCTATCATGGCAGCCCATATCGGTGACACGCCAAAAAAAAAACCAAAAGAAACATAGGTTTTTTTTTTTAGCAGAATTTAGCCAAGTATTTTAACTTCTCTTCAAATATATAGCATAGAGTTTCAGTTTCCTGCAGCCAAAGTTTTATTGAACATAATGAAAGTTAGGCATTGTTTTTGGGAGACTCAAAAGTCCTTTGTATACAACACATTACAAGTAGTGCGTTTACTTTACACAAACACCAATAAATTTTTACAGTTATTTAGAGAAGCTGAGATTTTTAAATTTTATTTTTGTTATGTCTTTTTAGCCTTTTTCTCTACTAGTAAAAGTAGATTTTTTTTTTAAGCTCAACAATGTCAAATTAAGTGCCTGCTTAGGAACCCGATTAATTAGCTAGAACCATAATTTATAGTTGGAATTTATATTTGATAACTTTATCAAAATATTGTTTTGAAACAAAAGTAGTTTTAACTATTATTTTAATTGAAACTAAAAGTAATTTTGATTACTTAACTTGTTTTTTATCGTTATTGGGCTGAATAAAAGTTTCAATTAGAATTAAAACTATAAGAACCAGGATTCCTGACAAGATATAAAGCATAACAAGAATGGTATATATTGGTACTAAATAAATTGACAAGCAAGGCAACTAGAACCTAGTTACGGACCTGCATTATTCATTTGCACGAGTGTACAAACAAAATATGACATAAAGGGTTTCCACTAACTGTACTATAGTCATCACTTGAATCCGACCTTCATTTTTTAGTATAACAGAATCTGAACAATCATTGATTCAAGAGAACCTTTTTTTCCCATAAAATAAGAAAAAGTCTATAGCAGGTCATGTATTTTGTCTCTCGCACTTTATTTTAATTGCTAGATAAACTCTTTTAGGGTCTATTGATGACCATAAACAGTTTTACATCGCACTGATGTTGACATATCGATATGATAAAAACTTAATCTACAGTTAAAAAAACAAATTCTATTAATAATATCAGAATGCATGTTCTATCATAAAAAGCTCTCGCAGAATAAAAGGGGCTCACATCAATGAGACAGCTGTTCTAAGGAGGACTTGTGATGAGATACAAGTAGATATCATGTACCTGTTTTTCGGTTTTCCTTCTGAATGAATGACAACTATGGGGTCTGACTCTAGATAACCTCACAAGCTCATTCTTCCCAACGTGATCCACTTCCATGATCCCACTTGAAACCTTTTATGGATAAGCAGGAAGGGGAAATCAGGGCAAATATCTTCAATGACTGAGTGGGTAAGAGCTCATGACTAGTCCTGAATTTTATTTCAAAAGATGTACATGTGGTGCAAACTTGATGGGACTATCTTTGTTTGGCAACCTTAGTTCAAGCCATATTTTAAACCCTTTTTTGGTTCAAAAATATTATTACATATAAGGGCTTTATACTGTTACTTATAACTTTGTCTTTTATTGTAGCATATAAAAGCAGATAGCTTTATATTATTTGAGTTCAAAGCATAGATTGAATCATTTTGATTTAAAATATTATAATATATGAGAATTTTATATTTAACTTATTTTTTTTTACGTTGTAACATTTAAGAGCAGAGAGTTTTATTGTTTGAGTGGTTGGAACAAGTTTCCCAAACCTGCAATATGATTATAGCCTCAGTTTAAGACTTTCAAGCTAAATTTTCCCTTGTGGAAAAAATGGAAGAAAAAGCAGAGGTCAAAAGTTTCTCAAATCTCAAATAAATGTATTATATTCGTGTTCGTGTCTAAGTATTTTTTTTGCAGTAGCTAAGCCCTCATGAAGGCATATGCTCTCAATCAACACTTTATATTTTACAGCATATGCTCTCAATCAACTCTTTATATTTTACCAGTTTTAACACAATTTAAAATAATAATAATAATAATTGCCTCTACGACATACCTTAACTTGTTATCTACTCGATAATTAAAATTTATAAATATATGTCTAGCAAAGTTGGTTTGTAAAGCTTTCACATACTAGAATAAAAAGAAAAAAGTTGCTGCAGTATAAAGCTCTCTCATACTACAATGCTTACAGTTCTAATCAATAGTTCTAACCACCATACCAAACACAAATTTGTCCCTCCCTCATATTTCTTTCATAGTGTCCTACTGACAAAATAGTCACATTGCTTTTATGCACTTTTCGTAAATACATTAGTTGCCTCTTTTTTGTTTAGGATTTATCCCATACAAGTGCAATATCTCCACAATGGATTCAGCATCTTTTTTTTCCTCTCTTTATAATATCAGTCCAAGTTGAGATGTTTCTTGACATGAAAACCAGCCAAATATTTGGCTAGTGATGGGAAAAACTAATAGTAGTACCTTTTCTCACTTTCTCTCTTTATTGCTTTCACCAAGTTTTATTGGTACTATGTACAAGCTTAATACTTAGCTGCTCTCAGCCGTTTGATTAAAACAAATCAAAAACAGTCAACAACAATACCAAAATTACAAAAGAGTAACAAGCACTTTCACATTATAATAACAAGTCCTCTGCCCAACACACAAGGGAGATAAACACATACAATTGAACTACACTATATGTGGAAGGTTAGAACTTAGAAACACATTCATTTAAAAAGCACCTATAGCTATAAATGCATAATATAGAACCTCTCGAGAACCATAAATTTATGGAATTTGGCTTGATGAAGAAGAAGGAGAAAAAGTAGAGCCAGGAACGCCTTTTCCGAGGAGAGATGGCCTGGGACTTGGAGTTTTCTTTGCTTGAGGCTCCTTCACATTTGATCGGGGGCTTTGTTCGCCTCTCAGTTCATTTAGACGCGTGCTGTACACCCTCTGTGACAACCGTGGGCTATAAACGGGTTTTGTGTCCTCTACGGATGGTGTTGAGCTTGTAACTTTTGGACTCTGAGATCGGCGAATCTCTCCACGGCTTCTTGTGATAATTTCATCAAGTACTTCAGCGCCATCAATGTTAGCAGTGCTTGACTGGAGGTCCTGATTCTGTCAACAATGAGGGGGAGAAAAAGGAAAATACAACGGCATAAGTATAGAAGCATGAAAATGAGCCATTTCATTTTCAAGCATGCGTCAGGAAACCCAATTTTTCTTTCTAAATTTAAAAAAAAAGTATAATTCTTCAAAGTTGATTTGACTTTGCCATAAAAAGTAAAAAACACACAGCAAAGGATTTTTTCAGGTTTAGACAACATACTTCAAATGACATGTTGAAAGCAATGGCAGGAGCTTCCTCGTATTCTGCAGCATCCAAGTCCTGAAGGTGAGTCGCCTTGAAAAACTTAGGGAGAAAATACTGCCTCACCGGGACAAGAAGCATGA
This sequence comes from Artocarpus heterophyllus, assembly GCA_025403435.1. NCBI lineage: Eukaryota > Viridiplantae > Streptophyta > Magnoliopsida > Rosales > Moraceae > Artocarpus > Artocarpus heterophyllus. The sequence goes on along the minus strand of CM046346.1, from coordinate 7,005,964 downwards.
TCAACAATGGGAAAAGCACCCCGGCAATCGGGATCCATGTTATGCCAAAACAAACTAGCAAGTAAACTGTCTGGAACAAGGTGAAACAGGTAATTGCTTTGAAGGGTACAGTCTCCACAAAGGTTGCATGGTATTTCTCCAATACCCTAACAAAACAAATTATGCCATACGATTAAGAAAAAAATAATCTCAGAAGTTGATGCAAACCTCTTTAAAAAGTACACTAAAGATAGAGATACACCAGTATAAAAGAAAGACAAGCAAGCAAAACACAAAGTCAATCTACGTACTAACTCTACATCAGGACAATAATTAGGCTATACAAGCTCAAACAGTTTGTATAACTCAGAAAATAACAACTAACTGTAAACGAGTTTTTGCATAACAATCTTACTTGTATCTTCGACTTGGAGCGGTGAAGAGCAACAATATCCTCTCCCAAAATTGATTTCCAGGCAAGCTCTCTATTGCCATGAAAGCAAAGTAGCCCCAAAGGACTGAAGTTGGGATCTTCTTCAGAAGAGGCATGGCAGCAACACAACCGCCTACCATCAATGCCTGAAGCAAATTGCTGATGCGTTGCTCCTTAACTTCCACGGGCAAAAGGTCGTCAATATCTTTGTCCACATCAAAAACAAGCTCATCGACAGGGGCATCGATGTAGCCATTACTCGAGGCCAATTGGATGGTAGAATCTTTGAGTTCTTTAAGTCCCTGGTGAAGCTCAGAGTTTAAGTAAAAAGAATGAACTTATAGAAGTTAAGTGAATCAGAGTTCATGTATGGATAAGTTTACCGGGGCAGGTGGAATTTGGTAGGCTAACGGGGTCTGCATTTCATCGTATGCCTCTTGCATGCTCCGGTATAATTGACTCAGATTTGAGTTTTTAGACATACTTTTTTGTGCTGCTGACACAAGTTTATTCCGCAACAGCTATTCCAGAGTAAAAAAATGATAATTAATTTTAGCTATCAGAGTAAAAAAAAAAAAAAAGAATATTGACCACACATCCACTTTTAAAGACGCCAGCAACAATTATAGTATTTCTTATAGGGAGAATTGAAAAATTATAGTGAAAAACAAATACATACCTGATGTTTAAGAGTAGCTAAACTTTTGGTATGCATAGGAGATTGCGGTATTACACCATTGGCAGGAGGAATGCCAATAAGCCCAGATAGAATGACCTGTAAGGATAAAAAGTTTCGAACTAAACAAAATGTTTTACCACGTACAATTACTGGTAAATCTTCTTATTCCATCCAAGTAGGAGATTACCAGAACATACTAAGATGATATTCCAAGAAAGTAGCTCACCAGAAAACCCAAAAGGAGAAGGTCATGATGGTAAGAAGCTGGTTTCTTCAGATTAAACTCCTTTTGTTGAGCAAGTTGAGATGCAACACTGTGATCAAAAAAGTAAAGCACAGCGATCATAGTTGCTGGTATAAATGCTCCGATGATATATAATGGAGGAACTTTTACCATTTCCTGCACAGCTAAAACACATGAGTTCCTGGCTAGAATTTTATAGATTTATCATTTCTTGAATGAGTGTGAATTGGCATGTTTTGGTTAATTAAACTGCAAGACTTGCCTTTATGACTGTCCAATTGGAGTATGCGCCAGGAGACCATGGATTTGGACTAAAAAGCCGTCGTGGGAGTCCTTTAGGGACATCATTTACTGGTATGTAAGATACACCAGTCCATACAAGCACCATAAGTGGAACTCCATAATCCGCAATAAACCCCCTTAGCCTACCTAGAAAACAAAATTATATTACTAGACATGCAAAATACCAACTGAATGAATTACTGAACATGTCAAGAGGACAAAACTTGCCAATAATCGAAAACCATGATCACAAAAGGAAGAGGTGAGAAATTCCCCTTTACAAATTTTTAGATTCCAAGTCATATCAGGTCATAAGAGGAATCTACTTACCAGTACCATAGCGCCATGATCTAGCTTTACGGCTTCTCAGTGCTGTAAGAAGAAGGCCAAAGGATAGAACCAGCGCGAACATTCCATTTCCAAATAGCCACGCAGGTTCAAGTACAGTCTGATTGGAGTTTCCCCTTTCGGGCACGTGAAACTCCTCAACAACTCCCTAAATAATTTAAAAATCACAGGTCTATGAAAATAAAATCTACTATATTTCAAAGCTTACACAACTACCTTATACACAAAAATGATATCATTTCAGAGAACAAGATTCATAAAAGCATGCTCACCCTTATGGCTTGTTGCATAAAAAGCATTGCAATTAGCAGTCCAAACAATTCCCCAGCCAGGCGAGTAAACCGATTGATTATCGAGCATGCACCTAGAATAGCCAAGAGGAAGAGCAAAAGGGCTGTCCACACACACACCCTGATGCCAAAAAAATAAGTAAATAAATATACTACTATAACAGTCCATAAATGGTAGTTGAATTTTAGTGTTCAAGACATACCATCCAGTCCAGGCCAAAAACAGCTCCTGGCCTAAATCCTTCCTGTCCTTGGCAAAGTTGAACATGAATGTATACATCAAAACTGTGGGCTCAGCCACTCCTAGAATGAGCAAGGGCTGTCCTCCAAGAATCGAGTGGATGACACCGCAAACTGCTGTTGATGCAAGAGTTTGTACTGCAGTGAGAGTTCCATCTGTAATACACAATTAAAAAAGAATAAAAAACAAAAGTTTTTCTTAGTAAAACTAAAATTAGAATAGCAGCTCCGAAAGGAGAATAAAGAAAAAGATTTTGATTTTTTTTTCTTTTTACTTGTATCTCTCTCCAACTGCTCCCCAAAAGATATAACTGGAATTGCTGAAGCAAAGAATATATAGGTTGTTGGAGCCAATATCCTATACAGTAGAAGAAAATTGTCAAGACTCTGGATATTGTTTATGCTCCAGAGTTCTATCAACATAAATATGGTCAAACAAGGAAGAAACAACAAAGTAGCACCATATTATTAATATCAAAAATGACGAAAAAGAGATTCACAAACCTGATACCAGCTTTGAGGCCGCCAGTCCAGTCTTGCTTGTAGCACAAAAGCCTTCCTCTAAGGTCATTCTTGATCCCTCGGAAGGGAACAAATGTTTCTTCCATGAGCAAATAAAACTAGTCTTTTTTTTTTCTTTTTTTTTTTTGTGGGAGGAACAAAATAGAGGGGGGGAAACAAGTGATATGGGATTAATTTGTCTAAGGTACAGATCCCAAATTCCAAGGGACTCGAGAGGCCAATTTAAAGGTACTTAAATTTGCATAAAGGCTGTGGGCAGAGACACAAGGCCTACTTCATCATAGTAGGATTTTGAAGGGTTAAAGAAGCGGGAAAGATTATTAAAATCATTAGTTCTTCAAGTATATCAGACCCTTTGGTGAGGTCCTCAAAAAAATGAATTAATATGAGTGGAAGAAATTTACATTTGCAAAAGTAACTTGGAACAAATACTTAGTGTTTGCTATGAAGAACAATAGAATGCATTAGGAAAATTAAAACAAAAACACAAAAAATTACTTGGAAACCATGTTTAGAAAAAGCAAGGAAACTTAGCGGATGAAATTCATAGTGAAACTGAAAAAAAGTTTTTGACTATTAACGGATGAAATAACTCTCCCAGATCAAAGTACTAGCGGCCAACTATGATGAAACTTAGATCCATCACTTCTTTTTGATCACATAAAAATGAAAAATGAAAAAAGAAACCTCCTTTTCATCAAATGCAAAGACTTGCTGAAAAAAAACAAATCAGTTACATGGTATGTAAATCATATAAGGGCTAAAATTAGCTACTTTTAAGTCAAGCTTGAAACTTTAAGAGGTTTTGAGAGAGAGAATAAGGAAATTAACGGAAACCCATCATGAAAAACTGCATTTGAGACTGTTTAGAACAATTTCAGGCAAATGGGCATTCACAGAACAAAAGAAAAGAAAAGAAAAGAAAAAATTAGCGAGAACCCATGATTGAAACTATAATAGAGACAGCTTAGAGAAGTTTTGAGCAAATGGGCATTCAACAAAAAGAGACGAAAGGCTTAGACAAATATTACATTATCAAAAGAACGACAAAGGAAGCAAATTTGAGGAGCCAGTTACATAAGCTGAGGCTAAAAGGTGAACTAAAATGTAAAGGTAGAGAAAGAAAGAGAGAGAGAGAGAGTGAGACGAGAGAGAGAGAAGTACCCAGTAAACAGATTCTGACGAGTGAAGAAATAAATGAGGAGAAGGAGAAGAAGAGATTCTGAGAGATTTGTTTGTGTTGTGTGAACAAACTTCTGCAAAATGCAAATGGAGAAGGATTTTCGCGTGAGTGAAACGAGTAGTGTGTGGTGACTAAGCGTGAATAACTACTTTCTCTGCCAAAAAAAAAAAAATAATAAATAAATAAATAAAATTATAATAATGACGATATAAATAAAAGCAAATAAACAAACCGTCCTTTGACCTATAAGGCTATGACAACACATGTTTTTTCCCCCACATGACGAAAGTTTTAAAACCATTAAATTAAAAAAATGCTTAAAAAACTATTAATGTTATGCATTATTATTAATTATGTGTAAGTCTTATAATAAGGCATTTTTTTATTAATAGATGGTGCTTAGCATATGAGACCTAAATTATAGAATCTATTTTTTATTAATAGATGGTATTTAGCACTATTAATGCTTTACACCATTGGTACTCTATGGCAAATGTTCTAGTAAATTTAGTCAAATTATTTTTTTCTTTGCAAATCTAAAAAATAAATACTTATTTATGATTTTTTTTTGGTTTTTACTAAAAAAAATTCCCTTTTTTATCTAAGAAAATGCAAAAGAAAAAAAATGGGAGAAAAAGACAGCCTCGGTAAGACCCCTTAAAAAAACAGAGAGAAAAAGAAAAATTGTAAGGCGTATGTTAAGGTACAACTTGGCAGGAAAAAATCGCAAAATTAGGTCATGGTTCTCCAAGAAATAACGACATGCCTTAAAAGCCATTAATGTTTACATATCTTAAGATAACAAACTTATTCAAATTTTTTAGTGATGTTGAGCACACCATATTTCATATAAGCGGGACCTATTAAGGTTTAGAAAAGAAAAATACTTGGGGTAACGAAAGCACCTCCATATTTGTGAGGCTGATATCGTAGTGTCTACTTTTTATTAATTTGTGGTGTTTGATGCTATTGAAATATTGCTTCTTAGGAAAAAAAAATAAATTGCTTCAATCGTTTTCAACCTTTTATCAAAATAAACATTTAGTCTCCAACCTTTTATTTTTGATTTATCAGTCCCAAACTTTTCGTTTTAGCTATTGAAGGACTAATTTAACGGTGAAACAATTAATTTTGCACAGAAAAAGATGATAAAGTAGTCCCAAAAGTCATAAAAAAGATAACAAATTGGTAGCAAAGTTATAAAAAAAGTGATAAATTGGCCCCCAAAATTAACAGTTTAACCGTTAAATTGATCTCTCAGCAACTATAATGAAAAATTAGAGGACTAATAAATTAAAAATAAAAATTAAAGACTAAAATCATACTTTTATGAAAAATAAGAGATTGACATGACAATTTGCGAAAAAAAAAATACAAGCGCTTGTAATGTTCAGTACGATAACGTAGAAAATATATCCTATCTGTAATGACCACAATATAGGATCTTTTTTTCATTAATGTATAATGTTACACGCTACTTAGTGTTTGTAGCATTGTTTTAAGGTTTATATGAATTCATAGGAATAGACTAATGGCAAAGTAAAATTAATAGTATAAAGTGAATCAATTTAAAATTGACAATTCATTTATTACTATTGCTTGATAAAAATCAGTTTTTTTCAATCAAAGATAAAAGGAGGATCATTAATATCATCTTGCTTCCATCCTTTTCGTTGTTTTAAAAATCTCAAGACTTATTAATAAAATAGAAAGAACTTAATCTAATTTTACTGGAAAAGTAGATTTAATTTTCACTGATATCATCACACAATCAACAGTAAATATTGGTGAGGCAAAGGGTCGCTGTCATCTTTAATATTCAATTACCCGGGGGGCGGGGCCTTAACTACCCAAAAAGAAAAAAAAAAGTACCCAGGACAACAACATGTCATTTTACTAAAAATAAGAGGTCCAACTTGTAACTAGACAGCAATAAGGATAATGCGTATGCCACCATGCATGCACTCAGCCATCCTATACGTGCGTAAAGTATCTGTGACAATCTTTTTCTGTACAAATTTGTCTTTCCCTTCTTTTTTCGTTTTCGTGTTTAAAAGGGACATGCAACTTTGGGCCAATGAAAAATCAATTAGGTTAGAATATATAATCCGACCGTCAACTTTTTTCTCCTTTAACAATATTTGATGGTCTAGATGTATCAATTAGCCTTTTGATCATATCTTAACGGTCTAACAATCAATACTGTATACATATACAACTTTGGGCCAATGAAGAAGCAATTAGGTTAGAATATACTTTTTTCTTCCTTGACAATATTTAATGGTCTAGATGTATCAATTAGCCTTTTGATGATATCTTAACAGTTCAATAATCAATACTATATACATATACTAAAAAATGAGGAAACCTTTTAGGTTTGATATCTAAAAGGGGATGACCTTCAAAAATGCAAAAAGTAAGCAAAAAGTAATAAAATGTGGACAAATCTTCCTTTAATTTAATCCGTTAGTTGATTAACAAGAGTAGTGTTTAGTAATTACCCTAATGATTATTTTAGTTAATCAAAAGTTGATTTATCAACTCCGAATGACTAGTTTCCCAAAGCATGCTTATCCTCGTAAGTTGTTGTTATTTTTTGAATCTAGTAATTTGTTGTTGTTTGAATGTTAGGACTGTTGTCATCACGTTTTCTGCACTTTTCGATGATCAGTACTATTTTAATCTATATCAGTACTGTTTTAGCTTCGTAAAATGGAGGGATGTTCACGAAATCCGTGCGATCCACTCAATCCACTCTAATCCGAGAAGGTTTTGGATTGGATTGAGAAGAGTTTCGCATTAGTTCTGGATTGAGAAAATTTCAATATGAAAGTTTTGGATTGATGAATTCTCAATCCGTCGATCTAAAACCTCATATATATTTATATATTTATATATTTAATAATTTTAATATTTATTTAAATAAAACTTTCTCTTTTTTGTAAAGAAAAAAACTTTTCTAATGTTTTGTGATTGAAATTGAAATGCTTTAAAGATTTAAGTGTCGTTGATAAATGAACAATAATTTATTTTAAGTTTTTTAAGAAGATTTGATTTTAAGTTTTATTGAGGCTAGTTTGTTTTAATGATTAGTTGGAAAATAAAAAATTAATTTCATTAAGTTCTTTTATATTATGGATTGTTTATTTTGATATTTGATGTTGAAAATATTGGCTCTTACTATTCTTATTTTAAAATGTCATAGCTTAATTTGTGAATCGGTAAATCAAATCTAAAGGTTTTGGCTTAGATTGCGGATTAAGATTTTTCTAATCCGAAGGTTTTAAATCGGATTACGGATTAGGATTTTCTATATTCGAAGGTTTTAGATTGGATTGCGAAGTGACCTTAAATCCATAAAATCAAATCCGTGAACATCCCTATTAAGATGTTAAGAATCCACTAGTTTATGCTAAAAATGCTTTCAAGCCTGAGAGCATCTCTCACGCAAATGTTAAAATAATTTTAAAAAACAAAAAAAAAAACCTCTCCAATGTAATGCTAGTTTTAATGTCAAATTGGCTATATGTTAAACTAGGTGGCACAATTAGATTTAGCTTATATGTCCCATTTTTTGTGTTTTCCTTAATAATATCATGTCGTATTAATTAAAATTTTTTATTACTCACTTGATTAGTAATATGAAATTTTAATTGACATATCCTTTTAATTGACATGACGTAATATTATTAAAGGGATACAAAAGGGGACACGAGGGTTGGTTTTGGCTCAAATTGCCGCTAAGTTAACATATAACAAGTTTAGCATTTTACTTCTATTAGTTGATAGATTGACTTTTTTTACTTTAATAATTACAATATTCCGTTTTTTAATTGTTTAAATGTTAAAAATTTACTTTTATAATTTTTAAGGTTTAATAATTATAACAGAGGATGAATATAACAGTTCATAATACTATTTCTGCGTTAAACTAAAAAATAAAATAAAGTGTAAATATGTTATTTATATACTCTTGGTAACAAATATAATATTCTTATTGACTTTTACCAAAGAGATGGTTCTGACCCATTAAATAGTACTATTGACAAATGCTCTTCAGGCCTGCTTGTGATAATATGTAGCTCATCTTTCTTACTCCAGGAGAAGAATTCCAGCATCATTACTGGAATATGATTATCACTGAACCTATGATTACTTATGAATTCCAACGTGGAAATTGTAAAATAAAAGGATTTAATTGTGAATAATTAACGATATATTGTCACTTATAAGCACTGGGAGAAAATATAGACTCCCGACGCTTTTGAACGACCCAAAACTAATTTACTCTTTTTTTTTTCTATTTATAAAGGTGAAAATATGAAGATTTCCTTAAGCAACGTCCTTATTAGGACATTGCTTATTTTTTGTCCGTTTAAAGTGACTAAGAATTATATATTCCATGTCTTTTTGGATTATTTTGCATGCCTTGTTTTTTGTTTTTTTAAGTATATAGTACATGATTTTGAGTTGTTCTCCTTTATACCGTAAGATTATATTTGATACACAAATTAATATATTTTTTTAGTCAACGCTCAATTTTGATCTCAAAAATAACCAAAATACCTTTACATATTAAAAACACGTGAAAAATTCTAAAATAAAGGGGGAAAAAAGATGTAAATAACTGTTTTTTTCCCCTTCCCATTATAATGTTATAGAATTTATTATGCTTCATTTTTTTTAAAGAGTATTTAAAGTATTTTTCAGGTTTGATCAAAAAAGGTACGGTTTTGTATGTATTAACATTTAGATGGTAATAAAATGCAAAACTTTAAATTATAGAGAAGTTATGGGAAAATACAAATTTTTAATACTAATAAAAGTAAATAGCATATTTAATAAACCTGTCAATCAATAACCTTTTTTAAATTTGTTAAAAATTTGAATGCGTAATTTTTCAAATTTACCCCAAGTTTAATATTAGTCCCAAATGTCCTAACCCTAAACTCCAAATTAAGCCCTAAGTTACCCCAACCCTAACTCCAAATTAGAAAACCTATCTCCCTCCTCCCTCCCTCTCTCTCCAGTGATGACGGCAACTTTGCATTAGACAGTGACGGCGACGGTGGAATGGCAATGGTGGTGACTTCATGATTGGTGAGTTCTCCCTCTAAGAAACTGTGACTGGGAGCAAAGGACGATGGAGCTTTTGATCGTGTCGGGGTTGCAAACCTCGTGCTAGTCATCGGAGAAGACCGGAAGACACCTAGGAACTCATGCTGCGACAGCAATGGCTTCCTCCGATGACCTTGCGACTTAGAGCAACGAATGGTGATGGCTTCCTCTAACGACCTGCAACTAAGAGCAACGAACGAAAGGAGACGGGTGATGAAGATCCATGCAACTTTCGCGATGGACAACGCTGTTGAAGTTGGTCTCTGGCACGAATGGGTCTCCAGTGACAGCGAGGGATTTGGGGATCTTGTGGAGGGATATTTCAAAAATTGTAAAAGAATTATGTTATTTATTTTCTACCTAAAAAATATGCTATTAATTTTTATTCCATGCTTTAGATATGTTATTTCCCTCTTTCTCCTTAAAATATTTTAAGGTATACTTTTTTAAATAAAAACAGAATGCTTAATATAAAAAGAGTAATACTATCTAGCACCACATCAGAGACAAACTGATAAGGTCACAGAGGTCCTATCAACTTGTCTGCGGGGCAAGTTGCCCGTCTAAAATGAAAATAGTATTTCATATAAAAAGGGTAAATAACCTGCCTTTTTTATGTTTGTTAGTAAGGCTAATAAAATGTGGCTCACGCGCAAGCCATATATATATGTGTGTGTAAACTAAAAGTTATGCAAATATTAATGGATGATTTATAAAATGGCCTTGCCTACAGAGAATTTTGAACCGTTCAATTCAATTGTGCAATATGAGGATCCTTTAATGTGGTCCTGCACAATTGTATGTAAAAATTGTTAATATGAATAGAATAGACCACACAACTTATTTGTAACTGCTTTCCTCATAAGAAAAAAAAAATAAAAAGCCAAACATAGATGTATACTATATAGTGCGTTGCAGGTTTAATTAAATATCCTTAAGCAGAATGGATTTCAATAAAAAAAGAATTTCATTAATAAATTGGATTCAAACTTTGGTCCTTAAAAGCTTAAAGTTAATGTTGCAAAATGTGACTTTTCAAAATAGTTTTTTTTTTTTTTTAATGTTGAAAGTTGTATAAGATTTTACACGCTTCACTCTTACAATTTTGTGGTTTGTTAGAATATTATAAAGGTTACTTAATTTAAGATTGGTTATAAACTATGCACCTTGTCCTATTTTGATCTCCAAAACTTAAAACTTTACAAATTTTATCTTGATTCATCAAAAATGTCATGTTTGGAACTTCTATCCTAAATCATTACTAATTTGACTGAATCAACCACGTTGCCCTCGTTTTGAGAGTATATTAGACAATGCCAAAATTAACTTTTAAGATTTTAAGAACTAAATAGAACAAGTAACATACTTCAAATACCATAATTGAACCCAAAAATTAATGAGTTTTTATCTCAATAAGCACTTTAAAAAAAATGTAGTTATAAACACCAATTCAAATAAAAGCTATAACTTTTACATCTTTTTTTACTACCCTAAAATCACGAACAAAACAAAAGCCGTCTACCATAATTTTTTATTTTTATATTTTCCACGGCACTTCTCATCAACTATCCATTGTAGACATAGGAACGAAAATTTCATACATATCCAATTTTGAAAGCAGTGATGATGACCTCAGAACTTTAAAGTGTTAATATGTTTAGTAAATCAATTTAAATTAAAAAAATGAGTTCAAATGTTATAACATGTGAGAGCTCTATACTGTAGCTGTAAAGAGTTTTAGGCTATATACAATTTAAATTGAAGAGTTTAAATTGATGTACTAAACATGTTATTAATTTCCTTAACTAGAAGTACATATGACCGCTAGAGCAAAAACTCCCTCAAAAATCATTCTTAAATGAGAAATAGTAACGCATAGTTGCATTTTTCCCGCTCAATTTAAAAAATGGACAAATAAGGATCTTCCACATTTTCAAAGTACATACACAACAATTTCAAATACAAGATACCTAATTTAGGAAAAATATTACGATGATATCCTATGTTTTTAGTTTCACGTTTAAATTTTACTTTTTAATAAAATTTTGTTAAACTTAAAATGCGGAAATACCACTTTTACAAACTTCTAAACACCGTTATTCGCATTTTAAGTATAACCAGATTTTATTGAAAAAGTAAAAGTACTTATCCCATTAAACACATGAGATGTTTTTAATACTTATCCCATTAATTAATTACTTAAAAATAGGCTTGCATCTTAAAAAAATTCACACATGTACAGGTTCTGTGTACCTAGCAATGAAAGGACAAATAGAAGTCGCATGTCTATCTTTCCTTTAATGTCTTGCCATTCCTTATCCAGATAAATTATTTTTTTCTTCCACTTCCATGTTTATTAAATATCAATTATATAAAAAATAGGGACCATGACAAAATGGATGTACTGCAAATATCTAATATAATATTAATTATAAGTTATCATCTAGCACATGTTAGGTATTTCCAGTATGGTCAGTGGAGAACGGAGACCAAAAAGGAGTGGATTAATTTTCCAAATATGAGAAGATAACAAGGATTAAAAAAAATGAGAAACAAAGCCTGACATATTAGTGGCAATACAGCTGGATTAGATTGGAATTTCGTAACTTTGTTTTGTTTACTTATGAAGTGCAAAACAGTTAAGATAAGTCATTAAATAAGTCCGTTGTATATCTGTGAGTTGGTTGAGCTTGGCCCTGAAAACCTTGAAAAATGAAGAGGTCATAATACTCTTTGAAATATTACTTTTATTAATTATGTTTTTATAAAGAATAAAAGTTTAGGACAGAACAGTCGATGTTAGCATATTTTTTTAGGCATTATCAAAAAAAAAAAAAAAAAAAACCTTAGACGTTAACAAGCATGATCGTTAAAGGTCTATTATTAGACCCTACCTTTCGACGAGAAACATATCACCCCAATCTCACCAAACACATTATCGTAAAGATCACGTGTAGACAATGATAAAGTTACTGAGTCCCCTCAACCTTTGTTTATTTATATATATATTTGCATAGATTTATATAAAACTCTCCCTAAAAAAATAATTATATTATTTATTTTCTCCCTAAAATTGAAATGTTACATTGAATCGAAGTTAAATTTATATTTTTAAGGACAAGATCTTTTCCCCTTCAATAAGAGATTGGATTATATTTTAAAGTGAGTGTATTTGTTTTTTCCTCTAGTTTTTTTTCCTTAGTTTTTTCTCCAAAGTGGACATAACCTTTAAAAAAAAAAGCATACACAATAAATTCTTCGAAAGAATGCATATAAAAAATAGAGCATTCTTACAAAATAATTAAATTTTATATGATTGTGACATGTTTATAACATTTCATTTCTTTTGTTTTTGTTTGAAATTTTACTTTGTTTGCTTTTTTTTACTTTGTTTAAATTTCTACCGGTTATGCATTTGACTATTGAGTAATCAAATGTAATTTTACTGGTTTTTTAAAAAACTAGAAATTTTTTCTATTTGTATAATAAAAAAACATATATAATATTACAAAAGAACACAGAGAATGTCTAGAGTATTTAATTTCTAGTAGAAAAACATAACTTAATTATGAATAATCTTATAAACAGATAAACATAACTAAAAATCTTTAGTTAGCAATTCTTAATTCTTTCGTATATTGTTCTCCATTGTGTGTGTGCGTGTGCGCGTGTGTGTGCGTGTTCATTCCTTGCATGGTTAAAGAAGTTAGCTCAACAAGATAATTAGGTCCTTTATGATCAGCTAGTTACGTGGATTGGAACCTAGCTACACTTCTTCACTATTATACATACATATATATATTGATGAAAAAAAGTTCTGCTACGGATTATGATGTAAGATTTAGATGCACATATATGTTTTTTCATATTTGCATAAAGTTTGGAATATACATAAGAAAGCAACATATGCAAAATAATTGGACAATATTCTTGTCGCTTTTCAAACTAATTCTCACTCAGCAAAAAATATTATATTCTGAAAGCATTATCAAATGGATCCATTATTTTTTGTTTCCAGTCATATAGCGGCTTATATATTCTTCAATATTGGCCATGACAGCGATGGGGACCGGTCTTTGATGAAAATCCTCGCGGAAAAGAAAATTATATAAATGTCTGTTCCAATATTACAATTTTTTACAAGAGCAGATTAGTAAATCTATCCCCTTTAAGTAATTCAATTATTCAATTTTGTGCCATTCATTTAAAATTTTCACGTTCTTAATGCATAATGGAAGCGAGGGCAAAAATCCTAGTGTTAGAACAAAGAGGAGATTCCCCCAAATTTCTCTTTTTGTAATTTCTAATTAATTTTGTATTGAATTTATGAGAACAGTGCAAAAAGGAGCATACAAGAGTGTTAAATTTGTTAAAATTTCCCCTTTTTTCCCTTTACAAAATTCAATGTTTTTGAAATGGAAGAGACTTTTACGTATGGATTGTGATTTTGCCAGTTTTAAAATTAATTGGGTTGCTAATCAAGCCCTAATTCATAAAACTCAATCCATGAATATCCTATAGATTGTTAACTCATATCCTCAGTAACTATCTTAATTAAAATCAACTTCCATTATTGTACAATAATATTTATCAGGGTCAAAAGGGACAAATCAAATGATGAAGGTATATTCTCGTCATCTTATGCCAACCATAAGCCAATAAGGGATTAATCTGTCGGGGTCAAAAAAAACAAAAAGAGATCATGCATTCAAAGGGATATTATGCATCAAGGTTCATATTGCATCGTTTTTCGCTTTATTGTTTTGTGCTTTTCCATATTCCTTGTGAGTTGGCGATTAATTTGCTTATTCAGACAAGGCCTTCATAATCAATGTTTTATTAGTTGCTATAAAACTCATAAGAATGAGAACAAAATGTAGACACTCAGAGCCTTTGGTTTTGTCGGTTTGAACCAAAAAAATTCTAGTTTGAACTAGTTTTATTACAGTATTGTCTTAAACAAACTTGAAATTGCTACAGTGTTTCCGATACGATCCAAAACTCTATATATTATATATTATATATTATGTGGGGAATAGAAGAGATTAGTTATATATCTATCACCAATTCACAATGTCACAGAAGTATACCTCAATTTAAAGACGTACTAGATCCTGCAAATTTATATATAGTATAAGATCATCAATTGTGATGTCTCTAGTCTTTATGGGTTTGTTTGGGAGGGCTTTGTAAAAGCTACTTTTGGCTTCTTGAGTTCAAAAGTTGTTTTTAAAAATGTCTAAATGAAGTGTCAGAAATACTTTTGCTCTCTAGAAATGCTTTTTGTCAAAGTCACAATATATGACTTCTCAAAAAAGTACTTTTGAAATAGATTAAACTTGTACCAAAGTATTAATAATACATTATAAGCTTAAATATAATATTTTTGTAACTTTTAAAAAAATTAAACCATTTTAATCTATTAAAACTCTATTAAAAATATGATACACGTACTGAAAAACTACTAGGTTATTTGGTACATTGGTTCAAACAATTTACTACGGTGTTTGGCAGGATGGTTAGAACCGTTAGTTGTAATTGTTTTTACTATAGCATGTGAGAGCTTTACATTATACCGATTTTTTTATTGTTATTGAGAAAGTGGTATGAATCACGACCTGCTAAACACCCAGTAAGAGCATTTAAATCATTAAGGCTGTTTAAATTGACGTTTAGTGAAGAAATAATTGAGGCTAGTTCAAACGATAGTGGCGGTTTTAAACCGACCCAAACCCTCAAAATCCAAACTCTGTCCCTCCTCGAGTTCACACGTTTGAAAATTTTTTTTACAGTAAAAACTATTTTCATTATGGTTTCCTTTTCATAAACTATAGTTTTTCAAACATCAATTCTTATTTTAAACTTGATGTGATATTTTATTTTTGTTTTAAACTTTTATGTTTTAAATGTCAGTTCAAAACCACCTTTCGATCATACAGTTTAAAGCCTATAATTCAAACTATAAAATTTTAAACCATACTATTCTAAACCTGTGTACCAAACGAACCAGTACATCTTTTGTTTCTCTTTGTTTTTATGATTAGAAGTATAGATAAAAACTATGTCAAAAAGGACCTTTGACGATGAATATTTATGGCCGCTCAGCCAAGGAGGGCACAAATAATGCAAGTTTCTGCTCATGCGAAGCCGACGGTTTCTGAATACCAATTTCACAATTAAAAAACAAAAGCCTAAAAAACAATAGTGCAGTTTTTCTAGACCTAGCTTTAGATACACAGCGCGTTTTTCTAACAGGACCTCATGTTGATAATATACGTTTCTGGTTGTGCAGAATATCCGGTTTTTGAATAAAGACTTGACAGACCAAAAAACAAAAGCCTTATAAACAGTAGTGCCTTTTTTTTGTGGACCTAACATAAAAATCTCTTTAGATAATACGTAATTTTCTTTTGTTTTCTTTCCCTTAAATACTTTAGTTACCTTCTTCCATTGTGAAAAAAGAAAGTTATGCGTGTTCCTTTCTGATGAGCTAAGTTATGTATAATACTATATCAAAGCCACCTGGTGATTCCAAAATATTTATTGAAAAAAGATGTTTCCGTACGATATCCTTATTTCTTTTCATAGAATATTTCATCCAAGCAAAGTATGTCTCTAGGTTGCATACCCCAAAAAGTAAAAGCACTTATTTATTGATGCAAATTTTATTTAAATATTTTTTACTTTAACGGCTATAAAATAAAGTTAATTAGATTATGCCAGTATCCAATGACGAATTAATATTAATTAATCTTGTTAAGATTGACCTAATTCAACAGCTAACGAGTAAAACCATTTCAGCGAACTTACAACATATATAGGATGTTATTTTCCATGAGCATTGCGTGTACTTATATATATGTGTGTGTGTGGATGCAAAAAGATTTTCACTTAAAGAACTATAAGTCAAAAAGGCTGGCCTTAAAATAAGGAACAATAATTGTTGAAGGTTAATTTGAGTATGAATGAATAAAGTTGCGAAATCAAATCTCATAACAATATTAATCTGGTTAATATCAACGTAATTTCGCTAACCAATAAAACCATTACAGCGAACTTACAAATATGTAGCACGGTATTTTAGAAGAGCATTACTTATACTTTATTTTTTAATGTATGGGAAAAGGTTTTCATTCGAGATCTAAGGCGTTAAACCTAAGAAAACCTTAAAAGCAAATTTATTATTGCCTTTGAAAAAAGGCTTTCATTCAAGAAATAATACTTGCGCGTGGGGGATGAGGAAAAGCTGGGTAGTGGAGCAGGTGGCGGAGCCAAGAAATATATACAGTGAGGATATATTAGGAGATAATCATTTATTGAATAGAGACATAATTATATGTTTCAATTATTGAGTAAAGGCACAATTTTAATTTTTCTTACAAAACAAAGGTATAAATGAAATTAATAGTAGTACAACTATAAAACTTGAAATCGAAAACTAAAATTCTAAATTGTGAGCTGTGGCACATAGAGTAGGTACCAAACCTAGTTCGGACATGCACCGTATTCTTAATGCTATGAGTCCTCTCACTTCAATTGATTCATTAAAAAACAACAAAAAAAAAGGTCATAAAATAAGCCCTACTAAAAACTGAGAACTAATTTGTTGCCTTAAAAAAAAGGCTGCATTTCACACTTGTATTTTTACTTTAAAGTAGATAAACTCTTTGATTTCTCTATCCAAGTAAACATGTCTCGGTGCTTAATTGACATATATAGCAAAACTCCGAAGGTTTTTGTAGCTTACCAAAAAAAAAAAAGATCAGTGACGTTCTAACGCTCTCGTTTAGTATCTATAAAAAGAATTAACTGAATTCACGAGTAGAATGATAAACATAGCCTATGTTTTCATCTACTAGCAATCATAGAACTCAAGTTATAACAGCCCCAACCATATCTGACAGATCACTGAGAGGCATAATTACAACCTCGTTACGAATAAGAAGAATCATTCTTAAGGTGATAGGAGGTAGAGCCTTGATATGTCATTTATTTGTCGCTATACCACCATCATCGGCGTTGCAAAACACCAAATGTTTAGTAGAGAGAAGTCAAGTGATTCAGCAATAAGCATTTTAATTCTTCTTAAAGGTAAAATTTGGCTCGCTTATTAACCATACTAATCAGAGTTTCAGTCCTTTATATACATACATTGATGTATTAAGAAAAGAACAAGCTATGTAGCTAAGGGTCAACGGCTACTCTAAACCTAATATGATCATGTGAATCCGACAAGTGGTTCAACCTGTTCGCAACTCTCGCAATAATTCGTTAATAATACAACTAAAGTGATCCTTTCAAATCGTCTCGTAACTGATGAGATAAAAAGAAGCTTGTCATTTAGCAAAAGAAAGCTTGTCATTTAGCAAAAGAACCTCTTCATGCTTTGAATCTCCTTATATGGAAATCTACGTACGTTAGTGATGATGCCCTAGGCTAGAGCATTTTTCTTTTTGCATGTACATGATATGATTCCTTATAATTTTTGTAAATGTTGGGAAATAATGTGAAAGATACGCATGCTAGAAAATAAATTAGTACCCCCCTCCCTCTCTCTCTCTCTCTCTCTCTCTACACACACATGTATATGTTGAACACCACTTCTAAACCTATTGGTTTTTACCTTCTTTTTTTTTTTTGTTTTCAAATGGACACCACTTTCATGAGCTATAAACAATGACAGATTCAGGATTTAAAGTCAGTGGGGCACCAAAAAAAAAAAAGAAAATTTATAGACTAAAATAATAAAAAATATTGCATAATTGATACGTTATAATTTTTTAATGGGTTTTTATACTTTGAAATCATTGTACAATAATTTTATTATCAATAGTAGTATTAAAAATATTTTACTTAAACAACTAAATTGTTATTTATCTCTGTTGGCTTCATATATTCTCTCAACATTCATACTAGAAAATAGCCTATTCTTTAGCCTTACTATTCATGTTCCAAGAATATAAAATAAAATATAAATATAGACGTTAAAAGTAATCTCCTAAGATTAAAAAGGTCATAGTTCTCCATAATATTACCAAATAACTGAGAATCATAAACTATTAGAATAGTTCATTCAAAATATAAACCATAACAATAGTCTAATTAAAGCAAAAAGAAAAAAGTTGTATATAAAATGCTACAAAAAATGCTTGACTTTTTACCACTAAACCGAAAAAGAAAAAGGAAAAATTTGATTCTTGGAAGTTGAAGATTGATGTACAGTAGCCCAAAGAATTTTCGCTCAAAGTAGAAAGCCCAGAAGTGAAGATGAGTTAAGGAAGCCCAAAGACTAGAGCCACCAGTGTGGGGGCACTCGTGGAGCCTGTTCTTAGTTCAGATGAAAATAGTAACACATGATCTTGATTTTCATTTTCTTACTTGGGGCACATGCCCCCACTGGCCCATATATAGCTCCGTCATTGGTTATAAACTCCACTTCTAATCAATAGTATGTTTAGCTACTTTAGTTTAGAACAAAACTTTTGATTACTACGCTACAAAACTCTCACATGTCACAGTATCAAGAAAAAGTAAGTTAGTGTAAAGCTCTCACATATTATAGTGTTTGAACCAAAAGCTTTGATTTAAACCGCACTCCCTATAAAGCTGTTGGTTTACTTTTGAGTAGATTGGTGGTTTACTTTTCAGGAAGTCCACAGTTTATTAGGGGGGGGGGGGGCGGGGAAGACACAATTGAAGTAAACCATTGGTCTACCTTTTAGTAAACCAGTGTAGGAAGAATATTTTTTGTTGCACAGTTTATGATTGAGTGAGTGATAAGTTGTTTAAAGAAGTAAGGAAACAAATTAGTCATGGCGTCAACATCGTAGAGGAGGATGGGAATTGGGTGGCAATGTTGCAGAAAGGGGGAGATCTAAAGGAGTCATTCGCGAGGGGAAAGAAAGATTTAGCGGGATCTGTACCTTGTTGGCTCTTGTGGTGGAGGATCTCACGTTGCTATGACCCACATGGTGGTGAATTTGTAAGAGAGATTATAATATGTCTCTCAAATATTTGACATCAAAGACCACTCAAGTAAATATGAAAACACCCATGTTTTGGTGTTTTTGGAATCAGCATGTCACGCTATGGCGTTGGAAATTGAAGCTGTGGAGGTATTTTGGCTTTAGCACCGTGGGGCCTACTAGTGTTGAAATCTTGGTGCAACGGCGCCAGAAAGCTAGCACTCTAACCTTGGCCTGAAAATGGTGATATTATAAGATGTGTGATTTTGAATCATCTCAAATAGTTGTATGGTTTGGTTGAAGTTTTCATATAAATCAAAATGTCCATTACAAGCAAACATATAAATGTTGTAATAGTTACGTTATTTTACGAAAGAACATCTTTACGTGAAAAGTTGCATAGATTATAACGGTTGTGTCTATTCATGAAATGACACCCTTGTCTTTTATTAAATCTCTAAAAATTTTCAAGTTTTATATCTTGTTCTGAAACACAATATTTTTAATAGCTATTGTGTTTAGGGTTTGTTGTATCTTTGAGTTATTTGTCGTTAAAATCCGTTGACAAACTTAATAGTGAGAGCAAATAAAATCTTTATGAAAAATATTTCTATACAGCATATGCCTCAAGCCCATTCTTATTTTCATATTTTCTTAACCTTTATTTCTTGTTCTACCAAAAAATTCTTCAACAGAATATCGCCTACGCAGCCATGCAACGGCGGATCTAGCCATTTTGTACCCCTCAGCAGTGAAATTGCTGCCACATCCCATGCAATGATAAATCACGTGCCCCTGGGCAGATCTTTTTGGATGTCATTGCCAGGGTGGAGAGCAGAGATGAAAAAAGAGAAGCTACTTAGTACGTGCAATAAGGATTGTGGCTTGTTAGAGCCTTCTTAGCATGAGGCTCTCTTGCATGTAAGTTCTCCAGAGGGCAAAAACAAAAAGACAAAGAAAAGCTCTTTAATCATATGTTAATTAGAATTTATTTCCTAAATTATGAATGTTTTGGGATTTGATTTTGGTAATTATCCAATTAAAACCTAATAGAGTAGATTTCTTTTCAGTGGGGACATAAGACTCGACGTGTTTGCGATGGAATTGGCAAAAGTTGTATTGAAGTTGGGATACGACAATAGCAGATCATGGAGTGTTTTTGGGTTCAAGCTTTTTAGCTGGTTTGGGAACTAACCGGAAGTTTGTTGCAACTATAAAATGTGATTCTAACTACGGTCCCAAACAAACTATTTGTATCTTTAGGATTCAATACCAATGATTAGGAAATAAACTTCTTTCTCTTCTTAAACTTCACTTTCAATTCTAATGCTTTTAGACCACGCGAATACATTGGATATGGCTATTGATCATAATCTTGTTGATGATATTAAAATATAGCAATATATTTAAAATATTTTACAAATACTAAGATTAAAAATTATTATGATAATGACATAAGCAATAACACAAACTAAACAAACAAGATAATAACACAAACTAATTGAGGTAACAACCACAATTATTCAAACAAAATATTAAAAAAAAAAAAAAAACCACACACACACACAAGCCAGAACATCAAACTACTAAGAGGAGCGAGGCACCTCAACACTAGCAAAAGAAAACCATGAAAGACGAGTTGTTGGCAAACACGTGGCAACGACAATGACAAAGCCTAACACGTGCATAATCGCAAGACAACTCTGCCCTTCTAGCAGGCCAAAACCTCCCAAGGGTAGGGTGCGACAAAGATTAAAGCAATCCCACCTTCCGACAACCTTCCTCATTCACAAGTGGCATGAACCCCATCCTAAATTTATACGGTGTTTAAAAGAGTAATTTAAATCATCAATTGGGTTTGAGAATTGTAACATATGAGTGTTTTACACTGTAGTTGTTTATTGTAGTATGTAAGAGTTTTATATAGCTCACATTCAAATCATTAGTTTGAACTACTCTTTCAAACACTCTATTAGTATTCAACAATGATCTTGTAGATAAAATTTGGCGGCCAGAAACTTGGCGATACATTGAGCCTCTGATCAAGAACACTACTCTCTTGCTCACCATTTTTTTTTCCCTTAGGACTAGCCTACAAGCTAAAAGTGTACCAAAATATGTTTTTAAAAATTTTTTTATTACAGGTATGTAAATATGGCTTTCGGCTAGAGATTAGTTAAAAAATAAAGAATGATATTTTGATGTAATAAATTAGTTTTTATTTTGGGGATTTTATTTTATTTTAGGTGCTTATTAATTTGTTGGATGTAGTCAAAAAAAAGATAAAAATTTTTGAATTTTACTAAAAATAATAAATAAATAAAATATTATTAATGCTATTACACATTCAATTTTTTTAAGGAAAATTTCATTGCCAATTAAAAAAGTACATATTTAAATACGGCTAAAAATGACCCTCGATTACAAGAGAATTTGACCCCATTTATTAACTGAATCTACTAGTGAAGACAAATGAAGTACGTGGTCAAATCACGTATTGAAGGAAAAATATCCACTCGACACATAAAATTGAGCGCAACTAAGGCACGTTACAAAGCATCACTATAGGTTACAAATAAAACCATTCAAATGAAACCCCTAACACTGAGGAGACAAGCAACATGGCCTTTGTCAAATCTAGTAGAATATCAACATATTTCCCACGGACAACAAGCAGGTATGATACACAAGCTCAAACCGAATGTGGGGAGACCACCTTCATTATCACAACCAAAAGAGAACAAAATGAGGAAAAACACAGTAAATGTGAACTACGGAAACATCAATGTCTTCTATTTGACAAACACTTAAATTAAAACAAGCGGGTGAAACAAAAAAAAAATGACAAAAGCTCCGTTGGCAGGCTTACTATCACTAAGAAAGTGCGAGGAGGCTGCAACACTACTGTTGAGCCAAAATGACGTTGGAAAAGAATTGGACCGCTGGCGCATGAGAACGGCTCATTGCTAGCCACCTCCTCCGACCAAGGAGAGCATCATCTCCATGGATCCACCACCCCATAATGACCAATCCCCAATATTTAAAGAACCTTGAGCACCAATAGACCACCAACTTGTAAAGAGAGAACTTGCCACTCCACCATCTCTGGTCGTTAAGCAACCAAGCTGCCTAGATGTCAGGGTCTTTGGTGCCCGAACACGACCAGAAGCTACATGTCAACCTACATTAGAACCTTCCCCTCAGGCCCATAGGTCCACCATAATTTACAAGAACATTAGCCCTTCCCCAAAGTTGCCCCCGTCGTGTCGCTCATTCTCTGAGCTCCTAACCTTTTGAACCCTCTTGTTGAGGCAATACCTACACTCCAAGAAAATATAATAAAACCTTAATAAAGACAGTGAAAGAAAAGAGAAAAAAAAAAGCATTAAAAAACTATTGGCATTCTCAAAAGGTATTTGGCAAATTGATTGGAAGAGAAAATTTTGGTTTAAAAAATTTGTATTATGTAAAAGCTTTACAATGTAACAACTTTTTGTTTTTCACTATAGCTGCTGAGAGTTTTAGTTCTAACCAACCTGCTAAATGCCCTTTTAGTTTCAACTATAATTTTTTGTTGTTACAGTATAAAGTTTTCACACGCTATAATGCCAAGAAAAAAATAAGTTATAATATAAAGCTCTCAAATACTATAGTCATTTTAACCAAGAAACGATTGGTTTTTAGTTTCCAAATACTTCAATAAATAGATCTTTCTTTTATTTTTTACATGCATTCAAATTCAACTATGAATTATAATGAAATTTTAGCAACATTTTAAGATGACAATACTATTATTTTTATGAATTGATGAGAACACTATTGCAATACAACTCCCGTAATTCTAATTTTTTTCTCAATTTATTCTTTTATTTTTAGAAACTACACATGTATCTTATGAATTTAAAAGACTTATTTCAATCGCATGGCTTTTTGCTTTTATGGATGAAAAAACAAAAGAAAAAAAAAACAAAGATACCCAAACGTAAACCATATTTATTTTTAAAAACATTTTTTTCATGAGAAAAAAAATTGAAAAATATTTTAGACATTTAAATTCATAATCCTTTTTCATAAAATTTGATTTTTTTTTAGGATTTCTTGTTTTTAAATGTATAAAAATATTTTCTTACACTATTTAAAGATATAGGTTAATTACATAACTATGCTTCATAGCTTTAACTATTTTTCAATTTATCCTTCTGTTTTTAAAAACTATAAAAGTATCTTTTGGATCTAAAAAATGTGTTTCAATTTTATTCCTTATAGACTTTTTGAACATAAAAATCCTAAAGATAAGACAAAGATCCCTTTAAATAGACCTGATTTATTTATAATATATATTTTTATTCTTGAGATAATTTTATTTAAAAAATATGTTTACATTTAAAAAGCCATAACACTTAAGATTTTTTTTGGAAATTTGATATTTTGCTTTAACAGTTTTTATATCTTTAAATCTATAAAATATTTTTTTCATAATTGTTTAAGAATAGTTATGTTGTTTTGTCTAATTTTTTATTCAAAATGATGAAATTAAAATAAGTTTTTAAATTTAATTCTAAAAACATAGAAACAAATTGAAAAACAGTTAAAATTAAAATGTATAATTATGTAATTAACCTTTAAAGATATTTATATTAATTGTTTTTATCATAGTTTTTGCATTTAAAAAGTACGTAAGATATGTAACCAAACATTTTTTTTTTAATTTAGGCTTTGTTTGGTATGACCGTTAGAACTTATCAGTTTCTTATAGTATTAAGTTCTTACATGCTACATTCTAAAACAAAAATATGTTACACTATAAAGCTCTCATATATTATAGTATTTTATTTTATATTTTTCAAAAATCTATCCATAAAGAAGAAAATAATTAAAGCTAAAAGATATATTATTGATGTTTCAAAGGTATATTTTTAGTTCATTGGTCCTTTCTATTTTTAACCAAAAATTAAAAATAGTATATATCTTTAACATATATGTAGAATGAGAATACGTTTCGTATGATGCTCTTAGAATGTTTAAAATTTGAAATGTTTTATATCTTTTTTCTTTACAAAATATTTTTTAAAAATTTTTAAGCTGAAACTGTTTTTTTCTTTTGAAAACATTTTTTTCCAAAAAAATTTATTTTTGTCCGGAAACTTTCTTTTATTTTTCTTCCAACAAAGTTTTTTTTTTTTAATTTTAATGTTTTTCTCCTCTACTTATTATTAACCAAGTCAAAAAAATATTTTAAAAAAACCACGCCGAAAACCCAGGTCACATCTGGTAGGGTTTTTTTAATCCACGTGTCAAGTCATCGTCCCTCCATCTGTCTCAAATTAGTGACCGCCATATCCGAGCCCAAAACCCTGATAAATGCCCCAAAATTTTGTTCCAATCCTAATGCTCTTCTTTTCTCTGCAAGCCAAAACCCAAACTTTGGAATCTCCCAAAAATGCTGAGGCTGACTTCGAAGAGAATCCTCCAGGGGCTAGCGTCACGGGACGCCCGGTCACCGGAGCTCCTGGCGCTGCCACGTCAGTACCACGAGAGGGTCATCGACCACTTCAACAACCCCCGCAACGTCGGCTCCTTCGACAAGAACGACCCCAATGTCGGCACCGGCCTCGTCGGCGCCCCCGCCTGCGGCGACGTAATGAAACTTCAGATCAAGGTTGACGAGTCCACCGGCAAGATCGTCGACGCCTGCTTCAAGACCTTCGGCTGTGGATCTGCCATCGCTTCTTCCTCTTTAGGTCAGTAATTGTTTCGTTTCTGACTGTTGGAGATTTAGGGTTTGGAGAAAATTTTGCAAGTTTTGTAAGCTTTACTGAAAAATTATGGTTTTTTTGTTTAATTGATTCTGGTTGAGGTAAAGATTTGTTTGGTTCTGATTAATTGAGAGATTATTTTAGGGTTTGTTATTGAATCTGGTCATTTAATAAGTTGTTTATAAAATTTGACGGGCGGAAAGGAAAGATTTCGGTGAAACCTGTGATGATTTGGATTGTAGAAGGTTTAGAAACTGGATATATTTTCATGGATTGGTGTAATTGGGAAAATTTTGATAGTTTTAAAAGCTCCACGGAAAAACTGTGCTTTTTTTATTGATTCTAGTTCGGGTAATAATATGTTATAATTGATAGGAATTGAATGGTAGTTAGCGTCTTTTTTTTAGGGTTTGTTATTGAATCCTGTGATTTAATTGGTTGTTTGTTGATTTTGGCGGCGAAAGGGCAAGATTTTGGTGTAACTTGTGATGCTTTGGATTGTAGAAGGTGTAGAAACTGGATATATTTTATATTTTTGTGCAATTGGGACAAAAACTTTGAAACTTTCGGAAGCTCCAGGGACAAATTTTGCGGGTTTTTTTGGGGTTGATCTTGGTTTGGTTGAGGTGGTAGTTAGGATTTGGGTTGTAAAAATAAAGGTTGTTTAGGGCTTTTTTAGGTTGTTGTTATATTCATTGTTTAATTAAGTGTTAATTTAATTTGATGGGTGAAAATGAAAGACCAATGAAACTGACGCTGTTATGCATTGAACAGTTTTTAATGTAGCCTCTTGCTTATTTTATGTATTTATTTGTTTATGGTTTTTGGGCGAGGGTTTCTTTTGGTTGCTAATAAGTTTGGATGAACAATGAAGGATTGAAGAAAATCGTCAAACTAAATTTGCTGAAGAATATAAAAGGTTCAATTTTCTGTTTAATATTTTTATGGTAGAGGAATAGCTGCTTAGTTTTGGAGCAAAGCATAGTGATCTTATAGAACAACTATAGTTTTGAAGGTTGGTTCTTTTACTTATTTTAAAATTTAGTTCTATGATCTTTCCGTTGCAATTCAGCTAAAGAAATTTGATGTTCTTTATAATTTGAAGTTATAAATAATAAATATCAGATATGTCTTGAATGCCGCCTTGTCTACTACACTCTTATTCCAACCACATACTGATACCTTTTTATGCAACTTCCTTGATTATGTAACAAGGAACATAAAAGAATTTGAACTTTGGTTATTGTCTACATGGGTTTTGTAACATTATGTTTCTCAATCGTCCCCACTTTTCTCTTGTTTCAGCTACTGAATGGGTGAAAGGTAAACAAATGGAGGAAGTCTTGACCATAAAAAATTCGTAAGTTTTTATCAACCTTTTTTTCTTTGTAATGTGTATATTGTTGCTCATTCTGTCATGTGAATTCTGATCATGTTCTCCTTTTTTTACTTGACTAATTCGTTTCTGGGTATGTTTTCTTTTATTGGCATAACAAACAAATATGTCTGTGTGTGTGGGCTTTGTGAAAATCGTAAAATTTGCGTCTTTTGACTGTTAGCATGTTGCGTGAACAATCGGAGAGAACAAGGACTTCCCAGAATTACAAAAAGAGAGAAAAAAAAGGGGAACAAATTGATCCACAAAATATAATGAAGAATGAGAAGTATTATGCACTCATATCTTCGATTTTTGCTTTAAAGATTATTATGATTTTTTTGAATAATTAGAAACACCATGAATGAGAACATCAGGGGTTTAAAAGGGAGCATTTATAATGTTGGGCACACCTCAGCTAAAAGCTAATCAAATTTGTTTCCTTCCCTTTAATCATACCAACTCGGTTCAATTGGATAATTGCATACACCGACTGCACAAATGAGTATAATTCAGTTCTCGTGGACGCAACGCATCGTGCTTATGGGTTCTCTCTTGATTTTGTTCAGGGACATTGCAAAGCATCTTTCGCTCCCTCCGGTTAAATTACACTGCAGCATGCTTGCTGAGGATGCTATCAAGGCAGCTGTCAAAGATTTTGAAGCTAAACGCGGGAAACCTATTGCTGCTACACAGGCAGCGCCTCTAGAGAAGGCTACTGATGCTTGATTTTTGTCTGGTAAAAAAAAAAATTTGATGACGAAAAAATGTCTGGTGTTTGATATAGTACCCTGTAAGTGAACTAGTACTTGCAACAAGGACTTTCGTTTGTAAGGGCCTTTATGAGTAGGCTCTCTTGGAAGGAAGTTGTTTGGAGGGAAAACAGAGAAGAAAATAAACCTCTTTAACCATGCTGTCATTAAATTAGCCAAAGTCAAGAATAGTATAAAACTCTTACATGTTAGAGTAAAAAGGAAAAAAAAAATTACTACAGTGTAAGGCTCTAATATGTTACAGTGTTTACAGTTTTAACCGATGGTTCTAACAATCATACTAAACGTCCAATTTATTTTATATTCTAAAGTCAGTGGATGCATAGGGTTTGCTATGGAGTTTGTAGTATTCCGTGTCGAAATAAATCTGCCCCGTTTGGGTCGTTGAAATTGTGTTTGAACTTTTTTGATTTGAACAGGATATTTTAAGCGGTGTTTCAAATAATAGTCGGAACTGACGTTTGAATGTGCAGTTTGAGTTTTAGTCTAAACATGAAATTTGAACTGAATTTGTGTTTGGTTGAGTGTTAAAAACTTGGCATTCAAACGTTAAAAGTAGAAAAAATAAATAAAATAAAAGCAGGAAAAATTTTTCTAAAAACGTTAATAGGGAAAAAATTAACAATTTGTAATAACAATAATAATAATAAAAGCTACAAACTTCGGTTTTGGTTTTTTTTTTTTTTTTTTTGAAATGAAATTGGAATATGAAAACAAAAAAAAACAAAAAATAAGGAAGAAATATGGATTGTGCAACATAAGATGATGGCGTGAGGAGAAGTATGGCTTCAAGTGCGGCAATTAATGAGTTAATTTAAAAGGTGGATCCTGTTTTACCCTGTAAAAGTGGTCTCACTTGTAGAAGCAAAGGGGGACTCAAACTCAGACTTGGGCTTCTTCAAAGCAGCTCCAACAAACTCATTTAAACTAGATTGTATAAGCCCCCAAACACGGACTCAAGTAGCCAGTCCAGTCTAGCCCAAACTAGTGAAACAAACACGGGGCATGTATCTGTTGAAAACAAAATGCGCAGTGGAATTTTAAATTTTTTTTTCATCAGAGTAATTTTTAAAACACAAGTTTGACATGTTATATGTATAAATTAGACAAATCTTACTAACCTCAGTGTGCCGAAGAACCTCCGTAACCTGTGTAGAGAAGTAACGTTCCAGAAGAGTCTCAACCAACTGGTCTTCTTTGCTATTCTCTATCCACAACCGGAGTAAGTGTTGGCTCACACGTACAGCTCTTCCACCGGTAACTCTCCTTCCAACCAATAGAGAGAACCCAAAGCTAGTGTTTGTGATTTGTGAACAAAAGCTCTCAGGGAGTTTTCAGATGCTCACTAGAAGAGTATCACTCTTAATCTCTCAATTGATCTTAGTAAATCATGAGACTCACTTCCTTTATATAGCTATTAGTCCTGAGGTCAGTCTGTATCAGATTAAGTCTCAAAAACTCGAAACAAAATCAAGTTCGGATCAATATCTAATAAGATCCACGTGAAAACGCGTAATCTTATCTCTCGTTGATCGGCAGGCTAAACATTCTGATCGGCAGGCCGAACAGGCCAGTTCGGTAGGTCGACCACGTCATTCGGCAAGCCGAACTCTCGAGAAAAAATCTCCGCGAATCTTTTATTTTTCACCCGAGATTTTAAAGGATAAAGTCTCAGTTTTGATTCAAATAACCCAATAGAGAAGATATCTGATCAAAACAAACATTATCAAGATAATCTCTAAGAAAATAAATCAATTCATAATAATTCTACAAGTTTATCTTGTTCTAATTTGTCCAAAATTAAAACAACCGATAAACAGACAAGAATTATCTGATCGCAATAATTCAACAAGTTTATCTTGAACTAATTTCTTACAAAATTAATTCAACCGATAAACAGACATGAATTATTTGATTCTTACAAATTTTAAACCAATCTGATAAATCCAACATAAGTCACCAATTATTGAAAAAGTACGCCGTGTCGTTACAAGATTTTGTGAGCTAACAAATGGACCAAAATGGACCTATAAAGTTCAAGCTCATGATAATTATGAAACCCAATATCCCAGATATACATTTCACAATTATCAACTCCAACGCTACTCCACTAAAAGCTTGGAGCTGCACTCTCGAACTTTATAGAATTACGAAGCTCGTGTAGCTAAGTCTCCATGACATATCAAAGTGTATCGTATCCCCATATGATAATCCATAATCGGCTTAAGGACAAGTTCTATCTTACTTTCCCGATTATTTTTATCTTACGTTCCATTGTCTTACCATTAGAAAACTTACCATCCAAAGATAGTATACCATTCGGTTACACCTATGTATCCAAATAGTTGAGCGCTCTAGTTTTTCAATTACAGGACAACGCATATAAGAGGATATCATTACTCCTAAAGAGGAGCTATGGATTTCATATCTATGAATAACAAGTCTACGCTATCAAGAGTCATGCCTCTAACGTACCAGCATGCATACCATTATAGAGATGTGGGAGTCACCTATTGGTACATCAAAAGACACAAGTCAAGACAACAGGCCCACTATTCATCTCAGGATTAAGATACAATACAAATGACTGTCTAAAGTGAATCGATTTGCCAAGACAGAATTATTAATCCAAATCAATTCACTTTATATCCCGATCCAACACATCGTCACCTATGACAACGTGCCAATGTTTCTATTCACGGAGTCCAACTCCAATGGCTAAGACAAACCATCTCCTAAAGGAGATATAGACAACATAACAATCTTTACATGAATAAAGTGGCCAACTTTATTCCCTCGATTGCAGATCATATGTTTTAAACCGTCACCTTAAGATTCATGTCTTCCGCATAATCAGTCCATCATACGCCCAATTCTTAAGGTTTAGACTGACAGTCTCAGACTACTGTTTGCTTATCATACATTCAACAAACATGAACGTAAAGAGGACAAGATTTGGTATATATATGTAAATGAATAAATTCCTTATTGATAAAAATGTCTTCAAAAACGTATTACATTTTTACTCCTTAGGGCATACATGTCTAACAGTATCATCAATTGGCTTTTTTTTTTTGGCAGCTTTTCAATTGAAATCGATGGAATTGATTGGTGTTGCTATGAAATTTGCAAAAGTTGCAGCCGAATCGATATTTGTCGGAAAATTTAGTCAGGAGAACAAAGCAAATACTTATATTATAAAGACAAATTAAATAAAAAAAATGTAAAATGTTGAGGAAATAGGATTTTAGGGCGGTGGAAAGTAATTTTTATAAAATTTTATGTACAACATTAAAAAAAAAAGTTCAGGTGAGACTGTAGTTCATCTTGGTACATGTATAGCTCTGTCTCTGGTCAAAGATAGCTACGTCCCTAGTGCCTTGCACACCTAACTTTTTTTTTTTTTTGGGACGATTAGTCCCCCTTTTTTTTTTTTTTTTTTTTTTTGCTTTTTGTTTCCTTCAAAAAAATTATTTTTTTTCTGTTTCTTTCCATTCCTTTTTTCCAAATATATCGTCAACAAATTTCTTGTATTTTTTTTTTCTTTTTGCTTCTTCATTAGTCTATTGTCTTGTCCCTATCAAAATAACTTCTTTCAAATTTACCTTGATTATTTTAAAATTTTATTTTTTATATGTTTAATTAGTATACTTTTTCCTCTTGTCTGCCTTATTAAAATATGTTGTTGGGTTTTTTTAATTAATCTATTACCACAATTTTGTCCTTCAATGTGGCTTCTTTTAAAATTTTTCCATGTCATCTTTCAGCTATTTATTTAACAAATGTATTCTTCCTAAGTTGTTCTGCTTAGGAAAATTGAAATACTTTTTCCCTTGCTTTATTTTTATTATCATAAGATTAACATATTTTTTTTCATATGTGTCCATGTTTATTATTATTTTTTTCATTTCCTCAAAGATCCTATATATTGTCATCCTTTTTAATGTGTTTTTTTGTTTAAATAGTCTTTTCCCCACTTGTTCCAATTGAAATATATTGTCAAAGATCCTATATATTGTCATCCACACCCAAAATGACTCCCATGTGCATAGCATGTGGTATTCAACTAGTACTAACAAAAGGTTCTTTCAATAACAACTTCAAATCTACGGAAGACTAAGCAACTTTAGATCAAGAGATTAATGCCCATAAGTCAACAAACGGTTGTGAATTGCCACAAGCAGATTTGACACAAAAACTAAAATGGAGAGTGGAAAAACCACATTTATAAATACAACATAAACACAAAAAAGAACAAAACAGAAAGAAGCATTGTCGTCATTAAACTTAAAAAACCACCACAGCAACATGAATAAGGTTATTGGCAATGAGCTAACCAACTACGACCACAGCAATATGAACAAGACTACTGGCGACGAGACGACCAACATAACCACAAAGGACAGAACAACAAGGACCGACGTGACTCTACCAACACCACAGCACCAATAAAGACCTATACAACTCCACAAATGAGAAGCACCACCATGGTGCCGATAGCCACCCATACAACTTCACCATCGAGAAGCACCACGACAACGCTAATGAAGACCCAAGCGACTCCACCATTGGCGTTGAGCAACTATTCAAGCACGCAAAGGGGCAACAACAGACGCTGGCCCCAATAGAGAGAAGATATCGGCACAAACAAGAAAAGAACAAAACCCTAAGAGATAGAGAGGGAAACATAGCTATTTTATGAATAGTAGAACTCTTAGTATCGAAGGGTTCATTCAAGCTACTAATGAAATACCAAAAAAACTCATTTCTCCATAAATACATGATAAACTCATTTCTCCGTAAGGTTTATTTTCAAAGTGGAAACCATCAATATTGACTTTGCAAAGTGGAAACCAATTTTTTCAAATATAGTGGAAGGGATGAGAAGGAGGGAGGGAGTAAAGGAGCTTAACTCTCTATGTTAAAATACGTCAACTCCTCAATATCTACCAAGGCATAGAACAACAGATGCACTCATCCCCAAAAAAAAAAAAAGTGTTAATTGGCCCTTTTTATGTATTTTTCAAGGAAATAGCTAAAGTTCTTCAAAGTTAAGGAAACGGCTTTCTTTTTTATTAATTTTAGCTTATCACTGACTAATTTGATTGATAATCACCAATTAAATTTAACTTATTACTGATTAATTTGATGCTTTTTCCACTGCTTGATCAATATCAATTACTGATTAATCAATTTTAATCATAAATTAACGATCTTAAAAAAGACGTTTGATCATTAACTTAAAAAACAAAAAAAAGACCATTTTTCAATAAATGTCACATAAACCCGCCATTTATGATTTTCTCCAAAAAAAAAAAAAAAAAAAAACTCCTTGAGTGAGGAACTAAGCTGATTAGTGATTTTTTCCTTGTCCTTAGGAAGCACTACCAGAGGTGGAGACGGATCCAATTAAAATTTTATATTTGTTTATAGATACGTCTTTGAAAGGGCTAAAAGTAAGACATTTTTTCATTAAGCACCCACGATCGTGAAGCACCTTTTTTTAACTAGTACCAACAAGTGATTCTTTCAATAACAACTCCTAATCGATGGAAGACTGAGTGATTTTAGATTAAGAGATTGTTGCCTATAAGGTCACCAACAAACCGTTGTGAAATACCACACAAGCAGATTTGACACAAAAACTAAAACGGAGAGTGGAAAAACCATATCTATAAATACAACACAAACACAAAAAGGAATAAAACACAAAATAAGCGTCGTCGTCGTTAAACTAAAAAAAGCCACCACAACAACATGAACAAGACTATTGGCAAAGAGCCGACCAACATGACCACAAAGGTCAGAACGGTGAGGACCCACGTGACTCCACCAACGTGAAGCACCATGACGACATCGATGAAGACCCAACCGACTCCACCATTGGCGTTGAGCACCCATTCAAGCACGCAAAGGGGCAACAACAGACACTAGCTGCAAGAGAGAAGATATCGGCACAAAAAAAAGAACAAAACCCTAAGAGAGAGAGAGAGGGAGACAGAGCTATTTTAGGAATAGTAAAACTCTTGATACTAAAGGGTTCATTCAAGATATTAATAAAATACAAGAAAAACACATTTTTCCCCGTACGGTTCATTCAAAAAATTACTAAAATATAAGATAAACATACTTCTCCACATGGTCCATTTTCAATCCTTTTTAATTCTTTTTCAACCACACGAGTAAATTGGAATTGCTGTTATATGAAAAAAAAAAAAAAAAAAGCCTAAGCCATCAATATTGACTTTGCAAAATGGAAACCATTTTTATCAAATATAATGGAAGCAATGAAAATGAGGGGGGGAGTAAAGGAGCTTAACTTTCTATGTTCAAGTAGGTCAACTCCTCAGAATTTACAAGGGAATAGAACAACAAATTCACTCAACCGAAAAGAAGAAATTTGGGAGTAAATTGGCCTCTTTTTATGTAATGTTCAAGTAGATGGCTAAAGTTATTCAAAATTAAGGAAATGGCTTTCTTTTTTTTTAAATAATTTTAGCTTATCACTGATTAAGTTGATTGTTGATCACTGGTTAACTTTAACTTATTACTGATTAATTTGATGCTTTTTTCATTGCTTAACCAATATTAATTATTGATCAATCAATTTCAATCATAAATTAACGAACGGAAAAAAGCGTTCATTTTCTTTAAAAAAAAAAAGTGAACATTAACTTAAAAAACTAAAAAAAAAAAAATCGACCGCCTATTAAAAAATATGGCAAAAACCGACCATTAATAATTCTCTCAAAAAAAAAAAAACCTTTTGAGTGAGGAACTGAGCTGATAAGTGATTTTTTCCGTGTCCCAAGCACCGCCAGAGGTGGAGAGGGCGATGACTGTGATGTCACGCGATTTGATGCGAGTAGGATTGGCCTAAACTGGGTTCAGCAATAATTTATTGATTTAATATATTTTTTATTTTTATCTTTATTATTAAAATAATAAAAAGATTCTTTGACAAAAAAAAAAGAAGATTCAATTGATACTACATGCCTCACGCGCTGCTTCCAAATCCGTAACAGGACAAAGATCCTCGAACCACTTCTCGACCGTACGATCTGAGGTCTTTTTTAAAAACAGTAATAATTATAATATTGCTTGTTCCATTGGTTTTTTATTTTTTATTTTTTATTTTATTTTTGTGGTTCCTTCTGTATCAATTGAGAGGGGTGACAATACGGGTTGACGAGTCGAGTTAGTGTCGAGTTTGAGTTAATTTTTATAAAAATTAGGTTGACACTAACCCGATTCATGATACGAACGGGTTGAGAATTCTCAGCCCTAACACGACCCGTTTGATATGGGTTGACACAAACACAACTTGTACCAACCTGTTCTTTTACACAATGTCAAAAAATAATGACTTGTGACCCGTTTTTGACCCATAACCTGATTGTGACCCGTAACTCGTCTATGACCCACCTACACTAATATATATAATATTAAAAAAAATAAAATTAGAAGAGTTTCATACCACAACAATAAGAAGATGAGTGATAAGAGAGGTAAGGTTTGATTTTTTAAGGGTTTATATTATATCTGAAATAATATTAATCATAGGAAAAAAATTTAAAGTTAATTAATTAAATACGAGTCAGAAACAAATTATTTTAGTGTCATACGAGTTGACGGCTCAGTTTTAGGTCAACACTAAAATGACCTGTAACACACAAAAAAGATGTCAGATTTATGTCGTATCATTGTATCGCAACCCGTATTATCGGCTCTAATTGAGTCATTCCTTTTCTCTCACCTACACCAATTTCTCCTTCTCAATGCACGCATTAATACGTAATATATGCTTTTCTTTGATTTTTGTTGACGATCAATCTCTGATTTTCTGTTATCTAATGTGTAAAGAAAACTTTTTTTTTTCTTCTCTCCAATGAAAACATTTTTTTTACTATGACTATTTAATGCCATCTGTTTTGGTAGACGAAGAACGTTAAAAAGTCCGTAAATTTTCAACTCAGTTATCCAGTTTCTTCCTTTTCAAAATTGAAATCGAGGAAATTTCATCTCAAGAAATGAATTCCACCATCTGGGTATTCGTTTTTGTAGCTTAAAAGTCAACGTCAAAGAGCCCATTCTTTATATTTCAGGCACAATTTTTATTCTTGTTTTCCCTGCATAAATTATATACACTGTGTTTTGCTCAGTTATTTAAATATAATAATTATTATTTATTTTTTTTCCATTTTTTTAATGTTATATTGATTGGGTATAGGAGAAGTGTTTTTACTTCACAAGGCCTACCAAGTGCTGTTGTTTGTGTTGTGTGTGAGGGTTGGCAGCTGGCTGGGCTGTGAGGGATTTTTGGAAGATTTGTTTGTGTTGTGTGTGAGGGTTGGCAGCTGGCTGGGCTGTGAGGGATTTTTGGGAGAGAGAGAGAGACTTAGAGAGAGATTTGATGGCTGGTTTGAGAGAGACCCAATTCTTGAAACTAACGACATAAAAGAGGAGTATAGAGAAGAGGTCAGTTTGGATAAAAGCAAGCGTGAAGACAAAGAAAAGGAGAAGGAGAGAGAAAACAAAAACATGGCTCCTCCTACTGGCAGTTCCATTCACTGGTCGGGTTCAAGGCCCCGGCTTGATCTCAGCAAAGCCGACATTCAAGGAAATTCTGAGGAAAGAGATCCCACTATTCTTCTGCCTAATCAGTCTGATGACATATCTTCTCATCTGGCTTTGGACATTGGAGGTGTGCGTTTGAGTTAAAATTTATGTCCCAATATTTTGTTTTTCGGGGAAATTCTGAACCGTCGGATTTTCATTCACATGATTTCCTCTTTTTATGAGAACGATGTAATTTTGCATTATAGAACATAATTCTGATTTAGCTATGATTGATCATTGCATGGAATACTTTATTTATTTGTTTGTGGTCACATTTATTTGGTCAAATGGTGTTCAGGTTTTAGTATATCATTTTTTTGATATTCTAAGAATTTTGAACCGCCGGATTTGCGTTCTTATGATTTCCTCATATGGGCAAGCTTCTTTAATGACTATGATGTAATCTTGAATTGTAGAATATAATTCTGATTTAGCTATGATTGATCATCGCCTGGAATTCTTTATTTATTCGTTTGAGGTTGGTTTAACTTGTTCCTTGGTCAAAATGTTGTTGAAGTTTTTGTATATCTTGCTGCTATATTTTTTTTCCCTGCTGGGACTCGTTGAGGGATATTCTTGTTCCATAAAATATCTTAAAAAAACCGATGTGAAAAATGTTAGCAGGGTCTCTCATCAATTTGGTATACTTTTCAAGGCATGAGTATCGTCCTATTGATGATAGGAGGATGAAGAATGTGAAGGAGAGGCTGGGGATTTCCAATGGTAACAGGAGAAGCTACCCCATTCTTGGCAGAAGACTTCATTTTGTGAAGTTTGAGACGCACAAAATTAATGAGTGCTTGAAATTTATCTATTCGAAGCAGCTTCACCACGGTGGTATTATCATAACACTCCCCTTTAATCTACTTTTGTTTAATTTGAGTCTGTTATCGACTCTAATACTATGCTTAATTTCTCATGGATAGGAATTTATTCACATTCTTGGCTTCCTGATGCTCCAGCCAGTGAAAATGCTATAATCATGGTATTTCATGTTTATGACTTTCTTGCTTTTCAATTAGTTGTTGGTCAGAGATGCAAGTTCAGGTTGGTTCATTTTGAAATTCTGCGCAATTAGTCTGCTAGAATCCAAATGCCCCTAAAATAGACAAATCAGGAGGAGAGGAAAAAAGTTATCAGAACTCATCTAGCTCAACTCTGGTTTACCCCAACACATTATTTTGAAAAGCTGAATAATTGTCCATAGTATTATCATCTACTGAATGGCTATGTGTTTTACTCAATGGCTATGTGTTTGTGAAGCATTTTTTGTGCACCATGCTTCTATGCTACAAGGGCCAATTCAAGTTAAAAGTGAAAAATTTAGCATTTTTCTAGTTATTTTACCTCTTATTATGAGATTTGAGTTTTGATATTTCATCAGAGTCAAATGTATCCTTGTCAAAAACAAATTAATTTGTTGCTTTATGGGCTATGATTTTAAGTTAAAACTAAAAAGCCAGTTTGATTCATAGATTTGAACAAAAAAAAAAATTCATTTTTTTTTTGGTGAGAAAAAACAGTGTAGCAAAAAGGTTTAAACTGTAGTTCAAACCTATGAAACTAACAGCACGAAAGTTATCTGTTTTTGCGTTATCGGTTCATGGAGTGATAACTAGTTGACGCTTGTGAGAAGGCCACAGGTGGCGGGGCATACAAGTTTGCAGACCTATTCAAAAAAAGGCTGGGTGTAACTCTTGACAAAGAAGATTAAGTGGATTGTCTTGTCACAGGAGCAAACTTTTTGTTAAAGGTGGAAGTTCGCTAAATATTTCATCTCTTAGGTTGATCTTTAGTACCTGTGGTTTGCTCGGAGAAAAAAATATTATTTGTTAAGTTTGTTTAATTACTTTTAGGTGCATTTTTATTATCGACAATAAGCATTTCCCCTAACGTTTGATTGGATACTCTGCCATAATTTGTTTAGTAGGCAATTTGTCACAAAGCTTGCACACACAGAGGTCAGAAAGAGTTTGTGCAGATTGACCAGAATGAATTGTTTACCTATCTTCTTGTAAATATTGGATCCGGCGTTAGTATGATATAAGGTACACTTGGCCTTTCCACCCCCCTTGTTTCTCTTGATTCTTGAGAACTTCAATATAAGTAACGTCCAAGACGTATTTATTTCTTATCAACTCGACTTTGGTGTAGGTTGATGGAGAGGGGAAATTTCAGCGAGTTAGTGGAACAAATGTTGGTGGTGGTACTTATTGGGGTTTGGGAAGGCTACTAACAAAGTGCAAGAGGTTATTACAATGTTCGAATTAAGACCGTACTAGTCCTTTTTGTTTTGGTACCTCTATGGGCCGTCTTTCAGCAACTTCTCTAACTTGTTGTTCTTCCAGTTTCGACGAGTTGCTAGAGCTGAGTCAACGGGGAGATAACAGGACTATAGACATGCTTGTTGGGGACATTTATGGAAGAATGGATTGCTCAAAGGTATGTCCAGCACTTGACCTTCTTGCTACCATCATTGAGTTGGCTAATAGCATTGTGCACTATGAGACGGGTGTAAAGGACTTAAAAAGATAGGAATTGGCTGAAACATATGTTGTTTATTTTGAGTATTGATTATTTTATTCTTTTTTATTATTATCATTTGGATGCATAAAGCATCACTTAATCTTTCGTCATGTCACAGATTGGTCTCTCTGCATCAACCATCGCTTCTAGTTTTGGCAAGGCTATTTCTGAAAATAAGGAGCTTGAAGACTACAGGCCTGAAGATATTTCTTTGTCTCCTACGAATGATTTCATATAATATTGGACAAGTAAGTTTTTTAATTACAAAATTTTGCTATGTTAATATTCAATAATGCCTCAAATGTAGTATCTCAAGAAACAAAAAGGATTGGTGGGGGGCGGTGGGAACTCATCTCTAATAAAGATAACCTTTATCCACATCTTTTGCTAACATGTTTGTTCATATTTACTGCATTTTATGTAATTCTTTTACTTAGAGAGTTTTTTGTATTATATACTATTCCTTTTCAGTTGTAAAGTTTATTGTATGTTTCCTTCCTGTAGCTATGTTGCATATTCTGAACCAAGAGGTGTTTATATGTGATAGCTTATGTTAGGTCTTATTACACGTTTTCTGGTGCAGATATCTTATTTAAATGCACTGGGGTTTGGAATTAAGCGAATATTTTTTGGAGGATTTTTCATAAGGGGTCATGCTTATACCATGGAT
Source organism: Artocarpus heterophyllus (assembly GCA_025403435.1). Classification (NCBI taxonomy): domain Eukaryota; kingdom Viridiplantae; phylum Streptophyta; class Magnoliopsida; order Rosales; family Moraceae; genus Artocarpus; species Artocarpus heterophyllus. The sequence goes on along the minus strand of CM046346.1, from coordinate 6,966,962 downwards.
GCTATCTCCTTTGCAGTTCAGTTCTGGTAAATAGGTTCATTACTTCATTGCTCAGCTTAAGGCTGGAAGGAATTATGCCTTCTTCCTAGCTTATTCTCTCTCTATTACCTGGGCAAATTTCATCTGAATTTTTTATTTCTCCATTAACTCATGCATATTTTTGTTAGATTTTAAATTTTTATGTTATTTTTTTGTCAAACGGAGAGGTACAAGCGATGTTCTTGCGACACGAAGGGTTTCTGGGAGCTTTGTGTGCATTCATGAGCCATGAAAGGCATGGCCTTGATGATCTGATGGTTCATCAGTTAGTTGAAAGGTTTCCAATGGGTGCGCCATATACTGGAGGAAAGATACACGGTCCGCCACTGGGGGACTTGAATGAGAAGTCAAGTAAAGTTGGCAAATCCTAACACGGGCCTGTTAATTATTTTTTTTTTATTTGTCGGACATGGGTTCTAATCTTTTCATTTTTTTTCCTCAACCATGTTTCTAACATTATGCTACATGTTGGGTATAAAGTTGGCCGTTATCCCATTTTTAATACTCCCACAAGTTATTTTATGAAACAGAGTTGGAAAATTTAATACATTGCAGGGATTTTTGGAATAACATTTCTTTATTATTATACCAAAGCATAAGCTATCAGGCATCATGTAGGATTAGATTGTTTAAGCAACTAGATAGGTAATATAGTCTGTTAAAAATAGCTTTGAGATCAACTTTGCGGTTTATTAGAAGCAAAGGGTTCAGAACTCAGAAGATGTGGAGGTGAAGATACCAAGAGACTCCTACAGTTTGGAGAAGTGAATTTTTAAGCTTGGCATGTTGAGGGCAGAAGTTTTAGCAATCAATTCTAGTCACCATTATGGCTGGCTAATGGTTTCTCTGTGTGATATTTTAGCACATCAGTCTGTTCTAGAATTAGCCATTAATTTTATGAACTCCTTTGAGATTTGAAATTTCGTTTTCAGGTAATGAAAGTCTAATTTATTTCTTTTGACACCCTAGCTTGCGATATGTTCTTCAAGAATACGGCTTTCCCGTGTACATTTCACCCCTTTTTTGTCTTATTTTTGTCTGTGCTGATTCAGAGAAAATAAAAGCAAAAGCTATTCCCGTTTCTTATTAGGCATTATGCTTGATTTGGTAAATTACCCGGACAGTATGGGGGCTAGAGGCACACGTCTTATTATTGTGCTTTGTAGTATGGCTCAGTTTGAGTATGATATAATTGAAGACCAAGTAAATATCAGAGATGGTTTAAATTTTTGTCTCATGTTTCTTGTTTATATTATTTGGAATCCTTCTGCGCAGATATCATGGATGGAGAAGTTTGTACGGAAGGGAACTGAGATTATTGCACCAGTGCCAATGGCTTCGCCTGGAACTACTGGGCTTGGTGGCTTTGAAGTTCCTTCATCCAAAGGTGGTACACTGCATTCTGATGCCAGCGCTTTAAACGTTGGGGTTCTCCGTCTAGTGCCAACATTGGAGGTGTTTGCTCTCTTGGCAGACCCAAAACTGTAAGTTAAATTACACAATGGACTTGATACAAATTCACCATAAAAATTTTAGGAGGAAATAATATCATGTTTTATAATACGATGTTTGACGTGATAACGTTTTTCAATTAATTATGTTTCTGACTTATCTATGACTTACACGCCTACAGTTATGAGCCTAACACCATTGATATCACTTTCCCGGTGAATTGGAGTGAGTACCCACTCGAGTATCTGCTTATCTTTGAAAACCACTTCCCCAATTAATATTCCGCAAATATTTACTTTTTCATCTTGTTGGCTATACTTTGGCTGTTTATTTTCCTGTAGGTATTGGTTTACTGTGCTGTCTGAACATCTGCCTGACCTTGTTGACAAGGTAGGCATAATATTCTTCTGATAACTCTCTAATGTTAAGATTCATCTTCTATTTCTATCCAACATGTCAACCCAAATTTGATTAGATTAAGCAGATTTTCGTTGGAAACTGCAGAGAAAATCCCTGGTTGCATGCTCTTATCTGCTAATGTACTTTTTTTTTCCTTTCTAGAACACTGACTATGCAACAGTTTTAGCTCCCGTTGTTTCACAGTAAAAATCAGAATTCAAACCTTTTTGCTATAGTGTTTTCTTTCACAAAACTTTGAATTTCTATTCAAATTTTTATCTAGATGTAGCACATTTGCATTTGTTGAACATTCATCGCATTCATAATTTCCTTTCTTATTGTAAATCACGGTAGGCAGTGGCAAGCGAAGGTGGAAGTGAAGATGCTAAAAGAAGGGGCGATGCTTTTGCTCGAGCATTTTCTGCTCACTTGGTACGGTATCTTTACTGTCTTGAAAATTATAACTCGTCACGATTGTTTCATAATTGAGGTAATATCAAATGTATAAGCAAATCTTGATATTTTACCTTTTCCATTTAACAACTGGTTATAGGTTGATGGAGGAGCCTGCTGCATATGGAAAGCTGGGGTTGGCCAATCTGCTGGAATTAAGAGAAGAATGTCTGAGAGAGTTCCAGTTTGTTGATGCCTATAGAAGTATAAAACAGAGGTACGGAGTATAGTTCCTTTTTTTCTTTTTTTCTTTTCCTTCTTTTCTTTGGCTTTCGATATATAGTGAGTGACAAATTTATAAGGCCACTTATATTAATTAGTTTTTATGTTTGCACACAGGTTTATTGTATTTCTAAGCAAGCATTGGACTCTGTTCAAAATGTATCGTTCTTTAGTTACTTCTCTCATAATTGTGTCCTGAATGTGACAGGGAAAATGAGGCCTCACTTGCTGTTTTACCTGATCTGTTGATGGAGCTTGATAGCATGAGTGAGGTGCATATTTAATGATTTTAACACTTTGCCCTTCTTATTATTCATTGGTGTTGAACTCTGAAATATTCTATATTTTTCTTGCACAAAGTTTAGCCCACTAGTGTTGCTTGAAAGCAGTTTCTATAGGTGAACTTTTTGGTCTAATACTTGTTCTTCTAATAGTTTGAAGCCCTCTTTAGTTTCAGGAAGCAAGACTACTTACCCTCATTGAGGGTGTTCTTGCAGCCAACATTTTCGACTGGGGATCCCGTGCATGTGTGGATCTCTATCATAAAGGGACGATTATTGAAATTTATAGAATGAGCCGTGATAAGATGCAAAGACCATGGAGGGTAAGTAGAGCAACAAGTCATTAATTCTATACCTTTATCTAGATTTTGTTGTGAGTTGTTATGACTTTGTGTTTTTTTTTATTAGGTGGATGATTTTGATGTCTTTAAAGAAAGAATGTTGGGATCTGGCTACAAGAAAACTCATCCGCATAAAAGAGCTCTACTCTTTGTGGATAATTCGGGTGCCGATGTTGTTCTAGGGATGCTTCCTCTAGCGCGTGAACTCTTCCATCGTGGAACTGAGGTTAGCTTACCTTTAAATATCGTGACTAATGTGTGATACTTTCACTTTCAACTCCCCTACTTTCCACGAGATTAAATTTTCTTCAATTGTTCTATCTGTACAATGATGATCGACGATGCCAAGATAATTGTTCCAGAAGTTTTATCTCGAGTGTTGACTCTAAATTTTACATAAACGAGAAATTTTAAGAGATAATTTTGTAGGTTGTTTTGGTTGCAAACTCACTCCCTGCTCTAAACGACGTCACTGCAATGGAGCTTCCTAACATTGTAGCTGAAGCAGCCAAGGTACGTTTTAGTGCATTAAAAAAAAAAGTTATTAGTGTGTTCTTATATGAGGAACAAAAAAAAAAAAAAAAGCAAGTCCCACCTAGTGCATTAGTATTGGAAGAAACCAAAATCCAAGTGCCTTTGCACTTGGTCATCTCTTTTTTTCCTCTCTCGGTTAATTTAAAATAAATTGACACCATGACTTTGAAATACTTGCATAAATGAGTGAAAAACTAAAGTTCCACAAGGATTTGCACACCATATAGATACTGTCACACATTAAGTCAAAACTGATTCTTCTTGTTCCACAGCATTGCGACATTCTGCGCCAGGCAGCCGAAGCAGGAGGCTTACTTGTCGATGCAATGGTCAGTGGTTCAGACAGTTTGAAAGAAAGGTCTTCTCTAGTTCCTTTGCTGGTTGTTGAGAATGGTTGTGGCAGTCCTTGCATAGACTTGAGGCAGGTCAGCTCTGAGTTGGCTGCGGCCGCAAAAGATGCTGATTTGGTATGATATTTGTTTCTGGTACACTTTAGTTCTTTCATATTTCTTTGTTGGCCCTCTTATGATGGGAAAAAAAATAGTTGCAAATTAAGGGTGAGGGAAAGGAGCACGTGAACCATGTTCAAATGACACAATTGTGCATTGCAGATCATCTTGGAAGGAATGGGCTGAGCTTTGCACACCAACTTCAATGCTCGGTTTAAGTGTGATGCGTTGAAGGTAAGAAATTCTTTTCCCTCGTTTCTTTCGGATGGCGTCCGTTTGGGTTTTATTGTTAACATCCTGGGTTATTTTACAGCTTGCAATGGTGAAGAATCAAAGGCTGGCGGAAAAAACTGATCAAAGGAAACATATACGACTGCGTGTGCCGATTCGAACCGGCAAGCTAAGAAAAGTTTAGCCTTGACAAGCTATTAAAGCCAGTTCTAGTTATACAAATCTTTCAAGAGATTGAGAAGGTCCTCAAAAAAGGATTTGTGGGTCGTATGTCCGCAAATCATATAGTTTTTAAGGCTCATCATTTTGGGTCTACAGCAAAACTACTCCGATGGAAACATCAGTTCAGGCACAGACAGGGACCCTTAGCTTTAGACCAAATCCTTTTTACTCAACTTTAGAGCATTAGAAATATTGTCCTTAAGTACATTTAACTAGTTCTCACCCTGTTTTAGGACTTGGGACGTAAAATTAAGAAAATGCATTTAATGTTGTTTGATCTGATAACAATACGATTAGTGTGATGTATTCATACAATTAGCTCCTTTTCAAGGTGGAAAAGGTCGAAGTAGTTTGAGCAGAAACAACTATTATCATGGTAATTGCATAGATTAAAAAAAAATGGATATCATTATTATGATACTTTGTGTTTTAAAGGAACATCACAGTATTATTTTGCTGTTTGAAAAATATTAAAATATTATTTGTAGCTTTTGAGTTTGTGTTTTTAAATATGAAATTTCCTTTTTACTCTTTTATTAATAAATCTCAAAAAAATTTTGTAAAACCATAATAGAAAATCAAAACAAAAAATTAAAAAGAACTCATTAAAAATATATGGACTTATTTATTTTGTCATTTTTTTGTATTCATTTTCTTTTATATTTTTTACAAAATAATCTGGAGTTTATTAATAAAAAAGTAAGTTGTAAATTTCCCATCATAAAATACGGGCAAGAGTACCAAAATAATATTTTTGACAACTATAGCATAGTATTTGATATTTTCAAACAACAGGGCATCAGTGTGATAGTTCTTTAAAATATAAGGTATTAAAATGATAATATCCTAAAAAAATGCCCATACCTTTTTTTTAAAATTTGATTTGTCTTTTTTTATTTATAAATCATTAATTTCAGGGGGTAAATTATTAAGTTAATCGGCAATTTACTGTAATGAATTGGGCAAACTACCGATAGCCATTAAAAGGAAAAAAAAAAATTCTTTTTCTTGTTCCATTATCCAAATAACTTAGTTCACGAGTGGCTTAAGACTCGACTCATCAGCTAGAAATGCCCAATTAGTGGTATCACACGATCACTCTTTTAATCCCCCAATCATAAGCAAATTTCATTTGGATCCTTGACTTTCAAAACGCCCTAGAAATGAGTCTCCAATTTGCCAAATTGCTCCAAATTAGTCCCTCCATCCATTTCCTACTATTAAAATCTCAAAGAGGAGGACAAAATTATATTTTTCACCGAAAATGAGATTTGACCCAATAAACCATGCGAGTACACGAGACAAGTAAAAATAAAAAATAAAGGGAAAACGACCTAGTAGTGATACATGGAGATTTCCTAGTTTATTAGCCATTGCTCATGAGCTCTCCCTATGGAACAAGCTAAAACTATTCCAATCATAGCAACATATTGAGAGGGAGAGAGCCTAAGAAAAACAGCAGCAGCTAACAATAAAAACGAAAAAAATAAAAAAGGGTCCAAAGAGTCAAAGACAAGCCCAAGGAAAAGCATCTCACCCCCACTTCAAGTTCAAGTCAAGAGCCAGAACCAGCCATGGAGCTCACTTTACTGAGAAGGCCTCTAATCTCACCCTCCAACTTGGCCCTCATCTCCGGGGAGAGACTGTTGCCTGATGTCTCCAGCATCGACGTCATCCTCTGAAGATTCTGCCTTATGAAGTCAAGGGGAGGCGTGGCAGGTGCTTGAGTTGAGGAGGCTAGAGTTGCACCCAATGTCCGGTTGGCTTCAGGCGTTTGGGACACTCCTGGAAGATGATGGAGCCTGTAGTTGACAAGGGCTGCACCAAAAGGGTTGTTTTTCTCTAAATTCTTTAACGCTTCCGCGGCATCAGAACTTTTCATAAACACAATTTGGGCACTTCCTGGATTTTTCAACAGCCGAGTCTCGGATTCTTTCAAAGGTCCAAACTTACAAAATGTTGAGACCAAGTCTTCTCTTGAAGGCATTGGAACTCCTGGAGCAAAGGTCAAGAGAAGACCAGTCCCTATAGCGTCTCCGTTAGTTTCCGTCTGGTAATAACTTAGATAGTCTGACCTCCAGGAAAAAGATATATTTCTCGGATACTGCAAAGCAACTTGTTCCTTTCTCTTCCGCCTTTTCCGCTTGGGTTTAACTGGTGGCATAAGGCCATTATAAGTCTCCTGTGTTCCCTTTCCTAAGGAGTTGGATTCAGCGCAGGCTCCATTCAAATCCGGTATATTTTTGGGTGCTTCTTTCTCCTTTCTCTTTCTCTTTTTTGGACCCAGTTTGCCCTCTCCTAAGAGTAGGCCAATTGTCACCGGTTTTCCGTCTCCTAAGGGCAGGCCACTTGTTGGTCGTTCCTTCGCAAAATCTTGTACACCTGCAGTACAATCATTGTTTAAACATGCCGAAGCCTCTCCAGGAACCCGGAGATCTACCACTAGGGTGCCAGGTTTAGCATTATTTTCATGCATGTTTAATAAACGAGCAGTGGCGGTATTCGGATTTGAACCCTCTAAACCAGTTCCTTTCTCCACTTCCTTCAGCAGCTTGGTTTTGACCTCGGAAGTAACGTGATTCATAACCTGCGGATCGTCAACCAACAAGCTTGAGTCAGCACTGTTTTCATTCAAGTCCGGTATACTTGTCGTTTGTTTAGTCTGAAGATGATCTCCATTCACTTGTTCCCCTTTATTTTTCTTCCTTTGCTTAGCTTTGTTGTGCTTCAAGGCAGGGCCTTTTTCCAAGGCATCTCTTTCTGATACACCATTGGTGGCAAAGCTTATACTCACATCTGACAGTCCAGAAAGGGGTTTAGTCTTTAATCTTGCCGAATTTTGTTTGCTGTTTTTCTTTATCATTGGAGAATCTTGTTCCGAAGATTGATCAAGACTCTCATTTGTGTTCTGTACACCAGTTTCTGTACTTCCAATTGCATTCGATAAGGGGATGGTATGCTCACCCTGTGATGAACTTTCCTTTTTCTTTGTTCTCTTTCTCTTGGTTTTATCAAGTTGGGACGCATGCAAGTTCTCCTGTGCATTGTTATCAAGCAAGCAGGTCTCAGCACCATTAGCCTTGTTCTCAACAGACTCCTCATTAAACACCGAAATCCTGAATCTGGAAAGAAACCAGAAAACCAGATTAAAGTCGTTATTTCCACTAGGATGTAGACAGTCCACGGCAGCAGAACGAAGTTCGCAAAGCAGCTCGGCTGAAGCTGCATTTTTTAAGTCCAAAGCAGTAGGTATTTGACTCACACCGGTAAATCTCCTATACCATTTCCTCCAGAACTTCTCTCCATTAAAATTCATAGGCGATGCATTACTCTTGTGAGCGACCTTGCTTGCTTCTGGAATAACTTTCAGAACCTTAGTGGGAACTTCTGTTCCAGCAGCGCCTTTCTGCCCCCAGTCTGTGTACGGATAAGACAAGTACCTGCTCTTCTTACGCTCTCTTAAATTGAATCCTTTGTCAATCACCGTCTCTTCCTCGCAAGCAATATCTTCTAATTTAGCTTCAGAATCCCTCTTCATCTTTCTCTTCCTAGATTCACGTGACATTAAACCTTCTTTGGCAGCATTACTCTCTAGCCCAGAAACTTTATCCTCTTCAGCTTCATCCTTCTCTCTAAGGACATTCATAGGCAGTTGCCTATGGCCAATAGAGCGATAAAAGGCTGAAACGCGATTATGTGTGACAGTAAAGTCAAGCATGCGAGGCATGGAAACAACCATCGCAAGATATTTGAGATGTTCAAGAAACAATACAGGTTTGAAACCAGTGACTGAAAATTCTCCAAGTCCGTTGGATTTGCGCTCAGGCAGTTGATCATGCACTGAAGCACATGAACAAGTCATCTCCAACTTCACACGCCTACCAAACTCGTCAAGTGCTTTCTCCACGGCTCCAAGAAAGATTCTAGCCTTGTTTTCCCCAGACATTTGCTCGAAGTTCTTGTGAAAAGGCTTCAATTGAGACGGTCGGCACCAAGCAAAGTGGCTGTTTCCGTAATACCCAACCAGCAGATTGTCCCCCCGGCCAGTCCCTGTAGCATATTTTGGCGCATCTACAGGATCATGAATCTTTCCAGGCCACCATGTTAAATTTTTGGTTTGAACCCATACAATATCACCCACCGAAAAATCACATTCTCGATTATCAACATTCTCTCCTTGCTCCTCATCCCTATCTTTGTTTATCTTCTCCTTGCTAGGGGAGCCACTAATTTCCACAAACAGTGATATACCCTCAGTCGAAACTTCAATCTTTCTAGACAAATCAATCCCATTTGATTCCAACTGTTTATCTTCACTTATACCCTCGTCTTGAACTATCTCCTCAACTCCATCATCCTCATTTCGATCCCTTCCCAAGTCCACTAAGTTCCCTTTCGAGATTGTCTCTTTCAAACCCAATTTAGCCTCATTTTCCTGTTTACATGATAGTAACATATTTGAGTCCATTTTTTCCTCCTTTGCCCTATCAACACAATCATTATTGACCAAGCTACCCGTCTCGATTTCACTATCTTTTATTTTCTCAACTTCAATTTCGACCATTTTTTCTTCCATGGAAATGTCAGAAACAGGTGCAAGCCCAGAACAATTTTCCCTCATACAAGAAGACCCAGAAGCTTCTGTTGGGGTTTTCTCACCTGGGTTTTCGGCCTCTAGGGTTTCTGGGGTTTGGGGATTCTCCATCCCAACAATGTTCGGAAACTTCACCTAATTTTCCCACTTCACCATAACTCGTCAATGTAACAATAATCGCTTGAAAGCTGATCAAAAAGAAGAAGAAAAACAAAAAATAATAGAAAAAAGAGAGCTTTATTATTCATATAAAGATCCAATGAACAAAAAATGTATAAAGATGCAAACTTTAACAAGAAAAGAGCAAAAAGAAAGTATCGTTTCAACACAGAAGTGAAAAAAAAAAAAAAAAGAACCCGAAAATAAGAAACAAAAAATAAAACATAAATTACCCGCAAAGAGATGGACAAGTTTGCTATGAATGGTAGCGAGATGATGCTCTTTGTGATCCGGTTTACTTGAAGATGCTTGAAGGAAACAGAAATGGTAAGCTAAGAATTTTTTTTTATTATTCCTTTTTTTTGGAAAGTGCTAAAAATTTATTTCAGTTAAAGCTGAAAAATAAATAAAAATTATTTAAGGCAATAGATGCGGCACTTGTTTGGAGAAGTGAGAGGAAGTAGTGCGATGACTGTAATAATAATTTTAAAAAAAAAAATCAAAGGTTCTTTTTTTTTTTTTGGCTTAGAAAAGCTGCAGTACCAATGTCGCTGTCTTGGACTTTGTCTTTTGATTTTCTTGATTAATGCCGAGATTTTTAAATAGTTAAAAATATTTTTGTTTTAAAAAATAAAAAAAATTTAAAATTTATAGGGGCAATGTTTTTAAAAATTTAAAAAAAAAACGTACAAAAATATTGTAAAAAATTTTGAAAAATAAAAACAAACGGGGTGAAAAATGTTTTAGCCTGTTTCTTAGTTAAAAACAATAAAAAGCTCTTACATATTATAGTAAGAAAAAAAATTTGCTATAATATAAAACTCTCACATGCTACAATATTTACAGTTTTAACCAATTATTTTAATCACTATACCAAATATCTTATTTATTTCAGACTTTCTTTTTTGTTGTACGGTAGAAGTAATTTATAGGTAGGTTAGTTATAACAATAGGTTCCCGGAAGTCATTTGCTAATTTGTTTAATTTTTATTTGAAAAATACAGTTAGAACTGAAACGTTTGAACTAAAAGCTATAACACGCGAGAGCTTTATATTATAGCTCACTTTTTTTCCTGATTAGTATAGCATGTGAGAGTTTTATACTCTAACAATTAAAAATTTTAGTTAGAACTGATTTTGCTAAACACCTTTTTTTTAGGGTGTTTAAGAGAGGAGTTCCATCGCATGTAACATATTTTTTACTTTGTATTATAATATGTGAAAATTTTATGTTATTAGTGATTTGAACTCTCTTAAACAATATATCTAAGTAGAAACTATATTTTTCTACCGATAGACACTGTTGTTTTAGATATTAAAGTAACTTTTTTTATAGATTGTTTTACAATTAGAAATAATTTTGTGTCATGCTATAAATATTTTATATGAATATTCACATATCAAATTATTAAAAAATTAATCTAATGACTAAAGCGACATTTCTTACCGACAGGGAAAACATAGTTCCTAAACCCTAATATGCACTTTTAAATATCACATCTTTAAAAATATATAGAATTTTCTTTTAAAAAAGGATAATATATTCTACAAAGCATAATAAGTTCTAAATTGAGGAAATACAAACAGATTTATATGGCCTCAATATATAGAAAATAACGATTGTGATAGACAATTAGTTTCACCTGGTGAAGTTGAATGAAATGCTGAAGAGCAACAGATGTATCCCGAGTTTTGAACACGTATGCCTAAATAAATACACAATCAATAGCACACATATAGCTCTTAAAAAATAAAATAAGGTGGAAAAGAAAAGCCATCCATAGTCGATGAAAAAAATTCAATCCACTGAATGAAGAGGTTTGTAGCACCGAGGCAGCACAAAACACCTCTAAGATGCACACCTAACAAAACCAAAACACAAAAATAAAATCCTAAACACCGTTGTCAGTTTAAGTGTGTTAAACGGACCGATTAATGCTTGACTCCTTGGTCTGATGCTTGGCCCAATCCCAAGCGCCCCAGCTCGAATAAAGGCTCTAGTTAGTAGTGGTAGAGCTAGAGAATTTTTTCAAAGGGCGTAGTAGAACACAAATTTTGAACTAAAATAACAACGTCATTATATATATATACATATATATATATATAACTTGTTTTCAATAACTACATTTTCAATGGTTATATTTTCAATAAGGGTATATGCCAATAATAATAGATGATGTGACGTGATAGGAACTTAATTTTATTAATTATCATTAATTTTTTGATCAACTATCTATTTCATTACAATCATTATATTTATATCAAATGAAAAATAATTACAGTACTCCTAAAAACCGTAACCATTAAATACACGCTCATATGTATATATGTATATATATATATATATATATTAACTTTATCCCTCTTTTTGCCTTCATTTTATCTCACTTGTTTTTCTATAATGGAATTTTAATTCACTTTGTAAAACTTAGAGGCCCAAAATATAAGATTTCATAGTACTATAAATGATTTTAATTTCATAGCTAAAAACTTTGTGGCAGCTATTAAGTTTAACATATAATAAATTTAACATTAAAAAAGCATTACATTAAAGAGGTTTTTTTACATTCAACTGCTAAATTTGCCATCAATACATAAATTTAACATGACATTAGAGATGCTTTTAAGTCTAAAAAACGAATACTGAACGGTCAAAAAATGAGACAAACGAATAACCTAGTTTATAAGAAGTTAGCTGATAGAAATTAGGAAATTAACTAGGTCGGCAAAATTAACCTCATTTTCAGTATATGAGACTAAATAAAAGAAGATAAAAGTTCAAATCTTCTAAAACTATCATGCAACACTTTAAAATAGCCTTACACAATGAGGCTGGTCGTACAGCGTATGCACTTTAAAAACACACCGGTCCTCGTTATTTGTAATGTTTGATTGCCAAATCTCTTACTATTTTTCCCCATAAATAGTTAACCACAAATAAACCGTACAAATGAAATCTCTTACTACTTTTGGCATAATAATAGATTTTGGTACTTTTTAACCTTTTCCTTACGTATTCATTTCTGTTAAGTGTCCATTTTAAATTCAACAAGACAATTTCATGATTATACCCTTAATTTCAAATAGTATAAGGTTTTTTTTTTTTTTGAAATATATAAGTTTTGTTTTTATTGTCACGTTAATTAAGAAATATTATTATATTCTTTAAAAATCAATTCCTGCCATTTTTTTTTTTACAGTTACTGTTAATTTAAATACCAAAAAAGGTCTACACGTCCATAAACAACCACGAAGAAATTTAGAAAGAAAAAAGATTTACACATAACTACAAGTTCATCCCCTAGTCTTCTTTAGTGAGAAGATTAACCATCTATTTAAAACATTTGTTCTAACTTATCAGCTCAACTATAAATAGTATAAAACTCTCAACAACTACAATAAAAAGCAAAAAATAGTTACAAAATAAAACTCTCATATTTTACAGTTTTTAAACTTAAAATATATGTTCTAACTAATTCTCTAATTAAAAAAATAGTTGGCATAATAATACATGCAATATTGCACGTCTTACATAAATTCATTAAATAATTAGTTCATGTATATTTTGAAAGTATCTAAGAAATTTTTGTTCATGCTTGTGAGCATTAGAGCTGTGCAAAAATACTGTCAAAACAGCCAGACCAGACCAGTCCAGCGATGACCGGATCATTAAAACCAGACCGTTTGAGAACCGTTAAAAAAGGGTCCCAAATTGGACCGGACTATTCTTATAAAACAGTTCGGTCCGTTTCTAAAAAAAAAGTCCAATGTGTTCGAATGAAATGCGCAAAACAGAGATCATGCTGCAGCCTCAACACCAAAAATCCAATTCAAATCAAAGGCTTTTGGATTCATATCAGATACAAGTCTAAAAATTATTCCTTTATAATCTTATATCAGTGATCACTGAGCATCTACCCACATTACAAAAAATTCAGATTTGAAAGTAAGATCTTACTTTGCAAAATCATAAAGCTGGAAAAATAAACTCCTCTACTCCATAGTAGCAACTCCTCCAGCAGCCTTAATTTTCTCTATGATCGAAGCTGCCTCTTCTTTAGTAACTCCTTGTTTAATCAAAACGGGCACTTTCTCGACCAGATCTTTAGCCTCCTTCAATCCCAGAGCAGTAAAAGCCCTGACTTCCTTGATCACTTTAACCTTCGTGGATGCATCGAACTTCTCTAGCTTCACATCGAACACCGTCTTCTCCTCTTTCTTCTCTTCTTTAACGCCAGCAACACCCGGCCCTGCTTGTGGACCCAAGTCCAAGCCTTCTGTTGATACATGCTGTAGCTTTGGAAGGGTTAGCTTCTGCACTAGAGCAGGACCGATTTGATGCCGTTCTTCAGGGGACAATGCCACTATTCGTTCAGCAAGCTGAATGATTTTCTCCGAGGGTGGTGGCCTTGGACCATATGGATTGTAGAATGCTGGATACTTATACTTCTTTGGCTTGGCATTTGGATCCCTAGGAACAAAATCATGTTGGAAGGAACGATGCTGCAAAGGACCTGTTACTTTGTGGAGCAGAGTGGAACGGGCACGAAATGATCTAGTAAGCGTGACTATCCTCATAGTGTTTTGAATCAATGAGAGCAATATTTCATGGAGAACAACTGATTGCTACAAACTTTGTGATCTGCATTTCAAACCAGCAGTTGCAACATCGTCATCACATCCATAATCATACCAATTTTGACAGATATCAAAATAATTCACAAATCTCACAAATATGAACTTCTAACAATATTCAAATAATCACACAACCGATATCAAACTACTTAAACTAATATAAATCTTCCGAATAAAAAAATAGAAAAAAAATCACAAATAGCTAAACTCAAACTATTACAATAGCAATTTCCAACAACCAAACAAATTCCAAAAAAATCAATCAAATATCAACAAATTCCACAAATTAATTTCTATTTCATAATTTAAACCTCAAATGAAAATATTAAACACAAAACTACGGTCCAGAAACCCAACTTCAACTTCAACAAAAAGGACTAACACAATTGAAGCTCTTTTTCAATCTTATCATTAATCCCCATCTCCTTGTCACACTATTTTTGTCCTTTTCTCCCAAATACTGATAGGCCTGTTTATTATTATCTCCATTGTTCCTTCTCCTCAATGTCTCAATATCATCTTCACACGACAAATCCATTTTGCAAATCAGAACAACCATATATATAACCAGTAACTTTATTACAACTGATATTAACCAATTAGGCTAAGATTTTCACATTCCAAAGCAAATTAATGAAACCCACTTTTAAGATTTGTAAAATCTATCAATGAAAATCAACCATGGAGGAGATTGGCTTACAGGTGGCTTTGAAAATCGGCTTGGGAGGAGGGCTGGTTACGATGATCGTGACAGTGGAAAGACTGGGGGTATGGTCGGGCTCCGGGACTCTACTCGGGGAATACGGAGAGGGAGAGTGAGAAGGAGGGGCTTTCGCGACGCCACAAATGCTCGCACAGCAATGGAAGCCCCCGGGGGGTGTCGCTGCTCACTAATTCTAGGGCATTTTCAAAAAAAATAAAAAATAGAAAAGGCTAATTGATTCAGGAGCCCTCACTTTTTTACAAAAATAAATATTTGGCCCCTAATTTTTTTTATTGAGTTATTAATCCTTAATTTTTTATTTTAGTTCCTTAATTTTTTATTTTAGTTGTTTAGGGACTAATTTAACTGTCAAACAGTTAATTTTGAACCAAAAAAATGTAACAAAGTGGTCCCTAAGTTATCAAAAATATGACAAACTAGTCCTCAAATTTATAAAAAAAAGTGACAAACTGGTCTCAAAATTAACAATTAAATCGTTAAATTGGTCCTTCAAAAATTAAAATGAAAGGTTGTGAGGACTGATAAATCAAAAATAAAAGGTTAGGGATCAAAATCACACTTTTGTGAAAGGTTAAGGACTAGCGTGGCAATCTAACAAAAAAGGAGAGATATTGAGCTATTCAATTTTTGCATAATACATCCCAACATTTTAATTTTGACATAATACACTTTAAATTTTAAGAACATTAGTACTTGCAGTTCAATAGCACCTTTTAATTTTCGTTAAGTATTTTTTTAGCTTAATTTTTTTTTTTTGGTAATGACAAGCTTTATTGATGCCTTATTATCACTCAACATCATGTGCGGCTGCATACGGTGGTCGGACCACCTATCTTGCTCGTCTCGGCTTCCCAGGGGAACCTGCAAGAAGAGGGAATGCCTCAGAGGTCAAGAGGACACTGGTGTGATGCCGGCCACAGGCTCTCTAACGCTCAAGTCAGATATTTGCTCGACCCATAGTGAAACTACAATTAGGTATGAGAGAGTCTACTTACCTTAATGGTGGAGTAAATGCTCCTATTTATAACCCACCACTTGGACCGGGTATAAAATGGGTTTTGACTCTTGACCCGAGTGCTCTATATGATGGTGTCGATGATAAGTGTCACAATCCTAGAAGGTAGACAACCCTTTATCTAAGGGTTGTAATGAGGCCATGTAGTGGCCTTGGGAATGAGTTATTTATTGGCTTCAGGCCTTATCCATTTGACCAGAGCACATGTTTTTCCCGAGGAGGCGATATCTTGAATGGCAGTCAAAGGAGTCCACAGGACCACCTCGGGAAAGTGCGCCGATCAACAAGGAGTTGTGTAAGCTCCAAAAATGACTTCTATCCAAGCAAGGTAGTCAGACAGTCGAGGTGAGCTCTTCGAGAAAAACAATGTCGAGCATACCCCCAACAAGCTCTACCCTTAAAAAAACTCACGTGTGAATTTCATGACTAAAATTGTGCATTTTTAGCACTTATTAGCTATTGGACATTGCAAATGATTTCAAAATTCATGGTGCATTTTACCAATATTAAAAGTTCAAGGTGCTTCATGCAAAAAATGATAGTTTGAGGTGCAACAATGCAATTTACTCAAAAAAAAACATATAAATTGAGAATTATTTTTTTCACTCTTTTTTAACTTTTGGATACATTGTACTCATGCATCCTAAACTTATCGTCCTTCACATGTTACAACTTGAACTTTTAATTTTTTTTTTAAGACTCTAGATTTGACAGTTTTTAGCAATATTGTTTAATCAATAACTGGCATCAATTAATGGACGATAATTAGGATCCAAAATTTAATAAGTTGGGATCCAACTTGCCAAGCAATAAAAAGTTTAGGGACTCTTTTGTGAAAAATCTTGGTTAATTTTTAGATGTTATTTCATGTCTGTTTGTGGAACCACAATTAAAACATTTAAACATAGGGTGTTATTTGCCAAGATTAAAAATTTAAGATCCAAGTTGGCAAACACTAAAAGTTCACAGTGCACCAATACCATTCTTTTTTTTAATTATTTATAACAGTTTTAGTTTTATTTCTTTCTTAGGAGTTTCTACAATAGGAATTGAAAAATAACCTATCGGTATGTGTATATCTTTCAACTGTCAATTTTGAAAAAAAATATTATCTTAGCCAAATCTAATAGACAAAAATAGTTATCTTAGCCAAATATTATCTTTCAACTGTCAACTGTCAATTTCTTTAAGATCCAAGTTGTCTTTATAGAAGGACACTTCTTTCTTTTTAAGTAAGGTAAGATATTTAGGACAAATACTTTTTTTAGGTTATGTTTTACATGCATTCTTAGCAAAGAGACAAGAAATAAAGGAGAAGAAGATACATATTTTAGACATTTTATATTTTTAAAACATCTGAATTTCTCAAAAACTCAATTCAGAGAAAATGATAATGTTGGGGCTCTTTCGTGGTGGGCTTGCTGATGTGGAGGGTTGCAGCTCTCATGGTCTTTTTTGGTTGGTTCATGTTAGATGTGATGTGGCAGAGACCAATGAGAGTGAGATTGCATCCATGACGTGAAAAGTAGCCACAGTTGTTGTTGGAAACAAAGTGCGCAGCAGAATTTTAAGAGTTTTTTTCATCAAAGTAATTTCTAAAACACAAGTTTGACATGTTATATGTATAAATTAGACAGATCTTACTAACCTCAGTGTGCCGAAGAACCTCCGCAACCTGTGTAGAGAAGTAACGTTCCAGAAGAGCCTCAACCAACTGGTCTTCTTTGCTATTCTCTATCCACAACTGGAGTGAGTGAGGGCTCACACGTACAGCTCTTCCACCGGTGACTCTCCTTCCAACCAATAGAGAGAACCCAAAGCTAGTGCTCGTGATTTGTGAACAAAAGCTCTCAGGGAGTTTTTAGATGCTCACTAGAAGAGTATCACTCTTAATCTCTCAAATTGATCTGAGTAAATCATGAGACTCACTCCCTTTTTATACCTATTGGTCCTGGGGTCAGTCCATATCAGATTAGGTCTCAAAAACTCGAAACGGAATCAAGTTCGGATCAATATCTGATAAGATCCGCATGAAAACGCGTAATCTTATCTCCGCTGATCGGCAGGCCGAACAAGCCAGTTCGGCAGGCCGAACACGTCATCCGACAGGCCGAACTCCCGAAAAAAAATCTCCGCGAATCTTTTATTCTCCACCCGAGATTCTAAAGGATAAAGTCTCAGTTTTGATTCAAATAACCCAATAGAGAAGTTATCTGATCAAAACAAACTTTATCAAGATAATCTCTAAGAAAATAAATCAATTCACAATAATTCTACAAGTTTATCTTGTTCTAATTTGTCCAAAATTAAAACAACCGATAAACAGACAAGAATTATCTGATCGTAATAATTCAACAAGTTTATCTTGAACTAATTTCTTACAAAATTAATTCAATCGATAAACAAACATGAATTATTTGATTCTTACAAATTTTAAACCAATCTGATAAATTCGACATAAGTTACCAATTATTGGAAAAGCATGCCGTGTCGTTATAGGACTTTGTGAGCTAGCAAAGGGCACCAAAATGGACCTATAAAGTTCAAGCTCATGATAATCATGAAACCCAATATCCCAGATATACATTTCACAATTATCAACTCCAACGCTACTCCACTAAAAGCTTGGAGCTACACTCTCGAACTTTATAGAATTACGAAGCTCGTGTAGCTAAGTCTCCATGACATATCATAGTGTATCGTATCCCCATATGATAATCCATAATCGGCTTAAGGACAAGTTCTGTCTTACCTTCCCGATTATTTTTATCTTACGTTCCATTGTCTTACCATTAGAAAACTTACCATCCAAAGATAGTATATCATTCGGTTACACCTATGTATCCAAATGGTTGAGCGCTCCAGTTTTTCAATTACAGGACAACGCATATAAGAGGATATCATTACTCCTAAAGAGGAGCTATGGACTCCATATCTATAAATAACAAGTCTACACTATTAAGAGTCATGCTTCCAACGTACCGGCATGCATACCACTATAGAGATGTGGGAGTCACCCATTGGTACATCAAAAGACACAAGTCGAGATAACGGGCCCACTATTCATCTCAGGGTTAAGATACAATACAAATGACTATCTAAAGTGAATCGATTTGCCAAGACAGAATTATTAATCCAAATCAATTCACTTTATGTCCCGATCCAACACGTCGTCACCTATGACAACGCGCCAATGTTTCTATTTACGGAGTCCAACTCCAATGGTCAAGACAAACCATCTCCCATAAGGGATATAAACAACATAACAATCTTTACATGAATAAAGCGTCCAACTTTATTCTCTCGATTGCGGATCATATGTTTTAGACCATCACCTTAAGAATCGTGTCTACCGCATAATCATTCCATCATATGCCCAGTTCTTAAGGTTTAGACTGACAATCTCAGACTACTGTTTGCTTATCATACATTCAACAAACATGAACGTAAAGAGGACAAGATTTGGTATATATATATAAATGAATAAATTCTTTATTGATAAAAATGTCTCTAAAAACGTATTACATTTTTACTCCTTAGGGCATACATATCTAACAGTTGTTGTCTTTGCAAGCAGCAAGTGTTGGCCCCAGCTGGATACTGGCTAAACTTGGACAACCCTGAGGAGAGAAGTTTTCAAGGGCGACACCTAGTACGATTTCGGCTTTGAGGCGATGGAGACTTGACGGAAGGAGATTTCAAAGCGAGTTTTTTAGTCTTACCTTATTCATGTTTTTTTCTTGTTCTTAAAATACCCATGATAAGTGCCGCATGTGACAATCATGTGATATGGAAAAGACAACGTACGTCATGTATCTTAGTCTTCTTGCACATTTTTTTGAGTTCAGAGTTAGTTGAGCTAAAAAAAACCAACGAGTTATTTTTTAAATAGTTCAAGGATCAGTTGAGCAATTTTTTGTAGTGAAAATAGAAACATGAATAAAGAAAACTAAAAAACTCTCTGAAAGCAACAACAAGAAACACGACATTATCAGAATTCATCATCATACTATCATAGAACACTAGAGAAGAGAAGTTACATAATTGTTTAAAAACGAGACGAGCACCATGAAAATGTGACAACTCAAAAGTTAAAAATTCTCAACGTCCTGCGATGAGATTCGGGAATGAAGGGGCGTTTTTTAATAAATGGCACAACATGATTTGAATTTTGAATGACAATAAAAACGTTGTATACGAAATGACTCCAGTGCGTAAACAATAAATGTTCTGAAAAAACGACATCAAGAAAAAAAATGTCATTCAAAACAACAACAAGATAAGGTGTAAAAGTGACAGGCAAACAGACAAGAGATTAGCAAGAAACGATAACAATATGAAAAATAACCATGCATGAAAAGAGGCGGTTTTGCATGAGAAAGAACTACTTCATCTTCATGGAAACAAAAACATAAAAAAGGACGTGAAGAGAAAAACAACACCAGAAGGAAAGAACATTTATTTGTAAACTTGAAAACGACAACAAAATGAAAACAGCAGTGTTATGAAAACGACAAATAATCACGAAAACGACTAGAGGAAAAGAGAAAAGAAAACGGCCGTCATCAACAGTAGAAACAAGAAAGGCATGAATTGGAGAGCGGAAACATCTGCAGAAATCACAAAACACCAAGGACGGTACCAGCGTAGAAACGACAATATGATTAAAACGAAAAATTTTATGAAACCAACAATCTAATTCTGGGTTATTAGTGTCTAAGAAAATAATTTGGATACAACAATATAAGGTCCTTGGTTCTTAAAAAGTAAGTCTTGGACTAGAGTTTCGAAACGGGCAAAAATTTACAAGGGAATTAATGGGAATTAGTCGAAATAAAATCAACTACTACTTTTTAGTGATCATATGAGTATCTTACACTATTATAAAGATTTATACCCTTATCATATCTAATTTGTTGGTCAAAATGTTTTTTAATTATTTTTACACCCCCATTTTAAGGTAAAATACCTTTCACTCAAATTTATACATTTGATTAATTTATGCTAAATTCTTACCTTGACTATAAAAACTACCTAAATATTCTTCAAATTTTTAATTTTTTTTTAATTTTTGTTCTTTTTTGTTCAAGGGCACGCATTTAAGTCTATATTGTGATCGTTATTGACCATTGTACAAAAATAGTGAGAACTGTGAATAATTCGAAACATAGAAGTATAAAAATGATACAATTTGCAATGGGAGTTGTGATTTTTTTGACAACCCTAAATGCGAGCTTAAAAATTGTGAAAAAAATAAAATTAAAAAAAAAATTCTGTTGAACTTAATCTTATTAATTTTCTTCTTTAAAAAAGATAATAATTGGAGGTTGATGGGTCAAGAAAGTTATTTAGGTGGGTCCTGCTGGCATAGGCCGGAGACCATGAGCCTAAACAAAAGCCGGCATCGTCGTGAGCCAAGACTGAAATGCTTTGTTAGACGAGTAAAATAAATAAATAAATAGTGAAATGAGGCTCCAAGACATAAGAAGAATAGTTTACGTATGTCGGTTGTTATAACAAGACAAATTATTTTTCTTTAATTAGTCAGGAAAGACAGCCAAAAAAAACAGATGATCTTTTTGGAATTGAGACGGCCAAAAAGAGTCTCGTTTTTGAAACGTTTTTCCGGCTTGCTGGAGTTTATATGATCACGATCCAAGAGTCCTTAATTTTATCACGTAATATCATAAGTTTATCCAAAGCTCATGTGTGTACAAAATATTTATTGAATTTGCTTATCCAAAGTTCAACTTTTATCAGATGGTTTAATAGATGAAAGGTCTCATATTTGAGTCCTTAAAAAACACTTGAGACTATTTTCAAACTATCAACTTAATGTTTACAAGCCTTTAATGAAGCTGAAATAAGACTTTTGGTTTTTGATACGAGTAGTTGTGACTCAATACGAACATTCTTTACGTATAATCATGTACAATCATTAACACATGTTTTCATGGTACATTGTGGATATTTATTAGCAACCTAAACGAAATGAATTTAGAGAGGAATTATTGCCTTACGTGGTAGGTTTTTTTTTTTTTTTTTTTTTTTTTTTTTAAAGAGTACCTTAGATGGTAGCTAATTATAAGTTTATATACCCAATCCTCGTGTGTGCATAATATCTATCGAATTTGCTTACGCAAAGTTCAACTTTAATTCCAGCTTATTCCTAAATGATTTAGTATATAGAAGATTTCAAATTCGAGTCTGTTGAACCACTTGAGATCATTTTTAAATTATCACTACCTGCTTAATGTTTATCATTATCCTTTAATGACGTTAACGTGAGACTTTCGTTCGATGCGTCTCTCAATGCGAGTAATTGTGACTCAATACAGATATTTAGAGCGTGTGAAAGCAACATAATCATGTCTTAAAATAATAACTACACGGCTGATCACTCCTCCTCACGCACCCCTCCCCACACCTTTTTTTGGTTGAACATGAATGCCTTTCTTTTTTTTTCCGTTTAGGGGACTTATTTCTATAGCAGGCAGAATTAAAGACCAAACGTGGAACCCTAGCATTCGAATGATGAAACATGTGGATTTGGTCATGCTAAACACGAAATTGAGGGTATACGTTTCCTTTTTAGCTGAGCACCTCTAATGTTCTAAACAACCCCCTGGAGGTGGGTCCATTGTTTCACAACCCAACTTTAGCAACTTTTTCTTTCTTCTTTTTGGCTCTTCTGGTTCTTCCAAACATTAACAATCCTAAGGGGGTCCACACACCAAAGTACAATGAAATGGAGCCACATGGGAAACGACACGAAACTCAAAGAGAACTTTTGCTTTTCACTGAAACCCTTCTCTCCTTTTACGTCTTTTTTTTCCCTCTCTCTCTCTCTTTTTTTTTTTTTTTACTTAATATGTTCAGGTTCTCCCTCAAACCATAAAGACACGCTAAAACCCCTTTTATTAATAATAACTCACTTTTGTCAAGTACTAGATAACAAATGCCCCTTAAGACTAAAAAAGATGGCTTCCATATCTTCTCGGTATTACAACAAAATCCTCCATCTTTGAACGTCTTGCACACTAGACACCAAATGATCAAAAGAAAGGTTTAATAATAAATGTTTAAAAAAAGAAAGAAAGAAAGGGAATACACAAGCAACATTTTGCATGAAAGCAATCATTTTTTTGACTCTGATGAAAGCTTCATTCACACTCTTTTTTAATATGTTCAAAGACAATAAAAACAACAGACTGCCTTCACAACATGGAAAAAATTTCTGTCAAGGACAAGCACTAATATTTATATATATATATATATCATATTTATATATAGTAGTTGGATAATCTAGCTAGTCTAGTAAGCAAATGAACATATAATTATCAAGTAGTCACTAATCACACCAACCGTGAAAGAAATTAACAAACAAAACAAAAGACTAATTAGCTAGCTTAATTAAACTAGTGGGTTTGATGCGGATGGTCCATAATTGTTCATCACATTGGACCATGACCCTAGACCATTGATATTATTGTACCCAAAAGAGTCCTTCCCTTGGTCTTGCCAATCAAGGGACAAGAGAGCCTTTGCATTAGGCTTCACATCCAAAATCCCATTTTGGTCCTCATGATCTTGATGATGATTTGCTTCATAAGGCAACATCAACCTTTGACACGTATCCATGGAATTCCCATTGCCAATATACCCATCTAGGGACATCCCAAATGGAGGACAAATATTGTGAAAATTGGTGGTGGTGCTACTACTACTGGCACCACCACCAAAATTGTTACCAAGTCCCACATTGACCATGCCCAAATCATGGCCAATAGCGGAATAATTACTATTATTACTTCCCATAAAGTCATAATTATTATTCCTTGAGTTACCAACAATGCCCTCCAATTTGCTCTCCATGAAATCAATAGCCGGCACAGGGACGTTGTGATCAAAGAAAGTGGGGTGGTGAGGACCTAGAAGGTTGGTGAGGTGGGAGAATTGGACCTGGTCAGGGAACGACAACCGGAGATCTGTCGTATCGTGGGAAGTGGAAGAATTAGAAGATCCAGGGATAGTACTAACGTGGCCATGACCAACATGATGGGTCTGGCCGACGACAGGGGAGTTGTTGTCGTTTGGCTTCTTGGAGGCGACTTTCTTGTTCTTACGACATCCTCCTCCCACAGGGATGTTCCGGAGGGTCCCACCTTTGGTCCAGTACCTACGACAGGTTTTGCAAAAGTAGCGAGGCTGGGAGAGGCTGTAGTTGTTGTAGTAACAGAATTTGGTGTGGGTTGAGTCGCATCTTGGGCATTTGAGGGCTTGGTCGTGTTGGGGTCTGAACCGTCGTTCCATGTTCAAGGGTCTTGAGCATGTGAGCATGTCGTTTGATATGGGGGAAGAAGAGTCCATTCCTGAGGAGTCCTCGTGAATAGAGCCCTGAAAATTAAAAAAAATAAAAATAAAAAAAATCAGCCAATGAAGAGATTTGTGAGAAGCACTCAATGTTGATCATGTCGTTTTGCTATAATTATATAATACGACATAATTGTCTAGAATTTTTATTTTTTTTCTTTCAGGTGTCAATTATTAAATCAAAATAATGCAAGAGCAATGTGGACATAGAGCTCTATGGGTGCGTTTGATTCATTGTAGTTTCATACGTATCAATCAAAATGTGTTAGTTCAGGGTCATCTCATTCCTGAGGGGCTAACAAAGACCGGACCAAGTTTTTTTTTTTTTTTTTGCGGAAGAGTATTTTTCTTTCAAACCATATGATGATCATGCCCTTCAAAATTAATGCATTTTCTCCTTTTTTTTTTTGGATTCACACTTTTTTCAAAACACTTTTTTTTTTTTAATTTTCGATTTGCAAACACATTGTCGCAAATTTTCTAATTGCCAAAAAAGACCCCAAAAAAAAACTAGTAATTATTGTTAAATATTTAAGAAAAATGTGGCTGCTGGAACTATATCAATTGTCGGTAGGAAACCTAAAATGGGTTTTCACATTATTCTTCAAGTCAAGTTATTAGAAAGAACCTTTCCTTGTAGAAACATTCATGGCGATTCTGCAAGGTGGATTTTCTACCAATTATTCCCTTTGGATTTCTAATAATTTAAGGCACCCAAATTCATCTATATATATATATATTTACGGAATATAGTGTTATATATAATCACAGAAATATATATCCAAGGTTTATACGAAATTAGGAGATCAAGATAACGTACCTGTAGCCAATCAGATGAATCCATGCAGACTTGCAGAGAAGTAAGACCCATAAAAACAAAACCACACTATTTTACCAGTATATAGCACTGTATTTTCTTCTATAGTTCTATATATAGAGAAGCAAATATAAAAACCTAGCTGCCAAGCTTTTTCTTTTTCTGCCGAATCTACTTCATATGTATCATCTCACTTTTCTCCAGATATGATATATGTAGTATGATCAACGGAGAGAAAAAGGAGTAAGGTGTGTTGATTTTTTAGAGAGAGAGAGAGAGAGTGGGAGTGAGAAGCTGAAGGATTTGTTGGTGTGTGGATTGGGTTTGGTGGGAACTATATAAGGAGGGAGTGTTGAGAAATGACAACAGTAAGAGTATTAACAGTAACAGTACGGATACTCTAATTCTAATCTAATCTAATAATAAAAAGTGACGAGTTTTCCTGACAGGGTGTTCGACAAATGTTTTTAAACCTAAATCTATTGTACCAAAAATTAAAGTACACGAAAATTTTATATTATTTTAATTTTTTAATTATTATAATATATAATTTTTTTATTATAATAATTAAAAGTTTCTACCAAAATAAATTTTGTTAAACTCTAAATGAGACTCGTTTTTTATTGTTTAATACATTTGACAGACTCGTTTTTTATTGTTAAATACATTTGACAAACCTGTTAGAACTATTTTTTAAAATTATAGCATAAAAAACTTTATACTATAATAATTTTTATACTTTTTTATTGTACTAATTGAAACCTAATTTACACTACTATTAGTTCCAACAAACTTCTCAAACACCACCATAGTCTCTTTAGAACGCGATTAATGTAATTCTAGCTAATTTTTGCTATAATATTTGTGCTCATAAAATTAATTTAAACAAAAAATAGTTAAAAGTACAAAATATACATCGTGTTTGGAATAATGATTCAAACCACTGGTTTAAATTGTGAATAATATAATGCTCTTACTTGCTACAGTAAAAAGTTATAGCGTAAAACTCTCATATATTATAGTTTTCAAACTCAAACTGATGGTTTAAACTACTCTTCTAAACACCCTAATAATTCAAACTACATTCTTTAATAGGCTATTAGTTGTATGATATAATAATATTAATAGCTATTTGCAGAGGAATCAAATCTTTTATTCAATTTTAGTTTGTGTTTGGTAATTAAGTTCAAACTCGTCCATAATAGAAAGCTTTTACATGTTACAGTATCAATCAAAAATATACTTCAATATAAAGCTTTCATATGTTACAATATTTAAACTTTTTTTTTGAATTTAAATTTAATTATCAAACACTTGATTAGTGATTCAAGTTATGTCTAATTAATCATATCACGTTAACTTATTAAAGAATTAATAATTCCTTTTAACTTGTATAGTAGTTGGGCTTTAATGCAAACGATGTAGTGTAATGAAATTTTTTTTTACTTAAGCGAGGAGGAATATTGATCTCTGTTAATCTGTTTGTATCGCATATAATAATTCAAACTTTATTTTGCAGTACTTCCTTTTTGTGATTTATGTTGTAGTCTATGATATTCAGACTCCATATTTATGACAGAGACATGTGTGAAATTACCGTCCAATATACGTTGCAAAATTCATAATTTATAAGATGCCGTTTGGACTCTGACATTATACGGTGCGCGAGAGTGAACGATAAACACCGTCGGTGGTGGGCAACAACACAGGTGGGCCCCCACAATGACCGCACACTGTCGCCGACACTGGGCCCAAGGGCGTTACAACCTCAGCATGACCATGTAGACACATCCCCGACGGCCGTGATGTCACGGCACTTGGACTGATGGGACAACGTGGGCCGTCCGATGTGGACAGACCCGCTGTGGGACCGTAGAACGTCAGACTTTCGCGGCGTGGTCATCACACCAAATCAAACTCTAGTGTGAGAGAGAGAGAGAGAGAGAGAGATTGATGTGGTGTGGGTTTTGGTGACATGACAGGAGCTTGAGAAGTGAGAATATTTGGGTCCTCGATAAAGAAGCATTCCGAAAGAGCACTCCAACTTGAGGGCCCACAAAGGCAAGAGAGGGGAGGATGGGAGGGGTGCGTGGGTCCCACTAGCTAGTTGATCTCATCCTACAAGCAAAGGATAGATTCTACTTCTACCAAGTAAAAATCGCCAATTCATTGGGGTTCACGTGCCTCCCATTTCTTGGCTGGAATGATCCTTTCTTTGATTTGAATTCAGGCGCATTGTTTTTGCTTTTTGTTTGTTAGAAATTTGGAGCTAAGTTTTGTTTGCATCCACATTTTGCTTCTATTGGAAAAAGTTGGAGAAATGATTACAGTATTTAGGAACAAATTTTAAACTATACAGTTAAAACCAATATAATATGATGTGAGTCTTATGTGACAGGTTACCATAATTAAGTTTTAATTAGATTGTCAAACGAAAAGTAAATAAAGCCTTGATTAGTTTATGAGTTAGACTTATAAGGTATTTGAAAGAAAAGTTTAAACAAATAGTTTGAACTATTTTTTTTTAAACATTGTTATTGCTGGATTTTTATACTATAGCTGCTTTGAACTTTTTTGTCTGTGCTTAAATGCTTAATTGTGTTGGTTAACTGTAATTCGAAGTGATATTTGGAAATTTAAGATTTAAATAGGTGTGTGGATAATGATGACAAACATAAATTTAAAAAAACAAAAAGAATTGTTACCATACAGATTGAGTTTGAAAACTTGAAAAGGTTCCAAAACAGCTCCACAGTTAGCTGGACCTCTAATTTGAGATATACCACAATCAATTTAGACTAGGTTTATACTAAAAAAAATTTGTATGAACCCAGTTAGTGGTACTTCAAACACTTATTACATTCTCATTCTCAGTTTGATTTGACTGTTTTTGTGTCCTTAGAACCCTTTTTTAATTTAATATGCAAGTACTTACTTATTTTGTGTGGCATTGCAAGTAACAAAAATGGTGTCTCAATTTGAAGTTCATGCTGTCCACGAACTTTGTTTAAATTAGCGTTTGAATGTGTATTAGTTGAAATGATTTTGAACAGTAATGCATGTTTAAATTTATTAAAAACAATTTTCATCCCATCTAAACACTAGTTCTCAGAATGTGATATTTTATTTATTATTCACACGTTTAAATTTTCAAACATCATTTTGAATTGCAATATAAACCACAAAGGTTCAAAACAACAAACTAAAACTACAAAGGTTTAACAAACCACACTTATATATTGGGCAATCCCACTCCAACTACGTAGTTGGAACTCTTATAATATAAAACTCTCACATATTACAGTGTAAAAATCAGTAATATGTTGCAGTGTAAAATTCTCATATACTATAGTTAAATCATTCTAATTTTTAATTCTAACTGCGTTGTTAAGTACACTTATAAACCAAACGGATCCTTCATATAACTAGAATGTTAAACTCAAATACATGAGATACCATGTGCATGGAATATTAGTTCATAACTAGTGTTCACCTGGCTCACCCTTTAATTTAGAGACTAGATTTGTGCTTATTCTAGCAATCCAAAAGTTTGAAAATTTGGAGATCAATATCACCAAGAGAGTGTTTAGGAACACAGCTTAAACTTAAATATGGAACTTAAATAATATTATATCATATGAGAGCTTTATATTGTTGTATGCATAAGCTTTATACTGTAGCAGGTGAAATTTTGTTGTTAAAACCTAATTCCCAACTCTAAGAGCACACTTTTTCTCGAACATGCATACTTAAACATTAATACATTTTTCCCTAATTACTAATGCAAAGCAAGATTTTTAGCGTGTTTGGAAAGCGTAGTCAAAATTGTAGTTTTAAAACTAAAAATTGTAATATGTGATAATTTTATATTATAACTTATTTTTTTTAATTACTGTAATATATGAAAGTTTTATGTTAATAGCAACCAAATGTTATGTTGGGATTGATTTCGTCAAACGTCTTTTTGTTTTTAATATATTCATTTTGTTAATGCCATGCAAGACAACGTTGGAGGATATGCTCTGGCCAGTGATTTTGCGAGGGAGAAAGTGTGAAAGACACTCCTAGGAGGCAACAGGGGGCCCAAATTACAGTGTCAGGTGAATAAAGTGAATGTTTGCCCATGTTCTCCACAACCCTGTGGCACTCGTCCTTTTTTTTTTTTTTTTTACGGCAAATATATCATCGTGTACTTTGCAAGCTTAGCATATGGGAGTTCAATCTGATGTCCCAATTTCTCATTGATCTGTAATAATTATATTTTGACACCTCATTTAATTTTTAGTATTTATTATGTATTATGTAATTAATTATGTTCTCAAATTTTAACAATGTTATAAATTTATAAGCGACAACCAATGAAACGGTAAATTAAAGATAGCAAATTTGAACTCATTTTATATAAAGTACGGGTTCCTCTTTAAGGAGTGTTTCTACAATCTATTAAATACAATCAAAATTACATGTTTAATGGCTGAAACTAGATACCTATATAAAAGGTATTTGTCAAAATTAATTTTAATAAAAACTTTTAATTGCTATAATTTAAGGCTTTTACATATTATAGTAATCAGAAAAATAAACATAGAATAAAGCTTTCAATTTAAAAGCATTAATTTTAACCACACTTCTCAAATATTCAATATTCTGAGTCTCATTTATAAATGTACAAATTTTACATGTTGTAATAATAAAAAAAATAAACTATAATATAAAACTTTCAATTTAAAAGCTATAGCTCTGACCATATATTTTAAATATCCTTAGTCTCATTTATAGATGTATATCATCATTAAAAAAAGGTAATGCAATGGCGAGTATGTGAATCTCTATTGCAATAATCATTGTTCTTATTCTGCTTTTATACGTACACAGATTCTTATTATATCATTCCAAAGTAATCGTAATCGTGATTTTATACGTACCAGGAGTGTTAAAAAAAAAAAAGACAAAAGAACTTCAAGTGGTGTAGTACTGCTTGTACTTATCCAGCATGAAAAAAGAAAAAAGAAAAAAGAAAAAAAATCCCATGTGGAGTTCTCAAAAGTGAATAATCATTTGGTAGATTTTCAGAGTTGATCAAACACCTAGCTAACAATAGTTAGGTACTTCTCTCTTAAGACTTGAAAAGGTAATTTATCATTAGAATTATGTTTAATTTTAACTATTAAATTTGTATCAAATACGTAGTTTTGATTAGATTTAATGGTTAAAAAACACGTATTATTAATGAAAGATTGTACTTAAGGACTTTAAAGTCATTTTCATTAAAATAAAGCTCATAGTAGTTTATTTTGATAATGTGTTTGATTCTTTTAGTTCTTTTAGTTTAAAGACTATAATATACGAGAGCTTTACATTGTAATCTAATTTTTATTTTATATTATAGTATGTAGAAACTATACATTGTTATTGGTTCAAACTAATAGTTTTGAGCTGATGTTGCCAAGCACCACAGACCACATTTATTGTATTATTACAACTAGTATTGGACGTACGTTATGTGAAGTGTTAAAGTACCAAGACTAGTTTTATGACACACATATATAAGTTCCAATTAAGATATACACATGATATTCACTCCAAGTGTATGTAACCATATAGATAATCATCAAAGAGTGTCTGGGCAAACAAAAATATGACAGAAAGAGAGTGATAAAAAGGGCTTCATCTACAAGGAAAAACTAGATCGTTTTAAGGTCATGCATTTTTCTTCTAAAAATTAGTACTAACAAAAGAGTAAAGAGTAATATATAGTTCTCATTAGCTTTTGCACGTACTTATTGTCAACTTTATTTTTCATTACCAGCTCAGAAAATTTTGGCTCCATGTGCTCATGGAACACGTTGTTGGGAATTTTGCAAGCATACTGACTAATTAACAAAATTATTATAATTTATTTATTTATTTATTTATTATATACTTTATAATAGTGATGCTACTGGCATGAATATTATTGGTGCATGTGTAAATTGTATATTCCTTGAAAAAAAATTGGGATTCTCAGACACGATCACTTTATTCAAACGAAGTGATTTGTTCCCCTTGCTTAATAAAGTAGTAATAACAATATCAAAGATTGGAAATCTTGAGACTCAAGCTAGCTTCCTTCCGGGGCCAATATGGCACGATCATCTTGATTCTTTGATCTTTATTATGAATACATTTTGCTCTTTCTTTTTTCCTTTATTCCCTTCTTTTGTTTTATTTGTTTTCTCTTCCCAACTCGAATTAAAAAACCAAAAAAAGAGTTGTGGAAAGGCCAATATTAACACCCTTACCTATTTAAAAGTGGTCGATTCTTAAAACCCTTTAAAGTCTTTTCCTCTCTTTCTTTTCCTCTTTCAAGTAAGGAAGAAGGTCAATTTCTAGCTAGCCAGTTAAACCCACTTTTGTCGTGGTTCAAACTTCAAAATAAGGTGAGTACTCTAAGAACAAATATTGGTTAGTTTTGTCCATATATATATATATATATATATATGTATGTATGTATGTATGTATGTATATGTAGCTAGGACCATATCATTAGTAGTACTTGTTGGTCCACACACAGAGAGAGCAAATACCTTTTGGAAAAACCAAAAACACAGAAAGAATAACGAACTGTGTCAGTTCAAATTTCAAATCCCAGATATTGTTATATCCACGTGACCACAAGCCCATCACTAGATGATCACCATTGGCCAAAAGCACTAACCCCTCTCATCATGCAGATTCTTCATGTGGTCCTCTTTATGGATTATAATATGCGTGTGTGTGTGTATATTGTATATATAATGGTCAAACATACCAACATCGCTAGAAGTGCAGTCAATAATCAGGTTCTTTTGGGCCAAGAAGTAAAATCTGCCCCCACTCAACTATGTGATGAGATCATGATCGACGACTGATGATCATCTCATAATACATATCCCTATATGCCTTTTTGGTCCAATATTATTTAGCCTATCCCCAACTTGTTACATATTGGGACCATAAATTCTTTGTCACCAATTATATTATAAACAAAGTTCCCAATTATGATATCGTATGCCACTACCTTATAACCCTAGATATATATATATATATATATATATATATATATAGCTCTCGATCCAACCATTATTATTTAATATTGATCATCTGGCACGTATATATAACAGGCTTGGTTTTCTAGGGCTTAGTGTGAAACCATGTTAGAAAATTATATTTTTCATGTATGTGACAGATCTGCCAATAAGCTTTTCATTTGCATGTGAAAGATCACGTCGAGATTTATGTTGGGCCATGTACACAAAACACAGTCACACATAAATACATATATATATATATATATATATGTAATGATCTCTTTTCCAACGCGTACAAACGGATATTTTCTCTAAAACCAAAAATATATATCTTTGTGTGTATAAATAATATATATGGATAGATACACAAATATATAATATATATAAATAGATACACATATATATGCGCATGCGCGACAGTGCCAACGGTGACTGCGGCGGGTATACTCGTTTTGGCGCTAGCACAGCGAAACAAAATCTTGAAAATATTCTGTTTCGCAGAATTCCGATAATCTCATGTATATATATATATATTATATGTAGATATATATATAGGACGAATCTAAAGGGTCGGTGGACAGGATCTTAAGCCCCACCAGTGTTTTAAGTTTTGACCTTATTCTTGTGCACTTTTTTCTTTTCTTTTCTTTTTGTTCTCTAGCTATATAGGTAGCCATATGTATGCAGCCGGTATGCGCGGTTGATGTCTCCGTCGTTGTTTTTCTCCCTTGAAAATCTCTGTCCTTATTGGGTCCCATCTAAACCGACCTTGGACTCACCCTAGCCTGATCACCTTAATTCTTCTCATCATTTTATAGGTGTTTGGACAATGAATTCAAATTAAAATAGTTTAAATAATATATAATAGCATATAAAAATTTTACATTATAGTATAATTTTATTTAATTTCATAATTTTAATTTACGTTTAAAACTTCAAAGTTTAAATTAAGCTGAATTGTAAGAATTTTAGAGTAAAGATACACTATATCTACGAGAATGTTAATCGAAAATTATACAACTTAAATCAAACGGTGTTTACAAAACATGTGTAATAATACTGTATGAAATTCTCACATGTCATATTCTATGCAATGTCTGATTTAACTTGTCCAATAACGATCAATGTCATAATTAAGCTATGACTATAAATGTATATATGATGGGGTCCCATTGTAGAAATATTCTCAAATTGCGGTTTTGGTCCAGTCCTGTGGCTCTTTGATTTATATGGGAGGAAAATGGATCATCTAATTAAGTTCCCACCCATATTATTGGGTGAGTGAGGAGTTCTTGTTTGAGCGTTTGCTCAAGTCAACTAAGTGATGGTGGAGAATGCAAATAAGCCCTTTGATATTTTTAGGGCAAGTTTGCACCATCCATGTAATTTGCTATTGACTTCATTTTAAGATCTTGTTTGATTGGTAGAACCAAAACAAGCACGTCATAGTGATGGTGGTGAGACCGTACATATATTTGATATAGACCGTACAGAAGCAGGTTTTTTTAGTGTGTGTAATGTATATATTTAAATTGTCTTTGTATGATTATATAAGGACAAAATTTCCCTTAAAAAAACTATATGGACACCAAGGGAGACAATTGAACCCCACTTGCAAACTCAATAAGTTCAATTGGATGTACACATATATGTTTAATTGATTAATTAATTAATTGTGTTTTTCCAAAATGCACGTGTGTTTTCATCACTTAGCTACTAAGTTCTAATTTTAGTGACAACATATGTATCAACAGAAATATTTTTCTTATGAGTAATTTGATCGACAGGATCTTTTGTGACGTAGACATGCTCATTATTCCATATCACCTTTCTCTTTCTCCTCACGTACGATATTCTTAATAATTAATTAATTAATCAGTTAACATGATTGATTTTATTGGGACATATGTATAGACACACACAAATCCATGATCAAGTACATGAATGTGTTGACATACTTTAATTATCTAATAAACTCACGCTAATAATTACCAAAGGCTCCCAATTCAATTCAAGATCATGATTCCACTAAGATAACGTGGTCAAATATGTGATCATGTCACAATGATATGACTGAAATCTGATTAAGGGGCTTAATTTATGTCATTAGTGGAAAATGAGTAACACATTTAGGGCGGCTTTGCACCTTGATTTGTCTCCATTTAATTTATATTATTGCCGTTCATACATGTTGACCAGTAATTAGAACTCAAAAGGATTATGCTGCTAATCTAGAATCTGTTTGGTGTTTCACGGGTGTATATAAAAAAGGAGTTATATACATTATAGTGGGAAAAAAAGAAGGGAAGAAGAAAACGTTTTCCTTCAAAAGCACGTCCATATATATATATATATATATATGCGCAATTGAGTACTGGTTTTTTGATAAATTATGCGTTAATTAAGTGTTTATCTAGCACATCAGTTTTAACTATGAATGGTTGAAACCACTCAACAACTACTGTAAAAAGCAAACGGTTACTACAATGTAAAGCTCTTACATGCTATCGTTCTTAAACTTAAAACTTCAGTTATAACTAAAATAATATTGAATTGTCTAAATGGCGATTAATTCCTCCAAAGGAATGGATCATGCTTGGCCCAAAGTTAATTTAGGGTGTTTTTCATGAGATGGGTAGATTTAATTGACTGAGAGATTAGGGGTGTGTTTGGTTTGAGCATTTTTTTTACTCGAATCACGGTTTGAATCATTTTGTTACAGTATTTTCTCTCACAAAAATTTAAATCTTCATTCAAATAATTTATTCAAATACTCAAACCAAACGATTCTTAAACCCATAATCTAACTCCTATTGATAAATTTTGTTTTTCACATTAATTTTTCCCGACCTTTCCGTATATAAAACAAAATTATTCTTTGTCTTGTTTTTTGTTTTTTAATTCTAACAACCATCTAGTCTAGTTCGGCCCCTTTTTTGGACTCGTAGTCTAGTCTAAATAACACAATCAAATCTATCAAAATTTTCTAACTATACAATTTATTGATCGGGAAAATTTATCTAAAACATATCCTACAAAATTTGTTCACATTGTTTTATATAGAATTTTCATACATGTTATTTTTAAAACTTACTTAACATATTTAAGAGTGACACAACATAAACATGTAATATAAATGAATGTATGGTATAACTTTTAAAAAATATGGCATGAATAAATAAATTTTTTAGAAGTGTAAAGTAACAAATAATTTTCTCTTGTTTTTTGAAGGGCCATTTGCTTACAACTCTTTTCAATGAAAATTGTGGAGAGTGCCATTACAAGCTAGATATTGTAATTCTATACCTTATACCGTTAAAATTGTAAATAAAAACCAAAATAATAACACACAAAGTTTATAATGGTTTGCCTTTATTGTAAAATCTTTACATTTGTAAAAATTCACAATGACGGATAAGACATTTACAATATTTTTTTACACATCTCTCAACTCTCAATGCCTGTTTTTAAATAACCCTAAATTTGACACTTATTTTTTTACACATCTCTCAACTCTTAATGCCTGTTTTTAAATAACCCTAAATTTGACACTCTGTTCTTTAAAGAAAAACTAAGAGCCCGTTTGGTTCGAGTATTTGAATAGAGTATTTGAATGAAAATTTAAATTTTTGTGAAAGAAAATACTGTAGCAAAATGATTCAAACCGTGATTCAAACCACGAAATAAACGGGCTCTAAGTCAATCCAATTTACAAACATAAAATCCCCAAAGTACTTGTGATGAATGTGCATGTTATCTCTGCTTAACTACAATGATTAGGCTCCATAGCTTGACAGTTGCCAGACAACGCAGTGTTGGGTTGACCTCAACCACCCTTTGAAATCCTAGCAAGGCGTCTAGCTCATCACGGGTACTCAGCAAGGGATCCTAGAAGTAGCTATCGCATATATGTTCGTTGGACCACTGATTTTAACGATATAGTCTTCCCTTCTTTTTTTTTTACTTTTTCAATCTTCTATTATCTTGAGCACCTTGATCTCTCTAAGAAAAAAGAAATCCTTATCACAACTGTTGATTAGAAAAAAGAGAGCATTTAAGAACCAAGTTAGAACTTAAACATTGTAGCATATGAGGACTTTATACTATAGTAAACTTTTGTTTTGCACTGTAACATGTGAGAGCTTAACACTCTCAAAAATAATTTTCAAGATACCTTTAATCCCCACTTGTTTTCTTATGACCAAAGACTAAAGTATAACATACGTTGTCATCAAGGAGATGGTCAAGAAAACACCATCTTGACTTGATCTCTTCATTGATTTCCAGCCTCGGCTATCTTGAATTAATTTCAAGGTACCTAAATGTCTCTTTAGTTTATTGGTTTGAATTATATGGTTTTGAACCTTTTTTTAATTTGAAATTAAAACTCTAATTTAAATTAGTATTCGAAAGTATAAAGTTTGAACAAGGAATAAAACATCACATTAAGAAACTAGTGTTTAAAAAATGTGAGAGTCGTAAGGAAATCGAAAATAGAATTGTAATTAAGAAGGATAAAAAAAAAAGGTTCACGAGACATAAGATATAGGACCAGATTCTGAAACTCTTTAGAAATTTTCAATAACTTTAACAACATGGTCAAGGAAAGTCAATTTAATGCCGTCATTGGTTTTACTCATATTGATTTAACTCCAAAGGCCTTAATTAATTCATCTTGATTGTTTTTGAGGGTGTTCATGATTTCTTAAGCCAACTTCAAGTTCTTTGTAGTCCACCATTGCATGAAAGAAACTGAGCGGAAGGGACTAATATGCCTGTTAAGGAGTGACTTAAGGTTTATTTGGCATAGACTTTACTTGTTACTCTTGGTTGGTTAAACAAGATAAGTAAAAACTTTGGCTTTTTAATTACTATTTGAAACCATGTTTTTAAAATAGCTTGAATGGTTCAAAATGGTTTTTAATTTTATATTAATAAGCAATAGTATAGTAATGTTAGAATGAAGTTTAATATCTTGTTAGGACTTTAGTATAAATTTCAAAATCTATATAGCAGTGTTTTTTTGATAAGCTACGCGTTATAACTTTGACTTTAAGCTCTACCAATGGATCACTAAACACATGAGAAGTAGTTGTCTAGATCTATGAAACTAAAAGCAACTTGTAAAAAACTCTGCTAAACTAGCCCTTGATCATGTTGAAAAATGATCAACAACCTTAAAAGAGAAATTACACAAACCAATAGGATGAAAATGGCCCAAGCTTTTAATAGTTCCTGTGTAGAATTTGCAAAAATCTAATGCAAATCATACATGTTATTTATTCGCACTACTTTCATACACAAAATTAGGATCATATTTTTTTTTTCCTCAAAATATTTAGATCCCAACTTTTTAAAAGCGATATTGCTCTCATTCGCCTATAATTCTCCATTCCTCTTGGGAACAATTATACATATAGATTTATGAGAGTGATGTTGAAATACAACAATTTTTTTTTGAAAAGTCTTAGGAATAGGCAAAATTCCATAGTAATTTTACTATGATACTCCTGTGTTATACTACAAAATTACAAAGTGCAAATCATAATAATATAAGTTTTTGCTACGGTAAAACCTTGATAAATTTAATAATAAAATTTTTGGGTTCCAATTTGGGTCAATGTACTAAATTAATTATCTTGCTAAATGCATAAAATCATTTTTTTTATTCTTTTAAGGCGGAATGAAAATATAAATTAATAATTAATCAAATAAAAAAATAAATAAACAACATATAAATTTCATAACATCAAGGAGCTTTATTTTTGACAACTTCAATTTTTTCAATTCAACTTTTTTCCAAAACATGCATCTAAAGTTGTTTGCTTTTTCTTTATTTTAAATTTGAACTCAACCTCGTCTTTATTATTATTTTTTTTTCAAAAGCGTGCACTACATGTATATAACATTTGACATATACACGATAACTTTTGAAATTCTATACGTAATCATATTAATTTTAACTACATCCACTATTTTTATCTTTATATGTAACTTATACCTGAGTCTTGGTCAAAGGAGTAGTACATGTACCAAAATAACATAGGTAATTAAAATATAAAACTCTTCTTGAATTAATAAATATTGAGTAATGCTACAAACAATAACTCTAATATCAACTTTTATACCAACTATTGTTTTGCTATTAATTTTGACAGATGCAATATTTTGATAAACAATCTTTTAAGCATCTACTAATTAAAAGATGGCAACTCATAAATTTGTAGGCTAGTTGAGATTTGAATTAATGTCTTTGGCATTTTTCATAAAAATTTATTTACGAATAAATTTATAAATTATTCATTTATCTATAAATAAATAATCATGTTAAAATAATATTTTTATCATTCTCAACAATATTATTTTAATTTTGGAAGATTGAGAAAAATGTCAGATTTTTAAAACTTTTGAAGTAAATATCAAGTTTTAAAAATATTTGTAGTAAATGTTAAATTTACAATATGACTAACTCATTTATATGTAAATAAGAAATGTTTACATTTAATAAAGAAATAAATACATTATTTGTACTATAAATCTATTTATTGTGAATAAATTTTTTTTACAATATAAATAAAGGGGTAGATGTATTATTTACATCATAAGTTTCATATTTACTGCAAATATTTTCAAAACTTAACTTTTACTCCAATTAGTTTTGAAAAAAATGACATTTCTTACAATTTCTATCAATGTAATTTTTTTGGACAACTTACAAGAATGTCCCCCTAAATGCACGATCTTATTAAAAATGTCATCTAACAAACCACTTATTAAAACTACTCATTTATTAGAATTTGGGGATTTCTTATAAGACTAAAGTTACATTTCCTCCCACTCACTCATGCGGGATACCAAAATAGAACCTGATAGTTCCATGCAAGGTTTCATGCTAGAACCTATCGGGTTGTATCGTGGAACCCAACAGGTTACATCGTAGAACTTGCCTCTGGTAATTGGCGAGGATGCTGGATTGTAACCTGGTAGGTTACAGAGTGGAACATATGAGATTTTAACATATATTTTTTGAAACAAAGAAGTGTCAATTACCTCTAGTCGCCAACTCGAGTATTGGATTGGAAGTGAAACTGATCAGATTCTAACATACTTTCTTTAAAACAAAGAAGCACCAACCCCTCCAATTGCCCATGCATGGTGCTAGATTGTACCCTGGTAAGTTCCAAAGTAAAACCTACCAGATTTCAACATAGCACTAACTATCTCCAGTCGTCGGCGATGGGTGCTAGCTTATAATCTGTCAAGTTCTATCCTAGTACCTGTTAGGTTATGTCGCAGAACCCGCCAATTATCATTTTAGATCAAAATGAAATAATGTGACACATGTTATTCTCCTAACAGGTATTAAGGTAATTAAATTAATTTTTAATGTGCCAATCAAAAATCTGTTTCATTTAAAATCTATTTCACAATATTTATTTCTATATATTTTTAAATTTTCTAAAAATTCTCCTGTACTTATTCAGTATGTTGACTGAAAAACCTTTGAACTTCTAATAAATTTCAAAAATATCATTTTAGCATTATGGGAGCTAAAGTCTCCAAAGGAGACATGATGATATATTTCCAACTACTCTTGACCCTCATTTTCTTTATTTCCTCTGTGACATACTCCAACATGTCTCCTCTATAATTGCTTCTATCACTTCTCTTCAAAGACTTCATATTTTCTTCCTTTTTTCTTCCACGGTTCCTACACTCTTCTTCTCATTTCTTTGTTGAAGCAAAATACTTAGAGAACTTATTCAAGACAACCATAAAAATCAGTAACCATCACATCCATTTGAGCAAGAATTTCAGCTATACCGAAGTCAAGGAACCTTTTTTGAAGCCATTTTAAGCTTCCAACTAGCCATAATCTAAGGTTAGAATCTTATGAACAAATTTAGTCTTTCATTTATAAATTTTTTTTATACCCAAGGATTATTCAAATTTGTGTTCTTAAACTTAAGTATATGTTTTGTCATTATTTTGGAGTATATGTATAAAGTCTAAGTATATATGCCATAGACAAAATTTATATTATTAAACTTTGTAGTACCTCTATGGACAGTGGCTCTTTCTTGAAATTCTGAGATTAAATGAAAATGAATTTTGTAAATTGGTTTGAATATTTAAAAAGTAGACATCCTAAGCTTTCTAATGAGCTATCATAAGCCTAAATCGGAGTTGTATTTTTATTTTCTATGAATTTTTCAAATTTCAGATTGGAAACTAGTAAACCTGCCAATTTGCCATGGTATACTAGCTGTTAACCTGAACCAAAAACCTATCTTTGCTCACCACCTAATTCTTTAATGTCTTGCAACCTTTTCAATATTATCCTAAGTGATTGATGAATCTTATTAGGGACTAAAACATATAGATTACTTGTTTACATTTTATATTGTGTTAAGACAAAAATTGTTTACTGTGGTATTCAAAAGAGATTTGCATAAAAGCTTTAATGACACTCTGGTAAGATGGATTTACACATGATTTATTTATGAATGTGGTTGTATATTATGCTTTAGTTTTAATTGTCCTTATGCACGCCTTAAGATCAAGGGAGTGTGGAGCTAAC
Source organism: Artocarpus heterophyllus (assembly GCA_025403435.1). Classification (NCBI taxonomy): domain Eukaryota; kingdom Viridiplantae; phylum Streptophyta; class Magnoliopsida; order Rosales; family Moraceae; genus Artocarpus; species Artocarpus heterophyllus. The sequence goes on along the minus strand of CM046346.1, from coordinate 6,926,392 downwards.
GTTAATTGATTCCGGGATTAAAATATTGTTGATAAGCTTGGAAGATAAGGATTATATTACTCATCTTTTGTGAGGTTTTGGTAAATTAAAATTTTGATTGTTTTATGATGCAAGATATGTATATGGTATTTTGAATGTATATGATTATATCCATATTATGATGATGTAGAACTCGTCTTGTATTGACAACAATGAACATAATGATTTGACATATGTTGTAAATTGAGAAGCATGGTTAGGAAAACTGACTTTATAAATAATGATTTAATATAAAGAAATGGTGAGATGTGAAGAGGGCGACAGTTACGTCATTAGGCACGAATACCCTAAAAGATAAAATAGGGGGAGGTGATGACGCTTTCTTGGGTCGAAGTCCTATAACACTGTACAGGAATCGACTTGGTGAGGACTCGGGGCTTGATGTCCCCTCACCGGAACACCCTTGGAATGTTTAGAGGGTGATCAAGCGTGCCCATTTGGGTTTCGATAAGTTGAGTGATACTCTATTGAACGTGAATACATAAGAATAATGATGAACTGTAATATTTGTATATATGTATATGTACGAAACTCGGTAATGATTAACTGTGATATCCACAGAATATGATTATAATAAATCTCATAATCTGGATAATGGTGAGTATTAACTAACCATGCAGGTTTTAATGTGGTAATGATAAAAACCTAAAGATTAGTAATGGTTTTTCCTACTGAACATATTGTTGCTCATTCTCTTATATTTTTATTTTTTTAGGACTCACTAAGTGTGAGGTGGCTACGAGAAAAATGGTTGAGGAAGCTATATAGATATATTACGTTGGGACTGCTTCTATTGCTAAGAGTGTTATTCATGATAATGTAAGCATCAATTGTTATTTTCTGTGACTATATTAAAATGCGTCGAGGGTTGAAATGACGACGACGACAATTTATATTATTAAATTTAAAGTGCTCTATTAAATTGTGGTTTAATTGTTGTTTATATTTTTATTTTTGATTTTGATAGCTTTCATTTAAGCCCTAGGCAGCTTTATTTTTAAGGTTTTACTTTTATTTTTGATTTTTATTTTCATTTATTAAAAACTGTTAACCCCGTATAGGGGTGTTACAAATAAATTGAATACAATTCGAATAAAACCAAAAATAACAATCTAAACTAAGAAATAGAAATTAAAAAAAAGAAAAAAATAAATAAACCAATAGTATAGGTCTGGTTTATACAAAAGCAGAGAAGAGAGAGGAGAAAGAGGGGGAGGCAGAGAGGTCAAACGAGTAGAGAGAGAGGAGAGGAGGTGGAAAAGAGAGAGAATGTGAAGAGAAGATGAGAGAGAAGGAGAAAGAGAGAGAAGAGGAGACAGAGAAGAGAAAGAATATGAAGAGATGAGGAGAGAGAAGGAGGAATAGCGAGAGAGTTTTAGATACGAAGAGAAAGTGAAGAAAAGAGAAAGAGGAGGAAGATTAGGAGAATTTTAGATCTGAATTAGGATTTTTTTTTCTGATATAATTTTAAATTAGGGATAAAAATATAAATTGATAAATTATATTAAAAAAATAATAATAAAAAGACAGTTTTAAAAAGCGATAAAGAAGAGAATATTTTTGATAAGTAGTGTCCATAAACCGGCATGCTACGTAGTTTTTTTTTTTTTCTCCTTCTCCTTACTTGTTCCTCGTCCGGGCTTCCTCAAGGTAGCCCATCATGGCTCATTGCAAAGGGCCCAGGTTTCACTGGATCTTGCCCAAATCTGCGTGTGCCGGGTATGGTACCGCCTATTGCCCTTTTTGACATCACCAACAAAAAACATCCTTCGTAATTTTCTAGATAAACTACGGGCATCAGCGTAATTTGATCCATCGTCGTCCCTCTTTCGACACCGCTGCGACTCCATAGAACCCGCGATTTTTGACATGTGCATCATTTTCCTTTGTCCACGATTATTTTCCTTCCAAAAAGTTGCTCATTTTCTACTCTCTTGAAAATTCCTCTAATTTTCCCTCCAAATTTTCCTAGCAGCCAAACGACAAGAAAAGAGCTGAAAACCCTAGAAACTTCCGGTCTCTTACTGTCCAGTACCGGCGGAGTTCGTAATCGGAGGCTTCGATGACCGCGATCGTTACCTCCAGGGATGTTCAGGAGATACTCTCGAAGCTCTCTTGCGATAAAGCCAAAGCTCGAGAAGTACCTTTTTCTCTTTTGTTTACTGTTTCCTTCTCCATTTGGTCGCCGAGAAAATGCACGAGCAGGGGAAAAAAATGAAACGGAATTGGAAATGAACTTTGTGATATAATCGCTTTCAGATTGGATTTTTCCAAAATGCAAAAAAGAGCAACCAATTACGGCATTATTCAGCTTGGAAAGTGTCGTTTGGCTATTCCTGATTTGATGTAATAAAATGATGAAATGAATTGTGTAAAAGAAAGCTGTTTTAGTTGGCTAAGCGAAACTATGATTAAAATCTTAGTGTGGTGTTAATTTCTTGTTGTATTTGTTCGTTAGCTGGAGCATTGAATTCCAAAAGCTATTTTCATATAATTGGAAGTTCATTTAATTTCTGGTGTTAATCGGAAGTTCATATAATTGGTTTAGAATTTGGCTATGTTTTAATTCGGTGTAAGTTTTTCACACCGTGCTTAATTTTCGTCCGCGGCCATTTGTATTGTCCTTCTCTGTTAATTATGTTGGAAGATTTTTGTTTTTCGTAGCATGATATATGTTCTTTTCTGATTTTGTTTCACGTCCATAGGAAGGGATAAAGTTGTTGAATACATGGTTGGAAGGAGAAAGGTCTATCACCTTTTGCAAATTTCTCGGAAAAAACACAGCAGAGCTTAAGCCAAATGACATTTGCCATTGTAAGATTGAAGCTTGAGCATTAGCATTCAATCCGATGAAATGGAATTTGTATTTTGTTTTTCAAGTATTGCCAAGTAAATTAATTGTTTTTTTTGTTTTGTTTTGTTTTTTCCCTGCAGCTGAAACATGGCCTTTTCTTATCACATTGCTAATGCAATGTGTTTCATTGGAGATATCTTCGAGCAAGCGCAGATTGCCAAAGTTGATATTTGCAAAGACTCTCCGGATGGTGGTGCAACGAGCACAAGACTCTAAGTTCTCTGGTACTTGTCGACTTAATTTGTGTTTTTATGGTAGTTCATTCTTCTTAAGTTTGTCATATGAGTGGAAATGTCCACGTTACTCGTTTTAATATTTTGGGTAGTGGAGAACCTCGATCTCCTATACCGGTGGATCTTTCTTTTGAATAGAGACATGTTTGGTAAGTTATTTTGCAGTTGAACGCATAAGTAGATCTTATCGGATTCTTTTACAACTTAGAGAGCGGACAAAATGTTGGTTTGGTATGTTATTAACGTTCTTCAAAAAGAGCACTTCAAGTTTGAACATTATGTGTAACTTGGAAAACGTGTGCAGTTGCAGCAATAACTAAAGTTCTCAATTTTCTGAAAAACAAAAGTGATCAAACTTAAGTTGTCATTTTTCCCTTCAGAAAAACAATCTTTATAATTTACTCTTTTCTTCTGTTGGTTCTTTTAACTTCTCATAAAAGATACCATGTCCTCTTCCTTATATTTGATTTTTTAATCGAGAAAAGGAGTTTTTTTTTTATTTTATTTTATTTTATTTTTTTTAAAAACTACACTTTTCTTTTCACCTGGCATTTTGCTCTCTCTCTCTCTCTCTCTCTTGTGTGTGTGTATTTTTCCTCTTTGTTTTTCAGCTTGGAATGTCTTCCTCCCTCTTGCCTCCTGCAGCCGCGCAATTAGTCCCTGCTGCTGAAAATGTGTTTGTTAGTCTGTCTTTGAGTAGAATTCAATATGCATTCCTTTTTTTTTTCCTTCCTCAAAACTTTGACCCCATTCTTTCTTATTAAATAATTGAATTGGTCATTTTAGTTTACAGAAGTGTTATCTGTCGGCATTGTACTTATGTCTAAAATAACAAATATCCCTCTCTCTCTTTAGTTCAACTTCTGGCTGTGAACTGTAGCCACTATTTTGTCATAACTTTGTGGCAGATAAATCTGCATTTAAATACCATGCATTACGTGCAACTAGTATGTATGCGTTTTCGTGTCTGCTCGTGTATGTAGAAGTTGTTGTTAAATGCTATGTAATAATTATACGTTTCTTTTCATTATCATTCCAGGCAAGATGCCACCTTTACTCTCAGTGGTTAGACAACTTTTTAATCATATATGGGATGTCTTGAGGGATGTCCCAAGCTTTCAGTTGGAATATGGGGTTGTTCTCCGGCATCTTTTGACTGTCAATGATTATCGTTTCCACATCAGGAAGCGTGTATATTCTAGTAAGTATTCACTTAGCTAAACTCAGGCACACCTCTTGTTGCATTATTAGCTGGTGGCATCATGGCTCAGTTTTTTCATACATATCTTACTTCCTCTTGAATAGATCTCGTTCTTCTATACATGGATAAGGTGGAATCAAGCTTGGGTGACAAAAATGGTAATCCATATATTCCTAGGGAGGATGTTGTTCGCTGCATTCTAACACTCCAGTCCCTCTTGGAGAATCCACCTGGAGATTTCGTAAATAGTCTCAGGGAAGACGTTGTTAAGGGGTTTGTAAGGATTTTCTCTTATGTTAGGTGAGTGATAACTTGTGCTTGCTGTTACTGTCATCATCGTTATTGGGGTGGCACTAGTAATTCTGGTTTCTTTATGCTACCTCTCCGTGCACCAACTGACGTATTTGCAACTTTTTTTTTTTTTAAATAACAAACTTAAATGCCTACTTTTTGTACTGTTTTCAGGGATGAAGACAAGCTTTCGCGCAAGCTAATCGAGTGCATCAATAAATACTTGTTGAAAGATGGTCCTAACTTAGGCCATCATTCCATGGAGATCCATGGTGCCGTACAGCAATTTGTGTTCCGTTGTTGGCTGACTACACATGATCGAGCTCTTAAGGTTTCCTAGCATCATTTGAAACAACTTTATCTTATTTTTCAAATATATTTTAAAAGTTGCAAATTCTATGTTGCAAATGCATTTGCATATACACATGTTTATCGTGTTATGGTTTTTTTTTTGGCTAGGATGCACTTATTTTGTACTCAAGGTTACAACTAAATTTGACAAGAGGTGCTACTGATGGGAATTTTTTGGTAGAACAACTCCTCGACATAGTCTGCAAGGAACTAGATCAAAGCTTTACATCTGGTGGTAGTTTGCCCCGGTTGGTCTCTTTGTTTCTTGATTTATTCTCCAAGTGTGTTCCTAGTGATGGTTGTTTGCGGTGCTAGAAGTTGCTTATTTTTATTGTCTGCTTATTCAGGGTTGATGCATCTAAGGATGAAAAATTTGGAGCCTTGAGCAGTTTTCAATATGGTCTGGTTGACCTTGCAGCTGCTGTACTTTATCGGGTAGTTATTATAATGTGTTCTGTATGCTGTACCTGCAGTTCAATTTTGTGTACGGGCTTTATCATGCTTTTTTTCCCCTGTAGAATCATTCCATCTGAATTCATATATTTATGCAGAAGGTTTCTGTTTTTCTTTCATCTGATATTGTTGACATTTTTGCTTTTCTTGGGAAACTCAAAAAATCTTGAAATCCTTCTTATTTGGACATCAAAAGAAAGAAACATAAAAATGCTGGAGAAGCAAGTAATTTGAGGATAGCTTTAATATCATCTGGCTTTCCTGAAAATCTGATTTGAAGATCCTGGTTGCTAGCTAATATGCTTTCACTTCCCAGGCTTGTGTTAACATGGCTAAACCGCCATCAAGTGAAAAGCGGATGAGGAAAGAGCATGCTGCTGCACGTTTAAGAGAAGCACTCATGAAAGGAAAGTGGCTCTGGTAAATTTTAAGTTGATTTTTTAGAGAATCTCAAGTTTTGGGTTTTGCCAGTAAGTTTGAAACTTTTGTATTGTTTTTGAATTTTTGATCGAGTTCATTCCATATTGAGCCAAGAGATCAAAAAATGTATTTCAATTGAGGTATGACAGTAAGTGACATGAACCGCTGAAATTATTATTATCATTGTTTTGTTGATAAGAAATTGCATAAATTCTCTTGAAATTGCATTTTATGTGATACTTAAAAATAGGAGATGAAATTTTACGAAGAAGAGGAAGGAGAAGAAGAAAGATGGGAAACTAGGTGTTCCTAACCTCACAAAAAGAACTCTTATGACTTTTGCATTATTGGTATAATTTTCCCCAGCAATACAGGAATCTAGTAATTATTGAGTTGAGAGAAGAAACTAGAACGAGAGTTTTGTTAGATGTACTAGGGAAACTCAACTTACAGATCCATTCACGTTAATCCTTTGGTTTTTTTTTTTTTGGGTCAAATTTCTGGTGAAAAGTTCCATGATGAGAGAATTGTAAATTAGCAGATTCTTGTTCGCTTTGGATGATGATGCTTGGTTCTTAGTGTGAAGCAGGCCTTGGTTAGAACAGTTTACGACCATTGTTCTATTTGGTTTGAATTTCATCCGATGGAATTGGGTTCCTGAAACATAACTACATTTTGATTTATATAGAGTATGATTGCTTCATAAGTGGCTTGGGGAGGGTTCCTGAAAAGATGGAATAGTCTTTTTGGAGATGTACTGGACAGAAAAGAAGAGCATTTTTGATAGAATGGGAGTGCTGGACATGTTGGAAGAAAGGGTTGATTTGGATGTAAAATTTTGTTTCTTATGAAGATAAATTTACTTTATTGTCTTGTTTATCTTTCTCAGTTGCATGGCTTTCGATGACTTGCTTGTGTTGTTGTGAACGTTGTTTTGGCATTGCCATGTTATATAGTTTTTCACAATGTTTGAGCTATTTTTCTTTCCTCGGAATTTTGCAATTATATTTTTCTAATGGATTTCTTGTCCTCCTGTTCTTGTTTTTATTTTATCTTAATGAAAGTTTGTTTTGTATTTCTTGAAAAAAAAAAAGAAAAGAAATATAAGGCTGATGGAGTGTTTTATAGGAATGCTGCATTCTGTTGTCTCACTCGTAACTACCATATGCGTATTAGTGAAGACCTCTTCATCTACTGGTTTGAGGGCATATCTGCAAGCTTTGAAAGGTAACTCTTCATGTCAAGTTAAATATAATAGTTCTATTTCTCAGTCTATTTGTAATATTTTTATGCGTTTCTCTTGTATTTACAACTTTACTAGAAAAGTGAATGCTGCATGCTCTCAAGACAATAATAGGAAGATGAGTGTCTTCTTGATTTAACTCATGCTTCCATCTTTCCTTTCGTTACTTTGTCAGATTATATCCTAAAATTTGTATTCAATGGTTATGCATAAAATTTATACCATTCAAGCCACTTTGTCTTCCGGTTTCTTTGTGTATGTATTTGTATATATTGTCCTTTTGGTAAAAGTCAAGTAATTCTTTATGGTGGATAAAGTGTTTGTGAGTTTGCTGCTGTTTGAATAGTAGCAAAAGTTCATATTTGTGTAATTTTATTTCAAAGGAGTTTCCTATTTCCATGCACAATTCTATGATGTTTTTTAGTTTGTGCGATGCTTGTTTGGGCAAATGATTCCTAATAAGAGGACTTTGTATGTTTCTGATGAAGGAATAAAAATAAAAAATGACACGATTCTTATAGAAAAAAAATGAAAAGAAGATAAGATCTGCAATTCTTTCAAAAGGAGTCTATTTGCATGTTTGTTGGGGGCGTAGCTTCTTGATGACATGAATTCTTCTATTATATCTTGTGCATGCTTAATTTGAAAATTTCTCTGTGACGGTGGTTAAACCACCAAAGCTTGCATATGCTTGCATGCCTGTTGATGCTTTAGCTGTTATAAAAGGGGCGTTCACTGATAATTCTGACAACTGGGAATATATTGCAGAATCATGAACGATGCAAATATGGGGCACACTTATGAAGGTTTGTTATGGACTCTAAGGTATGGAACATTTAGATTCGCTTCACTTTCTCTCCACTTTCACCATTTTTTATGAGCTCACATACTTGTATCTATCTACTTGCTGTTAAAGGAGTTTGCAAGAACTCACTTCTGTGTTACTGCTACCAAATTCAAAAGTTGAGACGTTATCAAGGTCTTCTGCCTTGAATGAGGTATATTCTCTTCCCCTTCTTTTGTTCTCATTCATATTTTCTCTTTGTTTAATTTGAGTTTTTTGGACTGCGCTGCAAAATGTTGGACAAAATTCCTTGTTTTAAACATTGGGCTATGCTGGTCTTATTCTGTTAACTTTATATGACTCAAAGTTCTAACTAAAGTCTTCTTCTTGTAAAAATATAATTAAAGTTGTTTCCCTCACATTAAAATGGGATTGAGTTTTGGACAAAAATTTGCAGTACCACTATAACTGGCGACTGCTATGGAGCTGTTTGATGCATGGGTTACCAATATTTAGTAATATAACTGCAGTTGTAAGTTGTACTCAACTCATTTACAATGTTTTTTGGATTATATTTTGACAATTTGTTACGTTGATTTACCATTGCTTCTCAATCAGTCTTTCTTGCGTGTATAAAACTCACTGTATCAACTGTTTCCATTTCTTTTTGTCCATTTTTTTTTTTTTTTACCAATTAAATGTTAATACTTTTTTGTGATTTATGCTGGACATCGTAGTTTTTCTATTTAAACCTTATCCATTGCTGTCCAACTATATATAGTTTATCATATTATTGTTGAACGACTCATTCTTTTCAACAGAATTTCAAAATAAAAAAATAGTTGCAGAACTTTAAGTAAAAGATCCCAAGAGTCCTAAACTCTGGGATGCTATAATGGAGACTTTTACTTTCTCGTAGCACTTGGAAACTTTCCTACCGGTTTCTCTTGTTCAGATTTGAAATTATTTGTCTCATGAACTATGGTAAAAGTTAATAGGTTTTTATTCATTTAGCATGCACTGATGCAGGTTGATGCTGCTCTAATACTCCTTAGTAACATGATTTCAAGTGTGAGTATGAGAATTTATCCTCCAACATCATGTTTCCATATATGTGAATGTAAATACTTATGTTCCAAAAATGTTCTTATGCATATTTTTCTCCAGGACCTGGGCCTTATAAATACATCTGTCGTACCTCAGGATGTATGGGACTTAAGTTTTTTCAAACAAGCACCATCAGTGTAAGTGTATTGCTTGTTATGCAATTCTTGTGTGATAGGTGTATTTCTATAATTGTTTTGTTCGTTTACTTCTGATAAGAAGTAGGCAAACTTCCATAAATAAATTGAAAGAAATTATAGTGCATGATTCACATGCTAGATGGAAATGATAGCTTAGTCAAATTTCCATCAACCAGTTGAAAAACGTGATTCATGCTAGGTGGAAGTGATAGCTTATTCGCTGCCATTTGAATAATAGCTAGTCACACGTTTGGTTTTGGGCTTCAAATGGAATAATTTACTATTCAATGTATTTGTCTACACCCTCGTTCAAATTCTCAATAAAGTTGCTGGCCTTTTTTCCTTTTTTAAAATATATATATATATATTGAAAAAGAAACAGATAGAAATTTATTGACAAGGGGAAAAAAATTACAAAAAATTGAAGGGTTTAAACCAGCCTCCTCGACCAATAAGAGAAAACAAAAACTTTGACAAAAATAAATGGCTAACAGATCTGAACTACAAAATTGAGGACCCGTTCCTAATAAGGTAAAAAAAACATCAAATCTGATAATTCTTTATCCTGTTGAATCCATAGGGCAATCTTTGCTTTGATCTTGTCCCATAGACTTATAAAATCTTCCTCAGAGTCTCTTCTAATATTCTTTTATTTCTTTCAAGCTAAATCCCCCACTAAACGGCAACAAATGCAACCTGGCCTAAACGGCTTCGCTTGCTGTTGGCTCTAGATCCAAAAAATGCTGCGCCCAACTTGTTACAATTTTTTGGAAAAACCCAAACAATTCCTAGATCCTTGAGCAGTAGACGCCATAATTTCTAAGAGAATGAACAGTGTAAAAAATAGATGGTCCCTTGATTGCCCCTCGCTTTTACACATCATGCACTTTCAGAAAATTCCATGCCTTTAGGACGTAAGAGACCAGCAGGGTTTGTAGAAAATAAGAAAGACCTTGGCTTAGATGTGTCTAGATGGATATACACTATTATAGCGTGCTTTGGCAATCTCATATCCCTAAGGAATTACAAATTTAAAGTTGCCTTCTGAATTTGCAGTTTTAGACATCATTTTTAAAGAAATTAGAAGCAAGAATGTTAGTTTAGGAAGGATACATGGGGCTTGAAAGCTTTCCAGTATTTATTCCTTGGTCTCTTCATCTCTCTTTTATGTCGTCGTGAGCTTCAAATTTGAGCTAAAAATCGTAGTATTTTTGAGATTGAGATTAAACTAATTGCATGTTGTGATATCCAGGTCGGTGTTGTACTTTATTTCATGCTACTTTTCAATGAAAGGTTCTCAAGTAAGTGGTTGAATTTAGCATCTTACATTTTCTCCTGTAATCTTTTCCAGTGCATGTGATTTAGAGGCGGCTGCTTATTGTCATGCATCTGAGTTTACATAAGGTGGCCTAGTATGAATTATGTTTCTTTGTGGCTGAGTTAATTTAGTTTCAGCTTTGGTATTCATCACAGCATGTAAACATCTCATGCATACACAAAAGTCAGTTAGACATGGAAAAATTAACAGAGTAACTTAGTACTGGATTGTGATTTTAGTCATGTGGCCTTATTGCTCTCGTCCTAGACAAGTCTATTCTAGAGTTGGATGCCGATGTTAGGCCTTTTTGGTATGTAGTTATAGGCGAGATGAAGTTTGAATCAAGGAAATGAGGCAGACAAGTATAATGCATTGCTATCTTCATGTTTATGCAGGGTGATTTTCGAGACATTTTACATCTTCGGAAAAGCCTGCTAAAAGCAGCTTTGGTTCATTCTAACCGGCAGGTCTGTTTTTGTTGTTTGCTTTGTGGATGAGAATTTAGAAGTCATTGACAAAATAAAGGAGTAGAGTATTTTTCAATTGAAAATAAAACATCAACACTGGATAAGTCTCTTCCCAATCCAGCAAAATCCGAGCTAGTTGACATTTTTTATTTTTTATTTTTTATTTTTAAAGAAACTTGAGGGTGGGGCATTTGAACTGTAGAATTCAATATTGGTGATGTGTGGATATACTGCTTGGCTAAGCCTGCAACCACATGGGAAAATTCTAGGTTCTAAAGAAATTCAACAGAAGCCCAATTTTTGGCGGTGAGAAAACTTCACATTTGAAATAGACTGATTTTTATCATATAGAATTAGGCACTTCTATTGAAATGCTTTGTGAACAGAGGAGAAAGCCAATAAACAAAGAGCATTTTCTTGTTTATTTAGTAATTGATCGAGTATAAATTGATTGATCAATAGAAAGGTGGATGTCTAGGCTAGTGGAGATGCTAATATTTGGCGAGTCAGGATTCCTTGAAAAAGGCTGAACATTCTTTTCTAGCTTTTTGGAAAGCACCGGTATGCATTGTGATTTTATATGCTCATTTGGTCCTTATGTTGTGATTCTTGTGAAATCAAAAGTTTGATTTTGATTCATTTCTTTCTAAAAATTTTCTCTGATGGATTTCCTTTTAAGTTGCATATTTCCTTAGCGTATAGATTTGCATAGTTGACTGACACTATTCATGCCATCTGTTTTATTTCATTCCCCATTTCTTTCAAATAGATAGAATAGTTTGTTAGAGATGTTATGACTAATAACCGTATCGTTATTCATAATCTTACCAGCTGGTTCCTCATTTGCAGGAATCTTCCATGTTCAACGAGCACCTGGTATTGTTGTTGCCAGCAGCTATTTATTCTCTTTCTACTGGTTCTGCACCTTTCAAGCAATGCCACATACGACTTCCTTCATTCTATGCTTCTGAAGATGTTAATGGGGCTATGAATGACTGGGTTAAGGTAATCTGTCAGTACCAATAAATTATGAGAGCATACATACTAGTTTTTACTAGAGAACTTAAAGTAGGTAATCTTAATTGTAGGCAGAGGAAATCGAGCAAGATTATGTGCATGAACTTTTTGATTGCTCCATCGAAGTACTTGCAAATATTGATCTGGATTCCTCTCTTAAGGTACCAGACTTTCATTTTGTTGAGAACTTTTGTATGATTGGACTTCAAATGTATTTTCACTTACGTGAACCACTTCGTTGATTTTGCTAGGTTTCCTCATCCCCGAGCCATATAAATGTACGTCTTCCTCGGCAGTTGAGAGATCCTCTGCTGCTTGAAATGGAGACTTTAGTTCTTGCAAATCTAGTAGACAACGATATTGAAGCTAGGCCTCTGTCAGACTTGTTATTTTTATGTGCTCTCTTATCAAACTTGGTCTATGGCTCATACTTTGTGAGGTCTGTTTCACCTTTTCAATTTTGCCCCCCTCTCTTACAATTTGCATTTGATCATGTTTGGTGCTGTTCTCTTTACTTGATTGTTTTGTGGATAAGATTTTTCATGCTCAAGCATTGTGTTTTCTTATCATTTTTTTCCCCAAAAATAAGAAACAACACGGTTCATTTAGGGGAGGTGATGGAATTGTTGTCTTCTTTAGAGGGGGTGAGGGTTTATGAACGACTGGCAGATCATTGGGTTTGGAGTTTAGAGGGGTCGGGATTGTTCTCTTGTAAGCCTTAACTTTTTTTTTTAAATGTCTTAATTAATGATTGCTCTTTCCCTTATCTTAAATTGTTTCACTTTATTTGTAAAATCTTGGTTCCAACTAAAATTCAGGTTTTCAATTGGCTACTTGCTCTTACCAATGTAAAACTCAAGATGTTTTGTAAAGGAGGAAGCCTTTCGTTTCTCTCTCTCCGGGTAGGTGTGTTCTTTACCGGAGTGACATTGAATCGTTGGATCATTTCATTGTTCTTTTTCTCTGAAATTATGGCACAAAAATTCTGGGGGAGTTTAGCACTAGCAGGGTTATGCTGAGTAGAGTTGTGCATTTGTTGGAGATAGAGTTTTTACTTGGAAGGAACAAGAGCTGTAGGACGCTTTGGAACCTGGTGGTACTTGTGGTCACATGGGCAATATGGCTGGTGAGAAACAATCGTATTTTTGAAGAAGTTGAAGGAGATGTTAGCGTTGTTTGTGATAGAGTCAAATACTAGGTGGCTTTGTGGGCTTCTCAGGATACAGAGTTGGCTATTTTTTTTCTCTGATCTTTTTAGGGACGGGATCCAATTTTGCATTTGTGAGGCTGTGTTTTGTTCTGTTCCTTTTTTTGATTAGTTGTTGTGTTTGTGTTTCTTTGTTTTTTGTTTGAGGACCGCTTGTGCAGTGTTGTACTTTTTTGTATACTTTTATTTTCAATAAAGTTATATTTCTTAAAAAAGCTTCACTAATAGCCAAAAAAGTATAGCAAACTGAGGAAAAGGAGCCTTCCTATATGAACAACAAAAGACAAAAACACTTACAAACGATCTTAGCTTCGCATTGTTGTACAAAAAAGGGGCAAAATAAGGAGATTTTTGGGTGATTAGAATTTGTCATGGCACAATGTGATTAAAGGAAAATATGGCAGCAATAATGATCTGTGGGAGGCTGGAGAAGCTGTGAGAGGCTATGGAGTTATTGTGGAGCGAGTTTTTAGCACATGCTAAATTGAAAGTGGGTGATGGGAGGGTAGTGAGTTTTTAGGAGGATGTGTGGGTAATTGGGAGTCTTTCTCTAGTCAGTTTCTGAGCCTATATAAAATTTTGTTCAAATCTACAATGAGCCAATTCTCTGTTTTTACTTGTCGAACCTGAAATAGTGCTTCTTGGAATTTCCACTTTCTTAAGAGAGCCTAATGAGAGAGAAGTGGGGGAGATTGTGGAGTTATTACTACGTTTGGAAGGGGTAAGGTTGTGTGATTGTACCTTAGAATAGATGGGTGTGGAAATTGGAGGGATAGGGTTTGTTTTGCTATAAATCATTATTCAAGCTTCTGGTTGAAAAATATTCTTTTTCCCCTTCCAAGTTCTGCCATTTTTATTTTGATAACTTTGGTTCTTACTTAATTCAAGTGTTTAATTGGCTACTTGTGCTTGGTAAACTTAATACTCACGAGGTGTTGCAAAGGGGAAACCTTTTTTTCCGATAATTGAGTCAACGGACCATCTTTTTCTTCATCGTCCTTTCTCTATGAATATTTGGTCTTGGGGACTTTTCGGTTTCTTGGTAATTTCTGAGTGAAGTACTGGTTTCATGAGTGATAGTTTAATGATCGGAAGATATTACAATTTAGGAGGCTTTGGAAAGCGGGGGTACAAGCTGTTACTTAGGCACTATGGTTATAGAGGAACAAATTCATATTTAGGGCCCGTTTTGTTTGAGTATCTGAATAGAGTATTTGAATGAAGATTTAAATTTTTGTGAGAGAAAATACTGTAGTAAAATGATTCGAACCGTGATTCGAGTATCAAAACAAACGGGCCCTTAAAGAAGTTGAGGAATGCATTGGTGATATTTGGGCAAGAACTAAATTTTGGGCTGCTTTTGTGGATTTTTCACACTAAATGCATATTTGAAGAAGTTAAGGAATACATTGGTGATTCTATAAATACCTTAGCGCCCCAAGGGGTAGCTTAAGTGGCTAAGGACCTCACCCAATAATTTTGAGGTCTTGGGTTCGATTCCCCTTGAGGCCACCTCCCATAGTTTGTTCCAGGCTGTTTGGATAGGAGGGCCTACACACACCTTCAGGATTAGTCAGGTGCTCAAAGAGCCCTGGACATATTGAGTTATATAAAGAAAAATAATAAACACCTTAGGGATTTTCTCTGGGGGGTAAAAAACTACCTCTTCATTGATAAAGATCAGTTACAAGGAAAGGATATGAACAAGCAGTCCACCAAAGAACGTGAATATTAATTATACCTCAGTGAGCAAGGAGTCCACCGAGAACAATTCCTTTTAGTGATTGTAATATCAAGGCGGAGTGTTGATTAATGAATGAATTTAATTGTTTGTTTTCTTCCTCTTGAGCTCTTATGCTCTCCCTGGTCCCTACAATCCCTTATTTTCTCTCATGTGGTTCTATTATTTTCTCTCTTGTGGTTCTCTATTCTTCTCTCTAAATTCTGTTTGTCCTACATCATTTTTTCTTTTCAGATGTGTTTCCTTGCATATTTTGGTTGGCAGTTTGTCTCTGCTTAAATGACTGTTTTCATTTGCTGGTTGGATGTTACTAGAGAGTCCAAAACTAGAGAAGGGTAAGGGATGGAAGAGCCAGGACTGTAATTTGGTGTTCTCAGGACCTTTGGTTTGAGGTTATCAGTGGTGAATATATAGGCAAAAATACACCACACGCACATAGGCTCCGTCTAGAAAACTAGGTTCTGAGGACATTTGCTGTATTTCAAATCATGTTATGTTTATGGTAGGAAGTTCATTCTGATTTGGAATGTCATATTTTCTTATTGATTTTCCTTCTTTTTTCTTTATGGTTTATGTGCTCTGGTTCTTCCCAGGCAAGAAGAGGGATTTTCATCATTCCCCTCAAAATTGGGCCAGCGCCTGTTGGAAGTGCTGGATCATGCTGTTGATGCAATCCAGAGAAACCAAAATGATCTTTCATCTGGTTGCTTCAGCTACGACTTTGTTGTTGGTGATCGTGCTCTTGTTACTTCCTTCAGAAGTTTTGTCTCTTCTCCTCTATTTGTTGGACTGAAAGATCAAAGCTGTAAGGATTTTCCACTATACGATGCAGTTACACAATCAATGGAGAGACTTCTAAGAGAACTTGCTAAAGGATATGAAGAATATTGTAAGAGTTCAAGAAGTCTTCAGTACGGAAAGACCCTGCAAGACTTATCTGCATCTGTTACTCCTGTACACAATACATGCCCTTTTGATAGTAATAAAAGTACGATTATGGATCTGGAGTTAGATGTGAATGATGATGCTGGAGATGTGGATACTTTAAATTTTGGTGGGAAACTTTCCAGTGGTATTTCTTCTTCTGTGAAATGGAAGTTTAACATGATATCCCTTATTTCGGGATTTTTCTCTGTTCTACATGTTGTTACATGGGATATTTTATTTGAACTCATGGACAAAGAATGTGATTCAAAGGTAACATTGCATACTTATTCTGTAAGCCATGCACTAAAATTAGAAATTGTCACTTCCATTTTTTTCTTCCCCTCATGTTCACATGGATCTCTTTTTAATTTTTGTTGTCATATAGGTTCGGGAAACAATTCTGTATAACCTTTGTCAACATCCCTACTGGTCGTCATCTTCAAATTTTACCGATTTGGTATAGAAAACCTGAACACTGAAAATAACAGGTTACTGCAAAATTCAGAGTCAAATGTGTACAATGACAAGTCTTTATATGTTTTCTTTGCAGATCAATCTAATGGATGGCATGATTGAGATTAGCTCTAGTCTTAAGCTTGATTGTGTCAGCACATTAGCTGCTATCTTTGCTTTGCTGGAGATTTTATTATCCTTGAAAGATAATAGGAAAGCTAAATTGGTCTCCTTTTCTTTGGATATGAAATCTGAACAGGTCTTTTCAGTTCTCCTTGTTCTAATACAAATAATGCGAGCAATTATGCTTTTTAGAAAAGAAAAACTTTTTTTTGGTTATTGTTGCTGAGAGCACAACAGATTAAAAACCATTTGCACTCTTATATTATTTTTATGCTATCCTACGTTGTGTAATCTATGTCTGCTATTATATTGTTTTCTACTGCCTCAGCTTATTATTTTTTTTAATAGCATTTCTCTTGTTTTGAGACCTCTTTCTTTCTTTTTTTATTATTATATTTTAACAACACTTAAATTTCATAATTGTATTTATTAGTAAGTCCATTTTAAATACGTTCTCAATTTTATTCACCAATCATAGAGTCGTTCATGGTAAGATTTATGTTATGATAGTTATTGTTTGATAAACTGCTTTCTGGCATTTGTAGAGCTTGATGCATCTTGGAGATCTGGTAAATAAAATTGCTGAACTTGATCATCACGAGTGGTCTGCACGTGTTAAGCTGGTTGACTGCATCTGTGATTTTGTTTTACTAAGTCCTCAAATTGGCCAGGTGATCTTTAATGAAGATACTTATGTTTTTAAAACTCGAAGCATGTATTAAGCATAATTGTGGGACTCGTGAATTTTTTAGACCTGATATTAATTGAATTTTATAAAGCTTAATTGAGTAGGCAAAGCAGCTTTATATGTCCCTGTTTCAGTTTTGGAAACTAGCGACTATGATTGCAATTTCTTATGTATTCATCACTGAAATGAAATTAGGAAAGCTGCTGATGATAAGAGTAAAAATAAAGAGGTAAGAATGCTTCATGGATCATGTAAAGATCATTGTGAGATTCATGCCCAACTTATATTGGGTAGAGTAGTTCATGTTCCATGTCGTGCCATGTATTGCAGTCTGAGAGCCAGCTATGAAACGAAATCATTTTGTTACATTAAGCTTGAAGTATCTAAAAATTTGGATAGTTTTTAAAGCTCCTTCAGAGCTGGCACCCACAAAATTCTCAAAGAATTGTAGTTGTTTCCTTCAATAAATTAGATTTCACAATATCCCGATAGCCTTGGAAAGAATCCACAACAAAACCACCCGGACCTTCCAATCTATCCCCACAACAACCAATAACAAGTTCTTTAGTTTCATTTTAAGGTCTCCTCCAACCAATTAGCTGAGAGGTGCTTGGAGGATACCAATTTAAGCCATCAGTGCCCAACTTGATTGTGAATTTGATGGGTTTTCTCATCCACTTCTCTTGGTTGACTAATTCTTCCCTAATCTGATGGTTTCATGCCCAATTTCTTGGTTCAGGATGTATACAGTATTTTTTTGTGGTTATTTTTCATACTCATAATGACAAATTTATGATCGTATACGTTTAATCCTTGTGTTGTATGGTTGATATGAATGCAACCATTTACAGACAATGATTGAAGGGTTGCTGTTGATGCTCCGAGATACTGATTATCGTGTGAGGTTCTCTGTGGCCAGACGGATTGGTGTTCTTTTCGAAACATGGGAAGGACACGAGGAGTTGTTTCAGGATATCTGGTTAGTTTTACTAGAATTTTATGTATATTTTAATTTTAATTTTTGTAATTGTCTGCTTTTTATTCCTTTTTGTGTCTCTTCTAATTTTTATCATGGCCCTACAAGTCACATAAACAGACTCAAACTCTTTTTCTGTTTTTTTTTAGGAACTGTCAAACTTGTGCCAGTAACCATTTATTATTTTTTCCAACATCTTTTAAAGCCTTATTATATTATACCTTGGTTGATTAATTTTGCTTTCGTTTGAACTTATTGGAAGCAGAGTACGTCTTACCTTTAGAGTTTAATTATGATGAGCTCCATAGATCTTTTCTGATTTAAAGGCACAAAAGTAGATTGCACCAAATATATATATATATATATATATATATATATATTTTACATGGAGTTCTGCATGTTATAAGCAAGAAAATGAAAAAAGAGGAAAGGAAAAAGAGTCTTTGTGATTTCAATTTTGTTGTGCAGTGCGTTTCTGGTTGGCTAAAAGCTTTTGCTTTTCTCTTGTCCCCTGAGCAGTTCTTGTTGGTTTTGTTTCCTCGTATGGGAGTTCTTTTTCTTCCTTTTTTTAATGCTTCTTCATGTTGGCAGATAATGTTCTATACATAACATTGGATTTTATTCGTTAACTTTGAATTGAAATTTCGAGTTAAAATTTTGAATTTGTTATGCGAATATAAAATTATGGGAGGTGATTTCTTATAAAGGATATAACGCAAAAAGATTTCAATTCATATTTGAGAATAGTATTTGCTTGTTCTTTAAGTTGACTAAATGAATGGCAGACATGGAAATAATTTAACCCTTTTAACTGTTAAGGCCTTATTCTGGCTCCATAATTGCACAAATGCAACTTTTTATACTTCCTAAATTTCTTTATCACTTTGAACATGTAGATTTGGTATGTGATGGTACTATTTAAAATACTTTTAAGGAAATATTTCTCATACTGATGTTTCCTTTTTACTTGGCTGTGTCGCTAGTTCCAACTTTGGTGTTAAATTGGTTGTCTGCTCAAAAGGAAAGATTGTCACTGCTAGCGAGGTCTTAGCTTCTGGTCCTCAGTCTTGTTCCACGATGGAAACCATTCTCGTTACGCTGATGTACCTAGCATTGTACAGCGAGAAAATAGAAGAACAGGTACATTTATGTTTCTTTTCTCAGTTTGTTTTGATAAAGCATTATGTACAAGGAAAAGAAGGATGCTGAATCTGCTAAAGAAAGATTTTAAAATTCTATTTGAAAAAAACGAGCTCTACTGCTAACCCGGTTTAAGATTGGTAAATATGAACATAAAAAAGATCCGAAATTAATTTTACGACTCTTAGGGACTCGTAAACGAGTTTTTTTTAACGGGTTTATGGCCTCTAATGGGATGTATGAGAGTTTGGCAATTCTATTTGAGAAAACAAGCTCAACTGCTCACTCGGTTCAAACTTGCCAAACATGAGCATAATAAAAAGTTCTGAAATTAAATTAGGCTTTTTATTCCACTGAAACAATCACTCTTAGGAAAGTCGTGTATTCACTAAGTATACAGTGGAATTAAAGTAAAGGAGGACCAATAACTATTGTTGTTTCTGTATTTCTTTCCTTGCTGGCCCACATGCTAAAATGAGAACCTTTGTGCAATAATTGGGTGGTTCAGAGTTGATGGAATAAAGTTATATAATTTGGCTCTATATGGTGTGTTTGTTTGTCTTGTTGGACTCTGGCTCTCCTTTCTTTGTTTCCTCCCACGATGGTGAGATGCAGAATCAGCTAGCGGTTGATAAAAGAATACTTAAAAACTGATTTCAGTCATTTTTTAATTTTGAATAGATATGTGATTATTGATTCACACCTCTTACAGTTCTTTTATAAATTCAAGTGATTCTAATTGATTTTGTTACTGCATTACAAAAGGAGCTTACAATCATACGGTTTGTATTCATGACATGCAGGCTGTATTTATGATGTGTGTAATTTCTGCCATTGATCCATCTCAGAGGTGCCGTATTTTTCTGTTCTGTAGAATTGATTTGACATGTTAAGTTTTGGTACTTGTCTAGCCCGCCCTTCCTTTCTTATTTTTTATTTTTTCTTTCAGGGAATTGGTTTTTATGGTGCTTGATAATCTTTCGAGAAAGCTTCAGTATACAACTAGGTTTAAGGTGATAAAGAATAACCATCTCCTTCCTGCTGTTGATACGTGGCTTTCATCTTTAGCCTAGGAAGGGGCTGTATATGTTTGTAATCTTGTGAAGTTGTTTGAACTACTACCTTTTGATCTCAAGGAATATTTCTTATAATTATGGATTACATTCAGCCGTTTTATATTGTTTGTCGTCACTGGGAAGAAGATATATACAGCTTGAATGTCAAAATTTCTTTTGCAGTACTTGGAAGAACTCATAGGAGCAGTTCTCTTTTGTTGGGTTGCTTGTGGTGTAAGCTTAGCCGCACTCGTTGAGGTAAAATTCTCATGTTTTTCCTCTTTCTATACTAATATGTCTGAAAATGTGTGATGCTTACTACCAGCATGGATTTCTGGTTTCATATTTTCTTTTCTTTTCTCAGAGGATTGCTGGTCCTGTTTTGTGTTGTATTTAATTCCTTTCTTCATCTCTGTTTCTTATGGAACATATGCATCAATGCATTATATCTCTATGTCTACGTGTGGCTGGGTCCTCCTGGTTTGAGTTGTACGTGTATTTTTAATTATTTATACAAGATTTTTTTTTTATTTTTTTATTTTTTACAGATAAGACAACTCTTTGTCACAGATAGTGAACCTAGTTATTTCATGCTGTATTGTTGCAATTGGCTTCTTCCAACTTTGGTTCTGAATGGAGACATTTGCAACCTCAGTTGGGTCTCTAAGGTAGGATCAGCTGGGAGGTGAATTTATAAGATATTGCTGTTGGCCTGGCTTCTGTTGGAATCAAGAACTCTTATTACATGTGATCGTAAAAAGTTTTGAATGGTCTATCTGGAATGTAGAATAATCATGAGCAAGTTCTTAGTATTTGCTAAGATTGCGTGATGAATTGTTTATTGGCCATAATGTCATTGCATTTCTAGTTTTCTACTTCAAAGTTGGTTTCTCTGTCTTGCATCATTTTTTTTTTTCAGATTGCTGGTCAACCTTTGTCATCTCTGGTCAAAGATCACTTTGTGCAGATATTTTCAATCTGTATTGGATTGCACTGCAGCAATACATGTGGTGGGGATAAGGGAGCTGCTGTGCTTCAAAATTCAATTTTGAAACTTGCACAGATATCCGAGAGTGAACGAGACGCACTTATAAAGAAACATATGGTTTGCTCCTACTTCTGTGGATTTAATAATGCCGAGTCTTAGGGTTCCAAGTTTAACCATCTTTTTTGTAATATTTTTTTCGTTAACTTGTGAACGCTACTAGTTTATGAAACTTTAGAGGTAAAACAATTGCTTGTAGTAGTTACTTTCTTTTTGGATGTCTACATGGTTCTGTAACAATAGTGTTAGTGTGCTTTCAAAAAGAATAAAACAAGGGTCTTGTTGTACGAAGTCATTACAATTTGCTAATCCAATGCAGATCACAATAACTTCTTTTTGTTACATGCTATATCTAGCTAGTTCAGTCGGAGTTACACTAGTAGAAAGTTCTGAATCCATTCTAAGGCATCGAAAGTGTGGATATGGATTAGTCATCTGCTAGGGAGGAGGTCTTGTATTTGTCCAGAGCTTATGTCTTCCTGTCTTTGATGAAATTGCTAGTGATTCTTTTGCATGGAAAATAATGCCTATGTAGTCAGCGCTATTTTATTTTGTACCAAGCCTAATCTTTATGTTTGGTTTAAGTAACCTGCATTCATCTGTTTCATGACGTGAATTACATTTTGTAAGAGTGACTATCGTAATATGATTGGTACTCTAGGTCTATAAAACCCTTTAAATATAACATTATGCATGATTTCTTTTCTAGGTATCCATTGTGAGCCACATATTGTCACTTGCCTCTTGTGCATCAGAACCTGCAGTCCCTTTCTTTTCTCTGGATACAGTTGAACGAGCAATTCGGACAGTTGTTGATGGTTTTCTGGAGCCGTGAGTTATTTTATTATTAATTTTTAATGTGTTGTGCTATTGTTTTCATTTGTATAGATTTGTGTGTATGTCGCTCACGCGCTAAAATGCACTCTGTTGGGACATGTGTAGGGTGGATTATCCAACAAGAGATGGTGTCGCTGACAAGATTAACATTTTTCGCCCGGATAGGGTTTTTATGGTACAATCAAATTGCACACACATATTTTATATATATGAATATAATGTTGGCACAGTGATTACTTTTGTGATGTGAATTGCTGTCTTTGTTATGCAGTTTATACTAGAACTCCATTATAAAATTGCTGCAGCAGTCCACTATAGGCATAAATGTCATCGATTGGCTGGGATTGAGGTGCTTATAGATGTACTTGGGCATAGAGTGTCTGTTACAAGCACTTTTAAGTGAGCATACATTATCATCTTTTGAGATTTATTAATTATATTATATGATGCATGCTGAAGCTATTTTTGTTTGTATTGGAGTGATGGATTATAGATTTGACTCCTTGTCCTTCTTTACTTGCACATTTTTCTTCATGGATTTATGACTCAAAGTTTCTGTCATGTCTTATCAAAAAAAAAAAAAAAAAAAAGAAAGAAAGAAAGTCCTAGAGGTGTTTATTACTGGAATGCTAGAAACATTATTTTTGGATCTATTTAGCCCCATTTTCTCTGTTTTCTTTTTCTTTCTTTCTTTCTTTTAATTACTTTGAACAAGTGAAGAGGGACATACAACGTAATGTGGTTAATATTTGTAAATTTTAAATTGAAATTTATCATTTTATCCTCTTTCATTTGTACATACCAATAAAAGGAAGGTTTCTTATTTAAAAAAAGTATTCATCAAGACATAATCTTCTAGTGCTCGACCTTGTTAGTACAATGGTAAAGAATCAATAGGAGGATGGGAAAAAATACCAATGTAGATCCATCTTGGTACTCTAGCTGCCATGACGGTCCTATTGTAGGTTGATATACTGTGGAATCTCATAGATTAATATGCAGAAATCTTAGGAATTCTGATAAAGTTATATTTGGTAACTTGTAATAAAGAGGATCCGGTATTAATATTACCAAATTCCTCCTTTTTCGTTTTTTCCTTTTTAGTGAAGGATTCTCCTCTGATTAGTCTTTTAGGAACCTAGAATCTTGGATTAAAATCAGGGAGATCATTCCTATATGTATCACAATTTTTTATCTAATGAAGTGTGAGAAAATTCTATCACAACTCACATGGTATCAGAGCCAACCTTTGGAACCCTAATCATCCCATGACGAAATACGGCATGACCACTGAAAGACAAAACTCATCATCGTCTGAAGTGACATCCAACCCAGTCCCTTCGCCCGCAGCAATCAGTCATGGAGGACCTGATACACCGTTACCTCTTATCACAGGCCACAAACTCAATGGACACAACTACCTTCAATGGTCTCAATCGGTGATGATGTTCATTTGTGGAAGAGGCAAAGATGATTACCTCACTGGAGAAGTTATCATTCCAGACGAAAAAGATCCCAAATTCAAGGTATGAAAACCGAAAACCACATGGTTATGTCCTGGTTAATTAACTCAATGAACAATGATATTGGAGAAAACTTTCTCCTATATGGGACTGCTAAGGAAATATGGGATACTGCAAAAGACATGTATTCCAGCACTGAAAACACAGCAGCCCTATTCGAGATTGAAACAAATCTCTACGACTTGCACCAGGGAGAACTCACGGTCACCCAATATTTCAATGCCCTCACCCGCAATTGGCAACAACTCGATATGTTTGAGGTGCATGCTTGGAAGTGCTCTGAAGACGCTGCATTGTATAGGAAAATTGTGGAACAGAAGCGGACATTCAAGTTTCTTCATGGCCTCAACAAAAATTTGGATGAAGTCCGAGGCAGAGTGATGGCAACCAAACCCCTCCCAAGTACACGTGAAGCTTTTTCAGAAGTCCGTCGAGAGGAAAGCAGGAAAAAGGTTATGATGGGAGTACAAACTTCTGCACAGAACTTGGAAAGCTCAGCCCTTGCTGCTCGGGGAACTCAATCCTACACCAACAATGACAACCGTCAAAAAAGGGGGAGACCATGGTGTGACCATTGTCGCAAGCCAGGGCATCTCAGGGAAAATTGTTGGAAAATCCATGGTAAACCAAATGATGGGAAACATTCAAGAACAACTAATGATCGAGAAAATCGGGCTAATACAGCAACAACCACTGATGGAAATCCAACAGAAACAAGCCCGTTTACCAAAGAACAACTTGAAGTGTTGCAAAAACTCTTCAGCCAGAATTCCATTAGTCAAACAAGCACACCTACTCCTGAAACTGGCATGCTAGCACAGAAAGGTAAATTTTCTAAAGCCCTTAGTGTCAATAGGCAACACTCAAATCCATGGATTGTTGACTCAGGAGCCTCTGATCACATGACGGGAGATAAAAACCTGTTTCACAACTACAGCCCGTGTAGAGAAAAATATACAGTTCGAATAGCCGATGGCACTATATCCGAAGTTGAGGGAACAGGTTCCATCATAATCACTCAAGACATGACACTATACTCTGTCCTCCATGTTCCCAATTTGGATTGTAATTTACTTTCTATAAGTAAATTAAATCGTGATCTCAATTGCATGACTAAATTTTTCCCTACCGTGTGTGTTTCAGGATTTGGATTCGGGGAAGATGATTGGCAGTGCTGAGATGTGTTCTGGGCTTTATCTTCTCAAAGACTTTACTCCTAGCAGACAAACTCAAAATGCGAATTGTGTGTCCTCTGGAAGTCAGTCTATTTCTTGTGGAAATAAAAATAATGAGGTTATGTTATGGCATTTTCGTCTTGGTCATCCAAATTTTATGTACCTGAAAAAACTATTTCCTTATTTATCAATAAAAGCTCAAAGTTTTTCAATTGTGAAGTGTGTCAATTAGCAAAACATACTCGTACTCAGTTTCCTAGAATATCATATAAACCATCTCACCCATTTGCCATGATTCACAGTGATGTGTGGGGACCTTCAAGAGTAAAAAATGTAATAGGAACTCGATGGTTTGTGTCATTTGTAGACGATCACACAAGATTGACTTGGATATTCTTGATGAAAGAAAAATCAGAAGTAGGCCAAATTTTTCAAAATTTCAACTCAATGATACAAACCCAATTCCAAACCAAAATCCAAGTCCTAAAAACCGACAATGCCAAAGAATTCTATGCTACTGTTCTCGGTTCCTATCTCAAAACCCAGGGAATAGTTCATATCAGTTCCTGTATTGACACACCTCAACAGAATGGAGTTGCAGAAAGAAAAAACAGACATTTATTGGAAGTAGCCAGGTCTCTCATGTTCTCAACATATGTCCCAAAACTTTTCTGGGGAGAAGCAGTCCTTACAGCTGCATACCTTATCAATAGAAGGCCCTCTAGAGTCATCCAGTTCCAAAAACCTTGCCAAAGTCTCCTTAAATTTTTCCCACACACCAAAATAATTACTTCTTTGAACCCAAAGATCTTTGGTTGTACTGCATTTGTTCATATTCATCAACAACATCGAAGCAAATTGGATCCTAAATCCATCAAATGTGTATTTCTTGGATACTCCTCAAACCAAAAAGGGTATAAATGTTACTCCACAGTCACTAAGAAATTTTACAACTCCATGGATGTAACATTTTTTGAGCATCAAGCTTACTTCCCAAAACCTTCAATTCAGGGGGAGAATATGAGTGAATATCAGTTTTGGGATGATTATCATGGCAATGAATTCAATCTCCTTCAACCCAAGTATAACTCACCATCATACCAGCCAATTACCACTCAAACACCTGTCCAACCCGAAAGTGATCCTTCTCCAACAATCCCAATCTCAATCCCTGATTCAGTTCCTGATCATCCTGATCAAACCGAGGGTCAGCCACTTGTAAATACTTCTCAAGGCACCATTCAAGAGCCAATTCGTAACCCATCCAAATCACCACAAATTGCAAGCAAAGAGTTCCGTGTTTATGCTAGGAGGACAAAGCCCGAGAGAAGGATAGAGCACTCAATCCCTCTCACTCTTGACCAAGAGTCAGAACCAAGTCCAAATCTTATTCAGAATAACTCAGGTAAGGGAACTTCTGGCCCTGAAAATACTGCACAAGTCTCTGGTGATCTGGATATGCCTATTGCATTAAGAAAGGGTGTTAGATCATGCACCAATCACCCTATTTGCAAATTTGTGTCTTATGAAGGGTTGTCACCATCCTATCAAGCATTTGTCTCTTCACTTGATAGTGTGCAGGTTCCACACTCAATACATGAGGCCCTGAACAATCCTGAGTGGAGAAGTGCAGTAAACGAAGAAATCAAAGCATTAGAGAAGAATGGTACGTGGTCTATTTCAGATCTTCCAGTTGGAAAGAAACCAGTTGGCTGTAAATGGATCTTTACCATTAAACACAAAGCAGATGGGAGTATTGAAAGGTTGAAAGCGCGCCTAGTTGCCAAGGGCTTTACTCAGTCCTATGGCATTGACTATCAAGAAACATTTGCCCCGGTAGCCAAACTCAACACAATTAGGGTGTTGCTTTCTCTTGCAGCTAACAGAGACTGGCCATTGAACCAACTGGACGTCAAAAATGCTTTCTTAAATGGTGATTTGGAGGAGGAAGTGTATATGGAAATACCACCGGGACTGGAAACTACCAACAATCACAGCAAGGTATGCAAACTTAAGAAATCTCTGTATGGACTAAAGCAGTCTCCCCGTGCCTGGTTTGGCAGGTTTACAAAAGCAGTAGTAGATCATGGATATACTCAATGCCAGGCAGACCACACGCTGTTTGTGAAGTTCTCCTCAGAAAGGAAGATTGCAGTACTCATAGTGTATGTTGATGACATCATCTTAACTGGTGACTATGATGAAGAACTGACACGAATAAAGAGACAACTAGCCAAGGAGTTCGAAATCAAAGACCTTGGTTCTCTTAAATATTTTCTTGGCATGGAGGTGGCTAGATCTAAGAAAGGAATATTTATTTCCCAACGGAAATATGTCCTTGATTTACTAAAGGAAACAGGTATGTTAGGATGTAAGCCAGCAGACACTCCAATGGACTATACCAAGAAAGTTGGAACTGAACGAGAAAGTGCACCAGTTGACAGGGGGAGATATCAAAGACTTGTGGGTCGTCTCATCTACCTATCACACACACGGCCATATATTGGGTTCTCTGTTAGTGTGGTAAGTCAATTCATGAACAACCCAACAGAAGAGCATATGGCAGCTGTAAACAGAATCATGAGGTATTTAAAGATGACTCCAGGAAAGGGACTGCTATACAAAAAGAGTACCAACAGAGAAATTGAAGTTTTTTCAGATGCTGACTGGGCAGGAGACGTGTCAGACAGGCGTTCTACATACGGGTATTGTTCCTTTGTATGGGGAAATCTTGTGACTTGGAGAAGTAACAAACAACCCGTGGTTGCAAGAAGCAGCGCAGAAGCAGAGCTCAGGGCATTAGCTCTTGGAATATGTGAAGGTATTTGGATACAGAGGCTTCTTAGCGAACTAGGAGTCATTAGCAAAAGTCCTATTAAGATGTTCTGCGACAATCAGGCAGCCATAAGCATTGCAAAGAACCCGGTGCATCATGACCGAACCAAACACATAGAGATAGATCGACACTTCATCTCAGAAAAGATTGAGAACTCAAGTGTGCAGCTTATCTATACACCTACACGGTCCCAGACAGCTGATATTCTCACTAAAGCTCTACCAAGGATCAACTTTGAAGAATTGAGTCACAAGCTGTGTATGATCAATATTTACAACCCAGCTTGAGGGGGAGTGTGGAATCTCATAGATTAATATGCAGAAATCTTAGGAATTCTGATAAAGTTATATTTGGTAACTTGTAATAAAGAGGATCCGGTATTAATATTACCAAATTCCGCCTTTTTCGTTTTTTCCTTTTTAGTGAAGGATTCTCCTCTGATTAGTCTTTTAGGAACCTAGAATCTTGGATTAAAATCAGGGAGATCATTCCTATATGTATCACAATTTTTTATCTAATGAAGTGTGAGAAAATTCTATCACAACTCACATATACCTTTTACTTTCTGTAAGTGTATTGATTTCCTGTGTCCTTATTATTTTTAATTTCTAGAATTCTTTAGATGGAACGAAATTATTTCTTTTCATGAAAAGGGTATGCATTTTGCAAAGTGGAAATAGGAATCTATAGTTATTAGTATTCCTTTCGTACCGTCTTCTTTATTTGGATCATTTATAAAAGAATGCTACAAGGCCCATGTATAATAAATGTCGACCACCATCCATTTAATGTGCTTGGTTATGTTGTTGACGATGTATAATTGCTTGGCAGTTCTGACTCTTTTGTTTGCAAGTTTCCTAGGTTGACTAGGTGGTTC
This sequence comes from Artocarpus heterophyllus, assembly GCA_025403435.1. Taxonomy (NCBI): domain Eukaryota; kingdom Viridiplantae; phylum Streptophyta; class Magnoliopsida; order Rosales; family Moraceae; genus Artocarpus; species Artocarpus heterophyllus. The sequence continues at coordinate 6,897,874 of CM046346.1, read as the reverse complement.
CTTACGGCATAAGATAAGAATGTCTAGTTCACGTGCTATTGCACAATTATTATTCCAACTTGTTTGCAAATTTTTAGTTTTCCATGGTTATACCGAAGTTATACTTCATCTATTTTCTCTAGATTGCTGACTCCCATGTTATGATGTTTAATGCAGTTATCTGTTGAATTTGATTGGGCGATACATCAGTTATGATGCATTACAAGATCAATGCTGTCGTATTATTTCTCAATTGCTAAAAGTTTTTAAAAGTAACCCGACCAAAGAAATGATTAGTGTCCTGGGGGAACAAATTCAGGTTTCTATCTCAAGTTGGTTGGTTCATTGTTCTTTTTCTCCCTTATGAATTCTGCTTCCCTACTTCAGTGTCCTTTGCTCTTATCCGATTATTATACGGTGCAGTTTTTGGTATCGAAGTTGGTGGCTTGTTGCAGTCCCTCTAGAGCTTATGGAGAGCAATCTGGAACAGGATCATCTCAAGTTTTTTCTCTGCTTCTCCAGCTGACTCTGGATTGTGATCCATCTCTTCATGATTACATCAGTGTAGTTAAACTGAATCAAAATTTTATTTCATGTAAGTTATCTTGAAGTACATTACCGCATTCACGTCCTTTAATGCATGCAATTTCTTTTTTGTTAGGAATTGGAACCCTTCCCTGAAATAGATACATTCGATAAGGTTAGAAGGTTCCTCCAGGATATATGCCGAAAGTACTCAACAAGAGATCACTTGTTGAAGGTATACGATTTTGGACTTGTGTGCTTTTACTCGTTAATTATGCAATTTGGGAATTATTCTAATAATTTTTTTTTAGCAGATAAAGAAATATAAAAAATTATCTGATCTTAAATTTTATTTTCATCATTTCCTTAATGTAGTTGGCGAAGAGATCTTGCCATGTTACACCAAGATTACTTTTATCAAGGTAATGTTTCTTTCTTTTATGTCTTCCATTGGTAGTTATCAAAATTGAGGTTGTAGGTGGAGCTAATCCTAGCTCAGTGAAGAATGAAATTGGTTGTTTACTGGAAGACGTCATACATTGTTGGCTTATAAAACGGATTATATGCCTGGTATATTCTTGTAGTCTTCAAGCACTGCACAAGAAGTTACTCTCAGAGGAAAATTTTTGGATTGGAAAGGACAAAGATGATCTCACGAAAGGAGGTGGTTGGAATTTTGACAATGAAATTGTAAATGCTATCTGGACGCTAGTACGCATGTGTGGCTCAGATGATGGAAACAATGCTGGAGCATTGGTGTCTGATTTTATTTCGAAGGTACTGTTGGCAGCTCCTTTTGTGCGTGTGAGAGTGTGATTTGGTTCTCAAGCATTTTTCTCCACATTTTACAAGAAATCTGCTTGCTTTTTCTTGAATTTGATTTCAGGTTGGCATTGATGACCCATATTCTGTTGTCTTCCATCTTCCTGGGAGCTACGGGGACCTTAGTGCCTGTAGAACTAATAACCATGACTTGACCCTAGAAAATACTGGAATATCTGAAGGTGTCCTGATTGCTCTTTTAAAGCTTTTAATGAAGTACCTGATGGACGATTCTGTTAAAATAGTAGATATGACATCTCAAGCTCTCCGGGTGAGTTATTGGAGTCTCATTTGGATTTCCCACAGAACCAACTCTATAATTGTGTTTGCTTTTCTCTTTGGGATATGTGCAAAATTGACCCTTTTGTTTTTTGGTTTTGTTCTCTCTCTCTCTGTGATTTGCGAGAACTTCTTGTCCTCTTAAGCTTTGTACTTGATTCTTATCAGTAGAAAGTGTTTTCTCTTGTGTGTATATATATATGTGTGTGTGTGTATATATATATATATATATATATATATATAATAGAGAAGCAAAGCAAAATATCTTGCTTAATAAAATAATGACTACCATTATTTTACCGACCATAATGTGTGAGTTACTGTAAAGTAGTTTGAACATATATATATGATCTTACGAGTCTTGTTCAGGAATGAATTTCATTTAGGTGAACATTTAATGACTTCACCATTATTTAAACTTTTGATTTTTTGCTTTCCTTCATCAGGCAATTCTTTCTACCGAAAGGGGTCAAAAAACTCTGCAGTCATTTGATTTGCACAAGAGATCTCTTGTTGAGGTGATTATTATGCTTCTTCTCTGCCAAACATTTTAAGTTTTCAATGCAGAATTGTGACTTAATTCCAGTGCTGTAATCTCTCACCTTGCTGCCTTTTGGCTAAGTGAGTGAATCATAGCTCACAGGTCAAAGCTTCAAAGACGACTTTACAAAACCTAATATTTTGTCCCAATTTTTCGTACTTCATTGTAATATTTGGCTTGAGGGTATCTGATGGTAATTTTAGTTTGTCTGCTTAAAAATCAAGTATTTCTCATTTTGCAGGTTCACTCAAAGGGTATTAATCTTGAGCTCGTAGAAAAATTTCTTTCGGATCTGGAAAGGAAATATAAAGGTAGATAAGTGCTATGTTTTAAAACTTATTATTCTTGCTTGAGGTGACAATATAAACTGTCACGACTGTCTTTTTTGTTTTCTTTATTATTGGATGCTTTATTTTTTCTACATGCAATGATTCCATAAATGTCCCGTCAGCCGGAGAAATTTCATTGGACGATTCAACTCTATGGGAGACGCATGGTAAAAACTTTGAGACATGGATTTGTCCTCTTGCCTACGTGCTATGTGGCTATTGTAATGATGTGATTCTAAGGTATTATATTTTATTTACTTTTCAGAATTATATGGTCTGTTTTCTGCATTCATGCATTCAATCTAACAAATTTATTGGATTGACGTGCTGCTTTCAGATTATGCCAGGAGGTTGTTTTTTCCAAAGCTGAAGTTGCAGAGCTCCTATTGCCAAGTATTTTTGTCGATCTGGCTGGGAGGAGGAATATAGATATTAATCTTCAACAATTGATCTCCTCAAAGGTTGTTTTGTGAGTGATTGTATTTTCACTTTTTTATTTGTTCTTTTCATTTGCTTTTTTCCCCCTCCTTCGGTTTGCCATTTATATTCTTAATTCGTAGACATAAGTTAAGGTTTTGCCGACTTGTGTTTAGATCTTTTTCATTCTAAACGTGGCAATATTTTGGAAAGATATTATGTTGAAAAAGGATGAAATTGGTTGTTTATTTACTATAATCTTCCATATGGGAAGAATAAGAATTGCTGTCAACTGGTCATGGAACCTGTACAACCAGAGAGCAGTTTAGTGATGGGTTTTATTATACGGATAAGAGATTGGTTTGGGAATTGAATTTACCAAGAAGACCAAAAAAAGCAGTTAATTGATGTATTTTACTATATGGATAAGAGATATTAATGGTTTGGGAATTGAATTTGGGTGCACTAATTCTTATGATTTTCTCTAGTTTGTTGGATAGTAGACACTGACCTTTGTGCTCTAACTAAGGAAAACACGAGAGAGAGGGAATGACCTCTGGATATTAATGGTTTGGGAATTGAAATTGGGTGCACTTATTCGGCTGATTTTCTCTATTTTGTTTGATAGTAGACTGACCTTTGTGCTCTAAAGAAGGAAAACAAGAGAGAGAGGGAATGACCTCTGTGCATCACTGAGATACATTGAAAAGGGGGCTTGGTGGACTCGCATTTATTACTTTTCTTTCCGGTGTTATTTTCCCAAATAAGAGAATAAACTTTTTGTAAAGTTGGGTCTTCCTTATTCAAATACCTCTTGAGCATAAAAGTCGATTCATTATTGTTTTTTCCTTCTATTATTGTTTTTTAAAGCTTTTCACTTTGACTGCATGAAACATAGTTTGAAATTGATATTAGATGCCCCACTCTTGGTTGGATAAAATGTATGATTACTATTGTACGGAGATCTATGGCTTTATGAAGTCTCTACATCTCAAGGTTCATTGTTTGGAGGAAAGAATGCTTTTTTTTTTTTTTTAATTTTAATGATTGGTTATTATGTAGGTGCAAGAACATATTTTTGCAGAGTCGAATAAATTAATCAAATCAATTCAAGTCTTCTTGAATGCCCTTAATGAACTTTGGTTGTGTTATGTCATGGAAAGATCTTCTTCTGCTCCATCGAAACAAGAAGGTTCTAAGGTATATCTTATTAAATTATTTACATAGTTATTTTCTATTGCCTATTTTCATATACATTTGTGTTTCTTTGAGTTTGTTAAGTTCTCTCATCCACATCTGTTTGATGCAAAATTTTCTGGTGGTATTTGCGAAGCCTTCTAGTTATGGCTCTAAATCGCGTTCAGCCTCTGGAAAGGCTAGGGATTCGGCAGCTACACTGAAGGCAATGACAATGTCTACTTCTTCATGGAACAAGGTAATTTTTCATGCAAATGTGTGCAAAAAACTACAGTTTTGGAACTTGGCTCATGCTTTGGCTTGTGCTTTAAAATTGACTATTACAAGAAAGGTTGGCATAATATGGATAATATTTGTCACCACATTATGCGTCCTTGTCCATAATTGAGGCATTTATTGAATTGTTACTTGTGAAATAAATGCATAATACTTTGTCACTTTTCTTTTCATTGCTGACAAGTGTAATGTTCCCAGGTGTATTGGCTTACCACTGACTATCTCATTGTTGCCAAGTCGGCAGTTGTGAGTTCCTAATCTTCTGTGCTTTACTTACATTTTCTTTCTGTACTTTTGGTGGCATAATGACCTTCCTAGCTATAGGCATAAGATAATTCCATCGACATGTATGTCTAGACTTGTGGATCATACTTTACTGCTGTGATATATGCGGAGCATTGGTGTGAAGAGCATTTCAAAAGTCTCACACTGGGGAGCCCAGATTTCTCTGACATTGAAATGGTTAGTTTACAAGATATACTATGCCATCTGCCTTTTATTTAGTGACTTTTGATAGGATTTCAGGTCACGTCTAGAGGGATTTTTTTTTTTTTTTTTAACATAAAACAGAAATTTTAATGTCCAAGTTTTTTAGAAGAAAATAGACATACAGTCCGTTATGCACGTGCATGTTGTACGCAAAGAGGCATATACGTTAACTTTCTGCATGTCTTCTTGAGTTTAAGATTGTACATTCAAACTCTGTTTTACTGTCTTTTTCCTGCAGCTGCCACATCATATTGAAATATTTGTCTCAGCGATAACGCATATCAATGAACCTGACAGCTTGTATGGGATCATCCAGTCACACAAGGTATGTAAGGTACTCTTAGTTCAGTTCTCAAATGTAGGAAACTCCTCCCCTTATTCCCTCACCTCCACTAATTGGTTTGGTAGTTAGTTACACAGTGGTATTGCTTTAATTGTTTTGAAGCTCTTAAGTAACAAATCACAACTAGTCCATAGAGTATCAATTGAATCTTTTAGATAGTAGTCATGGATCAGCTTATGTGAAGATGTGATGGGAAATATAAGTTAATTATTTTGATATGGTAGTGCCACTGCATGGTCTCCTTTTGTTCTATATTCTTAACATTGGTTTTGTTCTCACAGTTGTGTACCTTTTTTTTTATTGTTTTGTGATGATGGAATTCTTAGCTGACCTCTCAAATAATTACTTATGAGCATGAGGGAAATTGGGGCAAGGCTCTTGAATCATATGACTTGCAAGTACGTTCAGCTGCCTCAATCCGGATGGATTATGGTTCCCAAAATTCATTAATGGAACAGACTAGGCCAACAGACAATATAGCGATTTCCGCTCTACAAGATCAAATGGGGAAACCTTTTAAAGGTCTTGTTAGATCCTTGCAACAAATTGGTTGTATGCACGTGCTGGATTTGTATTGCCAAGGTCTGACTTCAAGGAAGGTTCATATTCAGCATGATCTGGAGTTTACCGAATTGCAGGTTATTTACTTGAAACTTCACGTATTTTTCTTGAAGGCTTTTCTTACAATTCTTAATTTTGTTAGCCAACTATTTGCAGTACGAGGCTGCGTGGCGTGCTGGAAACTGGGATTTTTCGTTACTTTACGTAGGAGATAACTCTCAAAATCTGCAAACTAGAAGTGGTCGTTACAATGAAAATCTGCACAGGTAAAATAATCGAGAGTTTGGATTTTTGCGCTTTCATTTTTGTACTTTATGTGGACGTAGATAGTAGGACTTTCATAGGTAAAACCATTTGGATAGGAACCGATCAACTTTTATACAACTGAAATGTTGATTCAGGAGATGAAGATTTTATATATGTATAGGTCCCAAAATTCTTGTTTAACAGATAAATTTATGCTTAAAAAGGGTGTAAAGTTCCAAGCCCTCTACAAGTATCTCAGTACAAATTTTTGTACAAGGAAGAAACATTTCGAATAAATGTTTTTAATAGACCATGTATCAGATCTTGGTAGTAGGTAACATTGTCATCAGACATTTAACGCTAAAAGTAGTGGGTCACGTTTTATCATGTAAATCAGTTATTAATGTTTATCACATTTTATCGACCTTTTGGGGAAGGCAAAATTCTTGGCTTTTCTTTGGGTGAAAGTCGTCAACAGATTTAACTTTTGATGATTTCCACTTTCTCAGATTATGTTAAGTTAGGAAGACATACAATTGTTGCTATTACCTGCAGAAGTATTATATTTGTATATTCGTGTCCTATTTATGTATATAAAAACATATGGAAGGGCACACCAGTAGGTTACTCATGGAATAAATGTTGAAGAGTAATGTAACAAGTATATTTTGTAATTATATCTTACAAAATGCCTTCTTTTGTTCTTTTTGGTTTGAGCTAGCTGTCTGAGGGCATTGCAAGAGGGAGATTTTGATGTCTTTCATATAAAACTGAAAGAATCAAAGCAGGTATGATTTGTCTGCTTTTCGTTTCTTCTATGAAGGAAGTTGGATTTTGAACGAGTTTACTTGTATCTTGAAAACATTTAGGAACTTGTGTCCTCTGTTTCTCATGCAAGTGAAGAAAGCACTGAACATATCTACTCCTCGGTTATTAAACTCCAGGTACTTAATAATAGCTAGCTTGTGTTGCACCTTAATATATTCACTTTTTACCCACAATGGAGACTCTTTTTAAGCATCTATTATTTCTGACTCACGAGGTTATATGTTTGTTAAAAATGGGTAGGTTCCTGATACTTTTTCTCCCCAACAGCTTCTAGATTCTAAATTTCAATTTAGTTGCATGCTGCTGTTTGTATAGATGGTAGAGTAGGCTAGCTAGGGTTAGTTACAATGATCCGGAAATAATTCTTCGACTATCATAGTGGAATAGGAAAACCCTGTTTCTGGTGGCCACAAGGTTTCGTGTATCTCTGTAATTGAAATTACTTATAGGGAACCTTTTGAACTGTGAAATTCAATGTTGAAAAAAGCTTCAGAGTTCCTATATATTACGGGTGTCTAGTCTTCAACTTTTTTTATTATTTTATTTAAGAAATTTATGTATTTGATCCTTTTAATGTTCTGCTGTACCTCATGCAGATTCTTTATCATCTTGGTGTTGCTTGGGATCTACGATGGATAACATCTCCATGTGAGGGAATAAAATTATATTCAAATAAGCAAAAAGAGGTTTCAGGACCTGTAATTCCGACTGTGGATCAGGTATTGAAGTTTTTGGAACTCAGTTCCTGGTAAATGAATATTTTTTAATCCATTCGTCTGAGTAAGCCACCTACTACTGCCGACTCATAAGCTATTAGCTCAAAAGCCTTTTGAACTACGTATATGATACTAGCTAGCCTAACAAGAGAAGTACCGGCCAGGGGAAGTACTTAATCTACCGAGCCTATCAATAAAGGAGTGACAGAGATTCGGAGAAGCAACACTTTCCGAGCATAATGAGTGATGTAGGACAGCAGATCGGGGCTAATTAAAGAGCTTGTAAAAGCAGAACCAGTGGACAGACCATAGGAGGGCTTGAATTACTTGAGTAGGTTCAAAAATATGAGAAGACCTCATTAAGAACATTAACATTGTAGAGAATAGAAAAATCTGGTTGTAATTCAATGTTCTCAGAAAATACATAAAACACCTATTATATACACGTTTGCTATCTCACTAAAATAGGAAACTATCCTAACAATAGTATACACCAAATATACAGCTCAACTAATCCCTAAAAAACAGAGATTACATAAAATCAGGGATTACATAAGACAGGGATTACATAAAATCAGGGATCACATAAGTGTCCACACGGTTTTCCTTTTAAAGACAATATCTCGACACTCCCCCTCAAGCTGGTGAATGGATATTCTTCATTCCAAGCTTGCTGACAATACGTTGGAAGACAGTGCTCGGTTGTCCCTTTGTAAATACATCGGCCAATTGATCTTTAGTTGAGATGAATGGTGTGCAAATTAGGCCGCTATCCAACTTTTCCTTTATAAAGTGTCTGTCCACTTCAATATGCTTTGTTCGATCGTGTTGAACTGGGTTATGAGCGATACTAATGGCTGACTTGTTATCACAATACAACCGCATAGGACCTTCCCATTTAATACGCAAGTCTTCCAAAATTATTTTCAACCATAAAAGCTCACATATCCCAAGTGCCATTGACCTGAACTCAGATTCCGCACTTGACCTTGCCACCACACTCTGTTTTTTACTCCTCCACGTCACAAGATTGCCTCCTAGAAATGTGCAGTAGCCCGAGGTTGACCTTCTGTCAACTAAAGAACCTGCATAGTCAGCATCGGTGTAGGCCTCCAACGTCATGCTTCCTCCCTTTTTGAACAAGATTCCTCTCCTAGGAGTTCCCTTCAAATACTGTAGGATCCTATGCATAGCCTTGAGATGCATTTTCCTAGGATTATGCATAAACTGACTAACAACACTCACGGCGAATGCAATATCAGGTCTCGTATGTGCCAAGTAAATCAACCTCCCTACAAGTCTTTGATAGGAATTTCTGTCCACAACTGCGTCTTCAGGAGCTTCACATAACCCGTGATTGACCTCAATTGGTGTATCAACTGGTTTGCACCCTAATTTTCCTGTTTCTTTCAACAAATCTAATACATATTTTTGTTGTGATATAAAAATTCCCTGCTTTGAATGAGCCACTTCAATACCTAGAAAATATTTCAATTTCCCAAGTTCTTTAATATCAAATTCTTTTTTCAAGTACTGCCTCAACTTTTGCATCCCTTCAACATCATTACCTGTCACTATGATATCATCAACATACACCAGTAATGCAGTCACTCCCCCTGAATTTGAGTGATTCACAAATAGAGTATGATCGCCTTGACTTTGTTTGTAACCCAAGGTAGTCATCACCTTTGTGAACCTTCCAAACCAGGCCCTTGGGGACTGTTTAAGTCCATATAGAGCCTTCTTCAACTTGCACACCATCCCATCTTTTGATTCAAATCCTGGGGGAACTTCCATATAAATCTCCTCTTCAAGATCACCATGTAAGAATGCATTTTTTACATCGAATTGCTGTAAGCTCCATCCAAAATTAGCTGCTAATGACAAGAGGATCCGAACTGTATTCATTTTTGCAACTGGAGCAAATGTCTCGAGGTAGTCTATACCATAAGTTTGAGTATAGCCTTTTGCAACCAATCTTGCCTTGTATCTCTCCACCGAACCGTCTGGCTTGTATTTTACTGTGAACACCCATCTGCACCCAACTAACTTCTTTCCTTCTGGCATCTTGACCAAGTCCCAAGTTTTATTCTGCCCAAGAGCTTCCATCTCCACTTTCATGGCATTTTCCCACTTCTCGTTTCCTAATGCTTCAGATAAGTTTCTGGGAATGGGAATTGAATGTAGATTGCTAAGGAAGGCTTTATGACTTTGGGATAAGTTTTGGTAGGACATGAATAGGTATAATGGGTGTTTGGTGCAGGCTCTTGTTCCTTTTCTAAGTGCAATCGGTATGTCATAATCATTTGGCTCAATGGTTTTATTGTCTGGTTCCTCCGAGGTAGTTGACTGTGTGGTGGTCTCAATTGGTCTAAGGATTACCTCAGGTGCTTGAACTGCAGCTCGAACAGGTGATTGAAAATGCTCATGTCTAGAGTTCGGTATTCGCCTCCTGGAATAAACTTGTAGTGGCTGTGTAGTGTCTTGATTCCCCGTTTCCTTTATCATTCCATGTGACCTGGGTGAATGAGTAGGAGAATTGACAATTGATGTTGGCTCAGTAGGGTTGGAACCGGGCTGAATAGAGGACAAGACAGGTGAGTCAGGTGCAGGTGTCAATGTTGACTCAATATTTGTAGACTCAAACTGAATAGGAAACTCAAGAAGAAACTGATCTTTATCCCTATCTTCACTCAAATTCTCCCCCTGAAGATAGGAATTTTGAAAATATGACTCTATTTCATCAAATGTAACATCAGCAGAGATGAAGAACTTCCGTGATGGGGGGTAATGAGCATGTACCTGCCGTGGAAGTTTTTTCAAGTGATCCCAAAAATTTTTTTAACCTTTCAATGTCTTCTCTGCTCAATTCAGAAACTGAACTTTGTGGATTTTCTTCGCTAGTTGGATGAGTATTAGCCACATGTGCTTGTCCTCGTTCACTTTCAGTCCTATTGGAAAAATTCCTGCTCATATTTGGAGGTCTTCCATTGAGTTTCCAGCATGTCTCTCGCGTATGGCGGTGTCTTTTGCAGTAGCTGCACCAGAGGGAGTCTTTTGACTGCTTGTTGAGAGGTTTTGATGAGTCAGCCTGCTTATTGAATCCTTCACTGGGCTGTAACGTGACAAAGTCTTTACTTTTAGCAGATTTTGTCACTAGGGCAGATCCATCCGCAGCCTGTGCCTCAAGCATAACACTCCTTCTTCCTTCTTCAGCTCGGACTATTGAAATGGCCTCATTTAGAGATGGCAGATCCTCTTTTCCTAAGATCTGTACCCTTACAACATCAAATTCAATATTAAGACCAGCAAGGAAATCATAAATACGGTCTTTTTCAACGAACCTCTTAAGAATTGCTGCATCTGAGCTGCACTTCATCTCAATACACTGGTAATGATCCAACTCTTGCCATAAGCCTTGCAAGAGGCTGGAATATTCTGTGACCGTGCGGGTTCCTTGCTTAGTCGTAGAGATTTTTGTCTTTATCTCGTAAATTTGGGCAGCATCATGAACTTTAGAATAGGTTTGTTGAACCATATCCCAAATTTCCTTGGCTGTACCAAGGAACATACATGTGTCGCTTATTTCTGGAATCATCGAATTCCACAACTAGGTCATCACTAGCGAATCCTGTTCCTCCCAAGCAACAAACTTCGGGTCTTCTTTTGCAGGTCCTGTTCCAAGTAAATGACTCAGTTTGCCTCTTCCTTTCAAGAACGTACGAACTAGCTGTGTCCATTTCAGATAATTCCTTCCTTTTAGACGATACGCTGCTTGTATATTCTGCAAATCACCTGTTGAAACTACTGCAGAATTCTCGGTTGAAGGCACATCCGAGACAGGACTAGTTTGAGTGGTTTCAGACATGGCTGATTGGTTGGAAAAAAAAAAGGAGATGTGGAGGAATCGGATTGAACAAGAGGGTCAGAAAAAATAAAATCTCCAGGAACGATCCTAGAGCGCTGATACCATGTAGAGAATAGAAAAATCTGGTTGTAATTCAATGTTCTCAGAAAATACATAAAACACCTATTATATACACGTTTGCTATCTCACTAAAATAGGAAACTATCCTAACAATAGTATACACCAAATATACAGCTCAACTAATCCCTAAAAAACAGAGATTACATAAAATCAGGGATTACATAAGACAGGGATTACATAAAATCAGGGATCACATAAGTGTCCACACGGTTTTCCTTTTAAAGACAATATCTCGACAAACATGTGTGACTACCTCTTCGTGAGACTAGAGCAAGGGACATAACAACCTCTAACTCTCTACATGAATACTCTTTATGAAGCTTTTCTTTGGAGCAAAGTTTCCTCACATGTTAATACTAAACCTCTGCATGGAGACAAATTACATTTTTATCTAGATGACGAACATCTGTTTTTGAATGTCACTTAGTTGTCTTTGGAGCAAAGTTTCCTCACATGTTAATACTAAACCTCTGCATGGAGACAAATTACATTTTTATCTAGATGACTAACATCTGTTTTTGAATGTCACTTAGTTGTCTTGGCTGAATAGAGATTGGAGTTCTATTTTGAAACGAGCGCGCCTACATATGAATTTGCTAGAACCATTTATAGCATTTAGACGAGTTCTACTTCAGATCTTAAGTTGTAAAGACTCTACCATGCAACATCTTTTGCAATCTGCATCTACTCTTCGGAAGGTATTTTAGATTTTTTTTTTTTAGCCCCAAATTTCGGATTTCCTATTATGCTTATCATTCTTTTCATTTTCCAGGGATCTAGATTTTCTCAAGCAGCTGAGTTCTTGCATGAGCATAAGCGCCTCAGTGTTGAATCAGAAGAACAAGATTCATCCTTGTATTGGCTTGGAAGGGTACAAAGTTACTATGTTTTAATCATATCTCCTTTAACATTGCTTCTGCTGTCTGAGTTGTATGGTTCTATGATTTGGGATCAAACTTTTCTTTTTCCTTAATATTTTGTAGACCTCGCACAGATTACTGTATCTGATGTGTGTGTGTGTGTTGGAATGCTAGGATCTGTTCTTTGGTATCTTCACCTTCGATTTCACATCTCATAAATGCTTTTTAGAGATCTCACACTACCAATTTCTTAGATTTTATAGGTGTCTAAGTATCCAGAGGAATACTTACTTTTTTTTTTTTTTTTAATGCTGTTTCCATATTTAGGTCAATTAAAATTTACCTTGTTTTCAAGTGGTATTTACACTTACGATTTTTTTACCATTGATCATGCGAGATTAGATTGACGACCTTTTATATCATATTTAATGAATATCTTAAGTTTATATTACATTAGTTCGTCATATGAATAGTGTTTAAACTATTTGAGAAAGATATCTCAAAATTATAGGTGTTTCACTGTCTTTATGTGTTGCTGAAACATTTCTGTCAAGTAAATGTGTTATTGTCGTTGACTATTTGCATCTCAGCTTGAAGAGGCAAAGCTTTTGCGTAGCCAAGGACAACATGAGATGGCCATCAGCCTTGCAAAATATATTTCTCAAAATTATCAATCAAATGAAGAGTCTTCAGTTGTGTATCGCTTGGTCGGGAAGTGGCTGGCAGAAACTAGATGTAGCAAGTTATATATCACTTTTGCATAATTAAATATTTTTATTTTTGATGCCACTGGACAGAACGCTGATGTTTTTCTGTTTTTCATTTTTGGATACTATGTTTGTGATGAATTTTCAGCTCAAGAACTATTCTTGAGAAGTATTTAAAACCTGCAGTATCACTTGCTGAGAATGAGAGAACTACGAACAAGAAGTCCATAGAAAGGCAAGGCCAAGCTCATTTTCATCTCGCACATTATGCAGATGCTCTTTTTAGGAGTTATGAGGAAAGACTAACCTCCAGTGAATGGCATGCAGCAACACGTTTAAGGAAACACAAGGTATCCAGAACTGCTCTTCAAGCTATGTTATATTCATGAGGTGTTAAAACAGGATATTAATAATTGTTTTACAGACAAAGGAGTTGGAAGCGCTTACTAAAAGGCTAAAAAGTTCAAAGGCAAGCTCCAGTCTCTAGTCTTTATCCTTTTTGGTTATTTTTTGCTAACAAGCTCATTATGATTTAAGTCTTTAATTCCTCGTATGCTAACAGGTCAGCCGTAACATCACGTGCATTCATTAAGAACAACTATCATGATTATGACAAATAAATTTTTGGACATAAGCTAGTTAGCAGTTACCAGAGTTCGTAACTAGTAGGTGAAACTAACATAACGAGTAATTACATTACCTTGGTAATGCCAAATATATCACACCCAGAATAAACATGTCAGAATTTGAACCTCGACCAAACACGCTTACCAAAAAGGAATGTTTCCTTTTACTGGCTGTGTCTGGCACTGGTAGGTTAGTCCCTGCTATGACTGGTCAGCCTGTGGTGGCCCGGCTAGTTCTTGCAGCTTGGTCTGATGTCCAACGAAAAGCTCTAAATATAAACACCCTTGATTAATTGACCAAATTGCATAAATGATCAAACTTAATTTCTAAAGGATGTGAGCAATAAATGCATCTGTCAAAATCCTCTAATTAACATATGCATGCATGGCAAGCAGCTTTAACTCCAAGAAACCATAATTCTTAACTTTTTTAGATCAGCAAGAACAGAAATATATTGGACACACTTTGGATCAGCAAGAATAGATTCCAAAGGGAAAATGCTTTGGAGAAGTGCTTTATTAGCTAGTGTTAGCTAGTATTTGGTAGAGATAAAGAGTTTAGTAGTCTGATTTTTTCAGATCTAATTAGGAGTTGGGATCCTTTCTGTGATTTTCTTTTTGATTTGGGAGGAAATCTCTTCCTCTTTTCTTTATACACTTCATTTCATTATTTCCAATAAATTCAGTTTCTTGTTTCAAAAAAAGAAACTATATCGGGCATACAAGTATTTGGGACAAGATCTGTAAGGTTCCCAACACCAACAAGAGTTTACCTTATTGGGAAATCAATTGAAAGAACTTCAAAGGCACAAACTTAACAACCACAAGCTAGAACCTTAAGGCTTCCATAGCGCAGTGGTTGAACAGTTTCATCCCTTTTGCAACAGCTTAAATTCGATTTTAAGTAAGCGATTTGTTTGGAAAAAAAATACTGAAGCTCTCACAGGGTGAGTTTTTACAAAAGGAAATGAGATCAAATTGTATTTTTGGTCTTTTAAAATACTCTTCTGCAAATAAATGGGCAGCTATCCTTTTTTTTTTTGTTAGGATTACACATGTAATTTAGCGGGAATATGCATATATTAACCTTCTGTCATATCTTGTAATATCCCATGTAGTATATAATATGCTTGCCCAATAAACTGAGATTGCAAACAGATTGTCTGAGACGTTGAGATCCTCAACTCCTCAGAGCAACCAACAAACGCACCGGATAAAGTGCAATTACAAATTAGAAAAGTTAAGCAGATGATAGGTGCACACAACTTATATTCGAATAATTATAAATAGCAATTCCAAATGCTTATGATAATTCATGGATACGTATTGTCATTATTATGGGCTTAAAATCTGTTTAATCTGGGTGTTGCAAAATTTCTTAGTATGTCTTGCCATTGTGATTTCTCTCTTCTTCTTTTTTTAATTTTTTTATTTCTATTTACTTATAGGGGGATAAGATGGACTATTCAATAAAAATACAAGAGTTGCAAAAGCAACTTGCAATGGACAGGGAAGAGGCTGAAAAGCTCCAGGTATACTTCTTTGAGACCGTGAATCTTGATTTAGCCTTCCTTTTATAAAATTTCTTCTTTATTATTTTTTCCCTTTCACCAGAAAAAAAAAAAAGGTGGTCTTGATTTAAGCATGTTTTCATTTGCTACGTTAAAATCATAGGCTGCCTCCAAATTTTTTTTTTTTATGACTTCTTGCATTGAGCTTAAGATCATTAAAACAATTACAAGAAAATCTAACTCGGGCTTTTTTTCAGGATGACAGGGACAATTTTCTCAACCTGGCATTGGAGGGATATAAACTTTGCTTGGTTGTTAGTGACAAATATGATGTTAAAGTGGTATATATTTTCATGATTTTATTTTCCCCATGGCTTTCTTATGAATATAAACTTCCTCGCAAAGCTGGTCATAGACCTTTTGCTTGTTATCATCCGTCACATTTTTCCTTTTTTTTTTGTCTTTTTTTGATTGATGACATCTTTCATATCTCCCATTGTTGAAAGCTTATGCATTACACAATCCAAAAAAAAAAGATGATGCATTACATTGTTACTGTTGTGAATCTATAAATTATTTTGACAAACTAATCACTGTAATTTCAGATGTTTAGATTAGTTTCCCTGTGGTTTAGTCTATCTGACCGACAAGACATCGTGACTAACATGCTTGCCACAAGTAATGAGGTGCACAAGAAATGACAGAATTAGTTTGGTTGTTAAAAATATATATCGGGGGTTGCTGATTGTTTTTTAATGTATTTCAGGTTCAGTCATTCAAATTTATTCCTCTAGTTTACCAAATTGCTTCACGAATGGGAAGCTCAAAGGACAGCTTAGGGTCTCAGAGTTTTCAGGTTATGAACTAGCCTTCACTCTTTTTTTCCCCCTTTTTTTGTCCTCCCTTACTTTTTTATTAGTGTCGGGTGGGTTTGTTTTAATTTCAGCTTTGCACTTCTGCAGTTTGCATTGGTTTCTCTTTTGAAGAAAATGGCCATTGATCATCCATACCATACAATCTTTCAGGTAATTGGTTTTTATTTGCTTGGCAGTTGTAGCTATAATTTCGTTGGCATGCATTTGCCTCTGCTTCTACATTTAAAGACTTCAGAATAAATTTAATGTGGAAAAGAGCAGCACATGTATGTTCAACTGGTACGTCTTAACAATCTGTGCTTTCTTTTTTTTCTAAATAGTCTAAGTATGCGCTTTTTTTTTTTTTTTTTAATTTTTCCGACAATAGCTTCTAGCCCTTGCAAATGGTGATCGTATTAAGGACAAGCAACGAAGTAGAAACTCATTTGTGGTTGATTTGGATAAAAAGCTTGCAGCAGAGAATCTTTTAGAGGAGCTATCCGCATATCATGGACCTACTATTAGACAGGTAACTTAAATTATTTTCCCCCAGTCGGTAGTCTGTTCCCTTCTATTTGTCTTCAAATCAAAATCAACTAATGATCCTCTTTTTGTTTTATTTATTGTTGCTTGAACTACTGATGCTTTTTGCATGCTTATGATTATATGTGTTTATAATGCATATGCGTGTAGATGAAACAAATGGTGGAGATCTATATTAGACTTGCCGAACTAGAAACTAGAAGAGAGGTTAGTGAAATGAAAATGAAGTGCATTTTTCTTTGTCTCGTTTTCATGTTCCAATTCTTGATTCTGGTTATCGAAATAACAAATTCTTGTTGAAAAACAATATACGATGAAAGAGTTGCAGAAGTTCCTACTCTGATGATTTTGTCAACAGGATACCAGTAAAAGAGTTATGCTACCCAGAGATCTACGTAATCTTCGGCCCTTGGAATTTGTACGTATGGCATTATTATGGGAACTTTTCATCCAAATGAATTCTGAATTTTTCTCAAATCAACTGGAATCTGAAATATATGTTCCTACGAGAAAAAATAAATAAATAAATAAATAAAATAAAATAAAAGGTGAAGCCTTTCTATGTAACCGATGATAAATTTTTAAAGCAATAGAAATACAAGTTTATGGATCTCACGTTTGGTAAAGATTTTTTTTTTCCTGCTGAACTCTGTTATAAAGAGAGATTCCCATAATTGAAAAATTCAGTTTAGGGGCATTCACTTAAATATGATCATGTAGTATATTTAAACTAGAAGACCCATTTAATAATGTTTTTTAAGAAATAGATTATCATAACACTTTGCTGGTATATTGCAGTCTTTTCCCTTAATTTAATAACACATCGTGTCATCATGAAACTTTTTCCTTGGCAATTCAATCCTTCCACTTCATAAACATTTGTAATTGATTTAAGCAGAGAAATCTATCCTAGATAATGAAGGCCCTTGGTTTCTGAATTGGAAGGGTGTGAATTAGTAATTTGTTGTTTGCTTGCTTTGGATCTTCTATTTATGTAGTCCTGTTGTTTTGCTATGCTTCAACTCTTTTACCACTCTTTCCACCCTTTTTTTCTTTTGCCCTGTTGTAGAAGTGCTAGTTACTAATGCAAAAACTTCTGTGTGGAAACTTCAGGTGCCTGTAGTGACAGCTACCTTTCCAGTTGACCGCAGTTGTCAATATAATAATGGTTCTTTCCCATACTTCAAAGGATTGGGAGATTCGGTTTTGTATGTCTCAAGCATAAGCTGTTTCACATTCGGTTTAATTCTTATTCTTGTGGCCGTATTTGATGAAAACTTGTAATTTATGCTGGTGAACTGCACAGAGTAATGAATGGTATAAATGCTCCAAAGGTGGTTGAATGCTTGGGTTCTGATGGACACATATACAAGCAACTGGCAAAATCTGGAAACGATGACCTGAGACAAGATGCCGTAAGATCTGATTTTCTCGTGTTCTACCTTCAAACCTAGTTGAGCAGTTTTAAGAATACTCTTATAAAAGAAAAAAAGAATGTTCACTATCAATCTTTCTTGTTCTCGGCAACCTTGAGAATGTACACGCCTAAAATTCCTGTTCTGCTAGTTTTAGTGTTGTCTTTAAAGCGTTTATTGTGGACATCTGATGTAGGAGTAGATAATGACTATTTGTGTTCTTCAGCTCATGGAGTTCCTTCCCTGTCTTTAGTTTAGAGAAGTTTGTTCCTTTCTGACTAGGATGATGACAGTAGTAATACCCCCCTGCTGGGAAATTTTATGTGCTCTTCGAAATAAATGCTAAAAGTAGAATACCTATAGCAACAAAAAAATGGGAACACCCCATACTATGGATGGTACTGATAAAATTTCTTTTGAATGATTTTACAGGTAATGGAACAATTTTTTGGTTTAGTCAACACCTTTTTACAAAACCATAGGGATACATGGAAAAGAAGATTAGGCGTACGGACGTACAAGGTATATTATTCTCTTGTAATACCTGCACTCTCAATGCAGTTGAGATGTGATTTGATGATAGAGGAAAATGGAATACTTTTTTCTTTTGGGCAGTGGCTCCTTTCTGATTTCCATTTGAGGAGAAATGCATGCATATGTTGTGCATACACTGTTCAACTGTGAGTTTTCAGGGAAGAAAAGCTGAATTTTTATTAAAATATAATCAGGAAAACATACAGCAATAAATAGAAGTCTAAACCGTGAGGTTTTCAACCTTCCATGAAATGAGGAAACAACAGAACCAAACTTGAAATTTAAAATTTAACAAAAATGACTGATCCTAATACTTTAAAATTCATAATTTGAACTTATTAGGCTAGTCTATTCTACAAATACTCTAGCATAAATATCTCTTCCTTTGACACTACCCCTCAAGTTGGTGCATAGATGTCAATCATGCCCAACTTGCTAACTAGATGTTCAAAGTTAGGCCTCAAGAGTCCTTTAGTCAAGATGTCCGCAATCTGTTGAGTGGTTGGAACAAAGGGCATACAAATGATGCCTGCCTAGTTTTCTCCTTTACAAAATGACAATCAATCTCCACATGTTTGATCTTGCCATGTTGGACTGGATTGTGTGCTATACTAATTGTTGCTTTATTGTCACAATATAGCTTCATAGGACTTTCAACATTCCTTTTTAACTTCTCTAGCACCTGTTTTAACCATAATACTTCACATACTCCTTGTGCCATAGCTAGGAATTCAGCTTTGGTACTACTTCTAGCAACTACACTCTGCTTGTTTACTTCTCCAAGTAACCAAGTTTCCCCAAACAAATGTGCAATATCCTGATGTAGACCTTCTCGTAGTAACAGAACCAGTGTAGTATGCATTTGTATAGGCTTCAATACTCTGCTATTCGCTCTTCTTGAAGTACAACCCTTTTCCAGGAGTTCCCTTTAAAACCCTTAAGATTCGATAGACTGCCTCGAGATGCTTTTCGTAGGGAGCATGCATAAACTGGCTCACCAAATTGACAGAGAAGGCAATATCTGGTCGAGTATGAGACAAATAGATCAACTTACCAACCAGCCTTTAATATCTTTCAATGTCTATAGGAGCTCCTTCACTCTTGCCTCCAAGCTTGATATTAGGGTCTATTGGAGTATCCGGAGGTCTACAACCACTCATTCCTATTTCCCTCAAGAGGTCCAATATGTACCTACGTTGGGACACCACAATTCCTTTCCTTGATCTTGCCACTTCCATTCCCAAAAAGTACCTTAATTGTCCAAGGTCCTTCATTTCAAACTCCAAAGCTAACCTCGCCGTCAATCTGTTCCTCTTCATCACATCACCTGTGAGTATGATGTCATCTACATAAACAATTAATATTGCAATTTTACCTTCACCTGAGAGCTTTATGAACATAGTATGATCAATCTGTCCCTGAGAATAGCCTTGTTTCTTTACTGACCGAGTGAAATTCTCAAACCATGCTCTAGGAGGCCGCTTTAATCCGTACAAGGACTTTCTTAGCCGACAAACCTTGGATCCGTACCTTTCTTCAAATCCAGGAGGAACTACAATGTACGCTTCTCCCACCAGATTACTATTGCGGAAAGCATTCTTGATGTCAAGTTGTTGTAAAGGCTAACCTAGATTTGCTGCAATTGACAGAAGTACCCTGACTGTATTTAGCTTTGCAACTGGTGCAAAGGTCTCTGAATAATGAATGCCATAGGTCTAGGTAAACCCTTTTGCCACCAATTGAGCCTTATACCGTTCCAGTGATCCATTTGAGTTGTACTTTATTGTGAACACCCACTTGCAACCAATTGTAGACTTCCCTTCCGGTAAAGAAACCACTTCCTAGGTCCTTTTCTTCTCAAGAGCCCTCATCTATTCAAATATAGCTTCCTTCCATTTTGGAACATTTAGAGCCTCCTGCACATTTTTTGGAATCTCTACATTGGAAAGTTGTGAGGTAAATGCAACAAGAGGCGAAGACAAACGCTCATAAGACACAAACTTAGACATAGGGTGCTTAGTAAAAGATCAAACACCCTTTCGAGAAGCAATTGGAACATCTGGATCAGTATGAGACTCAAGTTGTGATAAAGGACAAGAGGATTTGGACTTGGGAAGAGTATTACCTAAACTGCAATCCAGTTTCTGATTTGTTCCTAGTTCGGATTCGTGGTCTTGCTGCAAAGTGGAGTTGTCAATCCCTTGTTTTAGGTTCTACCTTGAGTAGACAAATCCCTTCCAAACTTTCTTACCTGTTTTGTTCCCATTATCTGTTTCCTTGTGAATTTGATTGTTTAAAGACATCTTAGTTGATTGTCTTGTTTTTTCAAGGTCTGAAACATTGGTTTCCAAAACAAGTTGTGGAAGTGAAGGCTGTACAGGTTCGGGTAAAGGCTGCATTGACTTAGCTGAACAATTTGAATCATTACCCGAACCAACCAGATCCAGTGCATTGGTGGTAGTGTTGTTATTTGGTGCAATGACAGTATTGGTGTCATGAGAGCTTAAAATCTGAAACATGTCATCAGAGTCATTCGAGTCCAAACATTTGTTCTCCCCTTGAAGAGGAGTATTGTCAAAGAAAGATTTGTTCTAAAAAAAAAAGTCACATCCATAGTAACAAACATCTTTTTATGAAGAGGGTCAAAGCACTTATGCCCCTTTTGTGTAGATGAATATCCCACAAATATGTATTTAGTTGCCCTAGGATCAAATTCCCATGGGTGTGGCTGTGATTATGAACAAATACAGTGCAACCAAAGACTTTTAGGGGTAAATCTACGGCTAATTGTCTGTGAGGAAAACGGTGTTTAAAGAGAGCAGAGGGAGTTTTAAAATTCAACACTCTAGAGGGCATTCTATTAATCAGATATGTTGCAGTCAAAATAGCCTCTCCCCACAAGTACTTAGGAATTTTATTAGAAAATGATATGGATCTATCCACCTCCAAGAGATGCGTGTTTTTTCTTTGTGCAATTCCATTCTGTTGTGGTGTGTCATTGCAAGAACTTCGATAAGCTATACCATCTTCAAAAAAATATTTTTCTAAGATCTCATTGAAACATTCCCTTCCATTATCACTCCAAAAAACCTGAATGTTCATTTGGAATTAAATTTTTACCATTTTATGGAAGTTCTCGAATGCTTGTTTTGCATTTGATTTAAATATACCCAACTGAGTCTTGTATGATCATCAATAAATGTCATAAACCATCTTTTACATGAGAGTGTACCAACCCTATTTGGACCCTAAACATCACCGTGTATAAGAGAGTGGCTTTGTGTGTTTGTATGGTTGTAAAGGAAAGGATGCACGATGATGCTTTGCTATTTCACACACTTCACATTGAAACAAAGTACTGAAAATTAGGATGACCTAACATACGGTGCCATAACATAATTTCAGTCATTGGAAGCAGAAATGGATTCAAAACAAGTACTATGGGATAGTCTGCTCAATTCAGTTCCATATTCAAAGAAATAGAGTCCTCCCCTTTGTCGAGCACTGCCAATCATCCTCTCTAAGCTCAAATCCTGGAATTCACAATGCGAAGGGAAAAAGTTAGCTTTACACTTTTGTTCTTCAGTTAGTTTAACAGACAACAGGACAATTTTGGAACATGGAGAACGTTTGTAAGAGTAAGAGACGGAGAGATGATAATTGACCCTTTTCCTGCAATGGCTGAAAGTGAGCCATCTGCTATTTTAATTTTTTGATTACCTGCACAAGGACTATAAGATGAAAAATATTTTGATGAACTTGTCATATGGTTAGTTGCACTTGAATCTAGGATCCATGGACAATTTTGGTTAACACTGGCTAGGGCTGCTGAGAGATACCTACCTTTTTGTGCTAATGAACAAGGGGGATTTGAAGGAGGAGTTGAATTAGAGGACTGAAAAAATCTGCACAATTGGTCTATTTGTTCCTTTGTGAATGGAAGCTTACCTGGAGACAGTTGCTGCCCTTGATCAGTACCGATGGTCTGGAAGGCTTGGCCTTCACCTCCTGCTGCTCCTGACTTCTTCCAATTTGCAGGTTTTCCATGCAATTTCCAACAGGTCTCCCTCGTATGCCAGGGACGTCTACAGGGATCACACCATGGCTTCTTAGAGTCCTCCTTTCCTTCATCTTGGCTGTAATTCTTTGACACCAATGCAGAACTCTCATTCTCTGAACTCGGTTTCTGGACAGGTTCTTTTAACATCACGTGCCTTCGTGCCTCCTCTTCTTACCTCTGAGAAGACTTTCGGATTGAGGGCAGTGGCTTATGGCCTAGAATTCTCCCCCTTACCTCATCTAGCTTCTTATCCAACCCCGTCAAAAACACAAAAACTGTCATTTTCCACTCTTTTCTTGTACCTTACAGGCTTACACTGTCATTTGGGCAGTCCCATTCATCTTCATAACACATGTCAAGCTCCTGCCACAACATCAACATCTCGTTGTAATAGGCAGTGACATCACGATTGCCTTGTCGTGACTGCCATAATTTAGATTTCAGTCCAAATATCTGAGAAGAGTTCTCCAAGTCTGAATATGTGTCTCGAACTGCATCCCAAATGTCCTTCGCTGTTGGCAAGAATAAAAATGGTTTACCAATTGCAGGCTCCATTTGAGTTTATCAGCCACGCAATTATTAAAGTATTTTCAGACCGCCATGTCTGAAAGGTAGAATCCTCTGCTGCAGGTTTTCTGGTCTCCCCTGTGAGATACCCAAATTTACCTTTGCCATCAAGAACCAGTTTTGTCCACTGTGCCCACTCCATATAATTTTTTCCATTCATTTTATGAATGGTGAGATGAAGAGAATTTGAGGAATAGGGGATAAGGGTGGAACTAGAAGGGCTGGAGGTATTCTGGGAATTGACGGAGCCGAAGCTAAATTCCTCGAAGAGGATTTGTAGCCATTTCAGAGACTAGGAAAAAAAAACCCTAGGGCTGATACCATGAAAGTTTTCAGGGAAGGAAAACTGAATCTTTTATTAAAATATAATCAGGAAAACGTACAGCAATAAATAGAAGTCTAAACCGTGAGGTTCTCAACCTTCCATGAAATTAGGAAACAGACAGAACGACACTTGAAATTTAAAACTTAAACAGAAATGACTAATCCTAAGACTTTAAAATTCATAATTTGAACTTATTAGCCTAATCTACCTGACAAATACTCTAGCATAAATATCTCTTCCTTCGACAAACTGTTTTAAAGAATTGAAGTTGGCATGTTTTTTGTTTTGGTCCAATAATGGCAACCATTTCAAAATATCGGAGTAAAGAAGAAGTTGACGATAAGATTGAAAACATTGCTTGGTGAATATGGTTAATGCTTTGGCTTTAGTCACCATAACGTATATGTTGCAATTTATATCACGCTAAAGGAGGAACGTGTGAATTGTTCTTAAGAATGCTTAATGAGGAAGGTCACTCTTACAATGATCATTCACTATTTTTTTTTTCCCTAAGCTCGGTAGGTTTCATGTTTCTTTCCTTTTTCTTTTCTTTTTTCCTTTTTTGTTCTACTAATGTAATTTTCTAGGAAATTTGAGAAAGATGATCACCGTTACTGTTTCCTTTACATATTGAAATCTGTTAATGATCTAGGTTGTTCCTTTTACTCCGAGTGCTGGTGTTCTTGAATGGGTCAATGGAACCCTTCCCCTTGGTGAATACCTTATAGGAAGGTAAGATGTACAATCTTATAGCTTTGTGTTGAAGAGGCTTGAATAGTACAACTGTCTCATGTAACTCAATTTTCAGCATGAGGAATGGAGGTGCCCATGGTCGATATGGAACAGGGGACTGGTCATTTCTCAGATGCCGGGAACACATGGCAAATGCAAGTATTGTTTACATTTTTTTTCTTCATAACAACGTGATGGCAGTTCTTTTTATGTATGTATCTTTATATGCATGCATTTTTTCCGTTTCTACAATAAGAATAATTTAAAGAGGAATACAAAAAGTCCATGAATGCCACCTTTATTTTCAGTTTTTATCTTTTACTTCATTTTTTTTTTCTATACGATTTCAGACTTCATGTATTTGTTACCCTTGCATGTAATATCAATATGCTCATGCAGTCTTTCTTATGGGAGATGTTTGCAGTGAAGCATTGTATTTTTATAGTTGACACTAGAAACTTTTGTAGAGCCATCAGAAGTATGAGATTGAAAGGAAAATAAAAGTATATATTGATTATAGATATATGCTACTTATTCCCAACTTTCCTTTCATTTGGTGTGGCAATTGACTATTCTTTAAAACTCAATTAAATTTATTCGTATTTGTCTGCGTGCTGATGATAACTCACTTGCCATATCTGTTGATATAACAAAGTTGATACAAGAGTTGGGATGGTCACTACTGTAGTATTGTTCTAGATGATTACATGGTATAGAAATTGGGATATTTAGATTATTTTGTGCCTGTATATATAATTGCTCCAAACGTCTCTTATTAATCTGAAGAACCAACTGATATTTGCTTTGGTGTTTCAACAGGTAAAAGACAAGCGCAAGGCTTTCCATGAAGTTTGTGAAAAATTCAGGTTTATCTTGCTTCTTGGTGTGGCAAATTTTAGTTTCCAAAATCTATTTTTCAAAATATGAAATAACACGACCTTATACAGGCCTGTCATGCATCATTTTTTCTTGGAGAGGTTTTTACAACCAGCTGACTGGTTTGAAAAGAGGCTTGCATATACGCGAAGTGTGGCTGCTAGTTCAATGGTCAGCGTTTTATATTATTTGAGTTGTTGGAAATGAATGTTTCAAATGTTTTCTTACAACGTGAGACTTGAGCATGCATGGCCATCATCTAGAACATGCAGTAATCTTTACGCTTGAGTGCTTTACCTTAAAGAATGCGTATATATGTTGCATTAAATTTAATGGAAGCGTATAACTAAAGTTAATCTTGTTATTCTGTTCAAGCTGCTTGCTAATGATTCTGAATTTGGGTTGTCAAAATGAAAACTATTAGAAAAGTGGTTATTATTAGAGTAAACGATCTCCAACAAATGTAATGTTCTCAAATGAGGTGGTCTTGGGAAAAAAATCCCATAATTCTTTTGTGTTTTGTTCTTTCTTCTTCACGACGGAACTGTGTTGCACCTTTGCCTTAACTTCATGTCCTGCCTTTATCACTAAAGCATGCTTTTTTGAATATCAATGCAATAGATAAAAGGATGATTTTATAGTTTTTATTCGTGAGTAATACTGATATTTTTCCACATATTCAGGTTGGTTATATCGTTGGGCTTGGCGATCGGCATTCTATGAATATCTTAATTGATCAAGCCACCGCAGAAGTTGTTCACATAGATCTTGGTGTGGCCTTTGAGCAAGGCTTGATGCTTAAGACGCCAGAGCGGGTTTGTACTTGCTTTATCATTTCTTTTTTCCTTTTTCGACTGTTTATTCTTCTAAACGCGGGGGCATTCCAGTTTAACATGGCTTACTTGGTCATTTTATCCTCCATTTGTCCAGGTTCCGTTCAGGCTTACAAGAGATATCATTGATGGCATGGGTGTCACTGGTGTGGAAGGAGTTTTCAGAAAAAGTTGTGAGGAAACGCTCTCCGTGATGAGGACAAATAAGGAAGCACTTCTCACCATTGTGGAAGTATGTTACCCAACGCAATTACATAAACAACAAATGAGAGTTGGAAGGTTTTCCTTTTTGCTCTTTATCTAATGGGAATCCTATGTAGGTTTTTATACATGATCCATTGTACAAGTGGGCTTTATCTCCTCTGAAGGCTTTGCAGCGTCAAAAGGTTTTTTCTTTTTCCCCAAGTTTTCTTTACATATACAAGTATACATGTGCAATCTGAATTATCATGTCAGTGGTTTGTCCCGAAGTAGAGAAGATGGGGTCAAATTTATTATGGCAAAGAAATTGCGAGAGAACGACCATTCAAAATCATGCAAGGATATTGCACAAGAAAAAGAAACTCGCGCGTATAAGTTTTTAACAAACGATTTTGCGCCATGGTAACCCACACGACTAACAACATCCTTGAAACTCAATAATGTGATAGGCACAATGGTGTAGAAAGCTGTCCGAACAATTCGGTTGACTTTGACTAGGCAATAATGCAATAGAATATACCTACAAACCATTGCTTATGCTACGTGATTTTTATCCTTTGCAAGGAAACGGATGATGATCTAGCGACGAGCTTGGAAGGCTCACAAGACGATTATGAAGGGAACAAGGACGCAGCACGTGCGCTAATGCGAGTCAAACAGAAACTGGACGGTTACGAAGAAGGTGAAATGCGAAGCGTGCATGGGCAGGTAACTTTCCGCCTCTATTGTCTCATGGCTGATTAGAGTACTCTTTATAATTTCCTCTTGGAGGTTGAAAAAACGTTCGAAAACCCACTTTAGTTTTGGTTTCTTTTTTCTCTCTCCACTTGTGGTATTGTTGCCGTTTATCCCTCTTGCGAGAAGAGGACTTTTGGAAAGGTTGTCCCTCGATAATTTAAGATGATATGCCCGTAAATTACAATATAGAGGTAAATGGGTTTTTAAAAAGTACTTTTAAAATAAACAACTATAATTTTTTTTAAATTAGGCAAATGACATTTATCAGTGATAAACTCAAATTTATCGAGTTTAACATTCATAAACTCAAGGAGTTTATTAAATAAACTCAGTTTATCACTAATAAACGATTATTTGTTTAATTTAAAAAAATCATGGTTATTTATTTTGAAGAGATCATTAAAAAACTCACCCAACCCAATTTTCAGAGACAAAATGTGTTAGCTTTTCTATCCTTTTCTTTTAAATATTTGACGCAAGTGAATATATATATATATAAATATATGCATATGAAAATTTTCTTTGCAGGTGCAACAACTAATACAAGATGCTATTGATCCTGAGCGTCTCTGTCAAATGTTTCCTGGATGGGGGGCCTGGTTGTAAGGAGTGACGGATTTGTATGTTCTATCATTTTAGCCCCAGCAGCTCCAGTTTTCTAATTGTACAGGCGGCTTTTCCATTTTGTTGAGTTCCTTCAGCTTTTCGTTTTTTTTTTTCCCTTTTATTATTAGAGCCTTTGTATTGGGTGGTGCTGGTCGTCTGTTATTATTATTTTTTTACTCCGTTTGATTTTTTTCTGTTAAGAGTGTGGAAATTTTGACCTTTTTTTTTTTTTTCAATTTCTCTTTGTATCGTTGATCTGATTTTAGAATTTGTGATTTGAGTTCCATGTGATATGAGTGTCCTGTTAGTTGTTTATATCATTCATAACAACTTAAATTCATAAATGCAGAAACATGCAAGGATTGGGTTGTATCTTCTGCCATTGATGTGTGTTCCGTGATTTCGGCCTGACACCGATGATATTTTGGCGTTGTGCTTTTGGATTTTTTGAGCACTCAACAATCTTCTCTTAGATGGTGTAATAATTTTTTCTTTTAATTTTGTATGCCCAGGGATTCAAAAACCAATTACTGCCTCTTATAACCGTGACCATTACACGGTTGCAAGGTAGTTTTTGTGCCTGAAAACAGCACAGTGTGTCGTGCGGTTGATGGCGGCGGTTAACGTTCATTTTGAACATTCCACGTGGGCCAATCTTATGAGATCCCTTGGACACTTGCCGAGAGTTCCAAGGATCTAACATACTCCTACTTGACCTACACATTCCATCAACTACTATAATAAGGAACAAAATACATGAATTATGGTGGTAGATCTTCTAAATGACGAATATTATTTTTCATGTATTACAATATATTTTGTCTCTCAAGATTTGTCCATGTAACTTAATGAATAAACCTTATGTTTATTCTAGGTCTAAAGTTTAGTGATATTTTTAAGAAATAAACTTGTGTACTTAACTGAAGATGAAATGAGAAAATATCATATACTTGGTGAGCAATTTTTCATTTGAAATCTCTCCAAAACTCTGCTGATATAGGTCTCTTGAGATAGACCCAAAATGCTTTTATATGTCTCTATGTATCTTAATGCTTATAACGAAGGATGCATCACCTATATCTTTCATGCCAAAGTTTTTAGAGAGATTGTTTCACCACATGTTGCATACCTTTGTCATTGGTTGTAAGTTGAATGTCATCCACATATAGGACAAGGAAACAGATTTTACTCCCACTGACCTTCTGGTATATATATTAATTCATGATGTTCTCTACGAATCCAAATGAAGAGATGACGTAATGAAATCTTAAATACCACTGACGGGAGGCTTGTTTCAATCCATATATAGATTTCTTAAGCTTACACACCAATTGCTCGCCATTACTAGAGGAGAATCCTTCTGGTTATTTCATTTAAACCTCTTCCTGTAGATCACCATTGAGAAACGCTGTTTTCACATCTATTTGCTACAGCTCTAAGTCAAAATGAGCAACGAGAGCTAAGATAATGCGGAGAGAATCTTTCTTGGATACAGGAGAAAAGGTTTCCTTGTAGTCGATTCCTTCCTTTTGAGTGAACCCTTTGGTGACGAGTCTCGCCTTATATCTTTCGATGTTACTTAATGAGTCTTTCTTTGTTTTATAGACCCATTTACACCCTATGGCTTTTGCAATATCAGGAAACTCGATAAGATTTCAGACTCTATTAGATGTCATAGAATCCAACTCATCCTTCATAGCATCGTATCAAAATTTTGATTCTTGGCAACTTATGGCTTGTGAAAATGTTTTGGGATCATTTTTAGCTCCAATATTGTAGTTCGATTCTTGTAGATACACAACATAATCACTAGAAATTGCTAATTTCCTCTCTCTAGTAGATCTCTTTAATGTTGATTCAACATTTTCCTGAGGAATCTATTGTTCAACTTGTTGCTTAACTGTTTCCGATGGTTCTTGAGCAAGTTGACCTTCAAGATTATTATCAGCAGTTTGTGGAACTTCAACAATCAGTTGAACAACACTCGGCTGAACTATATGAGTGTCATGAACAATAATCAACCTGTCACTCGATGTAGACAGTTGAGCTTCAGTATGATCTCTTTCAAGAACTATGTTCTGAAATTGATTACTCCCACTGATCAAGTCATTCTCAAGAAACTTAACGTTCCTTGATTCCACAAATCTAGTGCTGTGAGTTGGACAGTAGAAGCTATATCCTTTGGACCTTTTGACATATCCAATGAAAAACCCGCTAGTGGTCTTTGGATCTAGCTTCTTCTCTTGTGGATTGTACACTCTTACTTCAGACAGATAACCCTAAACGCGTATATGTTGCAAGCTCAGTTTCTAACATTTCCATAACTCAAATGGTGTCTTTGGGATAGCTTTGGTCGGAACTTGGTTTAATATATATACAACTGTCTTAAGAGCTTTAGTCCACAAGGACTTAGAGAGATTGGAGCTATTCTGCATACTTCGTACCATGTCCATTAATGTTCGGTTTCTTTTCTCTGCCACACTATTTTGATACGGGGAACCAAGAATGGTGTATTGGGTAACTATCGCATGCTCTTGAAGAAACTTTGCAAATGGACCTTGAGCTTGTCCATCCTCAGTGTATCTACCATAATATTCTCCACCTTTTTCCGTCCTTATGATCTTAATTTATTTGCCGCATTATTTCTCTACTTCAGCCTTGAAAACCTTAAAGGCGTCCAATGCTTCATCTTTTGTATGAAGCAAGTAGAGATACATGTACCGCAGTAAATATCTATGAAAAAGATGAAGTATTTCGGACCATATGAGTCCATGTCTGGACTACAAATATCTGCATGTATGATCTTTAATATTTTCGAACTCCTTTTGGCACCTTTCGTAGACTTGTTGGTTAGCTTTCCCTTAATGCAACCCACACAAGTATCAAAGTTAGTAAAATCCAAAGTACTGAGTACTCTGTCGTTTACTGACCTTTTGATTCTCTCAAAGGAGATATGTCCTAATCTCTGATGCCACAACATAAAAGAATCCTCATTTATAACATAACGTTTAGTGCCAAATTGAACATGCATAATAGTATAAGATGGTTTCCTTTGTAAATTAATTGAGAAAAGACTATCAGACAAAATACCATTCCTAACAAGATCAGATTTATAAAACAAACTGAAGGATTTTTCTAAAAAAGTAAAGGAATATCCTATAGGTACAAGTCTTGATACAGAAATTAAGTTCTTAGAAAAGTTTGGAACAAAAAATGTCTTATGCAATTCTAAAGCAAAACCACTGCTTAAAACTAAGGTGCATGTTCCTATAGTTCCACATGTGAACATATCTTGTTTCCCAAAGAGATGCTTAGCTCACTTCCCACTGACTTCCTTAGGTTTCGCATACCCTATAAGGTATTCGCAATATAGATTGTAGATTCGAAATCAATCCACCATGTGTTATACATGACATCAACCATATTAGATTTATAACAAACAAACGAGATTGGATTACCTTTCCTCTTAAGCCAATTCTGAAATTTCCCGCAATCCTTCTTCATGTGTCCCTTCTTTTTATAGAAGAAACACTCGGATTCCTTCTTAATGACAGCTTTGGAAGGTATTTTAACTTTCCCTTTATTCTTGGCTTGATTCTGATTCTTTCACTTGGTTGTTGTCAGTGCAGTTTCACCTATTTCCATGATTAGCCGCCCTTCTTCTTGAGTACACATGGTCAGCAGTTCATTGATTGACTATTTTTCATGTGTGTTGTAAGAAATTTTAAAGGGCCTATATGGCTTTGGAAGGG
This sequence comes from Artocarpus heterophyllus, assembly GCA_025403435.1. Taxonomy (NCBI): domain Eukaryota; kingdom Viridiplantae; phylum Streptophyta; class Magnoliopsida; order Rosales; family Moraceae; genus Artocarpus; species Artocarpus heterophyllus. The sequence continues at coordinate 6,866,598 of CM046346.1, read as the reverse complement.
TGTTCAGAATATAGTGCACCAGAAAAGACTCAGACATATCCACCTCAAGGTTTTTAAGTTGAGCCACTATGTCCCTCATCTCTATGATGTGCTCACGCACACCTCTCACACTGGTGGGCCTTAAGGACGAGAACCTCACGATTAGGGTATTGGCAAGTGCTTTATCTGAAGTTTCAAATCGCTCATCAATGGCCTTCAGTAATGCTCGGACCTTGTCATACTGTTCGGCGAAACCACGTATGCCAGTAGAGATCTTGGTCTTTATGAACATGACAGTAAGGTGATTAGATCATTCCCAATGCTCATAAAGAGCAATCTCATCCTGAATGCTGGTTTCAGTAATTACGGGCTCGTCTTTCCTTGCAGCATAATCAATGTCCATCCATCCCAAGTGAACGAAAATTCTCTTTTTCCAGACCTTATAGTTATCCCCTTTCAATTCAGGGATATCACATCAAAACATCAGAGAAATTCATAAGTTGTATGACTGTATAATTAAAACAAACATGCTTATGATCCAAATACTGAGACTAATAGACATAAATTATGCTTTACCAATGTAAATCATGCATAAAATCATATCTAGTGACATAAAACTTGCTTGGTGGCTAAAGTTTTAATTCAATTAGATTCATTTAACTGTATGGTAAAACTATCAAATTATGTAACATTTTTTAATTCCTGTGGGTAAATTAGAAATTATAATCTGATATTTGATGTAATTAGTCATCTAATATAATCAAAATTTCTGTGGGATAAAGTTTATTATATTAAGTATAACTAATTGCAATAAATGTCCCTTAACAAAATGTGATCCTAAACCAATTGATATATAATTTTGTGTAATTAAAGGTGTTGTGACTAAGTTCTAATTATTCAAAATCATATGGATCATTAAGACATTTAATTTTTTTCATAAAAATCATTCACGTAAAATTGCATATTCTATAGGCAATATAAATAATTATGAACAAAATCTAAATTTGTACTACATAGCTTAACTTAATAATATATATAATAAAACACAAAATTATACGTATAACAATAAATTAGCACATCAATTATGCATAATACATTTTCTAAGAAAACATTCATCAATATAGAACTAATTTCTAAAATAACATGCATAATTAATTCCACAATTTATGTATTAAAATACATCTCCAAGAATTATGTTTATAATAACAACAACAAATTATGCACCTAAAATAAATATTTAGCACATAATAAACATAGTTAATTTCTCATGAAATTATTGCAAAAATTATGAACATGTCTAAAATAATTTGTTATTATTATATATATAATTTTTTTTAAATGAAACGACAAGTCGTTTCCTCTTATGAAAAGGCGGGCAGCATTTTGCTTAATAAAAACGACACGTCGTTTTCAAGCAGACCTTATTAAGACGACAACAGTCGTCTTCAACCTCCAGCAGGGTCTAAGCAACCCGGTTTCGAACCGCCGTTCAACCCAAATGGATACCCAATGTTTCCATGCGATTCCAATGTCTCATTCAGCCGTTTTAAATCCCAAAAAGCTTAGAAATCAATATCTTGATGATTTGTGAACTTGAAACAAGAATTAATGCAGAATTTACGTTGATCAAAAGGTATGCTCCTGTCGGCTATGGTTTTTTTGAAATTTTATAGATCATCAATTGTGGCCAAATTTAATAGTTTAATCATAGAACATTAAGAAAACAATAAACTAAGTGTTTTCTTGCATCACAGATCAAAAATTCCAAGAGAACGTTAAAGTTCATGACACGGCTATACCTCTTGCCGTGTTTAAAAAAGATTAGAATTAAATACGTCAAGACAGAGGCTATCTTGGCTCTGATACCAAATGTTAGTTGTTTATATCATTCATAACATCTTAAATTCATAAATGCGGAAGCATATAACGATCAGGTTGTACCTCCTGCCATTGACGTGTGTTCCGACACCGACGATATTTTGGTGCTGTGTTTTTGGAATTTTTGAGCACTCATAATCCTCTCTTGGATGGTGTAGTAATTTTTTCTTTTAGTTTTGTATGCCCAGGGACCCAAAAACCAATTACTATCTCTTATAACCGTGACCATTACACGGTTGCAAGGCAGTGTTTGTGCCTGAAAACAGCACACGTGTCTCATGCAGTTGATGGCGACGGTTAATGTTCAGTTTGAACATTTCACATGGGCCAATCTTTTGAGATCCCTTGGACACTTGCTGAGAGTTCCAAGGATCTAACATGTCCTTTTGTTAATACATTGTTAATCACTGTTTTGGTCAATGGTTTACTTAATTCTTTAAATTGATTTTAAAATTTGTAATTTGAAAAACTAGTTTTTTAATTTATTTACAACAATTGGAATAAATGTCACTTTTTCAAAGCTTTTTGAAGTAAACATTAGGTTTTACAAAGAGTGCACCTTCATGTGCTAGCTCAAACCTTCTCCACTCCGTGCCTCCATCTTGCGCTAGCTCCAAACTACCGAGTGCGCCTTCGTATGGCTCGGCCAATGCACAATTAGTGTCTCCATTGCCTCGCACATGCTGGCTTATTGTATTCTGGTTAAAAAATATTGTCATCAATGTCCCCCAAACCGGAACTAGAGTTCTTTGCGAACCAAAATAAGTGATTAAAATCATTTTTCATTTTTTCAAAGGATTTGAGGGGTGATTCCAAAATCATGTTTTCTTTTCACACGAAATACAATAACCAAACAATTTTCTTCACTTGTTTTGGTTTCCTCTCCTTCCATATAAGCTCTTATTTTCTCGAGAATTTTTTTGGTAGAGTATGAAAAAAAAAGGGTCATTCATAGGGCATTGTTTTTAACTTTTAGATTTTATACGATTGTGTTAGTATTATATGCATAGAAACACTCACTATCGTAGAAAATTTATTCTTCTGTTTAGCTTCTTATATATAATGTATACTGCTTTGATGCACGTCGTATGGACGTATGTGCGGGTAATTATATACGTAGTCTTACAGTTTTTTAACTATCTTATGATTTAGAATAATATTAGTGTTACTTATTTCTAATGTTTTACAATCTATAAAACCACAATATTCATAACTTTTTTTTTTTTTTTTTACTTTGGAGCAAAATAATAAAATTTTAAGAGTATATCATGAAGAAGTCTTCTAATATACATTGTTACGAGTTTTTTTTCTTTCTTTTTTTTGTTTCTTTGGCTTTCTAGTATTCGGCTTTGTGCCATTGGCCTTTCGATGGATATGTTATACTTATATTTTTGTTATTTTCTCATCTACTAGTATGGTAGAAGAGTTTGTATGGGATGAGATAGAAATTAGGTAAAATTTAGTTGGGATATTTTATTTCTACCTATGATGCTACTCTCTCTTGTCATTTATAAAAAATTATATAATAATTAAATTTTTAACTTTTTGAGCAAAATTAATGAATTATATTTAATTCTTCATGGGATAAATTTTTAAGTGTTTTCTTTTGAAAATAACAAACAATATTTATATATTTATATATTATGCACAGAGAAATAAATTGTAGCTGTAAATACTTCATGCCTACAACTAAAAAATAAGCTACATGATAGTTGATTACATACACCTAGTAAAGAAAGGAATTTACTAATTTAATTATCTATAGCTTTAGTACTTCGTATTATTGGTTAAAGAGTAAACTACGTGTTGGCACGATACTTATTGAATCAAAATAAAACAATTTTAGCTCAACATTCATTAGCATAAACAGGAAAAAAGAAAAGAAAAGAAAAGAAAGAAAAGATATCAAGAAAAAAGGTAAGATATGTTAAAAGAAATATAAGTCATGTAGGTCATTGTATCATTTTAAGTTGAAAAATAAATAATTTTAGGTCATTGGATTAATTCTCAAGTTGGTTAAATTTGTTGAAACCACACCCGTGCATATATATATATATATATATATATGTATTATATATAACATTATAGTTCCAATGGTACTGAGGGTAAGATTTCAACTTTGCTTTCTCCCTCTTTTTCTATTTATTTATTGGGGTTTGGTCAAGAGAATATCTTTTCATCTGTTTTTGGCAAAAGAAGCGTGCCGCAAAACAATTCTATTGTATGCTATAGATTTCAACTTTAATTAGAACAACTTGAAAAGAGGCCAATTTATTTACTCTTTTTGCGTGTGCAATACCTAAGTCATTGACACGGCAACAGGAACCTAATGTGGGTGGCCTCAATTATTTAACCAAAACTTAGGGATCAAGAAAATACCTCATATACCACTATAATATGTATGTGTGTGTGTGTGTGTATATATATATATATGAATATTAAAAACAAAAGCTACAAGATTCGAAATTTAAGATGAGGTTTTTATGCTATCTACTCGAATGGTAATATTTTCCTTGTCAAATAGTAGATGGATATGCCAGAAAGTTTAACGTTTCATCTTTGTTTTGCTTTAAAGAAAAAAAAATATTACCAAAAGCATCCAAATCTCGAGCTCCAGTTTTGTGAATTGCACTTTGCAAGCGTGTCTAATGATATTCTTTGATAAAAAATTTAATATATTGAAAGCGCCAGATCATATTAGAATCATTGACATAATAAAAAAGAATATAACACTAAACGAATTCATAAATATTGGCGTTCTGAAATTGCATACAAGAATTATCTTACACTTTATTTTTTTATTTTTAAAAGGTTGATACTATTTGATTGATGAAAAAAAGAAAATAACGTAATTCAGCATAAATCATTAAACAAATTGGAGGAATACCCTTCACTAGATGGCATAAAGGTTTATGTCACTCTTTAAGCATTTTATCTTATTTTCACTTGTCAAAAATCAAATTAAGAAAACTAGTGAGGTTTGCTAAAACGTATAGATTTCTTCTTCTTCTTCTTTTTTTCTTTTTGGTGTTGATTCTTTCTTCCTCCCTTCACCAAGAAAACCATAAGTTAATGTGGAGCCCCGTATCTACCTTTCCGCGCAAGACAATGCCCAAAAAGAGCCCTTAAGAGGGAAGGAAAGCTCAAGTTGTCCATCTTTTGTGGACTGTCCACGTTCTATTTGACCAACTAACCAACTGGGCCGTGGTTGGCACACGTTTTGGGCTTACTGTTTGTTCATCTATGTTCTCCCTTCTGACATTTAAAAAAAAAAAAAACACACGCACGCACACACACGCACACGCACACGCACAACAACAACAACAACAACAACTACCGCCCTTGAAAAAATTAATATATATATATATATATATATATATGCACAAGTCGGTAAGTAACTAGTTCAAAAAAAAAAAAAGGAAAAGTATAATAAATAGTATTTTTTAAAAAATTAATTGTAATAAATATTAAGTTTGAAAATATTTGTAATAAATATAATGTTTATGGTGTAAATAATTTATTTACCTTTTATTTATAGTGTAATAATTCTTATTCATACAGTTTATTAACTGTAAATAATTCTTATTTATATAGTAAATCAATCTAAGATTCAAATAGTTTATTTTTTTTGTTTTCAATATAAATAATTTCTATTATTCACATTATAAATATGCTATTTTCAAACATGATATTTACTTTTAAAAGTTTCAAAAATACGTTATTTTTCTCTCTCTTTTTTTTTTTTTTTTTTAAATGGGCATGTAACTTAATAGACCGTTTAGTTTATGGGCTCGAAATATAGTAGTTTGAACTTTTTTAATTTGAGTAAGGAAGTTTGAACTTTTTAGTTTGAAATTGAGTTTGGAATTGTTGAGATCACGGGGGAGTAAAACTTGAAATAGGTTCCAATTTTAGATTGTCTTTATCAAAAGTTCAAAATAGGTCTTAAATTTTGTATAAAAACTTGAGTAAAACTCCCATAAAGCATTGAAACAAACGCCCCCTTTCTGCATATGATTATTGCATTAAACCATTCTTATCCATTCTCTTATCCATTCAGCCTTGGTTCCAGGTAAGCTTATAATTAATCCGATTCAATCTTATCTTTCTTTCCTTAAAAACAGGCATGCCACTCAAAAAAAAATTCAAAACTAAAAATAAAACACATTGTTTTAGGAAAAAAGAAAAAACAATAATACACATATATTTTGAAGAAACAAAGGAGACATTTTTATATTTCTATGAATAATAACTTTACTGCCGGCCTCATCCATCCACCGACCAATCGAAGACCATTTCCACCAAAGTTGGAACGTGATATCCTGAATTATATCCTGGTAAAAAAACGTGATACCCTGAATTATTACTTAAAAAAAAGAATTTAATAATAAAGTATGAAAAAATTATTGAAAACTATTATTAAACCCTCATATTTTAAGTAATTGTTCTGAGTTTTTCATATTGATGTGGGGTTCAGAAATATGCATTGTTTGTGAAGATGTCATCTATAGTAAAAAGCCTGACCAAGCGAAACAATTTTATGATTTTGCTCATGATCTTTTAGTCTAATAACATAGAAGGGGTTATGAAGACTTTAGATGAGGAAACCTTCAATCCCATTTATAATCTTTGCTTCTTTTTTAAAAGATAAACTTTATAGGTTTTCTTTTTCTTTAATAATAAAAAAAACCCAAAACTTATGATGGAATACACATTATTGGTTTACCATTAGATACTATTATTTAAAACGTTATTAACTTTTTAACAGTACAATTTCTGACTTGAATCATTCTGTATTATGCTATAAATTTTTAATATGGACACTCATATGTCAAACTAGGAAAAAAAAATTTGAAGAATGTTTAAAAGAAAAGTTTGGGGATGTTTATCTTATTTTACTTTTTTTTTTAGGTTAATTTAAAAACTATATATTCGGTTTTATCTCATCGAAAATATACCTTTAGATTCGGTTTAATACGCAAATCTATACCTTATCTCAATCAATAGATGGTTTTATCTTTAAAATAATCAAATTATCCTCAAGTAAAAAAGAAAAAGAATTAAAATTTCAAAAAAAAAGAAAACAAAAACAAAAACACACAAAACACTTATTTTTATGATATTCTTTACATTTTTGAAGTCACAAACCTCAATATAAAGTTTTTTAAAGTTTTAAAAGTTTTCTTATTTTTAATTTAAGAATATTTTGGGCAAGTTACTATATCAAATTGAAGATTGATCATCAAAATTTATAAATTTATATATGAAATTTTATTTGAAGATATAAATTCGATAAGATCAAAAACTAAAAATATATTATTTAAATAAACCTAAAATATAAAATATAAAAAGATAAATAATCAAAAAAATTTAAACCACTAATTTAATTTTGTTTTTTGGTTGAAAACAATATAATAACTGAAAGTTTTATATTATAATTATCATTTACTCTTTCAATTATACTGTAGCTTTTAGAAACGGTTGAACCACCTGTCTGGCGCAAGGTCAATCTAAACATTAAAATAAGATCTAAAAGCTCCCTACAGGAAAATAGCAAATTCCCCAACAAACAAAACAATCGAGGACGTGATGTACCAATGCACGGAAGGGCAATTAGGTAAACTTAACACGTAAAACAAATATTTCTTGGGCTTGGGGTAACCGCCAACAGAAATTCAAAGCCCATAAAAGCCCAACCCAAAACTACCGCCCTTTGGAAAAACGTGAAAAAGAATAATAGGCGGTTCCGTTGGTTCGTTTTGTTTTTTTCAACCGCCTTTCTTCTTCTTCTCCACTTACTATATATGTATATATATATATATATATATACATATACATATATGTATGTATTTATGTAGGTATATATAAGTTTTCCTACTTTTTACAAATTCTTCAAAGCTTTCTTGGGTTTTTCATTTTATGATTTCTTTGTGAAACGTCTTAGAAACTCATCTTTTAAGTTCATGCCAATAATGTATACTTTGATTTCTTTCAATTTTCTTTCTTGAATAATTCTTCTTTTTCTTTTTCTTTTTTGGGTTTAGAATTTGGGCTAGTTTTTTTTTTTTTTTGTTGGTACTTTCACCTTCTAGAATCCAACAATGGAGTTTCGTCAGTTTAATTCTTCATCATCATCAGCAGCAGCAGCATCTTCTGGCGATGATCATTTCTCCGGCGAGAATGTCGCCTCCGATTCGACCTCCTCGTCGTCGATCTCCGACTGCGAAAGTGGAATTTCGGGCGATACTCGAACCGGCGATGTCTTCTCCTCCTCCTCCTTTGACGGAGCTCTGGTTCGATTATTCGAAGGCGACAGAGCCCACGACCTGATCAAGCAAAGGTTCGTGTCGAGCTTGGGACAGGAGATCGGAGCCAAGACGACGGTGGTAGCGATCCACCGCAACCCTCACTCCACCATTGTCGGCCAAGCGCGGCTCCATTCCTTCCAGATCTTCTCGAAGGCCGTCGAGATGAAGTGCGGATCAGGCAGCGCCAACGTCAGGTACGCCTGGTACTCGGCTTCCTCCGCCGACGAGGTCTCGCGGATCGTCTCCCATGGCTTCGCCGATCAGGTTGGGAAGTACCGGAACATCAGCGAACTGTACGGACACGGTATTTACCTCGCTCCAGATGATTCCGCCATTGATTGGTGAGCAATTTACTTCTTTTTGTTAACAAAAGAACTTGTTGCATGAATTTTGCGTGTGTGAATAGTTTTTTTCACCTTCTTTGAATTTTTGAATTTTTCTTCTCTAACCAATTATAATTAATTATCTATTTATTTCATAAATAATATTAACTTGTCCTGTATTTTTTGTTCCATGATTTTTTTTTTCACAATACCATACTTATTTTGAGAGAATTTTTAATTTTACAATATATAAAATTCACATTTTTTTTTTGCTAGTATATGATACAAGATTTTGCAGATAAAAAATCGTACTTATTTTCTTTTTGTGGAGAATACGATTTGTATGTTATAAAGAATATCTAATATTCTTGAAAATAAAGGCGGTAATAATCTTTTTGATAAAATCTTTGTATAGCCGTGGAAGCCACAAGAAGTTTTCTGTTTTTTTTTTTTTTTTTTGGGTCAAAGTTTCTTTGGTCTAATTTAGCCGAGAAATTCAATATTTCGTTGATATGTTTTGTGTTTTTCATTTTGATATTTTCTACAGTTTGGGAGAAGGGTCGTGTGTTGACAAGGACGGCGTACGACATCTTGTTTTGTGTCGTGTGATACTGGGGAAGGCAGAGCTTGTGCGTCCTGGGTCTGAGCAGTATCATCCGAGTTCTGACGAGTTTGACTCCGGCGTGGACAACCTATCAAAACCCAGAAAGTATATTGTTTGGAGCACCCACATGAACACTTTTGTGTTGCCTGAGTACGTCGTTAGTTTGAGAGCTCCCACCTTCTCGAAAGGTTAGCAACTTTTGCCCCTACGTTATGTTCATGATATTTGCAATAAAAAATGCTACGACCCCTGTTTCGTTTATGGGTTCAAGTTGAAAGTTTGAATATAAATTTAAATTTTTGTGAAAGAAAACAACCGAACAAAAAGAACTAATAATAAAATTGTGATTGATTACTAATAATAGTAGCTAATGTTGGTATTCATTACTAGTTTTTTAAAACTGATTTAGAACTGACACATTAAACTATGTAAATTGTGCGAATTTTCAAGTACATCAAATTGTTGAAGACATGATTATGAGACCAGTAAAGAGTTTAGTGATCATGGTTAGCAATTCCGATGCCATTTAGACTTTACTAGGAATGAAGTGTGGATTTTTCCCCCTGATTTTGATTGTTGATTTGGTTTTGTTTCGTTTTTGTAGCGTCTGTGAGGATCGAAGAGCCGGTAAGGAGACCAACATCGCCTTGGATGCCATTTCCTAAATTGATTTCAGTGCTTTCCGAGTTCCTTCCTCCACCAACCGTTGCGTTGATCTCCAAGTACCATAGAGATCACAGAGTGAGTTTTTTTTTTTTTTGGTCTCTTATTGCTAAAGTGGAATCTTTGGTTTTTATTTAGTCGTTCTAGCTATGATGATTTGTCTGTGGTTTCTTGTCCTTCGACTTTGTACCATCTTTTTTTTTTTTTTTAAAGGAAAAGAAGATTGCACGCCATGAACTGATACAACAAGTGAGGCAAATAGCAGGAGACGAACTATTGGTTTCAGTCATAAAAAATTTCAGGGCTAAGGTATGAAATGGGTTCTTTTAAAAGTTTGGAATTGAAATTTGCATCTTGAATTTGACTCATGTAAACAAGTTATTTTTCATCTTGTTTCAATGGTTTGCAAATTGCACATGACAAGTATATGCTCAACGCTCTAAAATAATTTGCTGCTTACGTCAAAACTTGGTTCCAATTTTTTATGCTTAGGTCCGTTCAAAATTTGACCTTTTTATCTATGTTGCAACGTCCTACAACGATGAGCTTTAGTTGTTTTTGATTTTTTACGTATGTTATGAATGGAGTTTGCTTTTCGTTTTTGGGACCAAAATCATTGGAGCTAACAATTATGTGAAATGCCAGAGCTCTTGGCTCTCTGGTGATTGTCAAAGTTATTGTTCTTAGTCACCAAGGCATAGAATTTTACTTTCTCACGAAGTCTCTTCAAGAATATATGTGGGCATTAGTGAACCTCCATGATAGGCGTTTTTATTCAGCTACAGATGTGGGCATTATTGGGAGACCAAAGTTTTTGGCCCAGTTGATTGTATCTCCCCTCCTCCTCTCTCCTTTATTCCGGGCCTTTAGATATATGCCTTTACACGAGTAGAAGTCTTCCACTACCACCTTTCTCTTTCTCTTTTTTCTGTTTTGTCTTTTTTGAATAAAGCTTTAGAAGTTTTTGGCCCTAGTGATTTTTCTACCGTATTATACTAGAATTAGTATTGTATTGCATTAAGTTTGTTGTATGATGATACGGGTTAATTTAATAGATATCAATTTGACAGCATTATCTTTTTCTTTGCTCTATCTATATCTCTTTGATTTGTGTTGATGCCTATAAATTTGAAATAATTGAAAGACCACTCTCACTCTTATGACATATGAATTCCGATATCTATTGAAAGAAAGAATCAAATCAATGAAAGAAAAAGAGCACTTTTGAATTGACACTACATGTTCTGTTTCTGCAGCAACTTAGACCACAGAAAAGGGGAGGTAAAAATGGATATGGAGGAGCGCTTGAGCATATTCAGAATTAGAGGGTTTGCAAATAAAGCAATTTTTTTAGGAAAGAGGAGTCAAAACAAGAGGACATATTCTAACAAAGCTGTGAGAGGAAAAGATCCCACTTTCCATCAGATGCCTGCCTGCTTGAGGTATAAGCTTGGATTGCTCTTGTAGTTTTGGCATCTTAGTGGGTTTAGTAGTGGTAGAGGTGTTTACTAACCTAATCAAAGTTGTAAGTTGTTTTTCCTTAGCACTTTCTGCAACAAAAGTGGGAATTATATCATAGACGGTTGTTTGTTGGTTCTCTAGTTGGGATAATATTCTCTATTATTTTGGCTCTGATTCTTTGATTTCATTTGAATACCAAATCATGCCTCAAGAGGGGCTTGGTGGGCAAATGTTATTCTTTTCTATAGTAACACCCCTGTGTATAGGTTAACAATTTTTAATGAATTAAAATAAAAGTAACACTTTAAGAATAAAGTTGCATAGGACTTAAATGAAAACTCTCAAATTAAAAATAAAAATAAAAATGATAATTAAACCACAGTTTAATGTAGCACCTTAAATTTAATAATATAAAACTGTCATTATCATCTTTTCAACCTTTAACACATCTTAATACAGCCACAGAAAGTAATATCGATGCTTACATTATCATGAAGAACATTCTCAACAATTGAAGCAATCCCAACGAAATATAGCTACATAACTTCCTCAACTATTTTCCTCGTAACCATCTAACACTTAGTGAGTCCTGAAAAGATGAAAATATAAAGGAATGAGCAACAACATGCTTAGTAGGAAAAACCATTACTTACCTTTATGTTTTTATCATTACCACATTAAGACCTGCATGGTTAATCAATACTATCATTATTCAGATTATGAGATTATTATGATCATATTTCGTGGATACCATAGTTAATCATTACTGAGTTTCATACATATACATATATACAAATATTATAGTTCATCATTATTCCTAGGTATCCACGTTCAATAGAATATCACTCAACTCATCGAAACCCAAATGGGCGCGCTTGATCACCCTTTAAACATTCCAAGGGTGTTTCGGTGAGGGACATCAAGCCTCGAGTCCTCACCAAGTAGATTCCTGTACAGTGCGTTCTGGGATTTTCGACCCAGGGGAGCGTCATCACCTCCCCTATTTTACGTTTTAAGGTATTCGTGCCCAAGGACGTAACCGTCCTCTTCACGTCTCACCATTTCTCTATATTCAATCATTATTTATAAAGTCAGTTTTCCTGACCATGCTTTTCAATTTATAACATGTGTCAATTATTATGTTCATTGCCGTATAATACAGGACGAGTCCATGTCATAGTTTCATATGTGATACTCATATAAAAGCAGTTCACATAGATATATATATATATATATATATATATCTTGCGGTAAAATAATTAATTTTAATTCTATAAAAACCTCACAAAAGATGTGTAATAGATTCTTTACCTCTTTACAAATATCCACTGACAATTCTCAGCTTACATAATTCACCACGTAAGCTCCAAGTATGCCGATGTCCTAAAACATATAAAATTACCATACTTTAACTTAAATCCTAATTTTTAATTATGTCAATCTATCATTTATTTTTTACTAGTGTGTCATAATCATTAATGTACTAAAATTGTAAATATTAATTTTCTAACTTAATTTTAGTAAATTATAAAATAACAATAAAATAAAAATATACGAATTTTATTTTGGTATGAAATATGTGAAAATGAATTTTTAAATTAAATAATACGATTTTAAAATATTTATAATTAAAATAATTAAAAGTTTGATATTTATAAAATTATTTAAAATTGCAACCTGTATAAAAAACTATTTATTATATCTGAACCATAAACTATTAAATAACTATCATTATCCTAGTGGTTTGAATCATTTTTATTGTTCTTGAGATTGGGAGTTTGAATTCCATCTAAAGCTTCTTTTTATTGAATTTATGTATGGAAAAATGACATGTCATTTTTGAAAAAAAACAACTTGTTTTTCACCTGGAAAAACTCATACAAAGAACCTAAAATTCGTTTTCTAAGCCCTTTAATCCAATTCTTAGTTTTCTAACAGCTTTTTAAACATAAAAACTATATATAAACAATACATACCTTCTCTAAACATCAAAAACATATTTCTCACAAATTTTCATACCAAATACAACTTAAAATCAAGGTTAAAGTTTTTGAAAATCTAACCTCAAAACTTAGCTCAAATCTATTGTTTGATCTTGAAAACGTTTAAATTTCCTCGATCCTTAAGCTGTGAGAAGTTGTTTGTGGAGATTTTTGTGAAAGGACAGCTTGAGGTTTCTTTTGATTCTCTTTAGTTTATCTCACAGTGGGAGAAGAAATGAAGAAGAAGAGAAAGAAAAAGAAAAGAAAGAAAAGAGAGGAGCAGGGAGAGACGTGAGAGAAAGAGAGAGAGAGAGAAAATAATTGAGGAAGACAAGTGGTTAATGAGTCTCATCCACAGACTTTTAGCCCATATAATGCCAAAATTACATTTTTGAAATTTATTAGAAGTTTCAAGACATTTCAGTAAACATACTAAATAAGTATAGGAGAATTTTAAAAAATTTAAAAATAGATAGAAATAAATATTGTAAAATAGATTTTAAATGAAACAAATTTTTGATTGGCATACTAAAAATTAATTTAATTACCTTAATACCCGTTAGGAAAATAATGGGTGTCACAAGTTCACGCTGATTTTTTTTAACTTGGGAGAAAAATTCTATCTCGGTATCTTTTGTATTAACGGGGATGCTCTTTTAACTCCAAGAAAAATTATTACCTCGGTATCTTTTATTTAAATAGGGAATGATTGTTCTCACATACGTGCTATAGTGTTTTTAGTTTTTACTCATTTCCTAGATGGCCTAAATACTAACACTATGTTTGGTAGGAGGGGGAGATGGAAGGAGGGAGAGAGGTGGAGGGAGAGATATAGAAGGAGAGGTTAAGGCGCTGTTTGGTTCGCTGGTTGAACTTTTCTAATTTGAGCAGAAAAATTCAATTTTAATTTGAACAAAAAAATCTAAACTTTACGGTGTTTGGAATTGTAGGTGTAAGTTAAGCCTAATTTTGTCATGTTTCTGTTAGAACCATCAGCTTCACTATAAAAATTCATCTCGTGAGTATGCTTGGCAATATCTGAGTCCCTAATTCGAAGTATAAGCTTCACCGTAAGAAAGTGAAATTTCAACTTAAAAAGTTATTGAGCTTAGTAGTCCACTCTCTTATAAACCTATCATAACTCCCACTTGTTGTCAATGTGGGACTTTGTTTGCAGTCTATACAGCAACTTGTGCCCATTATCAATTTAGCAACAGTCCTGTTTTCATTTGCAAACTTTTGACCTTTCATTGAAAAATATATGATACTAAAAAGAATGACAAGCAAAGCTTCGACATTAGGAGATTTTTTCTGATCTCAAAGCAAATTCATATTAAGCACAGCCACTGTGAAATATGGCAAACTTGCATTTGATATTTTCCAAATGGAAACTCTTATGAATTTTTCTATTGATGATTCAACTTTTCAGCTTGTGGTAATTCATGACTAGAATGTGTGAATGGACGATGAACTAGGGTGTAGTAGCTATTATTTGAGCTGATTTTTTAAAACATTTGATACCACGTGTTTGACTTTTTGCTCAAGGAGAAAAGTTAGTGAAGCAGATTTTTATTTTCATTCTTTAATTTTGCTAAACAAAATTAGTGGGGGAGATTAACAACTGGAATTTGAAACTCGTTTTAAAAAAATAATTACTCCCGCTCCTGAAATTGGACCATTTTGGATGAGACCATTCTGGTCTATGCATGCACATACCTCCAAGTTTCCAGCAACTTGTTCGAAAGTGGAATAACATATTTCAAAAGATACTTTTCACCCTCCTTTCTTTAGGTCTTTCTCCAGAAGGGGTTTTTTTTTTTTTTTTTTTTTGACCGTTAGATCCAATCAAATTATATTTTTATATAAATCTGACTGTTGATAAACAGATACAGACCCGTCAATTTTGGTATTCCTACCTAAGAAAATGACCTTTTTTTTGTTTTAAATTAATAAAGATAGTAGAAACACCATAAACAACTTGTTCTCCTTCTCGGGCCTCAATTGCCATGAAAGACATGCTAATAGATCCGTACATAATGGGGTGGATAAGGGGAGACATAGCATGGTATTCATTTTTTAGTCTTCATATCTAGTTCTTGGCCCAAAGGCCCACCTTAAATATGTGAAAACTTTGAAGAACATGTTTTTAAAAAATTAAAATCACATGCCTTCTAGATATTATATCATCAAGGGGAAAAAAAAAAAAAATCCAGAAGCAGAGGGGGAAAAAAAGATAAGAAAAGAAAAGAGGAAAAACAAGAAGGAGAATTTCTGTGGGTGGTCTGCAGTCTTGGAAATTTCCATAAATCACTCACCAGTAATAACGTTTTGATAGAATTCTTGATGTAATTATGTGGGCCCTAGCTGCTCCAAGAGCTCTTCTGGACCACCAAGAATGCACAAATTGAAAGAAATGACAGGACATCATGTGTCCATGTGTCCTTTCGTTGATATCTCCAAAAATACATCATCATCATGACATCTTCAGTATGCAAAGTACAATTATCTACACAGTAACGTATAATTCCTACCATGACATTCAATAGCGCCGTTTCAGTAGAATAATAATCTCCATCAAGGGCGTGTAACGCTACTTCAACGGCTAGGCATACGGTGGTCACACAACGATTAGAGTGGATAACTTATTAGATTTTTTTCTGATAATCTAAAGATTATTTTCTCTCGTTAACAATGAAATCATAAGAATACCTTTTAATGGGTTTGCTAAATATGAATTGCATTGTTATGATTTTGACGAATCTCTAGATGCTAAAAGACAAAACCATGGGCCAGATTTTTTTACGATTCTACTTGCGATCACCTTCGACTTTTAAGGTGTTAGGCGGGATGCAAGAGCACTATTAATTCTTTTTTTTGTGAGAAAAAAAAGGTATTAAATGATAGTTAAAAAAAATGAAACATTAATAGAGTGTTTGGAATTGTAGTGGAAACTAAGGGTGAGAACCACTTTTACTGTAGCATGTGAGAGTTTTTTTACTGTAGCATCTTTTTTATTGTTATTTTAACATGTAAGAGCTTTACATTGTTCATAATTGAGTTTGCGGTGAAAACTAGATAATGAGAACCACTGCCAAACACTCTCTAAAACTTTTGTTATAAGATTTTTTTATGATAAAAACATCTAGGTCTGTTTGTTTGTCATTCGATGCTTGATAAATGGCTTATACGACACCATCAGAAAAAGATGAATAAACTGACAGGAAGTTAAATACTGACCAGGGGATTGCATTTTGTTTCTGTTTTTTTTTTTTGGAAGTTTATGTGAACCAATTATAGAAAGGCATTTTAAAAGAAATGTTCAAAGTGTTTGCTCGATTTTTTTTTATTGTAGTTAATACATTTTAATCTTATTTGTGCTCACTTTACTTAAAATCAAATTCCTTAATCGGTGGACGATAATGCACTTCTGACACAATTTCAAGTCTAAACCGTGAAAGTTACATAACTTAAGCAGGAAAAACCAAAAAATGGATATGTTGTGTTAGAATTAACCGTGGTTGAATAAAGGTTAACGAGACAATTGGTCCAATTACATTTATTGAATTGAAATATGACTCTAATTTATAAAAATTCTATAAATATCTCATAATAATATCATTAAAATTATTTATATGTAATTATAGAGTACAATATATAATATCATTAAAATAATTACTATATTATTAAGGACATTTTTACAATATTTTAAATATTGTGTTAGATTTTAATTTCATAACAATAATTTAGACACGTATTGTAATTTTTTCGTTCTGGAATAATTAACTAGCAGATTAAACGCCCAAATTTTTGGTGTTTGAAAGATTTACTTAAACGTGGGGTATACTGAGCCACGCACTGCTTATTTTGATTGCTATATAGATGTTCCTTTGCTTGTTCTCAAAGGGTAATATTTTTTGGGTGTATTGTAGACTGGCAGTTGACCCAAAAAAAACGGTTGATTGATCATTATTATTCATTAGTAATAAGCAACGATTTTATTTATTTATTTCCCCCCATCAAAAGTGCTTTCTATTACTTGCAATTGTGTCTCACATCAATATTTGCACAACCAAGGCTACAATTCTAATGAGCAAGAAATGCACCAAATGATTAAAATTCATTTCAGAGACGTGCTCATTGTGCTATAATCACCCTAAACGTACGTTTTACACCGAAAAAAAAAAAAAAAAAAAAAACAGCTAGGAAAGGGCCACTCCATTGACAAATTTTGTATTCTAGGAAACTTTCTTTTTTTTTTTTTTTTGGATTGAAATAACAACATTTGCCCATACAAAAATAGGGTTTTTTAGATAAAAATGTGATTTTTCTTAAGCAGCATCTTTTTATTTTTATTTTTATTTTTATTTTGTCTAAATATACATTGTAGCATATGAATGTTAATGCTTTTTTGAGGATGTCAATGGTTTTGTTGGTAATTAAAATTTTTTCCCGTTCCCTCTATAAAATTGAAATCGAATTTCATATTCGAATTTGCACAATTTATGCCTGTGGAAAAAAAAAAAGGCTTCCCATTGTGTATTTGTGTTTCAAAAAAAAAAAACACACACACACATAAGGGGAATTTTTTTTTTTTTTTTTTTTTGGTGTAGAGAACATAATATATTCAATAGTACGGGTATGATTCACTAATGGATCACGCCTACAAAAAGATATTTTAATCATTTTAGTCCACATTAGCACTTCATTGGGAAAAAGTTTTTGTAATTACTAATAAGCATTGCTAAACCAATTCACACACTTAAGTTGGAACAAAGGGAAGGGTGTGTTTGGTTTAAGAGGCAATGAGATAAGCGGTCGGGAGAGAGAGTCAATCCATTGTTTGGTTGAAGGGAAAGTAAAGGAAGGATGAGATCAATGGTTGGGTCGAGGGCATCACCTTTGAGGCTACCGATTTGAATCTTTTCATTAATAGAAATGAATCCATTAAATTTTAGTTAAAATGAGCATTTACCACTCCAAAAGAATTTAGCAAGAAAATAAAAGAAGAAAGAGGGAAATAGCAAATTTAAGAGAGGGAATAAAAAATAATAGCATAATTTTGGGTAAGGAAATTAGAAGCATTTTTTAAATCTAGAATTTTTAAAATTCCTAAAACATCCCTCGGTCGGTCAGTCCCTATTAGCCTCATTTGCCACCGCTCTCTCTCCTCTCTCTGGTTCCAGCGAAGCACCTTCGAAACAAAATTCTGAAGTGTCACGATATTCAGCCAAGATCACGATTTCCGTCGGGAGTTCGTCTTGCATCATGCCTGCGCTCGTCAAGGCTCGTCGCGCAGGCGGCGGTATCAAGCGATGGACGATCTGAATCTTTGTCATTGAGTTAGAGAGAAAAGAGAGAGATTGGTGATACTATAGCAAATTTGACTTCAACCAACGGCTATATTTGCAAGCTTCATTGTCGATCGCTACTACACTGGTGCCGTCACGAAGCCTTGAAAGATCGCCTGCAATGAGCTCCTCTAGTGGAGAAAGGCAGCCATGGCGGCGGGAGGGAGGAGAGAGATAGGGAATCTGGGGTTAGGGTTACGTTTTAGGATTAAGGGTTAATTATTTAGGAATTAATTGAGTATAAATTTAGGGTAAAATGGAAAAATTACATTCTGAAAACCTTTAAAAAATTCAAAAAACTGTTATTTGTTAATAAGTTGAGTAATTCTGCTGTATTCTTCAATTAATCTTGAAATTTTGTTATGCGGTACAATTTCTTGAAAATAAATAATGTAATAATTAGAAAATAATTATTACCTTTCATTTCAGCACTTCATTTCTCATACTAAACAAGATATAAGATTGTTATAATTCTCAGTATAATGTACATTTTTCATCCCTTCAATTAGTGGTAGAGCCGGAAAATTTTTTTTAGAGAGGATGCAATAAGAACAAAAAAAAAACAAAAAAACAAAAATTACAACATAATTCTTTTTTTTTTTTTTTAACTTTGTCTCTATTTTTCCATTGTTTTAGTGACATCCGCCCCCCTCCACCTAATGTACCTCCAATCCTGCCTCCAACTCTTCTATCTTTCTTGCTTTTTATCACTCCAAACAAAAGAAGCCTTAGGACTTGTATGTTTAACAGCCTGTCTGATCATTGCTAAAATGGTAGGTAACATCAAGAAAAAAAAAAAAAAAAAAAAAAAAAAAACCTCAAAAGTCCATGATCTATTTTACTCATTAAATAATGGTTACTAGAAAAATATTTGTTTCTCTATTAAAATCTTTGTGTTGTGCTTTTCTTTTTCTAATCAAAAGCAGTTTGTCTTATTCATACAGGTTCGAAACTGGATGAACATTATCACCAAAATCAAGGTTTTTCTTCCTTTTCAAAAATAAAAAAAAATAATAAAAAAAAAACTTTCCCATGGTTTGATGACTTTTTGCTACATCAAGAGAGGAAAAAACCTCAAAATTTCCTCTCTTTTTTTTTTTTTTTTTTTTTTTTTTCTAGAAGTACGATGTTTCTTCGCAATGTTAATTTTGCGGATACTTCTAGACGTACACATTTTCTAATTACCTTTATTTATTTTTTCTTGATTTAGTCTTCTACAATTAATGTACAACTTGGAGTACAAGATAAACAGCTGATTTTATTAATTGAAACGATGTATAACAAGATATAGCCGCGTCATACATGATAAAACTGATTCAACTATTCCGAGAATACCAATTTATGAGTCAAATAGAAAAATCCCATTTGAAACAAATTTGACCCAGAAGTTGTCATAAAAAGCGGGTTGTTTTATATATATATATGTATGTATATAGACGAAAAAAATATATACATTTTTTTATTATAAGATGTAAGACACATGAATTTGTTGTCTCAATGATACCATATAGAATAACATGTAACTAATACGGACGTGTCATGGTTTGATATTTCCCCTTTAAATTAATGTTCAAATATTATGTACTACTATCAAGTTTGAGAAAACCGACATTTTTACTGATTTTTTTTTTTTTTTTTGGTGGAAGTCATGTATTTCGGAATTCATGATTCTAATATGATCCAATCCGTGTACGATGTATTTTTACTATAATTTTATATGCTTTCAGGTGGCATAAGAGGACAAGATAATATTATTTGTGTTTCTCAATAATATAATACATGGCTTCCTTTTTAAGAAGTTTGAAGGTGTTTTAAATACATTCAAACCTCCTAAAAACTCCTTTTTGCATTGATATTTTTCAAAATAAAATTACGAGTGTAAGGTACCTACATTTGGTTCAATTTTAACAACATAATTTTAGTTCAATTATTTATTTAATTTGTAAATGTAAATTTACTTATTAATTATGATTATTTCTTATCATGCACATATATGGATCGTACACTTAATAATGTTGATTAATAAATCACTTTTAAAGTTTTCAAAAACTTCATTTGGTTTGTAAATTTCATGCCAATTTGCATCAATATTTTCATCCTCCATTAACACAAAATAAGTGCAGCTTGGTGTGATTTCAGTTGTAACCTCAAAGTTCACATAAATTGTTACCTCTTTTTCTTTTCATTTGAGAAAGAAAAAAGTCAATAGAGATATTTTATAAAAAAAGGGAAAGAAAAGCACACATTAACTTATTCTAAAGTTTTCAATAATCAATTTGCTTATAATTTCTCCCCACGTTACAACAAAAAGATTTTTTTGGCAATGATATTTATCATCGTTAAATTTTGCATCACCGTCGATAAAAGTTTCGGCAACAGATCACAAAAATTTGGTGATTTTTTCTATTTAACAACTAGTAAGTCATCTTCGAAATGGCCCGCCTACACACCTAAAATATATGCTTCAACAGGAATTGTAAAAGGGTAAATTGATAGGCCGTTTTAACAACTACTTATTCAAAGCACAAGACATTCAACGACGACAAATATGGTGTTACTAGCTCCACTTGTAGCAATAAGTATGATGGTCATTAATGAACCCAAAGCCATCTTAATTGTCGCTATGTCTTTGTTACAAACTGACATTATTTCATCAAATAAACAAGTACGTATTAGGGAAACAATCCAATATATAATTATTCAAGGGGTATTTTTTTTAAGCGAATACAACAAAAAATTAAAATTCACAGTATAATTCTATTTAATTTCTTTAAAATAATGGTGTTGATGCTCTTGGACGAATCATTATAATGTATAGCTGCACACAATCATTGGACTGTCTTTCCCGCCTCTAGATGTCTTGTCTTGGTTGTGCTTACAAGAGAAGGAAGCGCCTCGGTGTGAGTGTGTGTGGGGTGGGGGGGGTGTGGAAAGTGGATTATCTGCTCGGGTTGAGCTAGGTGGAGAAAGGCAAAGAGCAGGTAAGAGAGTTTCACTTTTTTGGGGGTGGAGTTAATGTTTTTATTTATAATGTTTGATATGGACTGAGTATGAAATGGGTTTGTCTCATGATACGGGTGTATCGTTGTATGATGTCTATTGAGCAAATGACAGGTGTCACGATCTTCGAAAAAAGAGGTTTGTCCATTTGAGGGCCGAGATGGTGTCACGTGGCCCTTGGTAGAAGTTTCTTAGCATTCGATAGGAGACTAGCCTAATCAAGGGGGCCGACCTGGTCATAAGACCGCACATGTGTGACATTCCTCGAACAACTGATCGACACGTCTTAACGGCATACATGGTCGGTAGAAGCCTAATCGACAAGTGGCTCTGGGAACCATGGATGGAATAGTTCACTGTCTATAACAGAAGCTGCTTGACACACCCCTTCGAGGCGGTGCTCCGCAAGATCGTCCGATTACACCCCCCAAGGGATCGATTTGCACTCTCAAACTCAAACCCGACCCCACTTTACGATAACATTATCACATGTTATTTGACTTAGTGGTTATTATCAGAGTCTTTTTATTTTCACTGCCCTTTAATAACTTGGGCAACACGTGTCGAGTAATAGTGTTGTGAAGGTAATGGATAATCCTCCTCCTCCACAGAAAACTTGGTATAGCCACCGTCCTTCGAGGTCACACCTCCTTTACCTAAATGTTAGCCCATGAAAACAAATACCATCATATAAAATTACCTTAATACTCTTATCTTCTAGAATATCCTCACAAGCCGCTTGATATCCAAACTTGCCATATGTCTTGGACAAGATCGAAAACTTGATTACAATTTTGTATAAATTAAGCATTATTTACAGCTTATACGTGTATTTCCTGTTCTGGCTGTTCATACCTTAAACGATACTTCATTTTGATTCTTCTTGCGCCTATGTATGTGTGACATTATAATTATTGGATAACATAATATTTTAAGTCCATAAATTCTTATTGAGCCGCTTCAAATTGTTATACAAGTTTTCCCAGGTAATATGTATAATATTTACACATATATATATATTGTGTGTATCTATAGATACACATAAGCTTTTCTCAACCTTAATTAATTAAGAAATTTATCACTCTAGACTCTCTCATGATAAATATTATGCACCAAACCATGCTTAAAGAACAAAGTGATCATGATCTTATTTTTAAAAAGAATTTTGTATAACTATTTGCATGGCAATTGGCAACATATTGAAGAATATCACGTATGCCCCAATACTCAAATGTGATGACCCAAAAATGTCGTCCATAATCCCCACTAAATTTTCGTGCTAGTTAAGGGCAATATTTTTAATGGCAAAGAGACTACCTCATACGTATGTTGCTACTTGTATTAATTAATTTACTAGTATATAAATAAATTGTTAAAAAATAATAGGGCCCATATTCATCCAGCGATGATACGTCATTCTCAATAAATGAAAATTGTAGGCCAAAAAAAGAAAAAAATGATTAAAAAAACTAAAAAACAAACTGAACACATGTGAACAATACATGTGAACGTACAAATCGGTGTGACGTATTTAGGAAGCAAAGCCCAAAACCACCTTCTTATGAACTTGTGATAAAGGTTTTCTCCTGACCGTTTCCTCTTGGTCTCTCCCTCACCCAACACCAAACTAATATTTTTTTTTCTTGAAAAACAAATAAATATATTGCATTTTTATTTATGTAAAACGGATATTACAACTACATTAAAAAACTCAAATTTTTGTTTTAACTTCAAGAACAAGAATAGTTTTATCACGCACTTTGTCAATGCCAAACTATATCTAATAGTCCTATAAACATATACGTACCCACTTAACTTCAACATTCATAGAGGTTAATTCAAATATAATATGACTAAGTTAAACTTGTGACCACCATTCTTGTTTCTCGTTCAGATTAAAACAAGTTCTTTTCCGATTAGCCAATATCAATTAGGAAAAATTAGATGGATAGTTGATTTTTGCCACTTCTTTTTTATTGATGGCTAAACCTTTTTTAAGATATATGGCTAAATTTTTTAGATACTGGCCATTTCTTTTTTTTTTTTTTTTGCATTGATTAACCGATGTATCAAGAATTTACCAATGATTTTTCACTAATAAATCAGTAATTATTGTTGCTTAAAATTGGTTAACCACTATCTAATATTGGTTAATTAATAATAAACCATCAATCTAATTAGTAATAAATTATAAATCAGTACATCACTGATTAACTATTCTTAAATCAGTCCTTTTTATAATTTAAGAAAGCTTCACTCTAGTTGCGAAAAAAAAAAAAAAAAACCCACTTATTTTGAAACCCCTATCAATTGTATTTACATTGCACTCTCCTATTAATATTCTTTAAAAGCGCGTTCCTTTCCACAATCCATTGTCCTCTCTTGAAATATTTATGCAAATTTGTCTTATTAATTTTCACCAAGGACCACAACCAATAAATAAATAAATAAATAAATAACCCACTATATATCTTGAGACTGCCTATTAAGCCCCACACTTTTGGTTATTATCACCTAACTCTCTCATTCTCTTTCCTCTCTAAAAAAAATCAATTCTTTTCCTTTCAAAATAGAACATTTAGAGTTATATATATATACACATATATGACCCAGAGAGAGAGCTTTTGTATCTCTCTCTTACATGAATTTTTGTTACACTTATTATGATCACAAAAATGCAGGCTACACCTAATTTACTTTCTCTCTCTCCCAGCTTCAACAGCTACTCCTCCTCCGCAGGAAACCTCGCAGACATCGCCGCTCGAGTTGTCGACGAGCTCCGCCGAGAACATAATGGCTCCGACGACGTCGCTTTTTATCTCGACGAAGACGAAACCGATCTCTTCTTTCATGCGGAGTTAGATCAAAGATGTCCACTTCATGATCATCGCGATGATCATGATGGTGATGGTGATGACGACGATGTGGATGATGAATTTGAGTTTGCTTTTGTGTGTAGAGATTCCCCGTCTTCGCCGATCTCCGCCGACGAAATCTTCTACAACGGCCAGATCAGGCCGGTTTACTATCCTCTCTTCGGCAAGAACTTGCAGCTTCTAGAAGAACATGAACGTGCAAGTGCTCGAAACGACGTCGTCGGCGCTGCTGGCAGTTTGAAAGCGGAAAATGACAAGATTGCCCCTCCGGTGCCGCCTCCGAGGCGGCGGCAGCCTCTGAGGAAGCTGATGGTGGAGGAAGAGCGGGAGAAGGCTACGTCATGCTCTTCATCGGAGGCCGAGGAGCTCGACGGCCTACAGCAGGGGACTTTTTGCGTCTGGACGCCGAGGAACGGCGGCGCCGCCGCCGCCAGAGGAGGGAAGAAGAGCAAGTCGACGGGGTCGTCGAAGCGGTGGAAGTTTCGGGACATTATTGGTCGGACCAACAGCGACGCGAAAGACCGTACAATAGTGGTTATAGCTCCGAGTAATAAGAAGGGCGAGAAGGTCACTGGAAGAGGAACAGGAACGAAGATGGAAGCGAAAACCGAAGCCGTTTCGGCGGCGGCAGCGGAGAAAGTGGGGAAGGAGGAGGACAAGAAGAGGTCGTACAAGCAGGATCTTGTGGGATTTTTGGCAAATGTCAATGGTTTGAGCAGGAATTTGCATCCATTTTGAGATAATTATTAATCACGGTTTAATTCAATTAAATAATATGGGTTACTTTGTATAATCTTATGTTAGCTTTTTTTTTTTTTCTTTTTTAAGTTAGGTTGTGTAAAGGAATATTTTCTTTTCTTTTCTTTTCTTTTTTTTTTTTTGAATCTAAACTTAATCATGCATGTATTTCGTTATATTTTGCCTGATGTAATTTGAAATCCACAGAATTGTACATTATCTGTAAGTTTTTTTCACCCAAGAAGTGACTAGGTAATGGCCAATATCTGTACAAGTTGAGTTATATTAAAAAAGAAAAAAAAATTGTAAAAATAGGTGTGTGATTTCGTATTAATACGGTTTGAATTTTCATTAACCTTAATATTGCCATTTTGTTCATTTGTCTTAGAACTTGAAACGTAATCCAGAGTTTTATTTTATTTTATTTATTTATTTCTTTTTTATTATATATATGTATATATATATATATATATGGCGATGTATTAATATGCTTATTGGTGGCATTATCTGCTCTTTCTTGAGAAGTCGTGTGGGTCTCACACGGTGATAGAATAGCTAGCTAGCATATACTTGGTAAAAGGATATTATCCATATTCTAGGCAACATTTAGCTCTTAAGTGTCTATTTTGGTTACTACTTTTCCAATGAATATTTCATATATATTCGTGCTGCGAGGAAATTAAGCGATAAGGATATGACTGCAAATAAAGTTCATGATATTATAGAAACTTCATATATAAATATATATATATATATATATATATATAGAAAGATAGGGGATAATTTCGTTTTGGATAATATGGAAAGGAAAGAGTGAATGACATGCTTTTATAATTGATTAGTTTAATATGTAAATTAATTAATCTTGATTCTAGGCAAAGTATACATATTCTGGATAAGATATTTATGGCCTACTATATAATTAATCATTATACTATGTACATAGACGTACGCATAATAATATATAATTTGCAAATAATAATTCAAATTAAAGATGCTTAATTTCCTTAATAATATGCTAAGATTTGGATCAAAGAAACTTAACCTGTTTGGATGTTTGGGATCTCAATATGCAAGTTTCGGCGGAGTAGTTTAGGGTTTAATGTTTAGCTATAATTAAGATTAAGGGGGAATGTAGAAACAGGATTGTGAATAATTCAAACTATTTTTAAAATATATTGTTTTACGAAGTCAATACCCATAATTTAAACGGTAAAACAAAAAACTAGCTAAGTATATTTATGTAGGTTATACTGTCGCCGTAATAAAAATATGTGCAAGATATCAAAATTTCGTAGTTCTTTTATTATAATTTTTCTTGATCATTTTGAAATAGTATTATCCTTCGCAAAAAAACTAAATTAATGCCGGTTTCTGCAAAGAGGAAAAGTTAAATATAAAAAGATTGTTTTATGGCCTTTTGAATAACACCACTTTTTTTTCCATATTTTTTAGTCACTCCAGTCTTTTTTTTTTTTAAGAAACTTAAAATTAGTTTAAATACTTTGGTGGAGATAAATGATTCATATCATGGTTCAAGAAGCCCCAAGACATTTTAGTGGCGGAGAGTCCATGCTTCCAAAAATGTAGTTTTCAAGTTTTTATTTTATCTTATTTTATTTTGTGAGAGAGAAATGTTGTTTTCAACTGCTTGTTATTTATAAGTCACTTGAAGAGAAATTAAAAGCGACAGAAATGCCACATCTAGAGAAAGTAACGAAGAATATTGTAACAAACATGTATTCAGGGCAGACCCACATAGAAAAGGGTAGATTGTTGTTCCTTTGATTTTTTTTTTTTTTTTAATTTCTATATGAAAATTAAAAAATATATATATTTCGTCCCCTCTAAAATTAAATTTTTCCCTCCTAAAATTGTATTTTACCCCTCCTAAAATTAATCTCATTTCTCACTTTATTAATTTAGT
This sequence comes from Artocarpus heterophyllus, assembly GCA_025403435.1. NCBI lineage: Eukaryota > Viridiplantae > Streptophyta > Magnoliopsida > Rosales > Moraceae > Artocarpus > Artocarpus heterophyllus. The sequence continues at coordinate 6,839,511 of CM046346.1, read as the reverse complement.
CACTAATTTTTTTGGCCCCGCCCCTACCTGCTTTAATAATAAACCACTTTTAAAAGAAAAATGAATTCTTAAAAGCATTATTCATGGTCTTCATACTTTCATGCAAAGTAATCCAAAAACAAAACAAAACAAAAATATCAACTTGTCTCTCTCTGATGGTAAAATGTTTGGGCTCCTAACTATAGTAAACTAGTAAAGCCAAGGTCGTGACTCAACCAACTCTTCGGTAATTTTGGAGCCTACAAGCTTAAAATTAAAATAAAAAAATTAATAAAATGTTAAAGTAAAACAATGAGTCAAAACGTAAGAGTCGGATGAATGATAGGATAAATTTACCACAGAAGTACATCTCAAGATGCGACTTGAGTCTATGTCTCCATTTAGCATCTTGGAAAAGTATAATCTTAAAAAAACAATGTAAAATTTTCAACAGTTATAACAAAACGTAAAAATTATAAAGTGTAAAGTTTTTATATGTTATAATTTTTAAACCAATATTTTTATTTTCAACTATTTTCCAAACACTTTATAATTCAAGTAGTTAGATATGTATGTCTATTAGAATTTGTATTCTAATAGTATCAATTTTTTAATATAAAATAAAAACCATATGTCATGTACCGTATTGAAAAAATTAAACCACGTCAATAATGTTCTGTTTTTGATAATAATATATATTATCAATTTATATTTTTAGTTTTGTATACTTTTTAATTGGATGTGTTTTTGATTAATTAAACGTTTAAAGACGCAGAATCAATAGATTGTTGTTGAAAGCTCCTTAATTGTTTGATATGTGGAAAAATTGTGTGCTCCGTGATTGGTGTTGTTTGGGTCTTGGTCTTCATGTTGTGTACTTTTTTGTTACTAATTATAATTTTTTTTTTTTTTTGCCCCCATCCCAATCCCACAGTGTTAAAAGCATGTCCATCAAACTTAGGAAAATGCACACTAAATCCAAGAAGATTCCTTCTGTCTTTATCTACATAACTAAAGAAGTGGGAAACTGAGGAAAACCATGGCATCATTGTCATGTTGCCAGAGAATTTAGTTAAGATTTTTAATCTTTTACAGATCATTTTCTGACCTTAGTTTTTTTTTTTTTTAAGTATTATATATGCCTTCATTTAGTTTTAAGCTTAAAATCATGAAAATTTTATATGGTAATAATTTTTTTATTTTTTATTTTATATTTATTAAAAGTCTTATAAATTAAAACTACAATTTCAAACGCTTTCATATTTTTTCTCATGGCCTCTTTATCTGTGTATATTTAATAAATATACACATGTGTATATATATATATATAAATAAAGATGTTGAAGAGTAATTTGTCCTCTAAAGTCAAACCTTAAATACTATGAAGCTTTTATATACTACAATGTAAAGCATAAATATACTAGAGCGTAAAGTTTTTGTATTGTGGTTTAAATTTTAAAGTTAGAATTCTTCTTCCAAATATATTATTAAGATTTTTTTTCCTGAAAGCATGTATATATATATATATACATATAGATAATATGATATCCATGAACTAATAAACGTGTTAAATTATCCACTAATTAAGTGAAGAGACTGAGTACTTGAGTGAAAATTAAGGAGATATTGATTAAACTATATGCTAATCACTTGAAGAATTTCGGAATCTTTTTTATCAACTAGGAACCGATTTAACCCTCTTTTTCTTTATCAACACAATGCCAAAAGTTTAAAAAGAGTGAGAAAGAGAGATGGAAAATATAATTGGGAAATGATTGAAATGATCTTTATGTAATATTGTAGCTTCTTGTAGACATCAAAAGCAACAAACTGAGGAACTGCACTATATATAGTAGGGCATATATGGGCAGTACGTGGGGCTGTGGATATATATTAATATAACCAAGTACCCTTTCTTTTTTTTAAACTTCTTTTGGTGCATGCCAAAGGCTGTAAATTAAGTGCACTCTCTGGTGTACCCCATATTTCTTGGGTGCCCAACCAAATCCTCACATAGACAATACCTAACATTCCTAACCATGAGTACAATCAATTTCACCGAGACATATACATATATATACATATATATATACATATGAAACACCATCTTTCTTGTATAGGAATCTCCACTAATAGTATACATATTCAAACTGTTATATATAATTAAATTTTTTTTTTTTACAAACCTAACAGTTGAAAAATATATATCAACTAATAGACTTTTTTTTTTGTTTTGAAAAAAGAATGTCACTAGTTGTTTAAATCAATATGCTTAATAGCTTTTACTTCTTTTTATACAGTATTACCTTTAGCTTAATTAGTTCAAGTTAATGATTATCAACCATGTGTTTTTCATTTGTGGTTAAGTCAAGATAATGATTACGATATATATATATATATATATATATATCTAGCATGAAGAGTGAAAGAATCCTTCTTTTCTTTCACAAAAAAACCACAAAAACTTGAAGAGATCCCAAAACGTGTCTTAATTTCCCAAATCAGTGATCCTTGTCGGCAAGATTATGGAGGTATTAGGCGAAGTAATCATGAAGATCATCATCATATCCAAATTAATTATTCCACTAAACACCTGCACCTACAGTGCCCTTTAATTTGTTTTTGGATTCAATATTATCAATCAACCAACTAAACAAGTTTATAATTTTGTTTCCATATCTCTCTTATTAAAAATACAAGAAAAGATGAAAGGTTATGTCTTTCAGCCATCTTGAATATAATAAAATTAGTTACAGATCTAACCATTAAAAATATTTAATATTGAAATTGTAATTGCAGCCAAGGGTTTTTTTTTTTTTTTTGCAAATTAAGTGGTTATAATTTCCTAATCAACATGGTGCATGTTTCTCTTTTTCTTGTCAATCATTTAACCAATTGAAAACAAATGTAAGCTTAACATGACTGATAAAAGCAAGCTATATTTCTTTTCCCCGGCTACCTATCTCTCCTTGGTTGTATCCCATTAATACTAACCTATCTAGATTCTTTGGGGTTGCATTATTATATATATATATATATATACATTCTTTTTGCTAATAAAAAAAATCAGTGGTGTCGTATCTTTACGTTCTTGCCTAACGTCTTATATGGAATCTAATAAGACAACATGTAGGACAACAAGAGAATCTGACCTAAATATACTTTCATCTATTAACATGCAAGTTTAAGTCATAGAAACGCAAACCATATTCAACAAGTCTATTAAAAAACATAATTACAGTCCCAATTCAGACGAGAGAAATTGATTCCTAAATAATAAAAGAGAGTACTTGTTGGTCAAACATTTACTGCCATGCTGTTACCATAGGTGGTTTTAGGTGTATATATACTTGTACCTGTATGATTAGATTTTTTTTGTATATATGCTTGCTAGAGTGGGTATCAAATAAATGACAATATCCACAATCAAAAGTAGTAGGCCATGTTCACTACTACTAGAGAAAGTACCCCACTTTGCTCTCTCCCTCTCTCTCTCTCTTTCCCTCTCTCTCTCTCTTTCTCTCTCCCCATCCAATATGAAATATTGGCAGACCATATTGTTCATGATATATATCCAAGCTCCCATATTTATCATCCAAATTGGAAGTACCTATCTCAATCAGCACTAAGGCACTTAAAAACAAGCACATGTAACACTCAAAAGGCTAGATACAGAGAAAGAAGCTAGGAAACCAATAATCCTCACAAGCAACTTTTTTCTGGTTGTCCAAACAGAAGTTTTCGTGAAAAAAAAAAAAAAAAAAAAAAAGGTATGATAGAGCAAGTATCAAGAGAATTAGATGCTTGGTAACGATATACTGATGGGATGGTACCTTTGTGAAGATAATGAAATACTGTTTGAGTTCCATTTGGGTGGGAACCACCATCACTTAACGATGCCATCAAGATAATGATCATCAGAACTGATAGTGTACTTTATCATTTCATTTAATAAATGCTCAGCTATTGAGAGAATAATATACTCTTATAAAATTAGATATATATATATATATATATATATATATATATATGATGTAGATATTTTGCGAGAAAGAGAAAAATGGTCAAATTTGTTTTTAAGTCTTTTTTGTTCTGATTGTTAAAATCGTAATAGAAAAACGCATGAGCTCCTTCTTTGATACTTGTATCATAACATGTTAAATTATAAAATTAATAAACCGTATATGGTAATCATGTGTTTTGTTCATATTTTAACAAGCTGATCGGCAAAAGAATAAGTTGGGACACTTTGATAAATTACAGACTCATTTTAGAATGTTTTAAAAGTAAAGAACAAAAAAGGATTTAACCTAAATTCGAGGACTCAAAGTGAAATTAACTCAAAAAAACCATTATTAATTAACATGCCAATATGATTAATTGTGTGTGTGTGTGTGTTGGAAGTGGAGTTTATAAGAGTGGCCCATATTTGACAGCAATAAGGAATTGCCAATATCAATCTGCATCATCAATATAGTCAATAAACAATAATATAACACTTTATGATATTTTGGGGTTGCCATCACATTAATAATCATAATCAGTCACAACTCTGATTTGTCTGTATATATATGTATATATATGATCTTCAATCTGATTTGTATGTAAGATCAATGTATATTTTGATCAAGGACAATTCAACTATCTCAACTATCTCTTTTTCCTCTCTATAGGCGCCTAACCAGAATGAATGAGGAATATGATATCAAGGTTCATAAAGACAATGGTATGAAAACAAATTTATAGTCAACGGCCATTGGTCATGAACCACAAGTCAATGACTTACTATCTATTTCTCTAACAATTAGGCGGAAAGCTCATTATGCAAATTAACGTGTCACAGCAAAATAGCTTTTCTTTTTTTGTTTCCAAAGCATGTAGAAATTGTTAGAAGCAAAGAAAATTTATATATGTATATAGGACTTGTTTACAACTCTCCCAAGAGAGCATACTGCGAGGATTGTATCTTCACGTAGTATAACTATGTGAGAAACGTAACATGATGTTTATCTAATGTAATATTAGCCTTATTGACGCGTAACAATAGTTTAAAATAACTAAATATCTTTTGATATTTATTATATATTTCCAAAGTCATTAGTATACTTACATCTAGTAAATATGTGATCATTACAGGAAAAACTACATTTAACGATATATTATTTACGACATGTTATTTTTGAATGTCGTTGAAAAGTACATACAACGACATCTCTAACAAAGATGTCATTAACGACATTTGAAACAATAATTAACAACATCTATATAGATGTTGTATTAAAGGTCTCCTTTTAACGACAAGAGTTTAGTGTCGTTAAATTATTTAACGACAAATAAGAGATGTCGTCAAAGCCTTGGAGATTCTACGACACCCCTTATAGACGATATTGGTCAAGATGTCGTCAATAAGGGGTGTCATGAAATCTTCAAGGCTTTGACGATATCTCCTACTTGTCATTAAATAATTTAACGACACTAACTATTGTCGTTAAAATGAGACTTTTAATACGGCATCTATATAAATGTCATTAATTATTGTTTCAAATGTTATTAACGACATGTTTGTTGGAGATGTCGTTGTATGTACTTTTCAACTGCATCCAAAAACTACATGTCGTAAATAATATGTCATTAAATATAGTTTTTCTTGTATGTACTTTATTAACGACATGTTTGTTGGAGATGTCGTTGTATGTACTTTTCAACTACATCCAAAAACTACATGTCGTAAATAATATGTCATTAAATATAGTTTTTCTTGTAGTGGATATTTGATTTTGTGCTTCGCATCAAAAAAGTTTTGATTCGAACCGGTTTTGGTATAGTACTTTCCCTCGTAAAATTTAGATTGGTATAGTATTTTTAGTTTAAACCAAACCGACGATATAAATGCTCTCATAATATTTCATTTCTTGTTTCTACATGTTACTTCTATATTATTGTTACATTTATATGTACATAGACAAGGCCTATATATATATCCATGTGTGTGTGTGCGTATTGCACAACCCAAAAGATTGTTTCATATCCTAATGGATCATTTATGGATTTCATAATCAGAGAAAGAAGTGTTTGAGAAGGAAATGGGGACAATTCCAATCAGACAAATACATAATTTAATGGGGTTGTTTTATTGCATTGAACCCGTTTACTTCTAGGGTACGTTTCCATACATAATAGTAAGAGACATTGCATTTCCTAGATTACAAGTCATGTAATAAGTCTCTTTTTATTAATGACTCACCAAGAAAACAAGTCACAACAGGCTTTTTTTGGACGCAAATATTTATTGATGCTTTGTAGGCTGTTTTTCAGCTCAAAATAATTCACTGACTAATAGCCAAGCTAGACGAGTCCCATTAATGTAAAGTTGGATGATGTTGGAGGCCTATGTGTCCAATATAATAGAACAGTCGGAGGTAGGCGGCGGCGCCGGTGTTGAAAATATTCATAATGCTGCTCGAGATAAAGATACAAATAATTTCGTATTATGATGTGACATGAAAATCGGAGTTTAAGATAAAGTCTCGTCTAGATATCATCTTTTTTTTTCATTTTTGGAAGTGAAAAAAATGGTGAGAATATTTCAAGATTTTCATAATAAGAAGATTTATCAAAGCAATTTCATGTTATGGTTTCGCTTGATGAGATTCTGATGTGATCTAAGGTTAGGAAATAGAAAGTTCCGTTATGTCGCTATGAATCTCCTACCCTAAAACTGACCCTCTTTGCTTTACAGCAAAATAATGAAAATGGTAATAACTAATGTAAACAGCCTATGCTAAGTGGATGGTACTTGGTACTTGCAATTTTTGGGTTTTTAAGATTTTGGGCCTGTTGTCGACGGTCCAGTTATACATCAAGCCCAAGTGAGATGGCAAAATGCGGATCAATTTGACAATAACAACTTTTTGGCATTGTTTTTCAATTTCATTATTTTTTAAGAAAATTTGACACGTACCAGTTTGAAAGAATATAAAAATATAAGTTGATCATAAATATTTTGATTTGGGCTAAACAAACATATATTATGTAAAGGCATTTTAGCTTTTTTGGTTAAGAGAAATTATATAAATCAAAAAGAAAAGAAAAAATGATAAAACACAATAATTATATACTACTCAAATTACTCGCAAAATGTTAATAAAAACGCAGCCTTTTGTTTTCTCAAAAAAAAAAAAAATATTTAGATTTTGAAAGTATTTTTCCTGGGGAATTAGAGGAATAACACTGCTAGAGTGTTAGAATTCTAAAACCCCAATTTCGGCAAATAATGACGCTCAATTGTCTTATTGAAATAGTACAGGAGAATAACCATACAGCCTAATTCATACTTTTTTCTTGGTCAACGACTTTGTGGCAGCCGTTTGGGAAAATTCACCTTGTCAAAGTCAAACGATTAGGCTATTTTCGCCAACCAAAACCAAAGTCACAACATTAGGCCATTGACTTTTGCAAGCTTGAACATGAACCTTGGGGAACAAGAAAATAAGGACAAAAGTAAGTTTTTCAACACAAAATTTGATTTTTCATCAACCGTCGTGTTGCTTCTAGCACACTTGCCTTGGCCAGGAAATGAATGCCCCTTCATGCATTCAAGGAACCTTTTTTTTGCTGATGGGGATATTTACGTCTATAACTTCTGCCCTCTTTTCTCTTCCCAATCTTAGGGTAAAAAAATGATTTTATCACCTTGAAATTCTACATATTCTTGACTATCAAGCATCAACATCCTGGTCGACAATGGCAAGCCATCGCTCAAGCAGGCACGGGGCTCACACTTGAGGAGCTCCGCAGAGTGGCTGCGTAGTCCCGAGCCCACAAGTCATAGTGTATAATTTCCTCAAGGGAAGGCGTGGCCACCAGTTCCGACTGGTGCTTGTCACATGTCAGCTCGACCACTTTGAATATGTCCAAATAGCTTATCCTGAAAGCAGGGTGGAACCAGATAGCGGGAGTGAGGATAATGAGCAGTTAAGATTGAAGAGGAACATGTTTTATCAAGGAATAACGAAAAACCAGCGAGCAAGAGTGATGATAATGCGCGGTAAAGATAGAAAAGGAACATGGTTTATTGATGGAATATGGAAAAAAAATAAAATAAAATAAAAATAAAAAACATACTTTTCATCAATAAACATTTCTACAGCTTTCTCATTAGCTGCACTAAGAACTCCAGTCATGGTGCCTCCAGCTCGTCCAGCAGCATAGGCAAGATTCATTGACGGGTATTTTTTGTTGTCGGGAGTTTTGAAAGTTAGTGAACCGAGCCTGCGTTGCAACATTCCGGTTTTGAACATCTCAATAAGGCAACAACAAATTGAAGGGGCGAAAAAAAAAAGACACCAAGTTATCTTAATGAATCTCGACTAAATATCCCACTTGAAATCGATTCTTATGATCATTTGCAAGTCACAGCCTTAGGTACCACAGAAAAAGGTCAGAAGTGGACTTTGTCCAGTTTTGCAAGTAAAAATGAACTTGGGAATAATTAGTGTGCATATCTTTAAAAAGAATATTTGTGGAATTCAAAAAACATGAAAGAAAGAAGTCAATTACTTGCAAAGATCAAGACGAGGCCAAGTTATTTCGGAGCAATAGATTCTGTCTGGCCAGGACATGGTGTAAAGGATCGGCAAGCGCATGTCGGGCCAACCCAACTGGGCCAGAACAGATGAATCCTGGGAAAGGGAAAAAAAATAAGAAAAGGTTGCATGGTATATTTCAATCTTTAGTATGTTACATAAGAATCCGAGACTATTTAGTTAAAAGTCTCAAACCTGAGTTTCAACCATAGAATGAATGATGGATTGTGGATGAATCACAATCTCAATGTGATCATAGTCTGCTCCAAATAGATAGTGGGCTTCTATGACTTCTAGTCCCTGTTAAAAGCAAAAAGAACTGTGTTTAACCGCTCACAACTCGATATTCATATAGTAAATGCATAAGGCACGAGCACAAGTATAAACCTTATTAAAAAGCGTAGCGGAGTCGACTGTGATTTTTTTCCCCATATTCCAGTTTGGATGTTTCAATGCATCAGCAACCTTAACTTCTTTCAACTTTTCAACCGGCCAATCCCTGTAGGCAACACATTTAAAATAAAATGTTGACATAACAATCTGAACTTATGAACATAGGACATCTCACATAAGATAAAAACTACAGAATTTCAAGTTCTTGCGTTTGTATTCAAGAAGCTTCTAAGTTCTCCAAGAAAGCTTCAAGAGACAAATAAATTCAGGTTCATACTTTCATGAGAACAATCAAAACCAAAAATATTTATTTAAATTTTAAATCTATCCTATAATGCAGAAAAGATTTAAATTGACACAAAACTGTATAATTGTCTGACTTCAATTCCCATACAATTTCGATACAAAAACAAAAGTTCAAGAAAGTTTCAAGAGACAAATAAATTTAAGTTAATAATTTCATGAGAACAATCAAAGCACAAAATTTCACTCCATAGTTTCCAAGTTTACAATCCGAAATTCTAACTCGTATTATGATTTCACACCTGAAAGCCCCTCCAGACGCGGTCAAAATGATTCGCCGTAGTGCCTTGTCCGGCAAGCCCTGGATGCACTGAAGAAAGCACATTCCTTTTAAGATTCAATTCTAATGAGCAGAAATGGTATTTGAGTCCAAAATGATGAAATGAAATTATAATGAAAGTGTCGGTGTTAAGATGCATGTTGATATTTACCAATGCTTTCAACGCTGACAAGAAGATTACAACGAATGTGAAGGAAATAATATATTTTGCACAAAATGATTATAAAATTAGATATCAAAATATAAATTTTTGTGTACCTGAAAAACAGCCGAATGTTCGGAATCAGCAGGAAGAATTTTTATATTGTGTTTGTGAGCGAGAGGAAGGATGAAAGGGCCTCCAGCAATCAAAGTCTCTTTATTGGCTAGAGCTATGTCTTTCCCTGCTTCTATTGCAGCAACGGTAGGCTAAGGAAGGAAAAAAAAAAAGAAAAAGAAAATGAATAAACACAAATTAGGCTAGTCTCATGCATTCTTTAATTTTAAATATAAAAAGAGACAAACTTATAAGAACATTGGGTCATCCTACTTATCAGCTTTTAAGATGGAAGGCTTAGCCTTTTAAAAGTCCTATGTCCATTATGGTATCATAATCTAACAAACTCAAACAAGACACCCGATCCATTGGTACAAAAGCGGTGACTCCAAAGTGAACACCACCTTGTGGGGGCATGTAAAGGGTAAAATAAACCCAAGTCCCACTTCATTTAAATATAAAAACGAACCAAAACTTATGACCTTGTAAAATCTCCAAAGTTAGTTCCAAATACAAAACATGCATATAAGCAAGAGCGCTAAAACTTGCACTACCCATTAGTGATGCAAGAACGGGCCGGCCCGGCCCAGCCCGTTCTCCTTAGGCCCACGCAGGCTGGGGGCCGAGCGCCGTGTCGGACAGTGCCGTGGGCCTTGAATGGGTCAGCCCATCGTGGCCCATCGTGGGTTTAAATGGGCCAACCCATCTAAGCATGCAATTTTCAATTTTTTTATTTTTGTTTTTTATTTTTGAATTTTTAAACAAGTTAACAAATATAAAAGTTTGAATAGTCTAGGGAAATATAAAAAGAGATATTTTATTTACGATTGCCTCATTAAAAACCTTTCCAAAGAAAACCCAGTGAGACAAACCTTGTTTTTGTTTTTCAAAAGCAAAGTATGCCTAGAAGAAAAAAAGAAAAGAAAAGAAAAGAAAAGAAAAGAAAAGAAAAGACAAGAAAAAGAGCTTGCTAGGCCTATTGTAACGTGATATATGAGGCCTCGTCTCAGCTTTGCTTCTTAGAAGAAGCAAAGCATGCCTACAAACAGCAACAACAATAACAACAACAACAACAAAAAAACAAAATTGCTATGATGTGATGTGTGAGGCTTTTTACTAGAGAAGGCCATACTCAGCCATGTTCACTCGTGAATAAACATGAAAAAATATATATATATATATATATATAGTTGGGCCACAATGAGCCTTTGGTGAGCTAGCCCATTGTGGTCCTGTATGGGCCTTAGACGGGCCGGCCTGGCCCATGATTTTTCGTGGGCCATACCGGGCTGGCCCATGGGCCAACATACAATGGAGCCCACTAGTATTTATGGGCCAGGCCGGGCCTTAAACAGTGCTGGACCGTGCCGACCCAGCCCATCACTGTAGCAGAATGGGCCCGGGCCAGCCCACGGCCCATTGTTGCATCTCTACTACCCACATCTTGAAAATTGACAAGCAGAATATGTACAAAGCACATTCAACATATAATCAAGTTACGTATTTGCATAGCGTTTATGAACTCACCTTTAATCCTGCACAACCTACTATTCCTGTAACTACCGTGACGGCATCTGGGTGTCGGGCAACCTGTGAGGAGAAAATAATAATCAAAATCTCCCGATGTAAAAGATGAATTGTATAGGCAGAGGGAAGATCTCTAGACTAGGTCACCTCAATCACGCCTTGCTCGCCAGGTATAATCTCAGGCTTTTCCTCAAGATCAGCTAAAGCCTCTTTTAGTTCGCCAACTAAAGCTTCATTTCTAACTGCAACTATTTGAGGCTTGAACCTCTTCACCTGTCAAAATGATAAGCTAAAATATGAATGAAAAATACATCAATTACTAAACCATCACATATGATGTGATGGATCATTATCGTGTGAGGTAGAGTAGGTTCACAATACCTGATCTACAAGAAGAGTTACATTTGAACCAGCTGCAAGTCCAATTACTCTGAATTTATCTGGATTCTCCGCTACTATATCCAATGTCTGAAAAACAACAATGCACACTAGTTCTAAGCAAATTATAAAGAGAGTGAAAACAAGCAAAAAATAAAAAGGGTTTGTTTAATCACACACATAAATAAACCATTTCATTTTTTCTTTACAAACAAAACGGATCTCAATCTAGAAATCTGGGTCCAGGAAAATTCAAAATCCATCTCCAAACACAAGATAAAGATCAAACTCCAAAAACGGGTAGCTCTGACTTAAGAAGAGAACATACTTTCCGGAGTTGTAGACAGACTTGCGAAAGAAAATTCCAGTTCATCTATTGTTGCTTATGCAAACTCCTGAGTTCTTGTTCATTAGTTCTCAACTTTCACTACTAGTTTAGCAGAATCCCTTTTCCATAGTGAAATTTCGATGCGGTACAGCAGTCTGTGCAATGGTTATCTTAATTCATAAAGCTTTTTTTTTTTTTTAATTTTCCTTTATCAGCTTTGATTTGTCTCATAAAGTTATAAAAAAGCAACATGATGTAAAAACAGCATCCAGATTGGTCCTTAAGAGAAAACGTAGTCTTTTTTTCATTCATTTCCCCTTCTTATAGTTATACCTGTGTTCCTATAGAACCAGTAGATCCCAGAATAGATATGGGCTTTGGGCCATCCCAAGAATTGCGACCAGGCCCCTCTGGAACAGCTCGTCCTGGCCAGGCCGGAGGAGGCGGCTGCACCGAACAATGAACCCTTCTCCAGGATGCTGCTCTGCAGTCCTTTCTCTGCAAAGCGATCCGACCTAAAGGAAACAAAGAAATAACCAAATAGCATAATTTGAAGCTGTTTAACACAAACAGTGTAAGTGGATTATGGTCAATTAAATAGGCATAATAAATTGGGATCTCTAATACGTCAAACATCAGGAAAAAAAAATGATAATTCACTAATAAATAGAGAATAATTTGGGACATAAAATAGAACAGAACATCAGAAAGTAGTAGCCCGACTGAGGTTCAAAAACATAATAAGTGAACAATGATCAAATGGGTATAAGAATTATCATAAAAGAATCCACCATAACCATTCTGCAACAAATGATGCTTAATTATGTGTGACAATTATTAATTAATGAGAACAATTTTCTCTAACAGCCCGTGGTAAGATTTAATTTATTACCACCAAAATCATTTCGTTCTTTGACAAAGCATTCTTTAATATAAACCCAAATTCTCCAACACAAAATTAAAAAACAAAAAAAAAAAGAAGTAACCTACTAAATTAAACTCTGTCCCATGTCAACTGAATTACCCAGAACCAAAAAAGATCCCAGAAAAAAAAAAAAACAAAACATCTTCATTTCTCTAGGAAATTCCCAGGAAACAAACAGATAAAAGAAGTTAAACCTGGGAGCAGCTTAGGGTGGAGGGTGGACTTGGTGGAGTCCAAGAAGGAAATGGCCTTCACTTCAGCTGGGGATAACAAGTTCAGAGCCATCCAAAAATCAGGGTCCAAACTTCACAAGAACAAAAAAGGCAACAAAAATGAGAGACACAAACAAAAAAGTTTTGCCTTTGTTTTTCCTTTCCAATAACTGGGGTGTCTTTGAAATGCACAAGCTTTGCAACAAAGAAATGGTGTTTTTAGGAAGATTTATTGTGTGTATTAGAGACTAATTAATAGAACATTTTTTTTGTGGCTTTGGATGTGGCAGAAAGTTTTGTAAATATTGGATGGCTTGGGAAACTGCAGAGAGTATGAAATAATAAGGACGAAGCCAAGGACGCGCAGTCAAATCAGCCAGACAGCCACTGAAAAAAGAAAAACAAAACCAAAAACAAAAAAGTTTTATTTCTTTACGTTAGATTCCAATTTCTAACGGTGCCAAAGGAACAGAACGACACGCCGTTTCTTTTTAAGCTATGTTATTTGTGATTTTGTTTTATAAGATGTTTGAAATGGTAATTAAAACTATTGATTAGAAGTGTAAATATTATGGTAATTAGAACTATTAATTAAAAATGTAAATATTATAGCACGTGAAATTTTTATGTTATAGTAATTTTTTTTTATTATAACATATAATAGCTTTATATTTTTTCTAACTAAAAAATTAGTTGAAACCAACTAATACTAAACAAGTTATTAAGAAAAGAGAGTGAAAAAATAGGCAAATTCTCTCGTGGGAACTGAAAAAATATGTCTTAATAAGTACCGGTCTTTTTTTCAGTTGTTGGACATGAAAAAAAAAAAAGAGAGGCTAAATTAACCGTTTTTAAAACATGCAATGTTGGTAAAGATTTCACCGGAAAAGTCCTTAAAAAATCCATAAGCTAAATCACACATTTTTTATGAACAAGATAATTTCTTGGGAGAAAATAAAATAGAAAATTGCAGAATTTTCTTTACTCATTTTGAAGACCTGACGTGATAGTGAGATAACTAAGGGAATTTTTTTTTTATGCATCAGTTGATGATTGGTTTTTTTTTTTCCGATATAATTGATGATTAGTTTGAGTCATTATAAAATATTTGTTGATTGATTGTAGTGTAGACGTTGTAGATGTGGATTCCTTACAAAAGCAATAACATTCATAAATAAATAAAAGTAACTCCTTAATTAAAAAAAAAAAACCCAAACTACACTTATATATTCCTTTTCTTCCAAGTTTAGTTCATCATTCAATTTAGATTTATTTAAAATGTATGTTTAGCCTTTTTACTACAAAGTTTTTATAGAAGGTGTATCGAGGTTGATATTTTGTAAACTATAAGAAATACTTTTTGGTGTTTAGCATGGTGATTAAAACTATTAGTTAGAACTGAAAATACTGTAACATGTAAGAGCTTTATACTGTAGCAACTTTTTTGTTATTACTATAGCATGTAGGAGCTTTACATTATTTTTAATTGAAACGTTGATTAGAACTAACTAATACCAAACAAACTGTAAATTTTCAACACAATGCTAACTATCATGAGTATATGTTGTTTTGATACTCTCATGACCAAAATATTGCTTTATTCACAAGATAAGTAAAGAGAAAAATCTAATTTTTCTATGCTTTACTCAAAACTTTTTTTTTGTTTCACTAGCAAAAACAAACGTTCCTTTCTTTGCTGTAATTTTCAATTATCATCTCATAAGTTTTGAGGACAACAACGGTGCTATTTTAATTTAATTATCATTTTTTTAATTGTGATATAATTTTTTAATCTTTTCTTGACTAACACCTACCCTTGTTAGTGTTTTTTTTATTATTATTTTTTATAAACCTACCCTTCTTAGTTTGACCGTTGACAGAAGCCAGATCCTAATAATAAGCAGCTCGCCGTAATTGACCTTTGATACATTAATATGTCAACCGGACGACACGCCGCTTCTATTACGCTGATATAACTTTTTTTTTTTTTTTGAGGAAATATATAATATGTATTTCCACTAGCTCATTGGTTAGAAATTAGAATTATGAAGCTTTGATTCTTTCACAATACGTCGAAAATGTTTCCTCATTAAAAAAAAAACAAAAAACAAAAAACAAAAACAAAAATTATCCAAACTTTTCATTTGTTGCTAATTGTAATATTTTGACTCCTAAAAAGAAGAAGAAAAGAAGTGTTCCTTTTCGGCCGTATTTGGTAATTATTATCCTCAATATAGGTTTCAAGAAATTTGCACATTTTTATTATTTTGTGTACTTTTAGACTGGATCCTGTTGTTTTGTTAATAATAGGTTATAACTCTATAGGGTTAGATAGGAGAGTACAACTTACTTATATGATCAAAATCCTAAATTTAAATGACATGGAAAATATGTATTGCTCTATTTTATTTGATATTAGTGTTCTTCTTTTTTTTTTTTGTTTTGATACAAGAGGCTGGAGAATGCTATCATATTTGAATGGAGCTAAACGTGACTAGAATCTTCAACCTGATAGAAGGACTTACAACCAATTAAGCTACCATTATTTGTCATATTGGTGTTCTTCCTTAATTTGACGAAAACCTACCTCTTCCGTGACGGGACTGTCACCTACCAAGTTAGAACCTTATAATAAATAGCTTACCTTGTTTGACCTTCAATATATATTTTAAATGGAATTTAATATGTTTTTTGGAGCGACCTTAGAGGTCAACTATGGTTATCTCAATGAAGAGAAAAATCATATACGTTAACAAGAATGATTAGTACTAAACACGATGTTATTACCCAAATTAAGAATATTATTAAAAGCATTTTTTTCCCTTTATTTTCTTTTTCCTTCCCGAAAATTTATTTATCATTGGAAGTCAAAATAAGCACGCTTAAGTTGAAGACGTCACGAATATAAAAATGAGTCCATTCAACAACCACTAAATTATCGTTTGCCTTGTATTCCAATCCACCACGTGGAATGCAACCTTTTTAATAAACCTTGCATTTAGGTGAAGAGCAATTTGAACATTTTTTATAATTTTAACTATTTTTTGATTTAAATTTTGTAAAAAAACTTTGTAAAAATATAGTCAAAATCATTGTTAAAAAAAAAAAAAAAAAAAAAAAACCCTCTTGCCAAATCCACTTAAATAAATGACATGCGACCGTTGAAGTTTTGGGCTCATCTGATGTCACTTGTTATTGATTACAAGAATAGGAAAGCTTTAGTAACCGCTCTATAAACAATCACACAACAAATGTGAGACATTTATTAATAAAAATTGTCTCGTTGTAAGAATATTGCTACAATAATCACATAATTGTTAAAATTTGCATCTTTTCTTGTTAGGTTCTTTTTTATGATTACATAATTAAAGTTCTTATTTTCAATAATTTCTCAATAAAAGACCTTATTTTGATTTCATTCTTACGAATAGAAAAAGATGATAAAACAGCATAACATTACTACCCTTAAGTAGTTTATGAAAAATATTTTATAGATCTAAAAATGTAAAAATCCCTAAAATCAAACATCAAAATTTAAAAAAGATCTTGAGTTTTATTTCATTTTTCAAAATCCTAAAATATTTTTTAAATTTCTCTCTAGAAAGAATATATTTCATAAAAAAATTCAATTTAATAGGGGTATTTTTGTCTTTTTTTTGTTCTTTTTTGTCAACAAAGTCTATGAGGGATAAAATTAAAAAAAAGTTTTTAAATTTAAATGATATCTTTGTACTTAAATAAAATAGAAGAATAAATTAAGAAATAATTAAAATTAATAGGTATAATTATGTAATTAGCACCTTCTCATGCATATATGTATATATATATATATATATAATAGTTTCTTTAAATATTGTGTACTTATTATCTAATATCCATATTAATATACATAAATAGTTTCTTACTTGCTATAATTATATAATTTTTGGTACTGTATCTGTATCAACGAGATTATATTCCTTAACTTCTGAATTTTATTTCCCCTAAAAAAACATGAATTCTATCAAATTATTTCAAATTGGTTTTCAGAGTTTTCCATTTTTCTTTCAAAATTTGCTCTTTTTATTTCTCTCTAACATCCTACTAGTTATTGGCTTGTTGCACGTTGAGTTGGGTTAAGAAAATAAAATAAACCACCTTTCATTATATGATCCATAGCTTAATCCACAACAAAAATATTTTCTCAATTAACTATATCTTTGTGATAATGATTGGTAGCCCAATACGCAATCAACATAAAATAACAACTTATGATCAATAGTCTAATGCGTAATGAAAAACTCAAATCCGTATCACAAAATGCAAAGAGGGTGTTTGACAACTTAGAGGGAACTCGTATTTATAACTTATGGAAAATATAAAGCTCTCATATAAATATTATAATATAAAATTTTCACGTGTTATAATAATATTTATAATTTTAATTTACAATTTTAACTATATTCCTGAACACTCCCAAAGTATGAATTCGGTGCAAAATAGAAGATTGCATTAGAGGTGAGTGGTGTGGAAAACAAAAATGGAGGGTCTCGTTTATGAATACTATTTTGGACACCCTTTTGAATTAATAACCATTTTTTAATACCATTTTGGACACCCTTTTGAATTAATTATGGTTTTTAAGTAAATGACATTTTTATCCTTCCTGACATTATCAAAAACTCTACAATTTTGTAATCTGGATGATAAGATTCTGCCAACAACCATCATCCCTAAGTTGTACAAAATGTAGTTAAGCAAAACAAAACAAAACAAAAAATAAAGACAAAACAAAAAACGTACATTGGTGGGCTGGGATGGATAACGTAGAAGATGCTGATATGAGAAAAGGACAATATTGTTCGTGAGTCATGCACCAAAAAAAAAAAGACCCTTTTTTTTATTGACTTTGTAGTGTTTAATTGGACCAATTTTCTTGTTAATCTCCTAGGGAGTGACGGTCACTTTCAACCAGTTTCATTTATGGTATCTTATCATTATGGTCTCAAAAAAGATCCACCACCACTCTAAGTTGGCCTAATTTGAAATGCAAATAAGAAATGCTAATCCCAAGATGCCACTAAACCATGTCATTGTCGGTGCTTCAAAAATAAAAAAATAAAAGGCCGTGGTACTCACATAAACAGTTACAAGCTCACAAGTCACAACAAGGACATGCTCTTAACTTTACACTTCCTTTGTTAGAAATAATGATGGGAAGAGTTAAAAGCAGATGAATGTGAACGATGAAAAAGATTATAGTATTTTTAAAAAAAAATTTTTGGTAAAAGGAAAAGAAAGTTAAGAGAGCAAATGGTAGTTATTTATCTAATTATTATTTTTTAATTAATTTTTTTAAGGTAAATTAGTCTTTTTAATTTAAATATAATAACTTTGTTGAATTTTTTTATCGATAAAAGGATCTAAAGTGATGAGTTAAGGAAGACTTTTTCCTTTCACGTCTCCTCTTTTTTCTCCAACCAAACAATAACCCAATATCAAGATCTATTGTCAATTAAAGACCGTAGTGCTCTCATAAACAGTTATAAGCTCACAATCAAAAGGCATGCTACTTTACAATCCGTTTAGTAGATGGAAGGAGGTAGAAAATTACAATTATTTTTTATATTATTTGGTATAAAAGGGAAAGAGAGTTGAGAATATAGATGATGATTATCTGTCTAATCATCATATTGTTTATTTATTATTTTTCATTAAATCCTTTTGAGGTAAAACAATCCTTTTAATTTAAATGTGATAGATTTATTAAATCCTTCTACTAAATGAAAGGATCTAAAGTAATGCCCTTAAAGGGTGATTGTCTCCCTTTGTGTCTCTAGTCTCCTCTCCTCTCTCCAATAAATAATAAATAATAGATTAATCCTCTCACTTCACCACTCTCCCTCACTCCTCTCCCTCCCCTCTTATTATATGTTGGTTTTGGATCTCCGCATATCTGGAGCTTTTCCTATTTAGGAGGTAATAGTATCTCCAATAATGCAATGCTAAAATTGATGTTTCAATGACAAATTTGGTATTTGAGTCATGAGGATTTTGTTAATTTTTATAAATTATTGAAATTGTCTTAACTTTAAGATTATTGAAATAACCAAATAGAAGAAAATAAAAGAAAAAATTAAATTAAATTTAAAAATGCTAATTAAATATGCTAAAAATGTTAGAAATTATGATTTTATTAAAATTAATTCAATTTCATTTAATTAAATAAATTATCACAATTATTCATATTAAGTTGATGATTGAATTCCCTAATATTTTATGCACTCTTTCGAGTTATATACAAAATAACTTAAGCATAAAAACGCACTATATCTTTTATGTGAATTGCCATTTTTAATGTCAACCATCACGTTTAGCATATCACAAATTTGACATTTGATTTCTATTGATCGATAGATTGGCTTTTTTACTTTAATAATTACCACATCTATGCTAGGTTGTATGTGCTCTTGCTAGGGTAGATTAATTTTAGTTGATCGGGATCATACATCAACTGTAGTGGTTTCCTATAACAAGTTATTAATGAGCTCTATTTTGGTTATTGAGTGGGTCTTTTCCCTCTGAGTCTCAATGTTGTCTTTTGTTCATGTGCTTCATTCTATTTTCACTGATGGTTCTAGTCCTTGCCCAAGGATCTTTTGTGCCTTCAGCGGGCGGTCTTATGTAACTTTATTTTTACTTTTTTTTTTTGAAAATGAAAATTGCATTCTAAATTAGAAGATTACAAATACCAATTCAGACGCGAAAGATCATAACACAATTAACGACTCAACCTCGACAACAAATCGGAACCACTAGCAAAATCGATTAAAAAATCGCAAAACATTTGCCGAATTCTAACATGTGGAAATAGAAAAGGCATACTACTAATCGAGCACACACGCTATTATAAGTGATGGATAACTCCGATCAGAAAGATGGAGAAACTAAGGACATCATAGTCTAACCCTACACCAGAGGGTGGAGAAATCACCTCAGTTATTACAATAAAAAAGCATAACAAAACCACACTCGACAGTAATGTCAACGCTGTTGTTTAACAGAAACAAAACCAAAAACAAAAAGTTAGACCAAGTGACAATACCATCTCCGATGACAATTCGACGAGGGCTCTTGGAGAGGAAAACCACGGCCAAACCCATAATCTAAAAAGGAGCAAAGAAACAATCACAACAACCACGAGGAGAAACCTCCATCTGCTGCTACCTGCCGCTGCTAGAGTAGGAAGAGAGCCACTCTAGCCCTTTGAACCCACACATAGAGGCGGCACACTAAAAGAAAACAATGCAAAACCATAGCAGAGGGAAGAGAGAAAGTCGCTTTTGCATAAAGCTTACTAATACTAATTCTTGCTTTTATTTTTATTTTTTTTATTTGTACTATTTTTAGTTAAATAAAGTTTCATTATATTCATAAAAAATTAAAAGTTTAGTTTTACAAGTTTTAAGATTTAAAATTTACTACAAATTGCAAATATGTTATTTTCAAACAGCATTAAGCATGAAAGCAAAAAAAAAAAAAAAACAACAAATATGTTATTTTCTCATTTTTTATAATAAATAGGATTATTTTTATATTTGCCCTCTGAATTATGTCACTTTGTTCCTCGACTTTTAAAACATATCACTTAATCCCTTTAAACTTTTTCATTAGCAAGTATTCTCCTTCCATCTAACTCCCTTAGTTTTTGGATTATTTTTTGTGAAAAAATTTACATTTCCTCCTAAACTACATCACTTATGTTATTTTACCCCCTGATTTTCAAAATATGTTACTATGTCCCTTTATTATTATTTTCTTGTTTAAAATAACCTCCTTTGTTTGATTTTTTTTCTTCTAACTTTATAGGATCTCTGCATCAAAATAATCCATATACTCACAACTTGCATATGAATATTGTTTACAACATGCCATTCAAATACAAATACAAAGACAAAAATTCAAGAGGGAGTTCTTGACTAGAAATTAAAATAATGTGTTCTTAAAAAAAAAAAAAACTTCAAGAGCTCTATTCTTTTAAAGAATTTTGTGGGGTTTTTTTTTTTTTTTTTTTTCTCTTTAAGCTCTTTTATATGATTGGAATAACTTATTGTAAAAAATAATACTTTTTCCTTGAACTTTTTTTTCCTAAATATATTTTTCCCCTTAAACTCTTTTTTATATATAGGTTTTTCCCTCCTCAAAAGTAAAAGCAAAAACATTGACTTATAAAGCTGAACAAACTTAAACGGAAGGAGGTTATTTGTTGACAGAAAAAAAAGGGGGAGACATAGTGATAGTCGGAGGAGTAAAACAGCATAAGTGACATAGTTTGGGGAAAAATATATAAATATTTTGCAAAAAAAAACCATCCAAAAACTAACAGAGTTAGATGGAAGGGGGAAACTTGCTACCAGAATAAAGTTTAAGAGGATTAGGTAGTACATTTTAAAAGTCAAGGGGCAAAGCGACATAAGTGACATAGTTCAAGGGTAATTTTTTCTAAAGATAGTCATGTTGTTTGGCTCAATTTTTTCTATTCATGAGAATGAAATTGAAATAAGTTTTAAAATTTTAAAGATAACTTTATAGTTTTTAAAAATAAAATAATAAATTAAAAATTAATAAAAATTAAGAGATACAATTTTATAATTAATCCGTGAAAATAATCCTAACAAATGACATTTGTATTGGACTACGTCTAATAATTATAGTTGCGGACTCGAAAGATGTACGGAAAAGACAATTTTCTTTTCTGGGAGTGTTAAAGGAGAGTAGACCAACAAATAGTGTAGTATCAAAAAAACTGTGCACTTTTTTCCAGCCTAGGTCTCCCATGAGAAACTGATGTTAACACCCCATGTTTCATTCCGCGTGCTTCCATTTGTCCCCGGAAAAATCCTTTTCACTT
This sequence comes from Artocarpus heterophyllus, assembly GCA_025403435.1. Lineage (NCBI taxonomy): Eukaryota > Viridiplantae > Streptophyta > Magnoliopsida > Rosales > Moraceae > Artocarpus > Artocarpus heterophyllus. The sequence continues at coordinate 6,817,455 of CM046346.1, read as the reverse complement.
CTTAGGGTTAGAATCTTATTGTTTACGAAATTATAAACCTCAATCTAATATATAATATAATTTTTAGACTAGATCTAATTATTTTATTAATAACAAAGTTATAACTCATAAGATTAAATAAAATTACTCTTATCTTTGTCCATTTTTAATCCCACTCTTATGCATCAACTTTTGATAGGCTGTTTGTTAATGGAATGAGCCAACTTATTGGACTCAGAGTCTACATAATAGCCCGAATACATGTTTGTTTAGAACAAAATTCAAATCTATAAAATCACATCAAATTGATTCGGAGTCCCTTTTTTAGAGTTCTCTCTCATTCTTAAATTCTGATTATTCAAATTCAAATGGTACAACAAATATTACCTTTTTTCAAATTTTTCTCTATTATACTTGAGAAAAAAATATCTAAACTTTTTTTATTAACATCCGATTGAGAGGATGCTTTTTTCATCGCGTTCATAATGAAAAAAAAAGAGAATAAATCAAGATCAATAATGCATATTTTTTAATATCATGAATATTAAAGTTTTGTTAGATTTGTTAGTAATTTAAAAAAAATTTCCACAATCAACTTAAACGCAAATTTCAATTTTATTCTCTATTCAAATTAATACTTTAATTGAATATCTTTATATCAACTACAATTCAAAAACATATAAATCAAATCAAAATATTCCAAATAACACAATTCGAATATGTTTACCAAGCAGGCCTACTATTTTCAACTCTTCTAAAAAAAATAGAATCCAAAGGCACATGTCAAATTAAGATGGGTGGATTTTGAGTAGGAATTATTACACATGGCATTTTCCACTCCAAAAAGATCTTTTATTTATTATTTTCTATATGAAGTGTTCAATAATTGGAGAAACCAAAACCAATAAGATACATCGCTTTTTTTTTTTTGGCTGATAGTTTGCAATCAGCAAATTATGAGGTTTATCTTATGAAGGCTAAGCCCAACAGGCGTTACTGAGTTCTTAAGAGTCAGAACAGAGACAGACAGACTTTTATATCGAGTTGATACATCATGCACTCATCCACTAACACCATATTAAATCGCTGTCTGAGTATTTCCATGTCAAACGGTTGAAAATGCAGCACAGAACTCATCTGCGCTTTTTGAGAGAGAGACAATTCCCCGGTAGCCATCATAAAATGTAAGACCTAGAAAAAAAGGCGAAACACGTGTTATACATGATTATATAATAATATGCATAAATATATGACTAAAAAACAATGCAACAAAAGCTGATAAAAAGAAAGTGGAAATGTGCGTTTTTATGCAATAATGCTAAATACTAATAAATAATAGCAAAAGAACAATAAAAGGAGCGCACTTCAGGAACCTTGATTTCAACGTGTTGAAAGAAATAACCAAGAACCCTTCTGCCGGCAAGAAGCCATTAGTTGAGTTCTTTCATTGTGCACCAAGAATGACGTGGGAATATAAAATTAAGCTACGATTTGACAAATCGATTCGAACCAATAACAATATAAAGCTGGTATAATGTAAAACTCTTAGATGCTTTATTATAAATCTCTCACATGCCATTGTTTTTTAACCAAAATTTTCAGTGCAAACCAATTTACCAAACACCTTACAAGCATAGAGAAAAAGGATTCACATTGTATGGATTTCAAAAGCAACAAAACTTGTTCAAATTTTTATTTAAAAGGCAATAAATTCCAAGAACAGGGTACACACTCCTCTAATAGCTCATTTGGGAACATAAGTTTGAACCGAAGTTCTGGTTTAAACCAATTTCACTGTACAGTGTCTATATCAATAGTCACTTGACAATACTAAAATATTCTTGGTCAAGCTATGAATGTAAGTGACATAAAAATACCTCAAGCTCTGATGTTTTCTCGGATCACCCATATATTTCATCTTTAGCTTCTTGTATCTCACTTGAGCTTAGTCCCGAGTTCCCACCATTCATTTCGTCTGCACCCCCAGATTCAGCTATTTTGGTGACCCTCTGCAACTCATCGGTCACACCTGCTGAGCTTGCTTCCAACTGGCCATCATCTGAAGGCTCTTTTTGTGCTGAAGGTTTTGGCCTTCGGATGGCTTCAGCGGCTTCCGGCATTTGAACTGGGGGTGGCTGGGGAGGAACCCATGCACGCTTAACTGGGACCTCGGTGGTCACGGCACCGTAAGACCCTGATTTGGATTCGTCTTCATTTTCAATCTCAGTGATTCTTGCATTTTTCCGTTGCCACCAAGGCGCTGAATTATCCCCATTTGAAGAGTAGTTAAGACCATTCTCTTGCACAATGGAATACATGCCTTCACTGCTCGTTTGAGAGTGTGTTACCTGGCTTGAATAGTTCTGGGCCTGACCAGCCTCCCAAGGCTACTCAAGAAGACAGAAGCACACAGCTTAGTTCGGTTCAAATTTAAACTTAGATTTCTTTTCTTTATTTGATTAGAAGTTCTACCTTATGGAAAACAAACGAAATAAGATTTATGTATTATTATTGTTTTTGTGGGGAACAAAAAGAAAAATCCCAAAGAATAAAAGCCAACCTTAGCTCTCGGAGCAAACCGAGGGTTTGATGGTTGCTGTTTAGGGTTTGAAGGTAAATCATCAATCTCCTGCAAAGGAAACCGGAATGACAGAGTTGGCATGAACTCAAAATAAGCTTATCTGTATTGAATCTAGCCACAGGTTACCCTAACATTGGGAGGTTTCTCCCCTCTTTGGACCATGGCCATAATCTGCATCAGGACAAAAAGTGAAATGAGTAGAAGCCACACAAAACCGTAACAGGAAAACTGAATTGCAAATCAGTTATAAAACGTCTCTGGCTGTAAATTCACATCATCCATAAAAACATAAATCCAATATACCACTACTGCTATAGAACATTTGCGAACTTATTACTATCTGGAACAACAAAGACATTATCGACTCATATGACGAGAGATTTTGTTCCAAGTCCGGCGTAATAATTGAAGTAACAGGATTATAAATTATAGGCATGTGACCAATCCTTAAAAGACTCATAACAGTGTAGTTCTTGTGACTAACATAAAGAAGATAAAAAATCCAACCTCTCAAACAACCTAGCATAGTAATATCTAATAACTCTTCAGGAAAGATTTTCAGGTAATAAAAAGAACAAGAAAAGTACGTACTTCCATATAAGACTTTCGGTGAGGTGCAACTAATGGTTCGGCAGCCGCTGGAGGTGAGGCAGATCTAACTGTACAGGAAAGTAGTAGCAATTGTCGAAACATGATAATCATTTCCAGTATCAAATAGTAGAGAATTCACAGTTCATTAAAGAACAACAACCTGTGCGTGAGTCGGAGTCTGCTTTGCCATTGGCATATGGTCTCCGTCAAATATTTTTTCAGTCGGTAAAATACTAACAATTGAACAAGGAAAACAGGCTGTGACTACTTTGAATATCACGAGAAGCTTAAACCTACTTTGAACTAACCTTTGAATATATGACATTGAATTGATGATCTTCTTGATCAATAAGAGAGTTTCTCCTAAGGGCATTTGTTTGGCCTAAATAATTAGCCCAGGAAAAAAAAAAATCCATACAACATATATATAGATTCTGTGGAAAAGAAGTTTCAAATATGTAACGATACAACACTAGATCAAGAACCAAAATACGTGGAACATAATACATAAATCACAATTCTTCATGGGTTATAACACCGATCATACCCATTTGTTTGACAATATCATAAAGTAATTTCTTTGTACCTTCCAATTTCCGTATGGAATTACTCATTGACTTCATTTCTTGCACTTGCACATCCAACATATTCATAAGCTCTCCAAACTATCTCCTCTCTGAAACACAGTACAAAGTAAGATGCTTTACTCATCAAAGTCATGAGGAAAAGGAACTAATAAAAAGAACAGAATTTTTATATTTCTGAATTGAATGAATTTACAAGGCTGTACCAGCCAATATATACACGATATTATCCCTAAAAGGGAGGAAACAAATCCTAACAAATAGGAACAAACATAGAATAAAATCCCTAAACTTTAGGATATGAATGTTATCTACAATTTAGCACTAATCAGCCCATAAACCATGGAAATTCCTGATTTTTCTAAATTCCTGATTTTTCTCCTGATTTTTCTACACTCCCCCTCAAGCTGGTGAATATACATCTTTCATTCCCAGCTTGCCAATGATTTCTTGGAACATTTTGCTGTTAAGTCCCTTTGTGAGAATATCTGCTAACTGGCCCCCTGTGGGAACATATGGAGTGCAAATTAAACCACTCTCCAACTTTTCTTTGATGAAATGTCTGTCTACCTCGATGTGTTTTGTCCGGTCATGTTGCACTGGATTATGTGCAATGCTAATGGCTGATTTGTTATCACAGTAAAGTCTCATGGGTCTACTCCATTTGATCTTCAAATCTTCTAAAATGATTTTCACCCACAACAACTCACATATTCCTTGTGCCATTGCTCTAAATTCTGCTTCTGCGCTTGACCGAGCCACCACATTCTGTTTCTTGCTCCGCCATGATATTAGATTTCCTCCGAGGAACGTACAATACCCGGAGGTTGATCTACGGTCCACAAAAGATCCTGCATAGTCTGCGTCTGTGTAGGCTTCAAGAATGATTTCTGAGTTCCGTTTGAACATTATTCCTTTTCCGACATGTGCTTTTAAGTAATGCAATATCCTGTACACTGCCTGTAGATGAATTTCCTTAGGATTATGCATGAACTGACTGACAACACTAACTGAGTAAGCTATGTCTGGTCGCGTGTGTGCAAGGTAAATGAGTTTCCCAACAAGTCGTTGGTACAACTCTCTATCCACCTCTTTATCTTCTGATGCTTCTCCAAGTCTGTGATTCTGCTCGATTGGGGTTGCAACAGGTTTGCTTGCCGACATGCCAGTTTCTTTAAGGAGATCAGTGATGTACTTTTGCTGAGAGATTAAGATTCCCTGTTTGGAGTGAGCTACTTCGATCCCTAAGAAATACTTCAATCTTCCCAGATCTTTTATCTCGAACTCCTTGATCAGGCACTGCTTCAATACTTGTTTTTCTTTCTCATCATTTCCAGTCACAATTATATCATCCACATAGACTATTAAGGCTGTGACTCCCCCTGAGGCCGAATGTTTAATGAAGAGTGTGTGATCTCCTTGACTTTGTTTATAACCAATTGCCAACATTACTTTGGTGAATCTTCCAAACCAAGCACGTGGAGATTGCTTTAAACCATACAAAGCCTTTTTTAAACGGCAAACCTTGTGTTTATCTGTTCCACTAAACCCCGGTGGAATACTCATGTAAATTTCTTCTTCTAGTTCCCCATGAAGAAACGCATTCTTCACATCATATTGCTGTAACTCCCAATTAAAATTAGCAGCTAGTGACAATAAAATTCGCACAGTGTTCATTTTTGCTACAGGTGCAAAGGTCTCCTGATAATCTACCCCGTACGTCTGAGTATAGCCCTTGGCAACAAGTCTTGCTTTGTAGCGTTCTAACGACCCATCTGCCTTAAACTTCAATGCAAACACCCACTTACATCCTACTGCCTTTTTTCCTTTTGGCAAATCAACCAATTCCCAAGTCTCATTTTTTTCCAGCGCATCCATCTCTGCCATCATAGCACTCCTCCATTCTTCCTTAGATAATGCCTCAGATAAAGTGTTGGGAATAGGGATTTTGCTTAGTGTTGAAAGGAAGCTCTTATGGTTTGGTGAGAATTTTTGAAAGGATACAAAGTGAGATAAGGGATATAGTGGTCGCTTGGTACACTCTCGGGTTCCTTTTCTCACTGCTATGGGCAAGTCGGTTTCAGATGTAAGAGGTGAGTTAGGTTCAAAAATTACTACCTCATTTCCAGGAGTCGGATTGGTGGATTGAACTTGCCTTAGTGCTTGAGTTGAATCCTGCTTCCTTGCATACACTTGGTCAAACCGAAAATGATCAAAAATCTTATTGTTCCCTTGTTGTGATTCGGATGAACTAGGATGTTCAGATGGAGTGGGTGACTCAGGTGTTTCAGATTTTTTTGAGTTCAATGACTCGGGAGATGGCTCGGGAGACTCGGGAGATGGCTCGGGAGATGATTTGGGGTACAAATGTGGATGTGGCGTGGTGGATGTATCAAGAGATGGCAATAAGAAATCCTTATCTTCCATTGTTGATATCTCCCCCTGAAGATAAGGTGTGGTGAAGTATGGTTTCCCCTCGACAAAAGTGACATCAACAGAGACATATAATTTCTTGGAGGGAGGATGGTAACACTTGTACCCTTTTTGAGTGGCTGAGTATCCTATAAATACACACTTGATGGCCCTAGGATCCAATTTCCCCCGGTTATTGTTGTGAATATGAACGAAGGAAGTACACCCAAACACCCGAGGAATAAGGTTGAAGGAAGGGCGAAGATCGGGATAAAATTGGGAAAGAATTTCCATTGGACTCTTTGAATCTAGGACTCGAGAAGGAAGTCTATTTATGATATAAGCTGATGTAAGAACTGCCTCCCCCCAGTATTGTTTTGGTACATTGTTTTGGAACAAGAGAGATCGAGTAGTGTTCAGAAGGTGGCGATTTTTTCGTTCGGCTACCCCGTTTTGTTGTGGAGTGTTGATGCAAGATGATTCATGTATAATTCCCTCTTTTTGAAAATAAGGAGACAGGACTTGATTGAAATAGTCTCGGGCATTATCAGATCGAAATTTCTTTATGTTTGTACCAAATTGATTTTGAACCATTTTGTGAAAATTAGGAAAGATGTGACTTACATCAGACTTATTTTTGAGTAAGAAAATCCAAGAGACCCTGGTACAATCGTCAATAAAGGTCACAAACCATCTTGTTCCCGAAATGTTTGGAATAGCTGAAGGCCCCCATATGTCACTATGAATTAAAAAGAAAGGAGAAGAACACCTTTTATTGCTGATAGGGAAAGTTACACGGGTGTGCTTTGCATATTCACAAACATCACAATGAAAAGTTTGAACATCTAATCCATTAAACAATGAAGGAAACATTATTTTTAATGCTGAAAAAGAAGGATGACCTAGACGCAAATGATGTAACCAAATGACATCTTTATTGGATGATGAAAAAAACGAAGTGGATAAATTTGACTTGATCACTTTCGGTTGATTAGATGTATTCAAGTAATAGAGTCCGTTATACTCTTCAGCAAGTCCAATCCTCTTCTCCGAACCCTTGGCCTGAAATTCACAATAAGATGGGTGAAATGTAACATGACAAAGTAAGTCCCGTGTAAGTTTTTGTATGGATACAAGGTTAGTAGATAATTGAGGGACATGAAGGACATCTTTAAGGACCAGACTAGGGGTAACTTGAACATCTCCTATTCCTGCTACTGTGGTTGTTGTACCATCAGCTACTGTTATTTTTCTATTGCTTGGACATGGTGTGTAGGTTCTAAATTGGTTTGAAGTATTTGTCATATGGTCTGTGGCACCGGAGTCAAGAATCCAAGAATTCCCAAACACTTTATTAGAGACATGTAATCCAAGAAAGGTTCGAGACTTACCTGAGAGTGCTAAGGAACAATGACTCTCGGTTGAAGGAGAAGGCTTTTCAAGAGACCCCAATAAGCTCCTTAATTTTTCAATTTCTTCAATGTTGAGTCCTCCAAGACTATGTTTCTGATCTTGAGAAGTCATATGAGCCTGTCCTTGAGCTTGTTTCTGCTGTCCTCCCTTAGTTCCCCACTCACGGTTGGATGTGGAAGGCTTCCCATGCAATTTCCAGCAACGATCTTTAGTGTGCCTTGGTTTTTTACAAAAAGTGCACCAAAGTTCATCTCGATTTACTCCTTTTGATGGTTCTGACTTGTTTTCAACAGCCGGTGGTCTTTCCAGGGTGAAGTTCCGGGTTTTAGTGCTGAGAAGGGCTGAACTATCGGTTTGTTGAGGTTCTAACATTATTCCTCTGCGACTTTCTTCAGCCCGGACCAAGGACACTGTCTCATTAAGAGATGGAACCTCAGGTTTGCCTAAAATCTGAATACGTACCTGATCGAAATCAGGATTTAATCCAGCCAAAAAATCGTACACTCGATCTCGTTCAATGAAATTCTTTACAGCAACAGCACACTCACTGCACTTCAGATTAATAGTCTGATAATAATCCAATTCTTGCCACTGATTCTGTAGAAAGTTAGCAAATTCTGTCACTGTTTTAGTCCCCTGTTTTGCAGCTGTTGTCTTGGTCTTGATTTCATAAATCAGTGCTGCATCATGAACCTTGGAATAGGTTTGATTTAAAGCGTCCCAGATTGCCTTTGCTGTAGGAAGAAACATGCAGGTGTCACTTATCTCTGGGTTCATAGAATTCCATAACCATGACATGATCATGGAATCCTCCTCATCCCAGATTTCGAAACCAGCCTCTCCTTCTTTCGGTCCAGTGCCCAACAAGTGTCCCAATTTTCCCTTGCCCTTCAAAAATGTCCGAACCAATTGAGACCACTTTAAATAGTTTCTGCCATTAAGCCGATATGCAGGTTGGATGTGCTGGAGTTCGTTGGAGTTCCGCTGTTTGCTATCATCTTCGACGGGCTGAACTGGGGTTTCACGAGGGGTGCTAGGTGTAGAGATAGTTGTCTTTGTCATGTTGAAAAAATGGCAATGAAGGCCAGAAAAGAAAAAAAAAACTGGTTGTAATGGCAATTAAGGCCTAAACCTAAAGAGAGGAAACTGTATACCCGAGAAAAGAAGAACCGAAAGGGTGGCAATGAAGGCCAAAAATTTAAATTCCCAGAAACCCTAACCTTGTAGCTCGGATACCATGATAAAAAGAACAGAATTTTTATATTTCTGAATTGAATGAATTTACAAGGCTGTACCAGCCAATATATACACGATATTATCCCTAAAAGGGAGTAAACAAATCCTAACAAATAGGAACAAACATAGAATAAAATCCCTAAACTTTAGGATATGAATGTTATCTACAATTTAGCACTAATCAGCCCATAAACCATGGAAATTCCTGATTTTTCTAAATTCCTGATTTTTCTAAATTCCTGATTTTTCTCCTGATTTTTCTACAGGAACTAATAAATATACAAGCTTTGAAGAATTAAAGACTAATTGCAGTGCATGATGAATTAGGCTAGAATATCTACTCCACCTTCATTCTTTGAATTCATCATTTCTTGGCTTGCTTTTGCCACATCAGCTGCTGCAGCTGCGGCTGCTTTTGCAGCAGCAGCTGCTTCCTCAGCTAAACTTGGTTTCAAATCTGTTTTCTTCACCGAGTCATTTTCTTCTTCTGAGGCAACCTTGCGGATCCAAGACTTCAATCTAGGAATAATAGCTTTCTAAAACAGGGAAAAAGGTGTGATCAGTTAACATCAGAATACCAAAAGTATTAGATAAAACGTCTGGTAGAATCAGCCAAAAGTGAATTTAGGTACAGAAAGCATGCAGTGCAATACACCACAAATTATGGCACTAGAGACGGATAAATTCTCAATACCTTAATTATTACAGCTGTCCCAGCCCCTGAAGAAGCCAAAAATCCTACAGCAAGAACAGCATGAGACCAGTGGAAGCGATAATGTGCAACGGAAGCCACAGGGGCAACAGCATTAGTAGGAGCAACTGCTGCAGGTTGCAGAGCTTGTGCTGGGGATTGTGTCTGAATGCCTGGTGTTGTCTTCTGTCCATTTGCTATGGTAAAGCAAAATATATAATAAATTAGTCTTCTATTTTTGTGATAGGTAAGGAAAATTTGGTAGACTCCAAAATCCCAGGTCAATAAATTACCTTGATTCCCTACACCAGCCTGTACAGTTGGAGGTGGGTCCTGCAGTTTCATGAGAGTATGACAAGTAGTACATATGATTACTTAAGAAGTGATAAATGATTAAAATCTCAGTTAAAATGAAAACGTCAAATATTCTTATAATTGAAAAGAAAAAGTTGCTTACAGGCACACGTCGAAAGGCTTCATCTATCTCCTCCTTCGTCAGGCCCTTCTTCTCAAGGAAAGATCGTCTGTATATAACCGGAGAGCCTCTGACTTTTGGGTGTGAAAGGAATTTCACTGCATTTTGTACTTGGTCCTCTCTCATCGGTTCTGAGTTCACAAACACTGATGTTGAAGAACTTTGTTTAGGAGCGTCCGCCTGGACATCCTGCTGATTCTCCGTTGTTGCTTGTGTAAGACCTGTTGTGGAAGTTAGGATTGTTACCTTAGACACATAACTCCGGTTTATAAACACTACATTAAACATTTATCTGTACAACATTCTAGAACGAGAAATAAATCACACTATGTACACTTATGACTATATAGTGAGATGTTTTGGACCGTAAATCTATGAATTTGACATTGCTAAATCAAGCAAAGCGTGGTGCAAATCAAAAAGTACCTCCATATTCTGAAAAGTGGGGTTTGACAATGGGTTTGAACCAATAATGGGAAAACTTCCTCTTCTCGATATTGATTCAAATAGATTAGATATTGGTCGCGTGTCATTGGTTATTAGTTTACTCAACTCAACAGTAGCTCAATTAGTCTGTTGATTTGAAATTTCAAGATTGTTTAGACGTCACAAACGATTAACTGATTTCTATCACTCAATCATTCAATTTGGCCTGTTTTCTAATTTACATTAATTATTACTAAAAATAAAATAAAAAAAGAAGACCAGGGAAATGAATATATCTCATTTTCTTCACCCCTTCCCATCTCAACAATAAGACTGTTCAGGTTCTATATAAAAGTCACAAATTGGTTCTGTGTATTTATCCCAAAAAAAAAAAAATTGTTCTATCTTGTATGTCAACATCTAAACTGAACTTATAGACAAGTCTCTAGACACTCAAAACGCCCAGAAAAAACATTTTTTTTTTAAAGCTTGCTTTTGATATTCTTCATGTCCAAAGAGAAAAAAAAATTTGTTTTATTTTCATTTAGCATTGGAACTAAACGGAAATTGAAAACCATACATTTTCTCATCAAAATCGCAAACTTTACGACCATTTTATAATCAAGAACTCAGATTTCTTTTCCAAAATACCAGCTTGGTTAGAGTCAATCCGCAACAACAATCTCTTGCATAACCAATTACTCAAGAAATTTTTTTATGCACTACTAAAATTGCCAATCAATACGCCTAATTTATCGAGAAAATGATAAAATAAATAAAAATCCAACTCAAGAAAAAAAAAACAAGAATCAAAATTGAGAAGCAAAAATTAAAAATTAGACAGAATGAGGAGAGAAAAAAAAAGAGAGAGAGATGAGACCTGGTTTGGGAGGATTTTCGTCGGAAGGTGGAGCTTGGGATTGAGTCGCCATACCTCAAACTGAACCAGAAAGAGCAATAAATAAATAATAAATAAATGAATCAGTTAATAAATAATAAGGAAAAGTGATTACGGAAGATGATGACAACGATGGATTTTGTGTGTCAGAGGCTGGTTTTGCGCATTTCGAAGTGGAAGAATGATAGCAGACGACGAACTGGATGATGATGATGCACCGTACCTGCTTCTGCCTGTATGTGATATCTCTCTCTTGAGACAGTGAGAGAGTTTCTTATGGGCCCATTTGAGCCCAAAGGCTTGGTTTCTCTCTCACCATCGGGTTTTCTTATGGGCCCATTTGAGCCCACCAACTGGCTGCGTTTTGGTTTGAGAAATTTACATAATATGCCACACTTGACTCTCTGTTTTTGTCATAAAAACCAAAACTTAAAAAGTTTTTATGCCACAATTTTTTAGGTGCCTCAGATTTTAACATTTTTCAAAAAAAAAAAAAAAAAAAACCCTCTCCTTTCACTCTGACTTTGATTCTCTCTCTTTTTCTCACACTCTCTCTTCCTCTTCTTTCATCTCTTTCCACTCCGTTTGTTATCAGGCATCACGATGGAGCTGTGGCAAAGATCGAGATCTTCCACAACGACAATGACAGGTCAGTGATCTGTAAACGGTAATGCAGTTCTGACAGGGGAAATTTTGAGATCGAGTTCGGCTAGATCTGGAACGTTGACGGGAAGCTCGGAACCCATAGCGACGTCGACGTTGTTCTTACCAGGCTTAATCGCATCGTCAAGGATGGCGATGACCATCACATAGGGCGTCGTCGCAATCCTTATCTGCATCCTCGATTCAAGCCCCTTTGTCGAGATGAAGTTGATCTAATTCATCTATGTCGCTTAACATGAGGAGGGGCATTGATCAAACCATACCGCCGCTGCAATCAACTAGGTCCTAATTTGCTCCACAATTCAAGCCTCTAGATTTTCTTCTTTTTTTCTTTCCTTCTTTGTTTTTTCTCTCTCTAAAGAGCTTCTCTCTCCTTCTCTCTCTTTCCTATCTTGCTTTAAACGAAAAATTATGAACTTGAATCAAAGTTTTGGTTTTATTCATTATAAACATTTCATTTCTCGATCATAATTCATTACAAATTGATAAACATGATCTTAGTTAAATCAAATTTTTGGTTTTTATTGATGCCTGAGATCGGCACAACACCGCGTGCCAGGGTGCACGTTGGTCAAGTTCCCTGTTTTGCCTCCTGTTCTGCCTGGCTCCGTCTAGTCTGGTCAAATCTACAAAAAGAAAGAAGGCCTTGGAGTAAAAGGACACAAGTTTGGTGCCTTCCAAGGGCACTCCAACGCTCAAGTTAGTGTTTTGACCAGGAAGAGCTAAAGGAGAAGCAAAGTAGGCAAGAGAAGAATGCCCATACCTTTGTAGTGGAGTTGGTGCTTCTATTTACAGAGTTTAGCTTGGATCTAGGTGTGGATGGGTTTGGCCCGTGACCCAGGTGTTTAGAGACAGTTGTCACGATCTCTGAAGAAGGAGGATTTCCCAACAGAGGGTCGAGATGGTGCCACGTGGCGGTCTTTGGGTATAATCCACTACTGTGTGATGGTTGAGATCCGAGCATCTTGCCAGTCGAGGTTGTCCTTCATGGTTGCTTTGGCTAAGTGAGACAGATCCTGCTCGGATGGATCTTGGTAGAACATATCTTGATCCTAGTTGGGCAGATCCTGGTCAATCGGATCCTGGTCAGACAGATCCTATCATAGTCGAACGGATTCTGGTCAGAGAGATCCTGGTCGGATGGATCCTAGTTAGACGGCTCCTGGTCGGATGGGTCTTAGTTGGGCCAATTGATGGCCTTCTCGAATTGGTCTTCTCAGCTAACCTGATCGGGTGCTTGGTTTAAAGAGGGTATCAACTTCAAACGGTTTTCTCATCATGAAGATTTTCCCCAACAGTAGCCCCACAAGACTTTGGTGATGGAGGTCATTAGCATCGAAGTCTTGATGTAGTTGAGAAATATTTTTTATGAGCGTGTCCTTCTTGGACTCTTTGTCCGAGATCTGATTGGCCATAGTCTGGACTTGATATTCTCTAATTGGCTGTAAACTTCCAGCACTTGGTTGACCGTAGCCTGGACCTAGTCTTCTCTAGTCAGCTGTAACCTTCTTCGACCTATTCGGACTTTTCATCCTCTACCTGAGGTCTCCTTGTCAGCCGTAGCCTTCTTGGACTCTTTGTATGGGACCTAGTCAGCCGTAGCCTAGACCTAGTCTTCTCTGGTTGGCTGTAACCTTCTTGGACCTGGTTGGACTCTTCGTCTTAGACCTGAGGTCTTCTTGTCGGCTGTAGCCTTCTTGGACTCTTTATCTAGGACCTGGTCGGTTGTAGTCTAGACCTGGTCTTCTCTGGTTGGTCGTAACCTTCTTAGACCTAGTCGGACTCTTCGTCTTGGACCTTAGGTCTCCTTGTCGGTCATCTCGGGTATGGTTGGGGGGAAAGATGAAGCTGTTGGAAAAGCACGGGGCCCTCCTTCTAGCGCCAAATGTTGATGCTTGAGATCGGCACAACAGCGCATGCAGGGGTGCAAGGTGGTTGGGTTCCCTGTTTTGCCTAGCTCCACCTAGTCTGGTCGGATCTACAAAAGGAGAAAAGGCCTCGGAGTATAGGGACACCAGTTTGGTGCCTGCCAAGGACACTCAAGTCAGTGTTCTGATTAGGAAGAGCTAAAGGAGAGGCAGAGTAGGAAAAGAAAGAATGCTCGTACCTTTATGATGGAGTTGATGCTCCTATTTATAGAGTTTAGCTTAGATCCAAGTGTGAACGGGTTTGGCCCATGACCTAGGTGTCCAAAGATAGGTGTCACAATCTCCGGAGAAGGAGGATTGCCCAACGGAGGGCCGAGATGATACCACGTGGTGGTCTTTAGGTATGATCCACTACTGTGTGATTTGGTGAGGATCCGAGGATCTTGCTAGTCGAAGTTATCCTTCATGGTTGCTTTGGCCAAGTCAGACAGATCTTACTCGGATGGATCCTGGTCGAACATATCCTGGTCCTGGTCGAATGAGTCCTGGTCAAGCAGATCCTGCTCGAACGAATCCTAGTCGAATAGATACTGGTCAGATAGATCCTGTCCTGGTTAGACAGATCATGGTTGGACGGATCTTGTCCTAGTCAGACGAGTCCTAGTTGGATAGATCCTGATCAGATGGGTTCTAGTCTGGCCAATCGATGGCCTTCTTGGATTGGTCTTCTTAGTCAACCTGATCGGGTGCTTGGTTTAAAGATGGTATAAACTTCAGACAGTTTTCTTATTGTGAAGATTTACCCCAACAATTTCCTTCATTGTAAACATGATCTCTTTGAAATTGGCTTTTTTTTGTCATGTAAAGTAATTGCTTGATCTGTTGCTTTTGTTTTATGCGTTAACGAATTTGCAATAACTTGTTCAATTTAAGGGTAATGAAAGAAATCAAGGTCTATAGTATTTGAGGGTTTGAACATCGACTCAACCCTGATATTGGAATTCAATTTTATTTTCATCCTCTCAACCTCGATCTCATTAGATGATTTCTTTCTCTCTCTTTTTTTCAGTATATGTGAATTTTAGTTTTTTGTATTCTTTCGACATGTGAATGTCATTTCTAATTTTCTATTATTTTGAGGTTAGATTGGACCATTGTGTTTTTGTTGTTATTGCTATGGCTATGTTAGTTTTTGTTAATTTTTTTTCCTCTTTTCCATTTTTTTGGCCACTGACGATGTTGCTGATGCCAAAGATGTAGCTGATGATGGTGAGGAGAGATAGAGAAAAAGAGAGAAAAGAAAATGTCTTGTCGAGACATGTGAAAATGTCCCAGCATGGCATATGGGAGGTTTTTGGAATGTCTTGCTGGGACATGTGGGAGGTTTTCAAAATGTCATGTCGAGAGATATGGAAATGTCCCAACGGGACATGTAGGAGGTTTTTCCTTCCTGGTGGGGGAAGGAATGTCCTGCCAAGATATGTTGAAATGTCCTAGCGAGACATATAGAACTAATAATCCCTTAGACAATTTATGGTATTTCAAGTTTGCAGCATAAGAATTTTTCACATTACGTGACATAAATAAAAATTGAGTCTAAAAAAGTGACATTTATATAAATTCCTCACTTTTGGAAGTTTTTGGATGAGTTGGGCCATTCTAGTGTTCTTGGCACATCTACGGGAGAAGAAAAAAAAGTGTAATTATAAGGTTTATTAAAAATTAAGAAAAGACTATGATAAGACCCCTTAAAAGGTCATACGAGGCTCTTTTCTTTTATTAATGAGGTTTTTTTTTTCTAACCATTCGATTCAAAATCAAAGGCACAAAATCATAATAAAATAGAAGCAAAAATAGATCCAACCACACGTAATAACAACCTTTTTTTATCAAATAATTACCAAAAAAGTGAAAAATACTCAAAAAATTAAAAAAATTATCTGAAAAAATTATAAGAAAGAATCCTTTCAAAAATAAAAATAAAAAGACCACTAAAAAATAGAACAAAAAATCAAAAACATGAATGTAACACTCGTGATTCGCACCACTTATGGTTATGAAATAAAATAGAGTGATAACCCATAGACATAATAGGTGTATTGCTTATCATGATATGTTATGATTAGGAAATTTATTATAAACTAATGATTTTATTTTTCTCGCAGTGGATGGTCCAAATAAGCTTCGACGATATAGGTGCCTAAAGTAAAATCATACGTGATTATGTAAATTTGATAATTTTATATGTTTATTTTTAATTTATTATTGGCCTTTAACTCTATAATTATCTAGGTGATTGTTATTTGCCTTTAGTTCTATGTTATAAGGATATATGTACATGTGCATTTTAAGTTTTCTTATATATGCATATATATATATATATAGTATTATATTAGTTTATTTGTATATTATTGAACATATATTAAGTTACACATATATATATATATATAATACATTACACATATAAATTGGGTTTGACATTTAGGTTTCGTAATTTAACAGTATTATACATATATGTCTTATAAGAAGTTTAATAGAAATAGGAAACGGCTTTTTTAGAAAGCTACATGGAATGCCCTCTTATGGACACTCCTTATTAAAAATGCCATCCTCTTTCTCTCTTTTTCAAGTTGCCCCTTTTATATCAACTTAGATTTTTCTCTCTCTCTTGCTACTTCTTTCTCTCTTTTTTTTTTTTTCTCTCTTTTCTTCACGTTTCTCTTCACCATATCTCAAATCTAAATTCTTTCTCTCTTTTTAACTCAGATCTGATCTAGTTTTGAGAATGACAGGCAACGCAGCCGACATTGGAGATGGGTTCTCTCTCTTCCTCTTTTGTTGACGCTGCCTAAAGTGTCCAATGTACTCCTGTTGCCTCTATACTTGATGAATGCCTAAAGTATTCGACGAAGATGATGAGGACAAAAATCTCCACATCATCGTCCTTAACAATGCCTGTCGTCCTCCTCTGCTTGTGGTGGTCCTCACATTGGCCTCTAAAGAAGACGAGGAGATCATCAAATCATTGATGGACAAAACTCTGCCTTCGTACTTGCTCGAATCAAGGCTTGGGAACTGCAAGCTAGCAATGGCGATATGGCACGAGGTGCTCTAGAGGATGATGGGGAGGTCAGTTGAGGGATTGTTGATTAAATGATTTGATTTCAAGTTTATCTTAGGGCAGTGCTACGAAAACTGGTCAGATACATGCAAATTCTAGCAGGGATGCGAGTAATTTTATCTTTTTATTTTTCTTTTTTTATTCTTCAATGTGTAATAGTAGAATTTTCTTTGAATTTTTTTATTTGTTTTGGATTTTGTTTCCGATCATAGACCTATGGGTGTGTGTTGTGCTCCAGTAGATCTGTTTGGATTTTGCAATCTTTTTGTGCATTTTTGTGATTTCTCCATGTTAGAGAAAACCACAGTGCTGCTGGTCTTGGCGGTTATCGGTTAGTAACCATGTCGGTATTTGCAAGCCAATAACCGTAGTGGTATCTACAGTAGATATCGGTGAGTATCACAGTAGTTGTAGGATAGAATCTGGCAGTTATGGCATTTGAAATCCACTAGGTTTTGGCATGGAATCTGGTAGCTTCTAGAATGGAACCTAGTAGGTTTTATTACACTTTGGCACCTCATGCAGGCGATCGAAGGCGGTTGGTGCTTTTTTATTTCAAAAAAATATGTTGGAATCTAGTAGGTTCCAAATTAAAACTAAGTAGGTTACAACCTAGCACCCGCGTCGACAACCAAAAGCATGGAGCTTTTTTGTTTTAAAAAATGTTGGAATATGACAGGTTCAAAGTTGGATCCTGGTAAGTTTTAATATGGCATCCTACTTCGGTGATCGAAAGGTGGTTTTTGGCAGGTTCTATGAAGAAAACCCGATGTGTTCTAAGACAAAACCTGGCGGGT
This sequence comes from Artocarpus heterophyllus, assembly GCA_025403435.1. Lineage (NCBI taxonomy): Eukaryota > Viridiplantae > Streptophyta > Magnoliopsida > Rosales > Moraceae > Artocarpus > Artocarpus heterophyllus. The sequence continues at coordinate 6,799,720 of CM046346.1, read as the reverse complement.
TCCACGATGGAACCTTACGGGTTCCAGGGATATCGGGACGAAACCTAGCAAGTTTCATTTTGGGGAGGAAAGGTAATATGGTCTTTTAATAAATCACTTTTTTTTTTATTAAGGAGGCTATTTTAAAAAAGACTTTTAAGGAGGCAATCTTGAAAATGTGCTCCTTTAGGGGGCATTCTTGTAAGTTGTTCTTTTTTTTTTTAGTTAGTTAAAGCCCAATTCTTAGGCACTTAGTTGTCGTAAAAAAAACTCCATGTTGTTTTTAGGGTTAGGGTAAATACCTATATATATTTGTATATGCAATCCCGAATACACAATACTCATATCATCTATCTATCTTTTTTTTTTTTATTACGTTCTCTCCTTTTTTTTTATTCTCCATCTTCAAGTCACCCCAATTTCTTCTCTTAATCACTTTAGCCCCTTAAGCAATAGTTTGATATTCTTTAGAGACATTATCAAGCCTTCAAAATTCTAAGGTATGTTTAGAAACCTTAATAATTTTATGAATATAATTTAAATTTTAATATATTATTTTTGAGTGTCTAATATGTATTGGATATGATTGCGTGGATTATGTACGATTATAATTTCATATTGAATGTTTGGAGAATAGCCCTAATCTATTGAATGGAAAATAAGGTTTTGAATGTTTCCTATTAAATTTTTGACCTTGAGAACTTTGTCTAAAAATTTTTTATTTTTGTGAAATTTTAATATGATATTTATATATATGTTACATATTTATATATAAAATTTTACATATTTCCTTGCACCATATGATTTATATTGAATTTTTATTCTTTGCTACCCATGATTGAATGTTTGTTGATGGATTGAGTTTTATTAAGGTGTAGTCTATTTTGGAGAGGCAAACAAAGTTTAATTTTTATCAAATTTGGTTCAATTGTCTATTTACATGTTAAGTTTTATTCTGTAAAATTTCTTTATCATTAAATTTATGTTTTATGAGTTCTTGAATTTTTTTTAATATATGTTCACATTGCTGTCAAAATTCTATGTTCATTGTTGGTCGGTTTAACTAATTTTTATTGCAAGTAAATGATTTTCTTTTCTACTAAAAATTTTTCTAGGAGTTTATATATATGCCTAGAGTTTAGAGTTAGTCACATAATTTTTGTGACTTTTCTCTAACTATAGTTTAAGTTTAAGAATTGTAGACTAGATGGAACTCACTATAATTTTTTTTCGACAGAAATATTTATCCGTTTTTGCTCTCTTAAATATTAGGTTACCTTTATTGTTTTCATGTGAAATTTTCATGATGCTTCCTTGATATGTCTAGATTGTTTTAAAGAGTTTTGGAGTTTTTTAGAACTCAGTTATTGAGATTAAAATCCATCCGTTTATATAGGCTAGTTCTATGATAGGATTTATAGTTTTGTTTTCCGACCTATAAACTCAGGAAAACCTTATGATATGATAGTTTTATAAAGAGGGAAAATTTATAAATGTTTTCATGTTTGTCCTATATTGTTTGATAAGTTTTTCATAATTTGATCTTTTGCATATTTTAAGTTAAAATTTCTTTGGTGTGCATAGCTTGATTTGGAGGCAGTTTTGACCACTTTTATATTTCGTATGTTTACTTAGGAAATAAGTCATGAATGTTTCTAAAATAACGATAGTAAAAAAATATTATACCATCAAATTTACTTGATTAATCTCTAAGGTGATTAATAATTATGAAATCTAAAATCTAGAAATCTAGAAATTTAGAAATAATAATTATGAAATCTAGAAAAAAAAAAAGGTCAATTATTGTACTTTTTTCTTAGCCGCCCCACGTGCTCTTCCATGGGAATTTTGCAAATGTTGTTTTCATTTATCCAATCGCTATTTGCTTAGCGTGCCTCGGATAACTTCCTTCGAAACATGCTATTTTTTCCTCAACTAATTTTGTCCTTTAAACTATTATTGAGTTTGATTGCCGCGGATGTGACACATCCGCGTTACATCGCATGTTTATTATAACATTTTTTTTCTTACAAAATTTATATCGTTATAATATTTTCAATACAAATAATTGACCAAAACAAAATACATAAATAGTGATAGTTCTTTTAACACTTCAAATTCACGTGCCCGTTTGGATTTGTTTTTTCTGGTTAATTAGTCTACATATGCAGTCTCATCACATAATTAGACAAAGGACTTCTACAGTATCACCTCTCTCTCTCTCTCTCTCTCTCTTTTGAGGAGCTCTCTCTCTTTTGTGTTCAAATTGCAGTAAAACAAAAATAACATGAGACTAAAAAAAAAATTTAAAGACGATAACACATATTTTCACTAATCATTATCAATTATGTCATCAACAAAGCACTCGTTTACAAATAATATATAAATTAATCAATCACAAAGTTATATAAAATAAAATAGTAAATCCATAAAATAACATGACAATTTTGACATATCAATTAAAAAATCCAACTCTTCCTAATTTTGTAGTACTACGGCACTATTTTCATATTAGTATACGTACTGACAAATTATTTACCAAGATAAACATAGTATCCTACACACACCTACGTGTAAGTTTATCTTCTTTTTCTTTTTTGTTCTTTTCTTTTGGCAAAATGTATGCAAGTGTTTATTTTTGTCTGTCTCTTATAGACAGCCTTTTCCGTGTAAGAATAAGAGAGGGATTGCGTGTTTGAATTAAGACATGTGTGATTATCATGTTAAAATTATAGCCACGTAATGAATTAAAAGCCTATAAAATTTATCAAATTTATTATTTATTTATTTATTTAATAATTATTTAAATATTAAAATTTTATTAGCTTTAAAAAGTTACAACTCTTATTAAATGATGTATTTACATCTGAATGATGTGTCTATATTTAAAAGGATGTATGTTTTGATGGAAAAACACCTATTAAGGGTTTATAAATAAGAGTTTAATAATCTCTCTTCATCAAAAAAATGCATTAAAAGTAATAACTATGGGTTTAGAGAGAGAAACTGAATTCTTCTTTCTTTGACAAATTTTTTGTTCAAAGGGTTCTCTGCAAATCAAAGACATAAATCAATGTATGCTCTAAATTTTTTTCTGTGAAAATTATTGAGTTTTAAGATTTCTGAGAATTACAGATATTAAAGTTTTACATATTATTATTATTGTTGTTGGTTTAATTTCTACAATTTAAACTCTTTGATGATTTCTTGTTTATCATGCTTGATATATCATAGCTTTATATATATGCACCGACAACTTAGTAAATATTTTCTAACAAGCTATACTTTTTTAAGCCACGAACTATATTGCTAGAAAAAAAAAAGTTTAATATTTATTGTGCAATTCGAACAACGTAAAACATCTATGTTCTCTTCTTTCTTTTTAATTTTTCTCCTCAATATATGATAATTTCTACTACTATTACTAATTTCTTGAAATTGATTATATAGTTAAAAGTCTTACATACATATTATTTTAAAAAAACTATCTGCCCATAGTTTTTCAAAAGTTCCACATAGAGATATATGTAGAAGAGGACATAATTTGTATTGAACATGCATTTCACGAATTACATCTCACCTACCAAACACAAGGAAAAAACAAGCACATGATTTAGGCGTTTTTCTCGTGAAAAATTACATTCACAAGTATTATCAAAGAAATTTTTTCTTATAAATGGAGGAGCTTAATTGCCTCTCGGTGCAAAGAGCATGTACATTTGTTTGTGTCGTTTATCAATTGTTTCAGCAAATTGTTCTCGTTACTAAATTCATTTGAGAGATCATTCTCTTTGAGAAGGTTATTGTTTTCCATTATCATACCTATATCCTTACAACATACATATATCTGTTCAATACATGTATGTTATATATATATAACCTCTCTACATGTGTATATATATATTTCTGTTATGTATGTATATATATATATTTTATATATATAAAGTGAGAATAAGTTTCATGTAGTGTTCAGGACACTTGAAACTTGAAACGTTTCGTCGGTTTTTTTGCTAAATAATTTTTTCATTTTTCAGTCGAAAATTTTTTTCCTTATTTTTCAAAACCTTTTTTTTTTAATTGCCCAAAATGTTTTTCCTTAAAAAACGTTTTTTTTTGTTTTTTTAACTTTTTTGTTATACACTAGTGCGGAGCTCATGCTTTTCAACCATTTTAATATTTAGGCACATGTATATGTGTGTTGAAGTCTTACAAAATTATACATTGAGCAATATGACTCGGCCACTTAATTGGGTAGTTTTGTTTTGTTTTTTGTTTAGCAGATTGAACTATTGCATGCAATATGGTGATGAGAATTTTGAATTGCTATATATACATGCATATATTCATCTTGTTTACAACATCATCGATTTTTGATCTTCATCGAGCTAATTATCTTTTAAAAAATCATAAATTAGTATGTATATTAATTAACATGAATTTATTATACCATCTTAAAGACTCCGTAATATCATTGTATTGTGATGTTGTGTACTAGTTAGAACTCTTGTTTCAGATAGAATTCTTTTTGAAAGAGAATTCTATAGTTGACCGTGTATATTTTTCTCTGCGCGCGGGTTTCAAATTGAACAAAATTTTCTACCCCAAATCCTTTGTTATTTGTCTGCATGTGTGTGTGTGTATATATATATATATATATGTTTGTGTGTGTATATATAGAGAGCGGGACATTGCATATTATATAGCTAATTAAGACTGCATATATTGTAACTTTCATTACAAAGCTAATACATCATTCAAACACTCCAATATAAGCAATACTTCTTTTTTTTTTTCCTTTTTTCTGAATAGTCAGAAAGAACTCTGAGAAATGGCGGAACAATATTCGACATCCGAGGTTGTAACTAAAGAGCTAGAGGAACTAACAATCAGGTATTTCATGCATGCTTTATATCTCTTCAATCAAATCACGGTATCAAATATATCAATACAGTAATTGTTTGATTTTCCCGCAAAATATATATTGAGAGAGGGACTGGCGGAGCCAAAAAAGTGGCTAATATAACAAAAGTTTTGAATTGAAATTACATCATAATTACGTTTATATCTTCTTCTTTTTTTAACTTTGTCTCTATTTTTGCCTTTTATTTTATCTATTTTGTTCTTCTCTCGAATAAACTAGCATATTTAATAAAACTTAACTCAACTCTTAAAACTTAGAGCCCTAAAATATAAGTTTTTATAATATCATATATATTTGATTTATTTGAAATTTTAAGTTTGACATATAAGTATATTTCAAGTAAAAATTAGAAGTATAATTCCTCTAAAAAAATTGAAGTATAATTGGAATATTTTTTAAAATTTTACCTCAATAATGCAATTTATAGATTTCAAGGGGACAAGTAATAAAAATAAAAGTGAAAATATTTTTTTAGAGAAGCTAAAATTAGAAGCAACCATTGGGCTCAAAGGGGCGACTGCCCTATGCCCTCATATATATCTTTTCGGCTAGTTGTGGTTTTTTTTCCTTCCTTTTTTTGGAATTTTTGCTCCTTTTGAGTTGTTTCTTAATTTTTATTTGGACACTTAAATTTTTTTTGTTTTTATTTCTTTGATCAATAATATATGAGGGAGACTTGATATAAAATATGATTGCTAGTTGATATTAATTTAGTTGAGATACGGTAGTTATTTTTATACAGTGATCCTCTTTTGTCAATATATATATAGATGATATAGTAATCCTCTTTTGTCAATATATGTATATATATATATATATATATATATATGTATCTCTTCCAGTTTATATCAATAATTTTGAGTTTCAGTTCAACTAAAAGTCATCAAGAAGTGCAAAGTCTCAGTATTCTTTCTTTCTAAATGTGGTGGGGGAAAAGAGATGATTGGGATTTGTTCATATATGTATACGTAAATTTTTGATGGAATATATATTAATAGTTTGGTGTAAATTGCAGTGAGAAGGAAGGTCAGAAAAGTGTGGCAGTTGAAGAAACTGAAGAGCTGAGAAATGAAATATTATTGCAACCCGGGCATGATCATCATTGTGCCAACATTGATCCAGTTGAAAAAATTAAAACGGGGTTTGAGTATTTTCTGCGCAACAAATTCTAGTAAGATGATATTATACATACATACATACATACATACATATATATATATATATACGGCTATAATCTTTATTACTACATAAACACAAATGGCTTTTGAGATTAATAAACTTCTCAATTTTGTATCAAATCTTACATTGATAATGTTATAGTATTATAAGCATTCTAAAAATGGTCATTATTAGTTTGGAGGTACACCGTGCACAAAGAAACTAAAACCACATAGTTTATTACTTTTGTTTTCATTTTTAGTTATCTTCTTTTTCAACCACATTGCTTATTAGTTTATTTTCGTTTTTACTTATTTTTTTTCCGATGATTTTGCAGCAAATATCCACATTGCTTCGAGCAACTTGCCAAAGGCCAACATCCAAAGGTGCCATTTTTTAGCCTAATTGTATAAGACGACAAGACATAAACATACATGCATACATACGTAAATAATACAGACGACTTTTCAACGATTACTTATATATATATATATATACACACGCATTACATATATACGTATTTATATAGACGGATTTTTAATATTATTACATCTCATTATAATTACCAATCAAATTATAAAAATAAGTGTATATTTTAAATACAAACGATGACGTACATCTTCGATTATTATAATTATCTGACAACGATACCTATCTATGATGGCATGACATTTTATATTAGAGTAATTATTAAACCATATAATATAATATAATATAATCCTTACTTATATCGATGAAACTAATAATTTACAATGTCTAGTCATAACTAGAAAGTACTAAGAGATATAGTACTTAATTTGTTGTTAATTAATCTTCATTAATGATTATAGTTTCTGGTATTTGCGTGCTCGGATTCGAGAGTGAGCCCCTCTCATGTTCTCAATTTCAAACCTGGGGAAGCCTTCATGGCCCGCAATATTGCCAACTTGGTTCCTCCTTTTGACAAGGTTATTCATTAATTTACTTTAGTCAAATTTTAATACCTTTTTTTTTACTATAATGTCCAATTTCCATTAATTTTCTCTTACATCAGTAGTATGTGTTATAGAAACTGATAAAGTTTGTCATTTGCTTTATGATCAGCTGAGATACTCGGGAGTTGGAGCAATCATTGAATATGCTGTAGCAGAACTTAAGGTTATCCATTAAACACACACATATATATATACACACGCGTGATTAACCATCATTAATTTAAAGTTATATATCTCTATGATAAGACCTTAAAAAAATCACTATTGTATATTTTTTTAACTGTCAAATTTACGTACAGAAATATACACTATTAGTATGAGGTCTTATCATAAAAAAAAGTATCCTTAAAGTTTTTTTAAATTAAAATAAAATCTTCTGATCCTCTTTTGCATTTTTATAAGAAAACAATTAGTTTCTGATCACTAATAATAACAAAAGTAAAATTATATATACAGGTAGAGAATATTTTGGTCATCGGACACAGTCGCTGTGGTGGTATAGAGAGGCTCATGTCTCATCCTGAGGATGGATCTGCTCCCTTGTAAGGATTTTTTTACAAAAATACGAAATTTCAATTTTCCTTGTAATTTATTAATTGTGCAACGATTATGTGTTCTAATTTTTTGTTTACAAATAGTGGCAGAACAATGCCAGCAAATTTTTATTTCTTCAGTTGAGAGGCTATAGACAAAAAAATGACAAGGATAAATCTTTATTGAATAGTATGTAGCTTACTAAATATTTAATTATTTTTTAGAAGCAACATTAATAAAAAATTGGAGGAGTTTTTAAAACAAATTTGAAAAGGAAACTTAAATTTCTAAACCTTAAGTAAGGCACATGAATATTGGATTTGACTCTTGTGTACTTCTTATATTTACGACCTCTTAACATTTCTTAATAATATCATATTACGTTAATTAAAATATCATAAAATTAAAATATTATGTCACATTAATTAAAAAATCATGTTATTATAACATTTTAATTAACATCATATGATATTATTAAAAAGATACAAAAAGAGACTATAATAAAACAACATACGAGTAGATTTTCAACACGGAGCACGGCTGTGTATGCATTTTTTTTAACTTACAAAAACAGAACATAAACATTATTAGGTAATAACAAGACCTTATTAGACTGTAATATTAATGGATAAATAGTGGATATTAATTTGGATGAAATAATGTGCAGCGACTTCATAGATGATTGGGTCCAAATTGCTTTACCTGCCAAGGCCAAGGTCAAAGCTGAACATGGCAATTTGCCATTTGAGAAACAACGCGATATCTGTGCACAGGTAATAAGACCATATTTTTAGCCCCTAAACTCGATTACACCCTTTTATCACATTTCAAGTCTCTTAATTTCTAATTTTGTATATTTGCTTTACCGTCTCACTTAAGCCCCAATTTTACATAAGTTTTAATTTTACATACCATAACAAATTTGCGTATACTGCATAGATTAGAGGCGGAACCATACATAGCCAAGAACAAACAATCATCTTACCTAAATGTTTCTCCCTTTTAATTTTATATGTATTATTGAAATTTTTAGTTCATTCCTTCGTCATTTTTCACTTATTTTTCTTGCTTCGTCCTTATGCTAGATAATACCATATATATGCTATAATACAATTTATTAACTGAACATTTATCTTGAATAAATTATTGTTATTATTATTATTTTTTCAGGAAGCAGTGAATCTGTCACTAGTAAACCTACAAACTTATCCTTATGTTCGAAGGGCAATAGCAGACAAAAAACTGGCACTTAGGGGTGCATACTATGATTTTGTTGTGGGATCTTTGAAACTCTGGGAATTGGAGACAAAGATTTCAGATCCAATAATTATCAATCAAGCATAATTGTGAATTTAATATATATATATATATATATATGAAATGTACTTTGTTGAATTGTGCGTGTGAGAATGAAGGGCCTTAATAAATAAAGCAGAAAATAAAGAGACCCTACTTGTCGTTTTGTACTGTACTACTTGTCGTTTGTAACTTTTTATGAAGAAGAAGATCGTGAGTAATAAAGTAGAGCAGGCTTTTAAGCTGGCTCTTGTTTGTTGTTTTCAGTGCAATTTTCCCTTCTGCAGTTTGTGAATGATATGTAGGACAGCCGATTTTTTTTTAAAACAAACTTAGCTTCAGTCAGTTTAAACTCTTTATTTTTAGATGGAGTGGATTTTATTGTCAGTCTGCAACACAACAGCAGGAAAAAAAAAAAAGAAAACTAATTAAAATTTGTCTTTTTTGCTTTTGGTATTTGAGAATGTACCCAAGTTACTGTTATGGCAATGAAGGACGATGCAACACTGAGACAATGAGACAAATCTGTATGGCCCATAAGAAAAGAAAAAAAATAAAGAATGAAACATTTAGCAGTGAAATTATTATTTTCTGACAAATTAAAAGAAAGTTGACTGGAATTTATCGGCCACCATATTTTGATTAGTAACATGGACATATTATATCCAAATTAGGTTGTAATAGTCAAGATCCAAACTTAGTGTAGTGATTAAATTAAAAGAAATATTTTAAAGATTTTAAAAGTTAAAATTAATTTAAAAACTATAATTAGGCTCATAAAATTATAGCAATAAATTAAGCTTATTTTAGAGTCTTTAATCTTAAATAATAAGGTAAAATAAAAATAAAAAATTTAAATGAAAATATACCAAAATAAATAAACACTTATGGAATAAATTAAAATATAGTTGTGTAGTTTTAGTCAAAATAAAAAAAATCAAATAACAAATAAAAACAAAGTTTATAAATAATCAATTATCTAGTAGGAGTATTCATTTCATATATCTTTCATGTACTAATAAAAATATAGAGAGAGTATATCAGTCGAATAGTGATGAGCATCGACAACAATCTAAGACATCAAGTAACAATCAACTAACCTGAAAAGGGAAGTATGGGGTGAGCACACAGTGCTCAGTAGGAAATCTATTACTCGCTCCTTGATTTTCTTTCTACTATTATATTATATATAAAATCCTTATAAAGTTAAAAAAAAAATTCATATCAATATAAAAATTCATCAAGTTGATAATTTATCAAACCAATCAATAACTTACAATTCATAATCGTTACTCAAATTCTTCCACTCACATCCCTGGTTGCTAGTAAAGGAAAGAAAAGAAAGAAGGGGTAAAAAGTTCCGTTGTGCCTCGAATAAGCACCCCATGTCCATTGTGCCATAAATGAGCATTCCATGAAATATACCATGAAGCAATGGTGGTACCAAATAATAAATGATGTCTATTGTGCCCAATAAATGAGGACCCTGTGACATATAACTTTCAGGAATACTTGAAATGGCCTTAACATTTGTCGGACAACGCCGCGTAAGGTTTCAACATATACAAAATTGGTTATAATCCAACTGGCTTCTAAAAACACTCCTAAGTCATTCCACCCATAACAGTTAGTTTCAGCAAAATTTTGACTGCTTAACGGCTTATTGTTTTTAAAACCGAAAATTCAAACCTGTAAGAAAACAAGCTACAAATATATTTTGGTGCGTCATAACTGTAAGACGCACCACCCAGAATAATTATATGTATTAAATCACAATAAAATATCGATATCCAATCATCAATTCTGCTACAACAGTCAATTTAGATTTTTTTCCTTAATTTTATAAATCATAAGGTACTTAAAAATCAAACCATTGGACAATATTAAATACTTGATCGATCTGAAGTCCTTTTCAAATTCAACATATGTTGGTGTTGACATTGTTAATATGATTTATAAAACTTCAAAGGCATCACAACAACAACAACAACCACCACCACTACCACCACCATAATAACGATAATAAAAAAATGATAATAGCGATGACGACGACGATGACGACAACAACAACAACAATACCAACATAGCAACAACAACAACGACATTAATAACAACAACAATAAATCTTTGAGTTGCCAACTCAATGATCGATGCTTCAACTCATAATTTTGATGTCACAAACACATTTGGAATGCGAAAATAGATCTGTTTGGATTTTGCAATCTTTTTGTGCATTTTTGTGATTTCTCCATGTTAGAGACAACCACAGTGTTGCTGGTCTTGGTGGTTATTGTCACAACCCGCCTTTTCGGGCTGTGATAAAACTCTTTCTTACATACTTTAGAGCAAAAATTTAGGATTTTTTTTTTATACAAATACTGTACATATACTGTTTAATAACTTTTGAGATACAAACATATACTTGTATTTACATGATCATCCTTATTTTACAATACAACTTATTAAACATTACTTTCAAAATATTTTAAAATATCATACAGCGGAAAACATACTGTGGCGGAAACCATACCCAGTCTGCACACATCATCCGTCCGCCAGCTCATCATTATTATTTATTCTGACCTTTTTGTCGGAATACCTACAGCATGAAAAACTTAATGAGCTAACGCCCAGTAAGTCCCACATAAACCCACATGCACATTCAATAAAATGCATGATCATATTATGCTTTCTTATAATCCTTCATTATCATTATCATTTCTTATCTTTAACTAGGGCCCAAGTATTCGTACCATTGCGCACTTAGGTCTACGTAGCACCGTGACCATCTTGTAATCTTTAAACTCCCCTTGAGTCAGGAGTCGGTACGACACTTTTCTTAACTTTTGGTGATTCATTTACCAATTCACTTATTATGGTTAACATACCATGTATGAAGCGATGAATACATGTTATACATAACATAATCTACATAAATGCTTTTGTACGATATCGACCATACAGGTACATACTTTATATACACACCGGTATACATTAATATACGCTTAGGTATATATAGCATAATGTACTAACAGGTATTAACGTAAAATATACACACTGGTATGCATTAATATACGCTCAGGTATATATATATATATTCCATATACTCACAAGTATACCCTTTCTTTTATTTATAAATACTTATGTTATTGCATACATACAAGTATACACCTTGGTATACATACAAGTATACATATACACATTTTATACTCTAAGCCTACAATTTCATACTGTAGGTGGGATGGGTACTTACTTGATATAATTGTCGGGCAACTTAACCACGATATCCTTTCTTCTAGATTCCTAAGATCCTATTGGCCAGTTACAAAGCTATTAGCCAAATTTTACTATGTTTCGATACGAAACATTTGTTAATTAATAAATTGAGTTGTATTACTATGTACAACTCTAAAAACCACTGTTTTTTTTTTCTATCTAACTTCACCATATCGTTTCTAACGAATGGTGGAAACCTTTCTAGTCATTTTCGTATCCCATTGGAAACATTTTTAAGCGGTTCGGGTTATTTGGGCAGAAATGACGATTTTGCCCTCCACAGGTTTACTAACCTACCCGAGCTCAATTTCGTTATCTTTATAAAAATAACCATATATTCATTTTAAAATAACATCCTAGTGGGTCAAATCTCTTTATTTCTCAATTATGCCCCATTTTCATTAAACTTTGCGGTTCAGTCTCTGAACCGAAAATTTTGACGATTTTACCCCCGAAACTAAAATTTACTTCTTTGCACCAGAATTTTCTATTTTTGTCAAGGATTATTTTTGCTCAAAGTATCATATTCAAAATCCTTTGAGAAATGGCGTTTTTGCCCCTTTTTCAATTTTTTCACAATTTCCATAAATTCTTGAAAAATTAAAATCTCATAAAAGATTCAGTTTTTTGATGAACCGTCCGCAAGGCCTAACAGTTTCATCGAGATCTACAACTTTCATGTTTTAAATTTTTCCAAAATATCACTGTACAAGGATTTTTTGGCTAATTTTCAATTCTTCCGAGAGGAATTTTTTCTTTCAATTTAGTCCCTATGGCATTTTTACATAAATCCATTTCAAACTTGCAATTTTACCCCTGCAGAAATCATCTCATACCTTAATCAATACATTCCCATGCTCAAACGTCATCTTTACAAAGTTTAACCTCAAAATTACAAAAATAACATTTTTACAAAAATTGTCGCTTTACACTAAAACAAAAATTTCCATAACTCAAACTTATCATCCACCACATATACATGAACTTCCATCAAATACATGTTCAAAACCCCTCATGGGTTTGAAAGAACAAAAATCAAAACAAAATCTATAAAATTTCAAACTTTAAAGCTTAAAACTTACCAAAATAACACCCTTTTGGTTTGAAGCCTTCAAAATCCTTTTAGACTCCCTCCTAAGCTTCCTTTCCATACAAAAATACCATGGATTAATCTCTTGTCCTTTGCCCATGAAAAATCCCTTGAAAACCCATTAAAAGTTTAGGATTTTACCTTAAACTTGTGGGAAAATCCTTGTTCTTGCTTGTAAAATTTGTTGGGGGTTATTTTTGCAAGATTTAGGGGCTGAGAATTTTTTTTTTGGGAGCTGAGTTATGGCTGCCGAAGCTTTGGTGGAAAGAAAAGAAAAGAAAAGAAAACTTTGATAAACTTGCCATAAATGCATGTTTATCACATTTGGTGACTCATGGTAACCCATGAGTACACCACTAGGTGTCACAAAATGATTGGGCCACTTTTCTTAACATGTGGCCCAATAGAAAAGCAAAAAGTGTCCACTTTATGGAGTTAAAAATTTATACTGTGTAATTTTTCACCACACAGTATTTTTTCTATACTGCCGTACTCAAATCAGTGTACTTTCTATCCTTAGACGGTATAAAAATATTTAACTTACTTTTCGTTTACTTTTGGAGGCCAATTATAACGTTTTTCGTATCTGTGTTTTCATTTAGCAGTATACTCATACTGCTTCGGCCTCCTTTTTACCTCTAATTTGGGTTTGGACAACTTCTATGTCCTATTTACATTCTAATCACCCACTTATTTATATCACAATTTTACAATCAATCGTGACATAAATTTCATTTTATGGATATTATTTACAAATTTTTGAGTAATTAAACTCATAAAATCTGTATTCGGCAATATCCAACATTGCATCACATTTGGCATATAATTTACATTCAATACCGTTTATTCCTACTTTATCGTAATTTTTACAAAAATTATAATTTTCACAAAAATTTACATTTTTAAAAGTAAATTCATTAATTAAACCCAATTAATATTAGGTTTTATTAATGAATATTTTTCCCGGTCATTACAGTTATCGGTTAGTAACCATGTCGGTATTTTCCAGCCAGTAATTGTAGTGGTATCTACAGTAGATATCAGTGAGTATCACAGTAGTCGCAGTACAGAATCTGGCAGTTATGGCATTTGAAATCCACTAGGTTCTAGCATGGAATCTGGTAGCTTCCAGAATGGAACCTGGTAGGTTCTATTACACTTTGGCACCTCATGCAAGCGATCGAAGGCGGTTGGTGCTTTTTTATTTCAAAAAAATATGTTAGAATTTAGTAGGTTTCAAATTAAAACCAAACAGGTTACAATCCAGCACCCGCGTCGACAACCAAAAGCATGGAGCTTTTTTGTTTAAAAAAATGTTGGAATATGACAGGTTCAAAGTTGGATCCTGGTAGGTTTTAATATGGCATCCTACTTCGGTGATCGAAAGGTAGTTTTTGGTAGGTTCTACGACGGAACCTGGTGTGTTCTAAGACAAAACCTGGCGGGTTCCATGATGGAACCTTATGGGTTCCAAGGGTACTGGGACGAAACCTAGCAAGTTCCATTTTGGGGAGGAAAAAAACATGGTCTTTTAATAAATCACTTTTTTTTTTTTTTAATTAAAGAGGCAGTTTTAAAAAAGACTTTTAAGGAGGGAATCTTGAAAATGTGCTCCTTTAGGGGGCATTCTTGTAAGTTGTTCTTTTTTTTTTTTTAGTTAGTTAAAGCCCAATTCTTAGGCACTTAGTTGTCGTAAAAAAAAAACTCCACGTTGTTTTTAGGGTTACGGTAAATGCCTATATATATTTGTATATACAATCCTGAATACACAATACTCTTATCATCTATCTATCTTTTTTTTTTTTTTTTTTTAGGTTCTCTCTTTTTCTTTTATTCTCCATCTTCAAGTCACCACAATTTCTTCTCTTAATCACTTTAGCCCCTTAAGCAATAGTTTGATATTCTTTAGAGACATTATCAAGCCTTCAAAATTCTAAGGTATGTTTAGAAACCTTAATAATTTTATGATTATAATTTAAATTTTAATATATTATTTTTGCGTGTCTAATATGTATTGGATATGATTGCATGGATTATGTATGATTATAATTTCATATTGAATGTTTGGAGAATAGCCCTAATCTATTGAATGGAAAATAAGGTTTTGAATGTTTCCTATTGAATTTATGACCTTGAGAACTTCGTCTACAAATTTTTTATTTTTGTGAAATTTTAATATGATATTTATATATATGTTACATATTTATATATAAAATTTTACATATTTCCTTGCACCATATGATTTATATTGAATTTTTATTCTTTGCTACCCATGATTGAATGTTTGTTGATGGATTGAGTTTTATTAAGGTGTAGTCTATTTTGGAGAGGCAAACAAAGTTTAATTTTTATCAAATTTGGTTCAATTGTCTATTTACATGTTAAGTTTTATTCTGTAAAATTTCTTTATCATTAAATTTATGTTTTATGAGTTCTTGAATTTTCTTTAATATATGTTCACATTGCTGTCAAAATTCTATGTTCATTGTTGGTCGGTTTAACTAATTTTTATTGCAAGTAAATGATTTTCTTTTCTACTAAAAATTTTTCTAGGAGTTTATATATATGCCTAGAGTTTAGAGTTAGTCATATAATTTTTGTGACTTTTCTCTGGTTATAGTTTGAGTTTAAGAATTGTAGACTAGATGGAACTCACTATAATTTTAATTTCGACAAAAATATTTATCCGTTTTTGCTCTCTTAAATATTAGGTTACCTTTATTGTTTTCATGTGAAATTTTCATGATGCTTCCTTGATATGTCTAGATTGTCTTAGAGAGTTTTGGAGTTTTTAACAACTTAGTTATTGAGATTAAAATCCATCCGTTTATATAGGTTAGTTCTATGATAGAATTTATAGTTTTGTTTTCCTACCTATAAACTCAGGAAAACCTTATGATATGATAGTTTTATAAAGAGGGAAAATTTATACATGTTTTTATGTTTGTCCTATATTGTTTGATAAGTTTTTCATAATTTGATCTTTTGCTTATTTTAAGTTAAAATTTCTTTGGTGTGCATAGCTTGATTTGGAGGCAGTTTTGACCACTTTTATATTTCGTATGTTTACTTAGGAAATAAGTCATGAATGTTTCTAAAATAACGATAGTAAAAAAAATATTATACCATCAAATTTACTTGATTAATCTCTATGGTGATTAATAATTATAAAATCTGAAATCTAGTAATCTAGAAATTTAGAAATAATAATTATGAAATCTAGAAAAAAAAAAAAAGGTCAATTATTGTACTTTTCTCTTAGCCTCCCCACGTGCTCTTCCATGGGAATTTTCCAAATGTTGTTTTCATTTATCCAATCGCCATTTGCTTAGCGTGCCTCGGATAACTTCCTTCGAAACATGCTATTTTTTCCTCAACTAATTTGTCCTTTAAACTATTAGTGAGTTTGATTGCCGCGGATGTGACACATCCGCGTTACATCGCATGTTTATTTTAACATTTTTTTCTTACAAAATTCATATCGATATAATATTTTCAATACAAATAATTGATCAAAACAAAATACATAAATAGTGATAGTTCTTTTAACACTTCAAATTCACATGCCCGTTTGGATTTGTTATTTCTGGTTAATTAGTCTACATATGCAGTCTCATCACATAATTGGACAAAGGACTTCTACAGTATCACCTCTCTCTCTCTCTCTCTCTCTCTCTCTTTTGTGTTCAAATTGCAGTAAAACAAAAATAACATGAGACTAAATAAAAATTTAAAGACGATTACACATATTTTCACTAATCATTATCAATTATGTCATCAACAAAGCACTCGTTTACAAATAATATATAAATTAATCAATCACAAATTTATATAAAAGAAAATAGTAAATCCATAAAATAACATGACAATTTTGACATATCAATTAAAAAATCCAACAACTCTTCCTAATTTTGCAGTACTACGGCACTATTTTCATATTAGTATACGTACTGACAAATTATTTACCAAGATAAACATAGTATCCTACACACACCTACGTGTAAGTTTATCTTCTTTTTCTTTTTTGTTCTTTTCTTTTGGCAAAATGTATACAAGTATTTATTTTTGTCTGTCTCTTATAGACAGCCTTTTCTGTGTAAGAATAAGAGAGGGATTGCGTGTTTGAATTAAGACATGTGTGATTATTATGTTAAAATTATGACCACGTAATTAATTAAAAGCCTATAAAATTTATCAAATTTATTATTTATTTATTTAGTTTAATAATTATTTAAATGTTAAAATCTTATTGACTATGAAATGTTACAACTCTTATTAAAGGATGTATTTACATCTGAATGGATGTGTCTATATTTAAAACAATGTGTGCTTTGATGGAAAGACACTTATTAAGGGTTTATAAATAAGAGTTTAGTCATCTCTCTTCATCAGAAAAAATATATTAAAAGTAATAACTATGGGTTTAGAAAGAAAAACTTGGTTCTTCTTTCTTTGACAAATTTTCTGTTCAAAGGGTTCTCTGTAAATCAAAGACATAAATCAATGTATGCTCTAAATCTTTTTATGTGAAAATTATTAAATTTTAAGATTTTTAGAAATTACAGATATTAAAATTTTTACATATTATTATTATTGTTGTTGTTGGTTTAATTTCTACAATTTAAGCTCTTTGATGATTTCTTGTTTATCATGCTTGATATATCATAGCTTTATATATATGCACCGACAACTTAGTAAATATTTTCTAACGAGCTATACTTTTTTAAGCCACGAACTATATTGCTAGAAAAAAAAAAGTTTAATATTTATTGTGCAATTCGAACAACGTAAAACATCTATGTTCTCTTCTTTCTTTTTAATTTTTCTCCTCAATATATGATAATTTCTACTACTATTACTAATTTCTTGAAATTGATTATATAGTTAAAAGTCTTACATACATATTATTGTAAAAATACTATCTGCCCATAGTTTTTCAAAAGTTCCACATAGAGATATATGTAGAAGAGGACATAATTTGTATTGAACATGCATTTCACGAATTACATCTCACCTACCAAACACAAGGAAAAAACAAGCACATGATTTAGGCGTTTTTCTCGTGAAAAATTACATTCACAAGTATTATCAAAGAAAGTTTTTCTTATAAATGGAGGAGCTTAATTGCCTCTCGGTGCAAAGAGCATGTACATTTGTTTGTGTCGTTTATCAAGTGTTTCAGCAAATTGTTCTCGTTACTAAATTCATTTGAGAGATCATTCTCTTTGAGAAGGTTATTGTTTTCCATTATCATACCTATATCCTTATAACATACATATATCTGTTCAATACATGTATGTTATATATATAACCTCTCTACATGTGTATATATATATTTCTGTTATGTATGTATATATATATATATTTTATATATATAAAGTGAGAATAAGTTTCATGTGGTGCTCAGGACGCTTGAAACTTGAAACGTTTCATCGTTTTTTTTGCTAAATAATTTTTTCATTTTCCAGTGGAAACGTTTTTTCCTTATTTTTCAAAACCTTTTTTTTTAATTGCCCAAAATGTTTTTCCTTAAAAAACGTTTTTTTTTTGTTTTTTTAATTTTTTTGTTATACACTAGTGCGGAGCTCATGCTTTTCAACCAGTATAATATTTAGGCACATGTATATGTGTGTTGAAGTCTTACAAGATTATACATTGAGCAATATGACTCGGCCGGTTAATTGGGTAGTTTTGTTTTGTTTTTTGTTTAGCAGATTGAACTATTGCATGCAATATGGTGATGAGAATTTTGAATTGCTATATATACATGCATATATTCATCTCGTTTACAACATCATCGATTTTTGATCTTCATCGAGCTAATTATAGCCAATTATCTTTTAAAAAATCATAAAATAGTATGCATATTAATTAACATGAATTTATTATACCATCTTAAAGACTCCGTAATATCATTGTATTGTGATGTTGTGTACAAGTTAGAACTCTTGTTTCAGATAGAATTCTTTTTGAAAGAGAATTCTATAGTTGACCGTGTATATTTTTCTCTGCGCGCGGGTTTCAAATTGAACAAAATTTTCTACCCCAAATCCTTTGTTATTTGTCTGCATGTGTGTGTGTGTGTGTATATATATATATATATGTTTGTGTGTGTATATATAGAGAGAGGGACGTTGCATCTTATATAGCTAATTAAGACTGCATATATTGTAACTTTCATTACAAAGCTAATACATCATTCAAACACTCCAATATAATCAATAGTTTTTTTTTTTTTTTTCCTTTTTTCTGAATAGTCAGAAAGAACTCTGAGAAATGGCGGAACAATATTCGACATCCGAGGTTGTAACTAAAGAGCTAAAGGAACTAACAATCAGGTATTTCATGCATGCTTTATATCTCTTCAATCAAATCACGGCATCAAATATATCAATACAGTAATTGTTTGATTTTCCTGCAAAATATATATTGAGAGAGGGACTGGCGGAGCCAAAAAAGTGGCTAATATAACAAAAGTTTTGAATTGAAATTACATCATAATTACGTTTATATCTTCTTCTTTTTTTTTTTTTAACTTTGTCTCTATTTTTGCCTTTTATTTTATCTATTTTGTTCTTCTCTCGAATAAACTAGCATATTTAATAAAACTTAACTCAACTCTTAAAACTTAGAGCCCTAAAATATAAGTTTTTATAATATCATATATATTTGATTTATTTGAAATTTTAAGTTTGACATATAAGTATATTTCAAGTAAAATTAGAAGTATAATTTCTCTAAAAAAAATTGAAGTATAATTGGAATATTTTTTAAAATTTTACCTCAATAATGCAATTTATAGATTTGGGACAAGTAATAAATATAAAAGTGAAAATATATTTTTAGAGAAGCTAAAATTAGAAGCAACCATCGGGCTCAAAGGGGCGACTGCCCTATGCCCTCATATATATCTTTTCGGCTAGTTGTGGTTTTTTTTCCTTCCTTTTTTTGGAATTTTTGCTCCTTTTGAGTTGTTTCTTAATTTTTATTTGGACACTATATTTTTTTTGTCTTTATTTCTTTGATCAATAATATATGAGGGAGACTTGATATAAAATATGATTGCTAGTTGATATTAATTTAGTTGAGATACGGTAGTTATTTTTATACAGTGATCCTCTTTTGTCAATATATATATAGATGATATAGTAATCCTCTTTTGTCAATATATGTATATATATATATATATGTATCGCTTCCAGTTTATATCAATAATTTTGAGTTTCAGTTCAACTAAAAAGTCATCAAGAAGTGCAAAGTCTCAGTATTCTTTCTTTCTAAATATGGTGGGGGAAAAGAGATGATTGGGATTTGTTCATATATGTATACGTAAATTTTTGATGGAATATATATTAATAGTTTGGTGTAAATTGCAGTGAGAAGGAAGGTCAGAAAAGTGTGGCAGTTGAAGAAACTGAAGAGCTGAGAAATGAAATATTATTGCAACCCGGGCATGATCATCATTGTGCCAACATTGATCCAGTTGAAAAAATTAAAACGGGGTTTGAGTATTTTCTGCGCAACAAATTCTAGTAAGATGATATTATACATACATACATACATATATATATATATATACGGCTATAATCTTTATTACTACATAAACACAAATGGCTTTTGAGATTAATAAACTTCTCAATTTTGTATCAAATCTTACATTGATAATGTTATAGTATTATAAGCATTCTAAAAATGGTCATTATTAGTTTGGAGGTACACCGTACACAAAGAAACTAAAACCGCATAGTTTATTACTTTTGTTTTCATTTTTAGTTATCTTCTTTTTCAACCACATTGCTTATTAGTTTATTTTCGTTTTTACTTATTTTTTTTCCGGATGATTTTGCAGCAAATATCCACATTGCTTTGAGCAACTTGCCAAAGGCCAACATCCAAAGGTACCATTTTTTAGCCTAATTGTATAAGACGACAAGACATAAACATACATGCATACATACATAAATAATATAGACGACTTTTCAACTATTACTTATATATATATATATATATATACACACGCATTACATATATACGTCTATATATATATAGACGGGTTTTTAATATTATTACGTCTCATTATAATTACCAATCAAATTATAAAAATAAGTGTATATTTTAAATACAAACAATGACGTACATCTTCGATTATTACAATTATCTGACAACGATACTCATCTATGATGGCATGACATTTTATATTAGAGTAATTATTAAACCATATAATATAATATAATATAAGCCTTACTTATATCGATGAAACTAATAATTTACAATGTCTAGTCATAACTAGAAAGTACTAAGAGATATAGTACTTAATTTGTTGTTAATTAATCTTCATTAATGATTATAGTTTCTGGTATTTGCGTGCTCGGATTCGAGAGTGAGCCCTTCTCATGTTCTCAATTTTAAACCTGGGGAAGCCTTCATGGCCCGCAATATTGCCAACTTGGTTCCTCCTTTTGACAAGGTTATTAATTAATTAACTTTAATCAAATTTTAATACCTTTTTTATTATAATTTCCAATTTCCATTAATTTTCTCTCACATCAGTTGTATGTGTTATAGAAACTGATCAAGTTTGTCATTTGCTTTATGATCAGCTGAGATACTCGGGAGTTGGAGCAATCATTGAATATGCTGTGGCAGAACTTAAGGTTGTCCATCAAACACACACATATATGTATACACACGTGTGATTAACTATCATTAATTTAAAGTTACATATTTCTATGATAAGACCTAAAAAAAATCACTATTGTATACTTTTTTAACTGTCAAATTTACGTACAGAAATATACACTATCAGTATGAGGTCTTATCATAAAAAAAGTATCCTTAAAGTTTTTTTAAATTAAAATAAAATCTTCTGATCCTCTTTTGCATTTTTATAAGAAAAAAATTAGTTTCTGATCGCTAATAATAACAAAAGTAAAATTATATATACAGGTAGAGAATATTTTGGTCATCGGACACAGTTGCTGTGGTGGTATAAAGAGGCTCATGTCTCATCCTGAGGATGGTTCTGCTCCCTTGTAAGGATTTTTTACAAAAATACAAAATTTCAATTTTCCCTGTGCAACAATTATGTTTTCTAATTTTTTGTTTACAAATAGTGGCAGAACAATGCCAGCAATTTTTTATTTCTTCAGTTGAGAGGCTATGGACAAAAAAAAATGACAAGGATCAGGTTAATTAAAATATCATAAAAATTAAAATATTATGTCACATTAATTAAGGTATCATTTTATTTATAATATTTTAATTAACATGATATGATATTATTAAAAAGATACAAAAAGAGACTATAAGAAAAGGACATACGAGTAGATTTTCAACACGGAGCAGGGCTGTGTATGCATTTTTTTTAACTTACAAAAACAGAACATAAACATTATTAGGTAATAACAAGACCTTATTAGACTGTAATATTAATGGATAAATAGTGGATATTAATTTGGATGAAATAATGTGCAGCGACTTCATAGATGATTGGGTCCAAATTGCTTTACCTGCCAAGGCCAAGGTCAAAGCTGAACATGGCAATTTGCCATGTAAGGAACAACGCGAGATCTGTGCACAGGTAATAAGACGATATTTTTAGACCCTAAACTTGATTACACACTTTTATCACATTTCAAGTCTCTTAATTTCTAATTTTGTATATTTGCTTTACCGTCTCACTTAAGCTCCAATTTTACATAAGTTTTAACTTTACATACCATAACAAATTTGCGTATACTGCATAGATTAGAGGCGGAACCATACATAGCCAAGAACAAACAATCATCTTACTTAAATGTTGCTCCCTTTTAATTTTATATGTATTATTGAAAATTTTAGTTCATTCCTCCGTCATTTTGTACTTATTTTTCTTGCTCCCTCCTTATGTTAGACAATACCAATATATGCTATAATACAATTTATGAACTGAACATTTATCTTGAATAAATTATTGTTATTATTATTATTTTTTCAGGAAGCAGTGAATCTGTCACTAGTAAACCTACAAACTTATCCTTATGTTCGAAGGGCAATAGCAGACAAAAAACTGGCACTTAGGGGTGCATACTATAATTTTGTTGTGGGATCTTTGAAACTCTGGGAATTGGAGACAAAGATTTCAGATCCAATAATTATCAATCAAGCATAATTGTGAATTTAATATATATATATATATATATATATATATGAAATGTACTTTGTTGAATTGTGCGTGTGAGAATGAAGGGCCTTAATAAATAAAGCAGAAAATAAAGAGACCCTACTTGTCGTTTTGTACTGTACTACTTGTCGTTTGTAACTTTTTATGAAGAAGAAGATCGTGAGTAATAAAGTAGAGCAGGCTTTTAAGCTGGCTCTTGTTTGTTCTTGTCAGTGCAATTTTCCCTTCTGCAGTTTGTGAATGATATGTAGGACAGCCGATTTTTTTTTTTTTTTTTTAAAACCTTGGCTTCAGTCAGTTTAAACTCTTTATTTTTAGATGGAGTGAGTTTCATTATCAGTCTGCAACACAACAGCAGGAAAAAAAAAAAAAAACTAATTAAAATTTGTCTTTTTTGCTTTTGGTATTTGAGAATGTACCCAAGTTAGTGTTATGGCAACGAAGGACGATGCAACACTGAGACAATGAGACAAATCTGTATGGCCCATAAGAAAAGAAAAAAAATAAAGAATGAAACATTTAGCAGTGAAATTATTATTTTCTGACAAATTAAAAAAAGTTGACTGGAATTTATTGGCCACCATATTTTGATTAGTAACATGGACACATTATATCCAAATGAGGTTGTAATTGTCAAGATTCAAAAATTGGAGTAGTGATTAAATTGAAGGAAATATTTTAAAGATTTAAAAAGTTAAAATTAATTTAAAAAATATAATTAGGCTCATAAAATTATAGCAATAAATTAAGTTTATTTTGGAGTTTTTAATATTAAATAATAAGGTAAAATAAAAATAGAAAATTTAAAAAATATATACAAAAAATAAATAAACACTTATGGAATAAATAAAAATACAGTTGTGCAGTTTTAGTCAAAAAAATCAAATAACAAATAAAAACAAAGTTTAATAATCAATTATCTAGTAGGAGTATTCATTTCATGTATCTTTCATGTGCCAATAAAAATATAGAGAGAGTATATCAGTCAAATAGTGATGAGCATCGACGACAATCCAAGACATTAAGTAACAATCGACTAACTTGAAAAGGGAAGTAGGGGGTGAGCACACGGTGCTCAGTAGGAAATCCATTACTCGCCTCTCAATTTTCTTACTACTATTATAGTATATATAAAACCCTTATAAAGTTAAAAACAAATTTCATATCAATATAAAAATTCATCAAGTTGATAATTTATCAAACCAATCAATAACTTACAATTCATAATCGTCGCTCAAATTCTTCCACTTACATCCCCGGTTGCTAGTGAAGGAAAGGAAAGAAAAAAGGGGTATAAAAGTTCCGTTGTGCCTCGAATAAGCACCCCTTGTCCGTTGTGCCCTAAATGAGCATTCCATGAAATATACCATGAAGCAATGGTGGTACCAAATAATAAATGATGTCTATTGTGCCCAATAAATGAGGACCCTGTGACATATAACTTTCAGGAATACTTCAAATGGCCTTAACATTTGTCCGACAACGCCGCCTAAGGTTTCAACATATACACAATTGGTTATAATCCAACTGACTCCTAAAAATACTCATAAGTCATTCTACCCATAATAGTTAGTTTCAACAAAATTTTGGCTGCATAACGGCTTATTGTTTTTAAAAACGAAAATTCAAACCTGTAAGAAAACAAGCTACAAATATATTTTGGTGCATCATAACTATAAGACGCACCACCCAGAACAATTATATGTATTAAATCATAATAAAATATCGATATCCAATCATCAATTTTTCTACAACAGTCAATTTAGATTTTTTTCCTTAATTTTATAAATCATAAGGTACCTAAAAATCAAACCATTGGACAATATTAAATACTTGATCGATCGGAAGTCCTTCTCAAATTCAACATATGCCGGTGTTAACATTGTTAATATGATTTATAAAACTTCAAAGGCATCACGACAACAACAACAACCACCACCACTACCACCACCATAATAACGATAATAAAAAAACGATAATAGCGATGATGACGACGACGACAACAACAACAACAACAATACCAACAACAGCAACAACAACAACGACAGTAATAACAACAACAATAAATCTTTGAGTCGCCAACTCAATGATCAATGCTTCAACTCATAATTTTGATGTCACAAACACATTTGGAATGTCGAAAATAGGCTAGAAGTGTAGCTCTTGGACTTAGGAGGTCGGGGTCAACCGTTTGGCCGCCATTGACCATGGTTTGACCGGCAAAATGGTGGTGGAGATTGGTACCAAAATGAAGCGCTAGACATGAGGATCACCGTTTCAAGGTTGGTTTTCCAAAATGAAACTCAACTCGCCAGAAAATGCTTAAAAACAGACGAAAATGGCAGTGAAGGCCCGGAATTTTCCAGCGACGATTGTATTGAAGGATGGATGGGCTTTGTTCTTCTTGACAAGAGAAACATGGTCGTACAATTGGCAGAAGGAACGGGAACCAGACGACACTAAAATCCAATGTTGAAGCTTGAGGAGTTGAAACTTTCCTTTTCGATTGTGGATAGATGGCAGTGAGTGGAGGAGTGGCGCTCTGGCTCTTGGCACCTCAACTGGTGGCGCCTCAGGTTCTCCGATGTGTGCAAGCGGATGGCGGCTAGAAGTCAGCCAGTGTGAGGAGCAATGGTAGGGTTCTTTTAACGTGAAGAAAAAAGAAAAGAAAAGAAAAGAAAAGAAGAGAAAAGAGGAAAGTGGTGGGGAGGATTGCATCTATATTTTTAAACCAGATTTTTTTTTGAAAAAGAACCTTTTAGAATAATTTTCTACTCCAAGGTAATTAAAAATTTCAAAATGGCCTAAAATTTGAATTTTTTTTAAAATAAGACCATGAGCTTTCCGGTAATTATGCTTCTCATCCACTTGTCTGATATGACTTGGGTCAACATGATTTTGGATTAATCTCTAAATACAAATTGACAAAAACACGAATCAAGTTTTCTTTCCGTTCCATCGGTGATACCAGTATAATGTCAAATAACCTAGAAACTAACGACATGAGAACGGCAGCTATCCTTTTTATTTGCAGGAAAAAAATGGATATATGATTATATACTACATATATATATATATATATATATATAGGTGATACGTGACAATTGCTAGTGCTTTATAGATCTTTTTCTAACAAAAAATGGATATATGATTATATACTACATATATATATATATATAGGTGATACGTGACAATTGCTAGTGCTTTATAGATCTTTTTCTAACATTAATTTTCTATTGGTAAGCAGCCTTAAATAATTAATTATTCAAGGACTTGTTGGTGTCATGATACTTGCATTGTAATTTTCTCGCTATATAATAAACGTTCCATTACTGATATGTCACTGTACTGTGGTCTACATAGTACTATATATAGCAACGCGCCTTTATGTATTTACTTGTTTATTTCCTATTATAGTTTTATAAGATTAATTTAAAATTTATTAATAAAGGGTAAAATAGAAATTTCACATTGAAAACTATAGAATATCGTTTTGATTTTTTCTAAACAACAAAATATTAATATGATGTTTCTCTAAAAACACAAGGTGCTAAAATAATAATATTTTTTATGAGTTTGAGGTGTTAGATGAAATTGTGTGGCAACACAACTTTCAACAAACATTGACAAATCTATACTTGAAATATCTTGTTATATGCTTAATGAGATTCAAAATGCATGATATAATTTCTAAATAAACTTAAAATCCATGAAATAATATTTAAAAGTTTTCCCAATCAAAAAGATTTTGCCTTATGGCGTTTTCTTTTGTGGGGTTAAAAAGAAAAAGAAAAAAGCTTTTATTTCTTCACGAATAGAACTAAAATTGATCTCTCTGAACATAAAAATGACACATGGTTTACGTTGGCTGTCGTTTTGTTCAAGCAATAAAAGTCAATTCGCTATTTCAAGTGTCATTTACTATCATGTAACGACAGGCTAATCACGTGTAAAGTTCTTCTCAAGATGAAAAACGAAATGCAGTTTATATCGAATGTCGTTCTTATATACAATATGTGTACACACACACAGATATATGTGATTTCCTAAACTAGCATGTGGTTTTACTTGTTAATTAGTGAACAAAACGACAACCTTGTCTCTAAGAATAAAAAAGGACATGTTGTTGATATTAGGGGTCGTTATTTAATGCAAGACTACATGTCGTTTGATGGAGACTAGATGACAAGTGGACAATTCAAATGAAATTCCACCCCTTGTATTTTCTTTTGTTTGATAAGTAGAGTGTTTAGCAAAATTATTTCCGACTAAATTTTTTTGTTGTAACAGTGTAAAGCTCCCATATTTTATAGTTGTTAGGTTTGAATTTATATTAGCATATTGGCTTTGTAAATTGAAATACAGATAAAGGAAATAAATTAGGTAATACGTGACATTTAAATGTCGAAGATATCAATATCTTGAACTTAAAGTCAACATGTGATCCAAGCCTTGAAGATCTTATCACATGAAGAAAATCAAAGTTATGAAGTTTTTATCTCAGAAAGATTGCAGAGACAATGCCAACGTGTTTAAAAGATTTTCTGAGCATATTTCAAATTCCAAATTAGATTCTAAGTCTATCATATCTTGGGGTTCAAGTTTGATTTAAAAAATATTTGGAAATTTGAAATAAAGAAAGATTTTATCACTTGCTTATAAAAGCTGAGACCTTAATGGGAGTTAGTGATTTTAAATAAAGAATATCTGATTTAGAAGAGAAATCAAGATTCTAGAGGCAAATCGTATATTTTTTGAAGTTTAAGTTTAAATTTGTCGCAACAGATTCTGCGATGGATTAAATTTTGGATAAGTTTCCACTGCCTGTAAAAAGAGGATAGGTCTGAGTCTTTTCCACACAGTTTCCATAAGGTAAACAAGCATAAAGGCAATGAGTTTTCACCCAAGTATTTTCAAGAGAAAATACAACTTTCTTTGAGAGAGGAATTTATCATTTTTTGGGAAAAAAACATTATGATGTAGACAGGAGTCTTGTGAAGCAAAGTTAAAGATGAGTGGAACTTGCTGAACAAGGTCATAAGAAGTATAACAACATAGGCGTCAATCACTAAGAGGGAGTCTTATATTGAATAAGTCTAATTGGTGTTTGTAAATAGGTTTTCTTAGTAGATTATTCAATATTTGGGCATGGCTCCTGTGGATGTAGATTATATAACCAAACCATTATAAAATTTGTTCTATTCTTTTGCTTTTTTTATGCGTTGGTAATTTTTAATTAAATGAACTTTAATTAATAATTTGGTAATTGTTAAAAACAAATCTTTCAATTGTTATCAAAGCGGTTCACTAACTGTGCTTTTGGTGTGATATTGGGATTAATTCTGTGTTTTTATAGGTATGGATGGAGGCTCAATTACAAAACCACCACTTTTGGAAGGTTTAAATTATTAATACTGGAAGGCACGCATGAGGGCATTCATCAGGCAATTGATGAAAGAGCATGGCGTTCAATTTTGCACGTTGAGATCATCCTACTACTGCTAACAGTACTATCTCAAGCCCAAGTAATCATGGTTTGAAGATAAGGTAAAACTTGCGAATTATAATTTAAAAGCCTTTAATGCCCTATTCAATGTTGTAGATACGAATCAATTCAAGCTCATCTCCACATGTGAAAATGCTAAAGAGACATAGAATATTCTTCAAACCGCACATGAGGGAACTGCTACAGTTAAGGTTTCCAAACTACAATTGTTGGCTACCAAGTTTGAGAATTCTAGAACGTATGAAGATGAACGGATTGTTGATTTTAATGCAAAGTTATGTGATATTGCTAATGAGACTTCTGCTCTTGGTGAAAATTATTTTGACCCAAAACTTGTTAAAAAACTTTAAGGTCTCTTCCGGAGAGATTTGCTTACAAGGTTGCAACTATTGAAGAAGCCAAAGACGTTGATTCCATAAGCTTGATGAACTAATAGGCTTGTTGTAGTCTTTTGAGATGAAATTCAAGCAAAATAAGAAGGAGAAGAGCATAACTTTGCAAGCTGAGATGATCGAAGCATAAAAAAAAAGAGTCGTCTGATAAAGATAATGATGACCTTGCCCTGTTGACCAAAAACTTCAACAAAATTTTAAAAAAATTTAATAAGAAGAAAAAATTCAACTATTCATTGAAGACTGAAAATTCATAAAACAAGGGCTTCTTTAAGCAATTCAATGGCATTAATAAAGGCAAAGCGATTTGATGTTGTGAATGCAAAGGTTTTAGTCATATTCAATCCAAATGTGCTAGCACCCTCAAAAAGAAATCTAAGACCATGAATTCTACTAGGAGTGATGAAGAATCTGAAGGGAGTCAATAGGATGAAGATGACGTCAGCAACTATATGGCCTTCAACACAACCATTGCTTTTTTCGCTGAACCTATAGAAATTGTGACAGATTGTGATAACAAATCTATACAATCAGATTCAGATATAGAAGCTGAGAATAACAGTAATGATAATGATGCTTCAATTCAAGATGCCTATAAAATAATTTTTACCAAGTGTGTGAAGGTGTGCAACAAAAACAAGATCTTAGAAGATCAAGTGGCCGAACTTACTAAGGAAAAGATGAACTAAAGAAAGCAGCCATGAATTATGAAATCCTTGCTGCCAAAAAGGAGGAAAAATTATTTGAAATAAGGTCGGAATTAGAACAACTTTGAAGACCTTGAAGATGTTGACCACCTGTTTTGCCTGACTAGATCACATCTTGACAATGTGTAAGACGAGTGATGATCACCACGGTCTTGGCTACAAAGAAGAAGGTTTAAATTCCAAAACTGTTTTTGTCAAAGCAAGTCTTACAGCAACCACTACACCATCCTCTGGTAAGAAAGCTACTTCTTCTCCAACAAGCCGTAAGCCAAAGAGGCTTGTTCCTATCTGTCACTTATGTAATAGTCCTGGACATATAAAACCTAGATGTTTTAAATGTTTAAATGCATTGGTAAAGGGAATGTATGTCAAACCAACTAATTTTAGAAAACCAAGAAATTCTCCTAAACTTAAAATTGATCTCACAAATAAATTTACTAGAAAAATTTAAGTTAAGAAATCTGATTTATGGTGTTTTGTTGCTTATACTTCATTAAAAGCATGTGCTACTAATTCTTAGTATTTTGATAGTGGTTGCTCCATGCATAAGATATGTGATCAAAGAATTCTGTCTAACTACCAAAGTTGCTCTCATGATTATGTAACCTTTGGTGATAGTGTGAAAGGACATGTTCTTGAAAAGGAACACTTAATGTTGAAGGATTTCTTAGACTAAAGAATATCTTACATGTTGAAGGACTCAAGGCCCATTTAATAAGCATTAGTCAATTATGTGATCAAAATCTTTTTGTGAAATTCACAAAAAATAATTGTCATGTTCTTGATGATAAATATAATTGTGTTTTGCAAGGATCTAGATCATCTAGCAATTGTTATATTTTGACTCATTCACACATCTGTCACAATATTAACTTAGATGAAATAGAGATTTGGCATCAAAAACTTAGTCATTTGAATTATAAGTCTTGAGCCAAGCTTGTGAATGTAGGTGCTGTGGGAAAAAGCCACCTGGCATCTGTGGTCCTTGCTAACTAGGCAAACAATTGAATTTGTATTGGCATATTAGCTTTGTAAATTGAAAAATAGAAAAAAGAAACAAAATAGATAATACGTGATGTTTAAATGTGGAAGATATCAATA
This sequence comes from Artocarpus heterophyllus, assembly GCA_025403435.1. Taxonomy (NCBI): domain Eukaryota; kingdom Viridiplantae; phylum Streptophyta; class Magnoliopsida; order Rosales; family Moraceae; genus Artocarpus; species Artocarpus heterophyllus. Next base: position 6,768,624 of record CM046346.1, on the reverse strand, counting down.
TCTTGAAGTTAAAGTCAACATGTGATCTAAGCCTTGAAGATCTTATCACATGAAGAAAATCAAAGTTGTGAAGATTTTATCTTAAGAAGATTGCAGAGATAATGCCAATGTGTTTAAAGGATTCTGAGCATATTTCAAATTCCAAATCAGATTCTAAATCTATCATAACTTGGGGAGCAAGTTTGGTTTAAAAAAGATTTGAAAATTTCAAATAAAGAAGAGTTTTATCTCTCACTTATAAAAGATGAGTCTTTGATATGATTTAGTGATTTTAAATGAAGAATATTTGATTTAGAAGAGAAATCACAAGTTCCAGAGGCAAATCATATTAGTTTTGAAGTTCAAGTTCAAATCGGTCGCAACCGATTCCTGCGACAATTTGAATTTTGAATAAGTTTTTACTGCCTATAAAAAAAGGACGGGTCTGAGTCTTTTCTACAGAGTTTTCAAAGGGCTAACAAGCATAAAGACAGTAAGTTTTCGTCCAAGTATTTTCAAGAGAAAATGCATCGTTCTTCAGAAGAGGAATTTGTCGTTTTTAGGAGAAAACATTTTGCTATAGACAAGAGTTTTGTGAAACAGAGTTAAAGATGAGTGGAACTCGCTGAACAAGGCTATAAGAAGTACAACAAGATAGACATCAATTGCTAAGAGGAAGTCTTACATTGAATAAGTCCAATTGGTACTTGTAAATAGGTTTTCTTAGTGAATTGTTCGACATCTGGGCGTGGCTCCCTTGACGTAGTTTTAACAACCAAACCACAATAAAATTTCCTATGTTCCTTTGCTTATTTTATGTGTTAATAATTTAAATTAAATAAACTTTAATTAAAAATTCATAATTGCTAAAAACATATTTTTCAACAATGATTAAACAAAATAAGTTACAGTGTAAAGTTTTCATATGCTACATATAGTTTTAAATTCAAAAGTTTTAATTCTAACCACATTTTTCAAACTTCTTAAAAAAAAAAGCATGATTTTCAAAGCCTATTGCTAACGAGGCTTTATCTTGTAGTTCAGCGTTTCATCGAATTTTTGTTATCATGAATTGTGCTTGTGTTGGAAACAAATTCATGACCATTTTCCGAGATTCCCATTTTAGATTACTAGATTTCTCACATTTTCATTTGGCTGAAGATTGTCTAATCTTATCTTGGATTGTATTTATCAAATTATTTTGAAAGTTCAAAAAGTCCAATGATTGTTAATTTGTGGGAACGCAATACTCAAAAAGGGACTTTAAGACGTAATGCCCCATAATGAAAATTGAAAGTTCTATGTGTTAATGGCTCTTATCATTTAATTGAGGACTCCAACAAAGGAAACCCTTTGAAGCTTTTTGTAATATGATCCCTTTCAATATGTAAAAAGGATTTCTACTTTTATGTTGTATGAAAAAGTATTTGGATTTTATATTTTTTAGATTTTATGGACCTCAATTTCGATCCTTGCATGATGATACAAAAAATTTAAATCGCTAAAAATTTTTTAGCTGATAACCTTTCTTTCTATGGCATCTAATGCTAAGATTTGAGTTTTATGTTGTATCCTAAATTTTAGAGATGCATAATAGTTTCTATTGAAATTTCTCATCAAACTAGTGGAGAACCCCATCTATCTAAGTATATAAAAAAAATATATTGATGGGTCATAGTTTTTAAATGTCAAATTATACCAGAATCAAATTAACTAGAAAAATATGATTGTTTAACAAAACTTAATAAAACTTTGATATTTAAAAAATTGTCTTACTAAAGGGTTTTTTTAAATTCCCTGTTAAATAATTCTCCTATAAATTATATCCTATTTATTTTTTATATCCACCCTCTTTGATTGCAATCATTGAAGAGGTTTTGATGTCAAAAAGTTCAATGATTATTTGGTGCAAATCCAACGCAGAGGGGCTCTAAAATGAAACGCCAAAAGTGGACCCCGGTAAAGAAAAAATTGGGTAATTCATCTCGAAAATCTCTAACTCTTTAACAGGTAGCATTTTGATTTTTTTTTTTAATTTTAGTAAAACAGACTTTCAACTCTTAAGCTCTTGACAATTAACGAAGTTTTGTTAAAATCCGTTAAAAATCTCACAGAATCATACATGTTTGTATCATGTGACATTTTCAAAGGGTACAATGGTATTTTTACTATCTCTTCCTCTTTTTTTTTTTTTTTTTGGAAAAAGACTATCTATTCCTTTCAATACATCCCAAAAAAAACCAGATATTCCAATATTCCTCTTTTTCTTCCTCACCTTCTTCTCTGAGGATGTCCTTGTGTGTGACTATGCTCAAGCCCATCTTTTTTAGTCCACAACCACAAAATCGTATGTACTAACTTCTCAAAAAAGTGAAAAAAAAAAGTTGGGCCAGTAAGGATAATATTCAATCTGGGCCGGTGGGGATATATAGAGAGAGGACGAGACGGGGAGGCAGATTTTGGACGAGGTTGGGCGGCGACGATCTGCGGCGGTGCTGGGTCAGAGGAGTGGGTCATGACGTTTTCTGAAGCGGTGGTATTGGGGGGCTCAATGACGTGCGGCGGAGAGCTAGAGCTGACAGGGCCCGTTCAAGAAAACATAGATTTCATGGAAAGAATTAAAACTCAGCTTAACATGCTCGACAATGGCTTTTTTCTCTCTTTCAAAAAGTTTTAAAAATTTGTGCTTGAACTTGAGTTTGTAAATTAAATCAGCAAACATGTGTTGTTTGGTCTGGTTGTAAGTGTTAGTATCTTTCGTTTTTTCTTTTATTCACTAGGAATCAATTCTATGCTCATTGAATACAACTTTGACCGGCCAATAGAGCTTTTAGGATTGACCGCCGAAGGTTATTTCTTTTTCTTTTTTTTTTTTGGAACTTGAAAATTATGACTGTAAGGGATGAACAAGGATAATTTAGTAATTTCAATCTCAGTTATCCTCACGTGGCGTCCACATGTATTTTTCCGTAACGGTTTTAACAAATTTTGACAGAAGTCTATTAATCGTTAAAAGTTTAAAAGTTAAAGGATTGATTTGTTGAAATTAAAAAAAGAACTAAAATATTTGTTTATTAAAAGTTTAAAAATTAAGAGGTTAATTTGTTGAAATTAAAAAAAAAAACTTAAATATTTATTTATTAAAAAGTTAAAAGATCATCGATCTAAAAAAAAATGCATTGCAATCATTGAACACGTTTTGATTTCAAGAAGTTCAATGATTGTTTGGCACAAATTGAACGCAGGGGGGCCCTAAAATGGAACGCTGAAAGTGGACACCAGTAAAGAAACAATTAGATATTGATATAATAAAACCAAACTAAAATAAAATCAAAATGGGATAAGTAAGAGAAATACTGGACACAACTAGTGCATATTATAACCATTCACTTTTGTCTTTTCTCTTATGAGGTTTGGTCCGGAATTAAAAGTCTTCCCAATCAATATAAAAAGAATTATCTATCTTCGTAAATAGACGTAATTTTGAATTATGCTATTATAAAAAAAAATATTTAGTAAAATTAATTTTAATAAAAGTTTTTAATTATTATAATATAAAGCTTTCATATGTAATAATAATAAAAAATAAATTATTATATAAAACTTTTATATGATATAGTTTTAAGTTTACGAGCTTCAATTTTAACAATAATTCTTGGACATCTTATTAAAACAAGGCACCTTGAAGAAAGGCAATGCTTCTCCAAATGATGAATGTAAACCCGATGAAAAGTCAGCTTCTTTTGTATGTCGCTACTCAAAAACAAAAACGAAACAACTGGGCCATAATATCTCTGAAACAACCCCCCAAAAGCTTTGCAGGCTTTTAGCTCCAATTGGCATGTGAACAATACTATTGAGTTATTGCATACTTTTCTATTATGTCAAATTTTTCGGACCATAAAGTTATTTCTTTCCATGTCCACAAAGTGCGGCGACCTAACAGTAATGAAGTATTGTAGAAGAATGCTGAGTTATCTAGTAAATATGAACACTTTTTTTTTTTTTTACCAGACTAATCATGCCATCGTGTACCTCTACAATTAGCATATTAGGTGTGGCTAAGGTGTCGTGTTTCTCGTCCGAGGACTCTCTATAGGGCCTTCAACAAATATTTTTATCTACATTATGAGAGGCCTTTGATAACACCTAAGAAATAAAAAAAAACCACCCCTTCGCTTAATATTCTATATTATTTTCTATATCTTTTTACAATCATTTATGTATGCATGAAACCAACAATAGTGGTAATATGATGGCAAAGAGGTCTTATTTGGAGATTTCATCAACTAATAAGTCAGAGGTTCGAGTACATAAGAATGTGTTGATGGACTCTATTGAGTTCTGACTTGCTAGAATCGTATATAAAAGAATCATCCAAGTGAAATGAAAGAATGAGAAATGAATTTTCAGAGTAAGAGTAGATAGAATTGGTCAAGTAACTTGAAGGACAAAAGGGGACATGATCTATGGCTGAAGATGTTCGTCTTCAAGTGTGTCTAGGAAATCAGGAATTAAGCAAATAGAAATTGTAAGAAGCTAAAAAAATAATAAAAATAAAAATAAAAATAAAAAATTACAGTATGTTTATGAATGTCAAATTTGATTAAAATCTTATACAAAATGAAAAAAATATATTAAAGTGACAAAACCTACTAAAGATTTGACATTTAAAATATTATCCTACTTGAATAGTATCTCTCTCATACTACACCAAGAATTCTATGCTTTCTTTCTCCTTCTCCTCAAAAACATGCCATGAAACCGAACTTTCATCTTGCTTTTAAGCCATAGAAAGTGGGCCTTTAATACTAGATTTTTTATTGTTATTTGTCACGCATTATTGAGTGCGTAGAGCTTAATTATCATTACGATGCGAAGTTAATATATGAACTGACTTTATCTAATTTTTTATAATTTTTTCATCCTTATCCAACTTGCCGTTGTCTATATCATAATCAGGACGTATAATTCATAACACAACAGGCCACAATAAAGGGAAGCAGTTTATTACAGTGTCATGGAAACCAGAAAAATCCTAGTCTAAAAGCCAAAATCCCAAACAAAGTCAAGAAAGTGATCTTCCAGAGGCTCCACTAGAAAAGAGCTATTCAGACAATAATCAGAGCTAGAAGAAAACCAAAAAGAACACTCATCATGACAATAATTTTCACTCATCATCACCTCCCCAAGTGCATTTTGATGGGAGCCACATTCTTTTGTGCTCTCTTTATCACCCACACCTTCACCGATGATATTATTAGTACATTTGTTTGGAAACTCGGATAAGTTTAACCCTGATGGGGTATCACAAGTCTTCTCTTGCTCTCCTAATATGGGTTGTGAATTATTACTATTATTCATGCTTGTTATTTTGCTCTTTCCCTTGTTGATACCCACCTTCTTGCTCAAATGAGTGTTCCAATGGTTCTTGACTTGATTGTCGGTCCGTCCCGGAATCCGGCCGGCGATCAGAGACCACCTAAAAAGAATAATTAATTAAATACATAATTAATATGGTTTTTTTAGTAGTAACTAGTTGCTTAATTATTATTATAAGTTGGAATTTGTTAGTACTTTCATAAATAGTAATCAAAATTAATAGTCAACAGTGAGAGATGTGTCATTTCAAAAAACTAAAGGACCATTGAAACAGTTAAATGAACAAGAAAACCAACGTGAAAGACAAAAGAGGCCAAAAAAAAAAAGAAGAAGAAAAATGGTTCAAAATGTTATGGCCTCCATGTGTAACTTGAAAAGATATTCAATGATGGGTTTTGACGGGGCAAAAAAAACAATGTATGTCCACAACATTTCAAGAAATGTTATTTGAGCATTTTTTTTATTTTATTTTGCATAAAGTGAAAGAAAGAAAGAAAGAAAGAAAGAAAGAGAGAAACCTGTTTCCAAGGAGTTTATGGAGCCGAATTATGAGGTCCTCTTCTTCCTCAGAGAAGTCTCCACGCTTCACATTGGGGCTAAGATAATTCATCCACCTTAATCTGCAACTTTTGCCACACCTCTTCAAACCTATATATGTCTCATTTTTGACACACCAAAAAAGAAAAAATAAAAAAAAACACATAAAATGATCAATGTTCCTAGTGTCTACACACTTTGTATGCTCCAAAAACATTCATCTTAAAAAAAAAAAGAAAAAAAAAAAGAGAAAACCTGTCTCTCTAGCAATGCGATTCCATTTCCCTTTTCCATGCGCCCTTATGTAGTCCATCAATATTCTGTCCTCCTCAGCTGTCCACAGCCCTTTTTTATGCTCCTTTTCAGCTTTCATTGTTGAAAGAAGCACAACTTTGATTGGCGTGATATATATATATATATATATATATATATAAGCTCAGAACTGGGTTATCTTTGTAAAGTAATAATCAAATTTGCATAAGGTGATCTCTACATATACACCAAGTTCATAGCTAGAGAAATTAGTGGTGGTGGTAAAGTGAATATAGAAGCTGTGGTTGTTGGTGGTTATGTATTAATACAATGTTCACCACCAATGCTTGTAGATATCTATATATATATATATTGCAGTGTGTGGGAAAATGGAATTTATGATGGAGTGAAACGGTCTTATTTTATTTGAGATATTTACTCTTCTATGCTTTTTACCTTAAAGGTCACTAAAACAAATGTACCTTGGTATTTTGATCTTATAAAAAATGTTTCTCTGAATTTCAAATTCATATCAAATTTATACCTTTTTTTTGTTAAGTATATATATTATAGATAAGTGTATATATATATAATTAAATATTAATTAACGAATTCTTTGTTAAAAAAATTACTATCAAATGAATATATTAAAAAACAACTCACACATTAATTCAGCTAAAAAGACAAACAAGACATTTATACACAATTAAAATGACAAATTCTTTAATTAAGCTAAAAAGACAAACAAGACATTTATACGCAATTAAAATGGCGAATTCTTTGTCGCTTAGCTTAAAGATACATTTTATATCTTTAATTGATTAATTTTTTTCTTATAAACTTTTTAAACTCAATGCTTAATTCTCATTTGGTTAGAGGTTTATCTATAAATTACAAAGGGCAAATTCATAATTTCAAACGTCAACTAACTTATTTGTTGATTTCAAAACGTATAAATTTGACAGGAAAAGAAAATTTGAAATTGCGGTTTGAGTGCATCTAAAAATACATGGTAAATTTGTCTTGATAAACTTAAAATATAAAAGAGAAAATAGAAAATAGTCTAATCATAATTATATAATAGGGTTGATTAGATAACTATATCTCTTAGTTATAATTATCTCTTTTTATCTCTCTATTTTAAGAAATTATAAATGTATTTTTTGAATTTAAAAAACTTATCTCAAGTTTATTCCTCATAAACTTTTTAGACTAAAAAAATATAGAGACAAAACAAATATACTCTTAATCAGACTAAATTTGTTTCTAAAATATATTTTTCTTCTTGAAAAAAATTTTTTTAAAAACATTTTAAAATTCAAAAAGTCATAAAAATTAAGATTTTTTTTTTTAAATTTGATGTTTTGTCTTAAAATTTTTTATGCTTTTAATTACATAAGAGATTTTACATAACTATTTCAAGGTAATTATGTCGTTTTGCTTAATTTTTTTTATTTAACGGAGTGAAATTAAAACAAATTTTTAAAATTTAAAAGATACTTTTAAAGTTTTTAAAAATAAAAAAATAAATTGAAAAATTATTCTATAAATAATTATGTATTGTAAAGTTTATGTCACATAAAGCAAGTTAGCTTTTGGGGGCTCTTAGCAAAAAGCTTTGTTGGTAGCTTAATGGGTACATATTATTAGGAATGGACCCCACCATTGTCTAGTGGCCACGCTCTCTCTAGCCCATAAAAAGCCAACTAAGCAGAAAGCAACTGTTACCAGAACATATAGTTGCAACAGTTGACGCATTAAGGGATCAAGGTTCCAATATCAATAGACAAAAGACAAGTGTCAAGCAGGATTTTTTTTTTTTGGACAATACACAACTTGTTTTTTGTAACATGTAACCAATTGCTTTAACGGATTTTTGGGAAATCCATTGTCACGGATTTTTTTTATATTTTTCACGGATTATAATGTTTGCTCAACGAAAAAAATTAAAATATATTTTTTAAAGGTTGAATAACGTTGTATGTATCCTTTTAAAATATCGAGCGTTTTTTTTTTTTTAATATCAAACCTTACTACGCTAGAGAACTTTTGCATCGATAAACGTGATTCAACAATCGAAGATAGTCTTGATTGTACGCTAACATATGTCACATTGGGCTTCATTCCCCAAAATAACTCGTTAGGGGTTTTGAACAAAGCCATTGGAATGTGCCTCAAGGGTCAAACCAATCATAATCATTATGCATGTCATTTGTTCAAGAAGGAATAAGAAGAAATTTTCCTGGCCATTTGTGACAAGAAAACTTCTAAACATTCCTAATAATAACTAGTTGATGATGTGCAACAATCATATGGATTCTTATGGAGGGGTTTAATCAGATAATTTCTCCACAAATAGAAAAATTTAAAATTTTACTTTTAATTTTTATATTTTTACTAAAATATACTTTTATTTGATGTTTATCTGACTTAAGCGTCGGAGTGCGTCCTACAAGTACGCTCACAGGGTCCAATAAGAAGCAAAGCAGCCATAAACGAATTTGGATGGTGTTCGTGTAGTTTAAGAAAATCAATATGGGATTTGAGCATCCTATTCTACAGGAGGTCGAGGAAATAAGAAAACGACAATAAAAAGTTGATGCTAAAAGCACCAAGTAGATCATATTGTTCCGCTGCATATCCATGGTGACATTAATATGTAACATTCTTCTCTCAAACTATAGTACATAAATTGTGATATGTAATCAAACAAGTGACAGTTCCTAACTCAAACATGTGACAAGTGTTCTCTAGCTAAAATGGTTGAATGATCTTTTTCCCTTTTGCACTTCATCTCTTCTGTTTTCACAACCATATTAAACAACTTCCCTTTTGGGTTTATTAATTATTATTTGTACTTCAAGAAATTCTTCTTGTCAGTACCATATACAAGAAAGTCATCTAGAATCAAATCATTATCGATGGCAATAGATTCTCTCCAACATGTGTTTGAAGCTAAAAGACCATTTCATGAAACCAGAAAACTTTGGGATGTACTTGGAAGGTGTTAAGTGTGACTCTTTTGTTGAGAATTTTGTGATAGGGCGTGAGAATTTCATACTAATAGGATACTGTTGTGAACCGCTATATGAATAAAAGTGACAATTTAACATAACTTAATAAAAATCCAACGGTGCCGCTACAAACGCTTAAGAATGAGTTCACACTCTTTTTGTTGCAGCGAGTGCTGCGCCAATAGGAGTTCTTGGTGCAACCGCAGTTGAGTAAATATCCGCTGTGGTTGAATCACTAAGCTATGGTAGTGTTGAAGTACTCCTATCCACTGCTGATGGTAAAAGAAAGAAAGAAGACAGAACAGCTATTTCATCAGCTTTGGGACTTGAAGGCATGAACTTTTGGCTTTCTTTGTGCTTGTTTATATGACAAACTGTAACGCTTGCTTATCTTAAAGTTTACAAACTTTTTTGACGAGAATAATCTTATTTATAAAAAAAAAAATTTGCTACTAATAAAATAATAGGTCTCATTTTAAAAAATATAATCTATTATTTTGTTGATAACGAGGTTATAACTGAACAAAGATAAAAAGGGTTTTTCTTGTAATGAATTTTGAGCCGCAAATAGTACGTACTAAAGGCATCAAGCCATGTCATAATGTTATCACCAACGTCATTTGTAGTAATAGTACTCTTGTGAACGGCTTTAGATGGTCTCAACAAGGGATTTTCATCCTCTCATGAACTTCTTACTCATGATGAGTGAGAGAGAGTTCATAGAAATGGAAACATAAATCGTATTGCAGATGAAATTCTTTTTCATATACCATACCAAAGTGTTCGTATTACTGACAAACTTTCTAGTTTCTTGTCATATTCTCAAAAAACAAAACAAAAATAAGGGGGTTACAATTTTTGTAGGGTCCACTTGTATTTCTTCTAGCACCCACTGCAAATCATATGGAGCCGGGCAACATTTTTCTAAAGAAAAGGGTTTAACTCATTTTTAGTCCTTAAATTATTGATCAAATTATGTTCGTCTCTTAACGTTGCGAGATGAATCCTTGATCAACCAAATTGTTTCAAATTATCCGACTACTAAAAATCTCAACGGAAAAAGACATGGTTTCCTTCTTAACAGTGTGTGTCGGAATAAGTACATTATAAAATTAACTCTCTGTGTTGCACAGGTTTCTCACGTGTCATTTTAAATCAATAATTACAGGAACTTGTCTGCTTTCACCCAAGTTTTTCAGTTTCTCTGCCCTCACCACCGTACATGCGCCACTAGACTCCATATTATCCTTGACATATTTCATGCTTGTTTGGAGTACTTGATTATGATTAATTGTGTGTTCTTGACAGTAATCAAGGTTATTTCTCTTACCCCAATTGAGTTTAGTCAGCAAAAACAATGACTCATTGAGAATTTACAATTCAATGGATAATAGCCTTTAGGATTAGACAATGAACCTGCGTTCAGTCGTATGAGTTCAGTATGGTCATATTTATGTACTAATATCATCACTCCTTTGGCATGACTAAATTGAGACACAATGTGGCATAATGATGTGATTAAATGACTTGGCACAGCGCAGTGGTTGGTTAGACATTATTTTGGAGACGAAAAATTAAAGATCTGAATCCTCGTACTATGTCATATGCCTCCAAAATAAAGTTTCATATTGATTCTCGAGTTTCTCAAGAAATAAGAATAAAATAACCCAAAAAAAATGTTGTACTGTATGCACGCATAACCACAAGTCTAAGAATCGAACAGAACTAATCTAACAAAATTCAGAAGGTTGAACAGCGGAACTCATGCTTCAGCTCATGTTAGCATGAATTTACAGTCGCCAAACCTAAATGCCAAAGATCATCCATCTGAATTCAGCGACTAAATTTGATTGCTGTGTAGCCTGCATTTCTTGGCCTGTCACGCTACAGTTCAAAGAAGGAAAAAAATTTTGCTTCAGCATCAGCAACAGGAAAGCAACAAGGAAAGTTACCCAACTACAAACAGAAAATAGTTGGAATGTAATTATATTTGACTTACTGGATATGTTCAAATTCTGAAGAAGTTTTTCCACCATAATTTTTTGCTGCACCACACTGAGAGACTCTGACCTCATAATAGCGTTAGCAACAATAATAACCGTAGACGGGGATGCAGCATTTACCTGGAATTCGATGAGAAAAAGGCACCAGAGATAGTTTATTAAGGCCGGGAAAAAAGGTAACGAAAAAAAGATGCTACTATAATATAAATGAAATGGGAGTTGCTTAATCCTGGTAGTCAAACAAGATCTTACCCAAACACGGCCATTTAAGCCAACTGCCACTTCAAAAGAAATCTTCTTTCCAAGGGCCTCAAGAATCGGACATGGTGGGGAGTGAAGTAGCCTGATTACAAAAGGAAAGAGGTCATATCAACTTCGAAGAAACAAAACCATAAAATTATACAAAGAAAATATCTCTGTATTCGAAACGAGTTTACAAAGACTATGTATTTTGCCCCACGAATTTATTGCGTAGTGACAACAAGGGGAACTGCATCTTACATTCTTGAGAGGCCCGTTGAACATTCAAACATGAAACCATCTTTGAGGGGTCCAAATTCTGATGCTTTTCCACTGGCTAAATTACGAGAAATATAAAGCAAAAGTCAAGAAACAATCAATATTAAGTAACGAAGAGACACAGACATGGCGTAGGACAACCAACCATCAGTGCATGACAACTCTGGATTCATGCCAGGATTTGCCTTCACGACCCGGACATAAAGCAAAGTGCCTACCTGAAATCAGACTCTTTAGCCTATTTTCACTTTTAAAATTCATTTTAAGTATAATTAGCAACATAATTTACTTGCATAAATCATTTTAATACGTGCACACCTCAAACTTTGGTATGTTTCTCCTGGTTCCTCCTTCAAATGCAAGCACGGGCAAAAATGCCAAGGCAGGTCCTTTAATATCCACAATAAAATTCTGGAAGTAAAGTAGGGGAAACAAAATTTGAGATTGCAAAAGTACATCAAAGTTGAATGTATCAATCATCAAATTGACATTTGGCCCCGTTTGTTTTTGTTTTCAGAATTTTTAAAAATATTTTTGCACGCTTCTCAAGGCAAGAATTTTAAAAACACTCTCAACACAATTTTCAAAAAATTCTCATTTTCCAAAACAAAAACATTTTCGCCTATTTTAAAAACAATACCAAACAACCCCAAAGCAATTCACATAATTGAGAGAAGGTTATTGCTAAAGTTGTCCTCCCCCTAAAACCCAAAAACAGAAAGGTTACTAGCAGCAAGTACTTTCAGAAAACCACGGAAATTCTTCATATGCAATCTATTATTCTCTTGAGCTGTTTATTGTTGCGTACTCCCTATATAGGCAAGATAGCATTATTAACAAGTCGACAATGCAGAGGTTAACACAAGAAACTGACAAAATCCATCTTAAAGCAACTAATGAAATCTTACAAACAGCCCATTTGGGAACTTGGATCGGACAAAAAAGTTTTGATTCAAACAAATATTGCTATAGTGTTTTCTCTCGCAAAATTTAAATTGCTACACTATGTTCGATTCAAATCTTTGGTTCGAACTAGCTTCCCAAATGCCTTCTAAGGATATTACTAGCAATAAAAGATCAATAATAAAACAAACTCAAAAGGTTTATAATAATATGTGATTCTTACATCAGACCTGGAGTCCACCACAATCCCAAGAACAGAGTCCTCCACACAAGGTACATACTGCACAAAACAACCAAAAATGTTACCAGAAAAGAAAACAAAAATAAATAAATAAAGGAAGAAATAAAGAAATTTAATTTTTCGGACTAATTTTCTCCAATACCAACTAAAACAAGAAAAACAGACTGCATTATATATATACCTCAAAATGGCCTCAAAATGGAAATTATTATCGAAGAACAGATGCCTATTCAATTAACTAATCGGTTTTTAACATTCTGACACAACAATCAGGCACTTTGGAGGGCAAAAAGAAAAGCTCAAAATTCCGAAAATGAGACGAGAAATTCAGAGACACAATATTACTAGTATCACTATGAACACACTGTATATATATACATATATATACAAAAAATTCAAACAGAACAATGAAGCAAAATATCTGAATAAATATGGCCTGCTCATACCCTTTTCTGGGAGCTCTCGACCCAGTACTTATTAGGCTTAGACAACCTTAACTTCCCAGCTTTCGTCACTGATATAGCATCAGACTCCTAAAATCACACAAAAAAAAGGAATTTTTTCAGTGAAAATCATATGTATGTGTGTGTGTCTATAAAATATATATATATATATATAGAGAGAGAGAGAGAGAGAGAGAGAGATAGACCTGGCGAAGACCGCCACCAAGCTTGATTGTCTGGTTAGTCATGCTCGAGAGGTCAAGAACAACATCTCCAGGCACCTAAACACCCAAAAGTTAGGGTTTTTTTTTGCATGTTTTCTTTGAAGATTTATACATATAAAACAGAAATAAATTGATATGATTTCTGTAAGAAATGAAGTGGAGAGTGAAGTGAAGAATGCTCACAACAAGTTGATCGACGAACTGGTTATCGGACATGGTAGAATTCTGGAACAAATCAACGAACTGTCTGTTTGGCTGGAAAGAAAGTGGCGGAAAGTGTGTTTGCGAGGATGGGAAAACACCACGGGAGAAAGGAGACAAGCATAAGGTTAGTATTGTCTTTTCGCTTTGTCACTTTTAATTCTACTTTTTCTATTCTAATTTCTTTGTCTAATTGCATTTTTTTTTAAAGGATAATTCCATACATATTTCTAAGCAAAATGCGTATTCAATATATATTTTTCCAAATATTCAAGCTACTGTTTTTATATTTTTCACACAATATCTACTATTGATGTCCATATATATATAGATATATATATTTTTACTTTTCAACCAAAAAAAAATGATGCCTTTGATTTTAAGGACAGCAACTTTTTCAAGTATATACAAAAATTAAATTCTCCAAAATAATCAAAGTTGCTTATTCTCAATTCTCAAATGCTGAAATTATTTAAAAAAGAAGTTTTTTTTCTCTTCTTTTTTTTTAGATTTTTTTTTTCAAAGAACCATGATTTTTTTTCGTTAAGATTGATTGCACAGCTAATTTTGAATATATTTTAATATTAGCATGAATTTTGTGTTGCCAGAAAAATGTTTTTAAAAACACAAAGCAGACTCATGCAATGTCTTTTGTTATCCCTTATTAAACATAGACCATGAACATGTTAATATCAAATAAGTAGTAGCTTTCTTCTGCCCATATCTTTGTGTCATGTTTAAAGCAGTTGAAAGGATCCTCTAATAGAAAGCAGAGGAATTCATTCACTTGTATTTTGGCCATATTAACACCTTGTAAAAGCAGTCTAGCCTTGCTAAAACAGGCATAGCAAATGAACTCATATATAACTTTCAAGAATTTTGAGATAGGGTAAAAAAAAAAAAAAAAAGAGAAAGAAAAAACTGCCTATAAAACATAATTTTAAATCGTCAAATTTTCATTGAACTATATCAAACTATGACACTTTTCTTAATATATAATATAATTCTTATATAATATGACAGTTTCAGATTGTGTCGTACCGATAACTTATTTGTTGTTTGGTTTGCTAATATTCAACTTCAAGCCGGTTTTGCAAAAATGTTTTTACTTCATAGACTTTAGATTGTTAGGTATTTTTGGTTCAAACTAAGCATCAAACGCTTTTTTTTATCATATTCTACTATAAAATTCCATGTATGAGGTAACTATTTTCACTATCATTATTCAAAACAGCATAACATGGTCTCAACAACAAGCTGGGCATCAAAGGATAGAGGGCATTTACAGGCGTGTACAAGTATCTCCCCACCCAAATAACTGTCAAACTCGTTCCAAGTTAAAAAAAAAAACCTGTTGGATAATATGTGTGTGTGTGTGTGTGTGTGTATATATATATAGGAAACTGCTTCCATCCATCCGGATGGAAGCTCCCTCTAACTTTTTGGAGCCCTCTAGATTTGATTGAATGATCAAGATCATTTGAAGGGTAAGAGAGATCACATGTGACCCGTATTTTCTCATAACCGGTTAACCCTCAATTAATAAGTTAATAAACGACATTCTCTTCTAGCTTTTTTATTTTGATCCTTTCTTTATCAGGGAATGGCAAGACAAAAGAAAAGGGCTGGACGACCCAAAAAAAAAAAAAAAGGCCCCAAGCTTTTCTGTTACACTTAACATGGGCTAGGCCAAGTTGTAACAATGGGTTGTCCGAGAATGCGCTACATGGCCCATTTAGTGGTTGAATGTTACGTATTGCTTAAAAATGCCAAAAAAAAAAAATAAATAAAATAGCATATTTAGGTTAAAATTTAGTAGATAATGTCATATAGTTTTAAAATATATAATTTATATTATATCAAAAATTGAATAACATCCCATAAAAAATTAAAAACAAAAATCTTAAAATACTCCCTTTTTTTTTATTCTTTTATCACCGTCTTTGTCGGACCGCTTGCAATTGAAAAATATAATATTTCACTTGAAATATTGTATTGCCGTATAAATGCAAAGATTCACCGACAACTTTATCAGACCATTGGTGGCCAAAAAATACAATATTTTACTTAAAATATTGTATTATTATGTAAATACAAAAATTTAACAATGATTTTATTGGACCACCAGCGGTCGAAAAAAACAGTATTAACTTGGCAATACTATATTTACTATGTAAATACAAAAATTTACTCTTGACTTCGCCGGATCGCTAGCTGTCATGAAATACAATATTTACCTATAAATATTATATTTATCGTGTAAATACAAAAATTTACCGGCGACTTTACCGACCCACCAGTGGTTAGTAAATACATTATTTTTATATAAATACTATATTCACACATTTGGTGGTTAAGAAATATAATATTTACCTTTAAATATTGTATTTACTGTGTAAATATAAAAATTCACCAATGACTTTGCTAAACCGCTAGCAACCAAGAAATACAATATTTACCTATAAATATTGTATTTGTTGTATAAATACAAAAATTCACCAACGACTTCATTGGACTGTCAATGGTTGGTGAATATAGTATTACTTGTAAATACAAAAATTTACGGATGACTTCGCCGAACCGTCAACGGCTAATAAATACAATATTTACCTATAAATCTGTATTTATTGTATAAATACAAAAATTTATCAGCAACAAGGAAGTACAAAATATTGTCTTTAAGATGTAAAGACAAAAATTCACCAGTGACTTTGTCAGACAGCCGACAGTTGGTAAATATAGTATTACCTAAAAATACTGTATTTACACGGTAAATACAAAAAATCTCTTATGGCCAAAATGTATAGTGTTTACCTATAAATATTGTATTTATCGTGTAAATACAAAAATTTACATGCGACTTCATCGGACCATCGGCTGCTAATAAATATAGTATTTACCTATAAATATTGTATTTTGCCGTATAATTATTAAAATTCACCAACGATTTCGCTATATTATCGACGGATAGTAAATATTGTATTCACCGTATAAGTACAAAAATTCATCAAAGAAAACAACAATAAAAGCTTTGTATTACTATTCTTCCACAGACCTTGTATTAACAATGCCCTATACAGAAATCACAATAGTTTAAAAAAAAAAAAAAAAACTAATGTTTTATAGATCTTGAAGCTAGCATATTTTTGTAATAATATAGATACCGAATCTCGTAGAACATACCAGATTTTTTCTTTTATTAACAAATAAAAACACTAAAACTTTATTACTCACTTTTCAGCCAAGTCCTTATGTTTGTCAACATCAACATTAGCAATCACTACATCTTATTTCAACTTAAATGTTGTTGCAACCTTCTCGTATATCTAGATAAAAGGAGGGGATAATAAATATATCAGACAATCAACACTTGTTCAAGTACAACACAAAGAGTATTGTGAGAAAAATTTTCAGAACTTAACACATATATTTACGGGAGCAAGGGATTGCAGCAGCTACACGTGCAATGAAGAGGGAAAAATTTCAAAACCAAACCTAAGAAAACTAATCAATTATACATATACATACTTCATCAAATGGAACGAAAGGTAGAAGTTGTATACATATACGTATGCAGATCTGAGATCTAAGATCGTGTTGATTATAAATTATGTGGAACCATAAATATTTCATATTTCATCAAAGTAATTAATTATGCAGATCTGTGATTGTGTTGAACCAGAAAGGAAAACGACAGATTAGAAGAAAGAAAAGAGAAAAACCTACAGATCGATCGAGCTCTGCAACTCGGCCTCTGAGCTTGAGCTCAAGCACCTCACGGCAATGCCATGGCATAGAGCCTGGAGAAGATGAACAGATGCCGTCGCGAATCGCACTGGTTTTTTCTCCTAGCAACGGCGAGATCGTCACAGACTCACGATGGCTAATTTCCCTTCCGTGACTTCGTCTTCGTCACAAGCTTCGAAGTTGATGCGATGAGACGACGGCGACAACGACAGCGTCGACTTTGAAGGTCTAGTTCTTGTGCAAGAGAGAGAAAGGAGTGAGAGAGAGAATCTGGCACACAGAGGAGTGAAAAAGAGAGGAGAGACAGAGGGAAGAGAGATGAAGGAAAAAAAATATCAGATTTGTCGTTGACGGGTGTTTTTTGGTTATTAATTGATTTAAAATATTATATCATAGAAATATGCGATTTCCTCCACTTTTTTAAAACACGACATAATTTACTTATAAAACTTACAAAATTTGTTATATGGTGCAAATTCTCCAAAAAAAAAAAAGAAAAAACAACAAAGTACATTAGCTATCATAGCAAATAATGTTTAATTTACATATTATTATCAATAATATGATGCTATGTTGTTTCTGATATGAGAAACAAAAATAGAGACTTGATTACATTTAATTTACATATTATTGTCGATAATATGATACTACGTTGTCTCTGATATGAGAAACAAAAACAGAGGCTTGGTTACAAAAATCTATTGTGCTCAACGCAGCTTGATGAGGTTAATTTGGGAGCCGGGGAGGGGGAAGTAAAAACACAATAATCGTTATTAAAGAATACATACACGTTTAATTTTCTATGTAACATTGAAAGCACCATGACATGATAACAGTCAAACTCATGTAATGACTTTACACTCGATCTAACAATAATGGATTAGATTGTTTTGCGGTAAATGTACCTTGACGGTAACAACTAAACGTCCGTTTGGTTGGATATTTGAATCACAGCTCGAATCATTTTGTTACAGTATTTTCTCTCATAAAAATTTAAATCTTCATTCAAATACTCTACTCAAATACTCGAACCAAACGGGAAACAACTTTGTAAATTCCTCCTTAGGATTAGTTACAAAAATTCTCCTCCAACCAAGTTTTGTGCCTGTATTCTCGAACTTTAAAACATAATATATATGCCCTCGATGTATGTAAGATTAATAAAAACTCTCCTGTCGTTAGAATTTTTAATAGAAATTGATACATAATTAAGATTTGATGCATTATATAAGATTTAAGAGTATTTTAGTAACTCTATCATGTTTAAAACTAATTTGAATTTAAAAAATTAATGTAATTTAAATTTTTCAATTGTTAAAAAACATAAACTAAAAGATCTTTAGACATTTTATAAAATAATCTTTTTTACTTTCAAGTGAAAAGTGAAAAATAGTCCCCAAATCCTTGATTTTGAATAGGAGATAATGAATGTTAAATCAATAGTTGACCATCGTAACAGGTCTTTCAATAAATTGCCTCAAAATGTCGTAAAGATGGTTCGTTACAGCTTTTTATTATATGATTTCAATAGACTGTCGGACTATACACAAAAGTTCTAGAATTCTACACAGAGGCAAGGATGGAGCTATTGATGTTGACTTTTAAATTTGAGGGCCTTTTCACAACTATGGACCGATCTCAACCACATCATAACAATGCAAGTAAAAACTGATGACTCGACTGAGCAACCTCAAATCTTACGGGACCCCATTGCAGTGCATAAGAAAAGACAAGTAAACCATCCACAAAACAGAAAACAAATAAATAGAGATTGCAATCTAGAAATTGCTAAAAGACGATGTAGCCATTGCAAGGGATACGGCTACAACAAGTAAACATGTCCTAAAAAAGGAAGGAAGGGCAAAAGTATAGATAATACATCAAACCCCAACAATTCAAATGTCCTAAACATCGCCGAGAACAAGCCACCAACAAACACCACAAACAACACAGTACAACAACACGCCAGATGAAAATGATGGTGTGTACAGGCCTTTTATTCCCTCCATAGGAATTAGCAGCTAGAACAACTGTCAACAATATGATTACTCCTCTGACTTCCAACTTAATGATTATGATTAGAGGCAGACAAATTAACCATCATATTAGTATCCTCAGCCTCAACATCCTAAAAACAATTGTTATTATCTCTTTTAAGAAACCAAAAAAAAAAAAAAAAACCCAAGAGAAGGCAACTTTCATTGTAGTTTGGGGAAACAAAGAATGCATTTAAACTGTTGTGTTTGCCGATCTTGCTTATTGTTGTACGAAGGAATGGGCTTTACAACTAAACAGAAAGTAAATTTCTTTCAACATCCGCATCAAACCAAAATAATGTTATGTGGACTTGTAACGTTAGTTACATTTTAATTGCAAAAGTTACGTTGTCATTTAAATCCACTAATTCGTACAAAGCTGGAAAGAAAAAGCCCGTACAATCAATATAAAATCACAACTTTACCCAGTCAAACCCCAAACTGCACTGGATATAACCGATTCCACAAACAATTATATTATAATTAAACATTACAGATGAGCCCACGTAGGACATGTTACCTTTTGTGTTTAATCATGTGCAACATAATAGATGAAGCCGGATGAAAGGAAGCAAAATCCTATATATATATATATATATATATATAAGGGTCTAGAGTGTCTGAGTGGAATTTCCCCTTGGATCCTTTCAGAGGAATCTAATAATATTTTTATTTTTGTTTCTTTTCAAGTACAAACGTGAATGAGAAACAGCTTCTCTGAATATTAATTTGGGCACAAGAATGATCTGGGGTTCTTGTCATTGTTTCAGCTTCTATAGATCCTCTCCAACATTGTTTCCCACCAGCATTAAGTCTCAGAAATTGACAAGACTTGGAAAAATAATTAAAATCACAAAAATCAGAGAGAATTTTGGCTCTCGTGGTGCTTATGATTTCTCTCAGACATTTAAAACGCCAAAAAAAAAAAAAAGTAAAGACAGCAACTTGTCACCCAAACCCACAATCTTTCGATCATAGGTCATTGAATTATTGGCTCCCAACTGGGTCACCACTTCTTTCAGTTTCATGGATCTTGATCTATGATACGCTTTAGATGTACATGCTTCCGGTATTTTATCCTCTATACACTCACGTTTGAATCGCTAATTTAAACAGTCAATTTGATCCGTAGCAATTCAAATTATGCGAGAAAAAATACTGTAACAATCCCTATTCAAACTGCAATTTATGGGTTCCAACAAGTGAACTCACAATTCACTGACTTTTAAAACATTCCAAGCCGTATCCTAAATTTGTTTCAATTGTAGTCTTTTTATCATTTGGGTGTTAAAAAGAGAACAAAATTTAAATGATATTCAGTTTAAAAAGTGTTATTTTTTAAGTTTTTATGTCACAATAACGTGTGTTTTATAAAAAGAAAATGCTGTTTTTTACCAATACCACATGCATAATATGACCTCTTTTTTTAACCAGAATCATAAAAGGGCTAAAACTGAAATAAACACGTAAACTAGAGGTGATAAATTTCCAGAATCATTTATAAGATTAACCCTTAAACTTTTACATGGACGACAATTGACCCCAAAAAGAGGGGGGGGGGGGGGGGTGGGTGGGTGTGGGGGGTTCAGATCGTTGTGTGTGTGTGTGTGCGCGTGGGTATTTTTTCAGCATCATCTGATAATGGCAAAACAGCTCACTTTTTGAGTCTTAAAAGCAAAGAGACATTAGAGAAATTTACTCAAAGCCCATAACACAAAAATGCAACAAACTGATATGCAATAGAATACTATCTGAGCAATCTTCCCATTACTAACAGTATCAACAAACTATGATTTTTGAAAATAGTCAAATACACAAATAGTGGAAGTGCCACCCAAGTTTGGTACAATCAACTTGGTGACACACAAAATAATATATATGTTACTATAAATAATAAATGATACAATCAAAACCTGGCCTTGGTTTTATTCCATTCACCCTCCATGACAAGAATAATGAAATCTCTTCATTCTTTTGTTTTTCTGTTTCTTTTGTGTTTTGTTTTGTTTTTTCCTGTCTTCTTTCCCCACCTTAAATATGTCACATAATACAAAGAATTGTTCCTGAAAAGCTTGCTTATCTGTTACACCTTGATGCCATTGTTGGGTATGCCATGCGAGTTCGTGTCGAGAAGGGTTTCAAGAGATCGGGCTTTTCTGCTCCGAACTCTGCCTGCTTCTTTCAACAACTCAGCCAATCTTCTTTTCTCATCGTCCACGTCGGGATTTGCAGTGCCCAATTTCTCCTCCCTCATGGCAACAACATATTCCAAGAGTTCAATTGCATCATCCAACCTGAGTTAGGAATCAAAAGGCAAGATTGCGTGTACAAAAATAATCAATGACTTGGTCCAATTAGTATCCATAATTCCGAAATTTCATCTAAATCCAAACCAACTTTGCTTCATTTCCTAATTAAAACTATAAGGACTTAAAAGATTAATGCTTTTTCATGCACAGAAGTTTAAAAAAATAAAAAATAAAGAAGCGCATGTCTCAAGTTTTATGGTTCACAAGAAGTTTTTATTTGCAGAAACAGAGCATGAAAAGTAAGCATTAAACTACCGACATGTTGAGAGAGATTGAGCGTGCATACCTTCCAACTGCGTCGTAGGTGCCGGCAAGATTGCTATACACCCCTAGTGTGTCAGGGTGATATGGCCCACACTCTTGTTCCAAAATACTTTTGGCTTCTTCAAACAGTTCTGCAGCCTCATTTATAGCATAACGCTGCACGCAGGCAAGCCCCATTTGGTTAAGAGCAATGCCAAAGAAGGTGGATTTCTTCTCCCCGCTTGCACGTAGTTTCGAAATAGCGTTTTTGAAAGAGTTGTAAGAATCAGAATAGTTTCCCAACATATAGTTCATAACCCCCATCTGGGCTTCAATTCCAGCTACTGTGCTGTGCTGACCAGGAGCATCATTGTATATCTTCAATGCCTTCTCCAACAACTTGAGAGCCTGCTCGATCTCATTCATCGACTCATAGATGGCAGAAACATCGGTCAGGCCACTTGCTATCTCCTCTGCAGGAATCCCAGGCATGGGCTTCTCGTAAATGCGAAGGGCGTTCTCACAGTATGATTTTGATTCCCTTATTTTCCCCGTCCTGTTGTATAATTCGGCCAGCCTGACAAAGACTGAGCCAACAGACGGATGGCTCTCTCCCTTGGTGGTCTTGAACACGGTGAGTGCTTTCTGATAAGCAAAAATAGCCTCGTCGTAGCGAGCCATAGACAAGTACGTGTCTCCAATGCTGCAATCAACAGCAGCCACCTCTACTTCCTGACCATTAGCCACCATTGCCATGCTGGCTAAAACGAGGTGCTCGAGAGCAGCTTCGTGGTCCCCCTTTGTCTCGCAAATAAGACCCATGAGCCTCCTATCTGCCGCTTCCTCAAGAGAAGCAGGGGAGCCGTTTTCTCTATGAATGTCAAGAGCCATCTGGCAGAGCTTCTCAGCCTCATCAAATCGCAATGCTTGAACATAAGCTTCAGCCAAGTACCTACAGGTCTCACCAACTCTTGGGTCTGTTTCTCCCAAAACTTGCCTTTGGATTTCCAATCCCGCCGTGTAGCACATCAGCGAATTCTCGAGCATACCCAACATCGCATAAGTATCACCTAACTGCATACGACCAGCAAATTTAGCAAGGGCGTACTCTTGGCCTTCCTCGATTGATGGAATCTCGATCGAACGCTCAAGAACAGGAACTGCCTCGCTGTACTGGCCTAAGTTACAGTATATTGCTGCTGTAACATGTAAACACATGATTAGTTCCAAACTTGGCTTTCCTTTTGCGCATATTTCAAACGATTTTGCAGCTCGAAGAGCAAAGTCAAGGGCTTTGTGTAGATTATCTCCAGAAGAAACCAATTGCCTTGCTTGCTTAAGCAAAAAGGGGCCTAGATCGGGATTATCCAAGGCCGTCTCATTCGGATCCTCAGTTCCATTCTGCAACTTTGACCCTCCAAAAGGTGAATTTCTTACTTTCTTCCCAACACTGGCTCCCGAATTCGGTTTCCTTGCATTCTTGCTGCTTCGCCTATCAAGTGGAGGCTTCTCAGGAGTAGTTTTTCCCTTAGGACTAGATTTTGGTGATGCTTCAGTTTCCAACACCGCATCAGAAGCTTTCTTCGAGTTCCCTTGAGAAACGGATTTTGCACTCCCAGATTGAGTCCTCTCCTTCTTTCCTGATCTTTTACCTGCAGATGATGAACTTTCCCTTCTAGAATCTGAATCACCACGAGGAGAATCATCCGCCGGTGGTGGCTTCCCCAGCACCTCTTCTTCCATTATCTCCACTTCCCTCATCTCACCACCAACAAGATGGCGCAACTCCGAGTCGATCCTAGACTCCTCGCCATCAGATCCGTAGCTACGCCGGGAGGGTGATTGATCAGAACTCTGCATATCGCACACATTCTCGTAAAGCTGCTCAATCGAGGTGTCGATGACAACCCCATCACCAGTCAGGGGACCAACACCCGTGCTCCGAGGGCTTTTCGGACTCGAATTACTCTTCGGGGAGTTGTTTACACCTGAATTTTCCTTAGGACGTGGAGAGTTTCCATTCATTGTATTCACTGCCCCATCTTCACAATTTCATCCATAACTATTCCAGGCATCTCTATCTACCCAGATCAACAAAATTGCCGGAAAATCGAATAATTTAACTGCAACAATGTTTCAAATAGCAAGCATGCACATGTCAAAATCTTGTCACAACACATCTGTATGAGAGCAACATGGCAATCTCTGAAACTTAAATAGTACAAATCAAACTTTAACATGACAGATAAAACAAAAGAAACATTAAACAGAAAGCTGAAGTAGTGACAACATCAACAAGTGAAAGTAATCAATAATTATAAAGAAGAAGAACAAGAAAAAACCAATAAAGTAAAAACTTTTCTCATGAGATCTTTACAGGCAAGTTGAAAACTGATAATCCATATTCACATGAAACAGTCAAAATCAGAAACTGAAACTAACCCAGATATAAAATATCTAGAGGATGAGTTAGAAAACACAAACCCATGATGAATAACATCAAATTCTGACAAATTCATGAAAAATAAGAAGACAAAAAAGAAGAAGAATGTGCACTTGACCGCTCAAAGTGATCCAGAAGCATAAGAAACCGACGAAAAAAAGTAAAACAGAACATAGGAAGTGGGAAAACATACCTTAAGGAGAAGCTATGAAGAGAAAAGTCCAAGGAAGGGGGTTTTGTTTCACTGGGTGACATTAAAAGGCGCATATTTATACCATAAAAATATTTTGTAATAAAAGGGAACAAACAATATGTGTTTTTTAATTGGTGAGACAAACGCGGGGGAAGGAGATTATTAAGGGGAGCAAAAAAAAAAAAAAAAAGTATATTCCCAGGGGTAAAATGATAAAATCGGATTAGAAAATAGTAAATAAAATTTGCAATTTGGAATGTCAGGTGGGAATGGAGAAGGAGACATCTCCCCCACCAGCACCCGGCCTGCAACTGCCGATTTGACCCCTTTTTTTATGTTGTTATTTTGTTTTCTTTTTTATATACATATTATTTCTGTCCAATGTAAGTTTGCCACGTGGCACAAAAGTCGTCATCTTACATGCAATGACATATATACCCTTTGAAGGGTTAAAATTGACTTGTGTGTTGTTTTCATTCTTTTAATATTTTATATTTATTTAGGGAAATTGTTCAAGATTCATATTTTTTGGGTGGGATTGTAGGTTCATGCGGACGAAAGGTCACACTCTTGAAGTAAACTTTGCTTCTTCTAAGCTTAATTGTGAAGTTGGTCAATGTGTTTGTGAGATAAGTTTGGTCAATCAAATGTGTACATATGACAATCTAGAACCAAACCCTATGCCGAAATAGTGAAAACCCAATGCAGATAAGTTTCCTCAAATTTTTATAAAGTGAATTTGGTATGATGTAATGACCAAAAAGAAAAAAAAAACCAATTTGGGACTAACCTAAATAATGGGGTTGGGACGGAAAGGTTTCGGGTTCAAAAGCTAAAGAGTTTGAATTAGAAGTACTTATCTATAAAAAGAAATATAAAAAAATAGATAAAAAGAAAAACATTACTAGTAGGTTTTTTTTTTAATATTGACTATCGAATTTTTTCGTTACGTTTTTTTTTTTTTTATTTAGGGTGTTTACTTATTTTTTTTCCTTGAAAAGTACCCTTCTCTGTGGATTCGATGCTGGATCCCTAACCCTTAACACCATCCCAATTACTGGGAAAAACCGAGTGGTGTCTTTTAATTAAAGGGCGATAGTAATGTAGGAGCTACTCCTATATTTTGGGCTCCAATGGTGAACAGTGCATTTAATGTAACAGTGAATAGCACATGAAGCAATTAAGAACACTATTTCTGCATGGCTTTATCCCTTGATAGACTATACTTTTTCATGGGAAATTCTATGTTTCTTTTACACTCTCCTTTTTTTTTTTTTTTAATGAAATTCTGTTATAATGCCAAGCTTTTGGTATAAAACTTCTGCATGTATTAAAAAATGCCAAGACAAATTGATAATGACAACACATAATATAATTAATTGAAAATATGAATTCTCCATATGTTTAAGATTATTTAAAGATATATATATGTACTTATATATATATAAATTAAATAAATACAAGACTACAATAATTATAAAAAAAAGAAAAAAAAAACTGATCTCAATGTTAAAGTGCGGCTATGATGCTATCACATGCAGAAGTAAATGACAGAAACACCACAGCTACACTTTTTTTTTAGTAGTTTAAAAGGAATTTTTGACTGAATTAGAGAAATGAATGGATCATAAAGCAAGTTGGCTTTGGGGAAGTTGAGTGGCCAATAACATCTTGAAGTGAGACAATTGGGAGCATAAAGATGCATAGCTTTTTTGAATAATTATTATTGGGGTAAGTGAGTTTGCAATTCTCTAGGTTGGACTAGGTGTAGCAATCAATGATATTGTTACTAAAAATACACGTATCATCCCAAAATTAAGAAATTTAATGATCCCCTCTAATGAGACTTTTAGACTGTTAACTAGGTAAATTAAAACTCCCAAAAAGTGTTGGCTTCCACAAGAGGCAAACATACTAATAGGTAATGATTAGATATTTGGGTCCACTTCATGAATTTGTTCTCTACTAATCTTAGGATTGTTTTTATTTTTAACCATTAAATCTAGTCAAATTATATCAAAATAAAAAGTATATGTAAATAGGAAGTTTTTTGTTGTAGATTTTACATCTAAAAAATAAAAATTTATTAATAATTTTTTTTTCTAAATCCTACCGTAAAAATATCCAAAAACTTGTAGCATATACGTAACACTTAAAACAAAATTAAAATTACAAAATAATAATAATAATAATAAAGAAAAGAGTCCTGTGACTCTTTGCAGATGATAATCTCTCCGTTCTCTGAAACAACATTTATGAGGCATCAATTTAACGTGTTACATCTTGCATTTATCATTGCTTTGTCCCATATGTATGGAGGAAGACTTTGTACATACCTTTCTTTCTTCTTCTTTTTTTTTTCATCGATTGTATCTCAAATTTCAGTTGTTAAATTATGAACGGTCGATATGTTATTTTTTTTTAGTTTTTATCATATAATAACTGACAATTTTTCCTGTTAGTTACAGTTCAAGAGAGACAATGGTGAATGCATAATTCATGTATTTCAAGTGGCTAATCCTTTTTTTTTTTTTTTTGAGGGAATGTCAAGTGACTTATCCTTCTAAAATTATTGATTTTCCAATCTTTTCTCTCAAGCAATGTCAATTTACTAGAGATAAGCCCCTTCAAACTAATTTCTTAATTTTCAACTTTATGTTGGGTTTAGTACTAATTCTGCAATTTTAAGCTGCTAAATCACTTTTAAGGTTGAGTTGAATATTGATTACATGATGAGGGTGGTTGAGATAACCTGTATTGGCCAGCCAGCCTAAGAATAAAAAAGTAAGACATACACTTAAACCAGAATAATGAGAAGAAAGGTTAAAATAACAACAAAAAGTGAAAATTTTAAAAAAGGAGCCTCTCAGACAAGGACAACATTCATCACATATTGGTTGGGTTGTTTACTTGTTTATTTATTTTTCTAAGTAAAAGTTTAAATACATAGTAGTAGATAAGCTAACTACGAAGAGGAACCTACTTTTGCTTTCAAAGAAAAAAAAATTTAAGAACCCACTTTATGCAAATTTAAGAACCCACTTTATGCTTTTCTTTCATAATTAGAGTACTTCGGGGTTGTGATTTTACACAATTTTAATTGTAAACAGTATAAACTTTTTACATAATACAGTGTAAAATAAAAATTTATTACACTGTAAAACTCTTACACACTAAAACATGCAGTTTTAAGCAGAAAATTTCAACTCCTATCAAACACCACAAAATCCACCCGTTTACTTTTCTTTCCCTCTCTTTGCTTAAGTGTTAGGCGGTGAATGGCTAAACACTTTTTGCAAATTTTGCACGAAAGAGCCATGTTTGTTGAGGCAATTGTTACCTTGTACATGTCTCAATTAGGGGTTACATCCACGTAGATTGAGACCTTTTTTATTTTTTATTTTTTGGCCCCAGTTCAAGGCTTTACCTTTGCATGGTAAACCATAGCCTATTAGCGTTTATTTCCCCAAAAAGAGAATACTTGTAAAACGGAAAAGGACAAGTGGTTCTTCCCTCTAATCGCGTGACTATGAAAAAAAAAAAGAAGAAGGAATTAAGCATTAAGTGGCCTCGCACAAAATGAAAAAAAAAAAAAAATCTAGATAAACTTTAATATTGATTACCAGTCGATTGGCAGTCGAAAGAAATTGAATGTCAAATTTACTTAATACACGGAAAATGAGGTTATATGTTCACAGTAATACTTATTATGTCGATGGATGTTTTACTAAAACATCATTTTAGTCACCCTAAAAGAAAAAAAAAAATTCAGTCCTAAATAAGTGTAACATGAGTAACATAAGATTAAAATAGAACATTAACGTTGAGAATAACCAAATGACTAAAGAACCAACTACAGGAATTTGACATTGTCGTCCACACCACTCATCATCAAAATGCTCACTTCTCTCAAAAAAGCATTGTCCGTCTTCTGGAAGAAAAGAAAGCTTGAAGATTTTTTCCGAGCAAAATTTGCTTATCGGTAAGTAAATACTTATCGTTTTTTCGACTTCTTTAAGAACTTCCGATCCTTGATGCCAAAATACTTCTCAACGTCTTCCTTCAAATAGTCTTCATCTCCCTTCTTCCTCTTCTTGCCAAAAACACCATCTTTGATTTTCTAAACATATCAAACATCTGAGACGTTAATATTTTTTCGAACAACACATGTCGACGACAATATTTGCACAATGCAAACCGAAAACAAATACCAATGTATTACCGATTGGGCTATTCTTTTGGCATCTGCTACACGCTCCGATAGTAGCAAGACTTCCCCTTCTACAGCAGAATACTGCTCTAGCCTTTTCTCTGAAACATGTAAAAACTTAAATGAGTCACTGGAATATTAACTTTAATGGCTCTCATGACACAAGCACATAATTCATTCTCCTACCAATGAGCTTCTCAATCTGTAAATACCACTCCAATTCGTACTGATTCACAAGGGAGATTGCAATCCCAGATCGACCAGCCCGAGCAGTTCTCCCCACCCGATGTACATAATCCTGCGGCCCACTAGTAGTTAGTATGTCGAAGTACATGACAGGATGGACTCCTAAAACATCCAAACAGATTCTTATGCTTCATTATTCTTTTTCTTAAAAAAATAGAAAAGGGGTCAAAATATGCAATTCTGCATGATAATAATAATAATGATAATAATACTATTCATTTGCTCTTAGTGTGTGTGTGTGTTCTATAGAGGTACCACAATAGCATGGCTTAGCAGTAACTTAATTGCACCCCTCAAATTCTTCTCTCATTTTTAATTCAATGCAAGGATGAAAAAGTATGTCTATGAGAGGGAGTAGAAAAGAGAGTAGGGGAGTGATTCTGAACACCAGCAACTCCTTGACGATAGCAGAGAATCAATAAGTTGAAGACCAGATAAAATTAAGATTCTAAATAGACGAGCATGATGCATTTTACCACATTTTACACTTCCAGAAATGCCTTGGATGGCAAACAGCGAGACTGACCTTGGAGTTTGACGGGATATCGTAATTAATGACCATATCTACAGATGGGATATCCAGTCCCCTGCTTGCCACATCAGTGCACACAAGTATATTATACTGTCCAGACTTGAAGAGATTCAAAGCTCCAAGTCTTTTTGCCTGTAAGAAAAAAAAATCCAATCAAAAGTTTGGGAATTTCTGAGAAGGAAAAATATTGAAAGCAAAAGCTTACTTCAAACAAATAGAGCTACAATATCACTATAGCGGTAATTAAATATATACCTGGCTCATATGACCGCTAATTGGGATTGCCTTAAAGCCAAGATTTGAAAGAACCAAAGCCAGAAAGCGGGTTGCATCGCATGTACGGGTGAATACCATTGATGTAGAATCGGGACGAGCAGTAAGAACGTAAACTAAATAGCAATCCTGTAGCAGAGGAAATGTGAATGCGTACACAACATTTAAATTTAGCTTCAGTGTCATATATCAAGAGTGAGTCCGAGTCCAGTCATTTCTATAAATTTGTGTAGGGTAACACTAAAATAAGGATAGACCTTATGTTTAGCAGGCACAAAGCAATACTCCTGTTTTAGTGTGTCAACGGTTGAATACTTTGATGCTGCTTCAATCTGGAAGGGAAAAAAAAAAAAAGAAACAACAACAACAACAACACACACACACACACAACAAGCATTACAACTCAAGTCAAACACGATATCTATATATTGCTTTCAACCACGCTTGTTTTGGTTGAAACAAGCGTTTTGCATATTTTTTTCCCTCCTTTTTCTTTTTTTTTTTTTTTTTTGTGCAAGTGTGTGTGTGTGTGGAACCATTACAAGAATCAGAGCTGCACCTTTACAGGATTCCTTAGATTAGTTCTTTGGAGCTTCTTGACCTGAAATAACAAACAAAACTTGGTCAATGCTATAAACATTTTAACAACATTTAAGTTCAGAAACGCAGAGCTACTTTTTAAGATCTAGAACCCAGGACCAGGAGTACACATTGGGAAAATATCACAGTTCTTAACCAGGTGACACATTTTTAATTAATTACTGATGACAAACAGTTTGACAGACCCTTTCTAACAAGCAATCAATGTTCACAACAATAACCATCCGCTAGTGTGAAGCATAAGAGCTATATATATCTGTTAGGGAAGGGAGCAGAATAGAGGGGAGAAAATGTTCCAAGTAAAAAAAAAATGATAAAAGAAAGAGCTGAGTAATCATTTAAACGTCCCAAAAGTTCTCCCATGTTTCAGGATGCCGATAATAGAATCCACCACAGAGAACCAGAAAGTACATACACACACGAGTCTAAAAATTATAATAGGAAAAAAAAAAGCCAGCAATAAAACACTTATAGCATTGCACTTGGAAAAAAAAAAAACATATATATATATATATATATATTCAAAACCAGTCACGGGGACTGCAACAACTGCGCTACACGTGTTTGAATTTTGCAACACTTCAATATATAGTACCTTTTTGGTCATAGTAGCAGAAAATAAATATGTTCTTCGATCACGAGGGATAACCTCCATAATTTGATCAATTGATTTTTGAAATTCGTCGTTTAGCAACTTGTCTGCCTCATCCAGAACCTGCTCAAAATCGATCACAACCACAAACAATGGGGAAAAAACCAAATATATAAACACATAATGGAGCACCATGATTTGATGCATAACAAGGCCAATTTTTTAACACACCACGAGGATGATAGTCAAATAGATGAAATAAACAATAAAAATAAATCATACCAGACACTTCAATGCGCGAAGAGAAAAACCCTTTGTGTTGTTTAAGTGATCCATTAGGCGTCCAGGTGTACAAACCTAAAAATAAGATAAAGTGAACACTGGTTGATGAAATGCGTCACAGAGACGACAATAAATTGTAACCAAATCTAGTTTGAATGAACTGTCATAAATGCTTTGGCTCTCAAGAAGAGCTTCCAGTCAAGCCACAAAATGTGGTTTCTCAAAAAAACACTTCTAAAATATACTCTTGTTGTACCATAAGTCAAACATCAGAGGAATGATCATTGATAAACTTATCATATTTTGGCTTCCTTGATAAAGATGTTAAAGATATTCTTTATAAAATAGTTCCCATGTTCTCCAAAAAAAAATCAAATATTTAAACAGCAAACCTTGAGGGCTAGATGGTCATTGTTCATATATTATGGGAGGACACAATACTACAGACATTTTTTTCCCTTCATCTCCAACAAAGCTTAACCAGAACAAGAAGAACAAAAACAAAACATTTATTAAGTTACAACGCAGACTATTACAGTTTTTAGGAGTTCATTGAGTTCATACAATCATTTTGAAGTCCAATACGAGCAATATGGGAAGATAGAAATAACTAAATGTTCAACCCCAACCACAATTTTAAAATCTAATTTAACAGGTAAGGACTTCTAAAGTCATGATTCTAGTTAAACAGAACTGAAAACTTACAATGATGTGTGGCCGCTTTGCAAGGAGAATAGACTGTTGCACCATGTCCACCCCTCCAACAAGCTACAGGAAAGATTAGGTAAAGATACTAAGAAACAAGCTCAAGAATAAATAAACAAGAACCTTCCACATAGCTGCCCCAAATTGTAGCATCAGATGCCATGGCAATGAGATGAAAAAAAAGTACATATTCGTGCTTAAGCCTTTCAATAAAACAGCAGACACTTTGGAACTTGACAGAAATCTAATCATCAATCTTAGATATGGTGGAGCCATTATAATGCCTGAGATATGGTAGGTCATCTATCAAGCAATCTACCTTGAACAAAATACTCACCACTGCACACTTAACACCAATTTCAGATCCTAAAGCTTCAAACTGCTCGCCAATCTGAATTGCAAGCTCCCTGAAGTAAGAGGAAATATAAATAAATGGTAGAAATATAGAAACATAATTACAGATAAATCATCACCTTTACAACAAGAAATCAAACCTCGCTGGAGACAGCACACAAGCAAAGAATGCTTGAGGAGAATCTAAAAGGGCTTGCAATATGGGAAGAGCAAAAGCTCCAGTCTTACCCGAGCCCGTTTGAGCAAGTCCGATCAAGTCCTTACCTATAATATGAAAACATTTACAAACTCCAGATCAACTTCTTGTAATTATAACGTTGTAAACTAAATTTGTTGCCAACACATTAGATGCCCCAAAAGATCAATTGGAAGACAATTAATATAACGCAAGGTACAAGACACCAACAAAATATGTCCCAATAAGGTCAAAATCTTCACCCAATCTGACTAGTTTTGCACAAAAAAACTCGCCTTTCAACCAAATAGAACAATGGGGATAGACAATAGCAAATACAAAATAATAGATAGTTAAAGAAAAAAGGGCTCATTTTAGTCTGGCAAACTTCCATCTGCCAAATTCCACTAACAACAGGAACATGCACACTTTTGAAGTCTGGTACTATCGTTCACACTCGTAAAGTAAGAACAACAGCAACATTGTTTGTTTCAAGTGTATTTTACGGAAAACACCAAAACATAAAGACATAGTTGTGATAAAATCAAACTCAAATCTCAACAAAGTGGGAGAGAGCAAACCATCAAGTGCATGAGGGATGGCATCAGCTTGTATTTTGGACGGTTTTCTCCAGCCCAATTTATCACAAGCGACCGCCAGTTCTTCGCGTATCCCCAAATCTCTAAACGTCTTCACCTCCTCAGGTTCCTCATCCATTCTCACCTTCCAATCTGCAAAATATTTGTCTCTCCCCATAAGATCTCCAGTTATTTATACATTACAATATATGTGTGCATATGTAAGAACAAAGACACCACATCCAGCATCCAATTTAGAATCTTTTTAACCAGTACACACGAATTCCTTAAACTGGCTAATCTTAAGCATGAAATTCCACCAAAAAAAAAAAAAATCCTTTGATTATTCCCTACTAAAATAAAATTATTATTTTTTTCTCTTGACAAACTCTAAAAACAAATTAGGGTTTTTCAGTGCTTATGGTTTATTTACGTAAATAAAACTCCAACGATTCCTAAATTCAATCAACAAACCGGTCCTAATTCGTTCGAGCGACACTTCTATTCCCCAAAACTCATATTTAATTTGGCTGAAACAATTAGTAATAGCAATTTTCACTGCACTGAAACAGAAAAAAAAATGATTTTCTATTCTTTTCCTCATTCAATTGAGCAAATTCCACTCAAATTCTTGACAGAATAGTTTTAGCTCGTTCAAATGGCCGGTCTCACAGAAAATGAAGAGAGAGAGTTCAAAGTTTTGACATACCAAAAGACAGGCCGGCCGCGGCAAGAACGGAGGCGGAGTGACGGGCGGCTGGGCAGACGGGAAGAAGAAGAAGAAGCAGAGTAGAACCGAACGGGACACGAAGTTGAGGACTTATATAGGGTTTTTTATTTTTTGAATTTTAGATTAAGTTATAAAAAGGTGTGGGGAGTGAAACGCCGTCGTTTACTCTCACCTAGTTTTTTATTTTTTTTTTTTCCATGGCTTTTATTTAAGAGTGTATTTCACAAATTAGTTTCCACTTATGCTTTGGTTGATACAGTGATTTCAAACTATGTAATTTAAACTATAACAATATAAAATTTTTAATATTATAATATATAATTTTAATTATATAATTTAAACAATTTTTTTAAACATCTTATTATTAGTTTTAATATTTATAACATAAAATTTTTACATGCTTTTGTATGTATGTATTTTATCTTGATGTGATTTTGAGCTCTAACAAATAAAAAATTGACAGCTGTGGGATTTGAACCCACGCCCTCTATCTTGATGTGATTTTGAGATCTAACAAATAAAAAATTGACAGCTGTGGGATTTGAACCCACGCCCTTTCGGACCA
Source organism: Artocarpus heterophyllus (assembly GCA_025403435.1). Classification (NCBI taxonomy): domain Eukaryota; kingdom Viridiplantae; phylum Streptophyta; class Magnoliopsida; order Rosales; family Moraceae; genus Artocarpus; species Artocarpus heterophyllus. The sequence goes on along the minus strand of CM046346.1, from coordinate 6,734,113 downwards.
GAGCCTAAATCTGGCGCCTTAGACCACTCGGCCAAACTGTCTTTTTACTTTTTAAAGTGTAGAATTTATTCACGTGTGTGGACTTCAGGGCCTCCTTTTAAAACGCTATTCTAGAAGCATAATTATCACCACCAGCATTGATAATACAGATAATTTCTTTCCTATTTATTCGTTAAAAAAGGGTTCTTTATTATTATTATTATTATTATTATTATTATTTTCTTTTGGGTGAGGATAAGAAAAGACACTTAGCGAACCTGTTAACTTCCCTGGTGGATGTTAATCGTGCAAGTTGTAGCTTGGCTTTATTCTGAAAACACATTGAGCAAACTAAAAAGGAAACCGGTTTGGTTAATCTTCTTTGATTTGAAGTAAACCTACCCCTCATTTTTCAGTTCGAACCGTCCACGGTAAAAAACTTTAATACAAAGCAAAAAGAGAAAGTTCTTAACTGTTACAGTTTTCTAACTCATTTCTGATAAATATCTGTTGTGGACAAAAAAATGTTTGAAAAGTTGAAATCAAATTTGGGCAAAAACACAAAAAAAAGAGCATGAAGATCCGATAAGCAATCAAAACACGCCCAAAAGGAACTCCTTTTGTTCCACTATATTCCAAAGAAGAGACATAAAGTAAAAAAGATCAAAAGAAAAGTTCATGATAATCATCATAATTGAGCAAATTATAGAGGATCAAGACAAAGATTAAGAAAAGATTTTATATGATACAATTGACATCATACTTAAATTCCTAGGCTTAAGAGGAAGATCTATGGCATGAAAACTTTGGCAAGCATCGGAGAAAATTAACACCCGCCGACGGATTATAGGACGAGAAAAAATCCGGATCCTGCTCTAGAGCATCTGCATAGCCTTCCAGAATGAAAACTATCTCATCAAAATGGGGTCTCTTATCTGGATTGCTTGCCCAGCATCTGTTAATTAGATGACTAAACGCCAGGGGACAAGCAGACGGCAAGGGAGGTCTTGCATTCTGCAAAAATTTTATTTCGCGCAAAGAGTGAAAACCGTTCGAGAAGTAATTTTGCAGATTAAACATTCAGTTGGTGAAGAAATGAAAGAATCTTGAGACAATTTAATAAACTTGCAGGCTTGTCAATTTGAAATTGGAAATATTTTTTAGGAACATAAAAATTGATTTTAGAATAATCTATGATCTTGTAAATAACATATCCTCACCAGAGTAAAAGTTCAAATGCAGCAATTTCCCGCATGAGTATAGATGATTTTTGCTCATATCAGCTTCAGTTCTATCTTTTATTTTGTTTTTATTTATTTGTTTTATGCAACCTTAAAAAGTCATTTGTCAGCTAAAAACGTGATTAGTGAACGCAAACCTTAAAGTCAACTTGATTGGTAAGAAAAAAAAATGTGATCTTAACACAGTATTCAACTCATTGCTCATCTAAAATCTAAAAAAGATAGAAGCAATGTTATTAAAACCTCTTGTGTCTTGCTAAAATTGGAGAACGCAACAAATCAGGAATGAAACAAAAAACTACCTTCTGGGTAACTGCAAATGCAGCCTGCTCGGGAGTCATGCTCTCGAAAGGCGTCAATGCCGTTAAAAGCTCCCAAAGAACGATGCCAAAACTGTAAACATCGACTTTCTTCGTGTGCTGTTTCTCCTTGATCATCTCGGGGGCCATCCAACGATACGTACCGGTGAAGCCTTTGGCGCTACCAGGCTGAGACTCCAAGCACGAGATGCCAAAATCTGCTACTTTGACACGCATGTCTTCGTCGAGAAGTAAATTTTCCGATTTGAGATCCCTGTGAAGCACCCCTTGCGAATGGAGGTATTGCATCCCGCGCGCAATGTCAAGGGCTAATTTCAAAACCAGGTTGAGTGGAACGGAATGTGGCTCCTGATGATGGAGGTATTTCCTTAGCGATCCCCCTGACAAATACTCGGTGATGATGCAGAACACAGGAGGCTTCTTACAAGCTCCAACAAACTGCAGTAACAAAATTTGAAAGTACTCAAGGTTGGTCAGAAATGTTTAATGCTTAATTTACCAATCTAAAAATTAGCAGCACCAAAAATTCTCAAAAAAAAAAAAAAAGATCTTGGACTACTTTTGTGCCTCAAAATGACATATTTCCGGTTTCACTAATCCTAGAAAGTCACGACTCATGAATATTCCACAAGAAATCACCATCATAAGTTATGAACTTGTTTCTTCTTGTCCATGAGTTAACCTGATAGAAATCCTCTGTACTCGGAAGACCATTTGACAATATTCAAATTTCCACCTCTTTTCTCTTACCCATTTAACTGACATTGACCAAAAACAAAAACAAATAAAGAACTAATAACAATAAAAGAATATATTAATAGTTAATACAATACCATGACTAAGACTTAAATATTACTTAAAAGAGAAGTAATTTTTTGAGTCTTGACAAAACTGTGTCCATTATGAGCATAACACTTCCAAACAAATGCCAAACCAACTACCAATATGTTGGTGCAGCACTAAAAATATCTCTCTTTTTTCGAACCAGGACGCCCCAAGATTCCATATTCTGCAATCCTACTTTTAAGATCCCTGCTCAGCTAACATGTTGTGCGGTATAGAGTGTGTGGTGACTGGATTCATTCCTCGAGTAGAATTATTCAGCGCAGATTCAGTCTTCCACTAGAATTTGGTAACGTCCAAATACGGATATTTTGAAGGCTCATTTGGTTCGTAGGTTTGAACAGATAGCCAAAAAAGAGAGAGAGAGAGAGAGCAAAATCCCTTGCATCTTGTAATGTACCGAAATGGCGAAAAAGGAAAGCTTACAGTGATGATATTGGGGTGGCGCAAGCGGAACAATAGAGCGACTTCCGAGGTGAAATGGGTCTCAACCTCAGCAGCCAAGGCCTCGTCCTCCTCAGGCTGGCTAATGAGCTTGATCGCCACATCTTTCTGCTTATAAATCCCTCTGTAAATCCTGCTATGCCTTCCTGACGCAAATTTACAGCCAATGTAGAGCTGCGACAGATCGGCGCTCCATTCTTCTCCTCCATCTCCCTTGATCTTCGCGCCATACGAGACCAAGTACTTGGACCACGACTCCGCTCTCATGTACTCCCCCAACGACAACCTCCTCCTGCCGTCTCCGCTGCCGATCCCGCCATTGCTTGAAATCTGCTTCAACGAGCACAGGCTCTTCATGGGCCAGCCGGTCGACCGGTCTATCGATCGATCAATATATGTACGGCCTCAATCACGACGGCCTATGTCGGAACTTGCTGTTATTGGTACTACTCATCTACCTAGAACATCGAATGCTAAAACCCAGAAAAAGAAACCCTTTTCTTGAATGAGAAAAAAAAGAGTAGAAACTACGTAGAGAAAAAGGAACGGGATTGAGAGAATGAAAAAGGGTTTGTGCTTGTGTGTAAGATAGAAGAGATAGAGAAAGAGAGAGAAGAGAGAGAGAGAGAGAGAGAGTCGGTTGGGGTGAGTTATGGTGTTGTTGGTTTTTTGTGTTTTTTTCCTTTTCCGCTGGTGCAGTGCAAGCAAATGCATATGCAAAGAGAACTGGTGGTTTTCTCCTTCTCTCTCTTTACCTCTTTTTTTTTCTCTCTCTTTCTCTCTCTAAAAGCTCGTACTACGCTTGTTCCTGTTCTTCTCCTCTCAGCCAACACATTTTCATAGCGTGCGAAGACCACTCCTGGAGACAAGCCGGTCCTTTCTTGATCATGACTTCCTGCTCTTTCGGTTTTCCGATTTTGCCCCCTCATCTACTCCCTTTTTTTTTACCCCTACGTCACTTTGGTTCTTTTGGATTGACCAAAATGACCTACACAACCAAACTATATGCAAATGTTTGCTCGAGTTGGTTAGTATACATTATACATGTGATCGTGATGTAAGCAAGGATGAATTTTCATGTTTTGCCCCTAGAGATGAAAAAAATTGTTGTACTTGACTCTTGAGAAACTAAAAAAATGAGATAAAACCATAGGGATACTATTGGGATAAAATTATTTTACCGTCTTATATCTGTCATTCACACGTCGAGTTATTTACAATTCAATTAATGATATAGCATGTATTGAGAGAAGAGAATATCACGATGCAAACAACTAGAATATCATTTATGGTGATAACCGAAAGGACTTGAGACCTATTTATGTTCATTTTTGAGTAATTTATTTCAATTAAATCCAAATTGTCCTAATTAGATCAATGAAGGTGTTCATGATTTGACTCCATAGTCATAAGAAGATTTCAAAAATTACACTCGAGAATCTTATAACCTGTTTGGCATTATTTGGTTCTAACTAACTTTCAGTTAGAAACATTATAAAGCTTTCACATGCTATAGTAAAAGAAAAAAGTTGCTACAATATAAAGCTCTCTCATGCTATAATATTTACAGTTCTAACCAATGATTCTAATCACCATACCAAACACCCTATTAGTCATATGTAAAGCAATCTACATTCAAAAACAAATTTTCTTATAATAAGAAATAATTTCAATCTAGATACATGCTTAAACAAGAAAAGATAAAAGTATCCAAAATACAAATCCGTCAATTTTTTTTTTGCCAGAGATGAGGTATTATCTTTCACCACCTTTTCTTCCTTTAGTGTTTATTTTCATGCATTTGATGCCTCTATATTGATTTTGTTTAGTCTTCTTTGTGCTTACTTGAGCATCCAAGTTCTAAAACGTGTTATGCATGTTCCACCACATTTTATTGTGTTTTCGGAAACTAGAAATCTAGTTGGTTGCCAATTGAATATTATCTACCTCACACGTAATTCAACTGTAAATCTCACCTTCTACAGATATCTTAGCTATAAAATTGTGTATAATTTTATAATGGTATGTTTTAAATACGAAATATGATACGCAGTCATTATAGATTAGATATTATTATTTATGATGTTGCAACTTATAATATTAGATAACATGTAATATAGTCCAGTCAGATATGACAATTAAACAAATATATGTAACTTTTAGTGGGTTGAAAAAGAATGCCATTATCATATTATAGGGCTCTAAATTCTTAAATTGTCATCCTATATACATTTAAAAAAACCGTAAGATTTTGTTCTGTTAGAGTATTGATTGATTTTAATATAATTTGATGCAATACTATAATAGGAACGTGTCTTACTATATGCAAAAATTTCATTAATTACTCAAAAAATAGGTCTATTAAAAATATATATCAGTTACAAAAGTCCTTTAGAAATGTAAACTTAATCTCATTACTTACACTCAAAAAATTATAATCACCTGAACTTTTTTATTTATTTTATTTGTCCATTATATTGTTGAAGATTGAAAACAATATATACTTCTTTTAGAACGTATGAAAACAAATATATTTGAATAGAAGATTTAAGAAATTCTTATAGTTAATGACAATAAATAAAATGGTCCCCGCGTACGGAAAAAGAAAACAGAAGTACAATACTGAAAAGCTTGCTATTTTCTCTTCTTCTTCTTTTTTTAATTTTGGTGACAAGGGTATTTCGGTCATGTCATCAGCACAGAAAACCAGAAGAGGGGTAGAACAGTAATTTGGGAAGGGAAGATATGTAAACGAGCAGTGGAAAAGTTACGGTGCGTAAGAGGACGTTACAACAGGAAACAGAAAATGAAACAGAAACAACAAAGAGAGAGAGAGAAATATGGGGCCCACTGCAGCTGAAGAGGTATCCGTGGGTGTGTCGGACAAGCCGTATGGTCCTCTTCCGTATACGGTCTCTTTTGCTCTCTGTTACTTTTCCTTCTTTACTAAAATCAATGCGCCTGTTGTTCTTATTTTTACATCCGTCAATCAAGAAGGTTAAATCCTGACAAATTGGGAAATTATAAAAAGAGAATTTATTGATGCACACATACATATATATATATATCTATATGTGTGTGTTTTCACGAACGTTTGCAAGAGTAATATAAACTGTGTCTTATGTCTGCTGTGAATATGAAAGTTAAAATTATTGATTAAAATTATAAATATTATAATATATGATAGCTTTATATTATAATAATTTTTTTATTTGTATTATAACATATGAGATTTTATACTGTTTATAACTGAAAGATTTGTTAGAATCAACTAATGTCAAACAGATAATTAATTTGAATCATTTTTTATTCAAAGAAAGAACACCCAAAATACCTTTTGCGTTTTGTCTACGTATCATTTTTTACTCTTCTTGTTATTAAAATGCTCAAAACATCTCATGTGTTTTGCCTAAATATCACTTTTACTCCTCTAATTATTAAAATGTCTAAAACACTCTATGTGTTTTCAAAATCATACTTAAAATAAACCCTGAAGCAATTAACATTTGAAAATTACAAGATTATCCTTCTTGATGTATACTAAATGTTATTTTTAAAATAACTGTACAAAAAACTAAAAAAATGTAATTTTAAATGTTCAAATAAATATTTTAATTACGCAAATACTTCAAGTGTTTTTAGAGTTTTTAACTTTTTAAGATTGATTTTATTTAGTATTTTGGTTTAGTAATGATTTAAATTGTATTTAGTAAAAATCAGGGAAGGATAATTTTAGTTTTTAAAAAAGTTTAACAAAAAATGAAAAAACTTGTCGGAAACAAAAAACACACGTACACAAAATAACCTTTCAATTTTATATATATTTGGAAGGATAATTAAAATTTTTAAAAAGTTAATTATTTTAAGGGATATTTTGAGTCTGATTTTGAAAGCACACATGGTGTTTTGAGCATCTTAATAATAAAAAAGAAAAAAGTAGTATTTAGACAAAACATAGGGATATTTTGAGTATGATGTTGAAAACATAGAGAATGTTTTGATCATTTTAATAATAAAAGGCACAAAAACAGCATTTAGGCAAAACACATGGACTGTTTTGGGTATTTTTTTCTTATTAAAAATATTGTAGTTTATGTGTGAGAGTTTTACACTATAAAAGGTTTCAAGTTATGCGTTTTGAACTATTGTTCTAAACACCTTACCAAACGTTAGATATGTAGATATTGTAATTTATAGTTATTGTTATTTTGATTGGTGAATTAACTTTTCAAATATTTAATCTATAATACAAACAGTTGTGTCGTGTGCTGCAATTTTTAACGTAACCACTTACAGATTAAACTATTGAATAGTTAATTCAATGGTCAAAATAGTAGTATTTATCGATATGACAAAAATACATATCATACTATAAATAAGAGCTTTCAAAAAGAAAAACAGAGAAACCAAAAATAAAAAATAAAAATGAAAGGAATGAAGGTCCTTCTACAATAAGACCTCATACAGGTAGTGCACATTTCTCAGCATTAGATATTGTCAAAATCATAATAAAAATATACATAACAAACAATTTTTAATATATATATAGATAGAAAATAGAAACCTATTAATAGTTTATTTTTCAAATCTAATGAAGAAAATCTCCAAGAAATAAGACTTTTTTCCTCAAATAGAAAAAAAAGAAAAAGGGGATAAAATTTACCATATATGCACATATTTTATATTTTTCAATCCTTTAACAGCCTTCAAAATAAAATCTCATCCTACAGTTTTATGAAGTGATTAATTATATAACTATATCTTCTAGATTTAATTATTTCTTAATTTACCCCTATATTTCTTGAAACTATAAAAGCATCATTAGAATTTGAAAAACTTGTTTTAATTTTATTCTTTGCATATTTTTTGGACCAAAAAAAATATATGAAGATAAGATAAAGATACCTTAATTAGGCTAAATTTGTATTTAAAATGCGCTTTTTTCTTGAAAAAGCTTTTAAAAAATACATTAACATTTAAAAAGCCATAAAACTTAAGATCTTTTTTTGAGATTTGATGTTTTATTTTAGGAATTTTTACGTTATAAAATCTATAAGTTATGAAACTTTAAATCCTTTTTTTTTTCAAAATCTGATACCTTGTTTTAGGAATTTTTATGTTTTTAAGTCTATAAGATAATTTTTATAACTATTTAAAGATAATTATATCGTTTTGTCAAAAAAAATTTCCTAGTTATAGAGATGAAATTGAAACAAGTTTTTTTAAATTTAAAAGATTTTTTTTGTAGTTCAAAAAATAAAGGAATAAATTAAGAAATAGTTAAAATTATATTGGTAGAAAAAAAAAACTTTGCCCTACTTTAGAATTTTACATACTACTTCTACTACTTCTATGGTCATGACTATAATTTTAAGAAATTAAAGATGTCCCAAAGGTTTGTTTTTAAGGTTAGGAAAGTATACTTTAATAATAATATTTTGAGAAATTGAGGGGAATGACTTTTTTATGTTTACTTTAATAAATTTTTGTAGTTTTATAAACTCAAAAAATAAGAAAATTTAATTTTTGCAATTGATTATTTTTAATAAATTAATTAATTGTTTGGAAAGTTATTGATTAACTAATTATAACTTTATAAACGTATGTCTAATTCATTGGTTTTAAATTACCTAATTTACTATTTCTTGAATTCTTGATAAATAACAACTTATGATTTATCAAAATTAAAGTTATTTACTTAAAGCATGCTTTGAAAAGGATAATTTTATCCTTATTTTTACTATTTTAAATTGTACTGCACGTAAAAAAAATACATATCGTCATCTAAAAAAAGGAAATAGAAAAAAAAAAAAGAAGACAAATATACATCAATCAAGGACTTTTTTTCTTTTTTTTTTTTGGGTGGAAATTACATCAATCAAGGAGGTTAAATCTGAGTACAGATTGAGAAAGAAAGAAATTACAGGAGATAAGAAAAAAAAAAGGCAAAATATTTAAAAAGGAATAAAAGCAAAATACCAGCAAGAACACAGCACATGTTGGCGCGTGGGCTGCATTCGCTAACCGTGAATGCTGGAATCGAACTGGCAGGGGGGCTGGGTCAGCCGGCACGATTGCGACTCTTACAACAACTCGGCTGGGTCCGATTTTGGCCTCACTATGTTGGTGGTGGGTGTGTTCTCATCATGGACCCAACACCTAAAAAAAAAAATAAAAAAAATTGAGGAGAAAATAAATAAATAAATGGGTGAAAATTATGAGTGCCACGAGTCATGACAAACATTAACGTGTTGGGTGTGTAAGATTTTTGTTGGAGACGAAGAGGACGAGGTATGAGATAACACTTTTTAGGTTTTTGTTATTTTAGTACATTGTATTTTAAGAAAATATTTTATTAATAGTATATTGTTTTGCAAAATTAGAATGACACTTATTAATATCATATTGTTTTGCAAAATTTTTGAAAATACATTTTAGTACCTAAAGTCCATGTTTTGTATCGTGAGATTTCTAACTTACCCTTTTATTAAAAGACCTTAAATTATTTTGTGACAACTATAAAAGAAAATGAATACAAATAGTGTCAAAAAATAAATAAGTTCACATTTATGCTTTTCTTTGATGCTTTTTGTTTAATGTTATGTTTTGATTTTCTATTATAGTTTTACGAAATTTATTTGAGATTCATTAATAAAGAGTAAAAAAAAATATAATACGTTTAAAAACACAATCTCAGGATACCAAAACAAGATTTTTGAAAACTACAAGATATTTTTCAAATAACAAGATACCATTTTAATGTTTCTCTAGAACACAAGGTACCAAACGATAATATCCTTTTTTTTTTATTCGTAACACTAAACTGATGTTGAAAATGTGCAACACTAATAGTATGCTTGGTATTTGGTATTGTTAGTTTCTACCAAAATTTTTGATTGCTACAGTGTAAAACTCTCACATGCTACAAAGTCAAGAAATAATAATCTACAATGCAAAGCTCTCACATGCTACAATATTTTTAACTAATTTGTTCTAACCAATGCTCCCAAATACTTTATAAATTTGTTTTGAATATAAAGTTTGATAGGAACTTAAGTTTATTTAAAAGGACATTTGGATCGCCAGTTTGAATTAAAAAGACTGTAACAATTCAAATTCTGTGAGAGAAAACATTTAACAAAACCGGTTCGAACTATAATTTTTCTAGTTCGAATCAGTGAACTAAACATCACATAAGTTTTTGCAAGATAAAATATTGTAGTTATTTCAAACTATTGTTACTCCCTTCTAACATTAATGTCGAGGATGTTTGAGAGAGTGATTCAAACTACGTAATTAAGAGTGTACATTGTAGCATGTAAAGGATTTACACTAAACAAATTTTTACTTTACGCTGTAGTATATGAGAGTTTTACATTATTTGTTTCCACCACAGTTATAAATATTATTGTTACGGTTTCACTTCTATATATATTTTATGTGAGTATCGTCTCTTTGAGAGAGCAATATAACAAAACCTTCATGTATATATACGGAAAACGTATAGTGTCCTTTCAAACATATTTTTAGCACCTATTTATGTTGCTAATTTAAATCTAAATTAATTTTATATATATTCAAACCTATGTTTTTAATCTTATTAGTTTTAGTTTCAAATAATACAGGGCATTTATCAATATTGTCTTTGGAGGCTAATTTTATTCAGGGAAAAAAATGTTTGCGCGCATCAAAGAAAAGAATTCTAGAATCTGATTAATTATTCTGTTTACTAATTAACTAATTGTCTTAAAATGTTCTCTACACTATGATGAGAGTTGGCACTAAACATTCAGATGAATCAGATCCTTACCTCATATATTTACATAAATACGTACACATGATTATATTTATACAGAAACGTAAATCCATGATCAACGCATATATATCATGGAAGATCTGCATATTTAAAAGAATATTAAATAATTAGTTGGCTTGCTGTCTTAATGATTTTAAGTATCAATTATGATATCGTTGGGCTGGTATTACCAAGTTATGGTCACAAAAATAAAAGAAAAAGCTCATCCAGCTAGTTTCATAAAGCCTTCCGGATTTTAATTGCTTTGACAAAAAATGCTAAAATTTTGGACCGTCACATTAGAAATAAAATGGGACAAAACCAAAAACGAAAATTTTAGTAAAACGTGATGGAGATTAAATTAATGGTCTATAATACAAGAACGGAGCTACATACAGTCAAGAATAAACAATCACCGCACTTGATTTTTTCCCCTTTAATCTTATATGTAAAATTTGATGAGATTTTGGGAAAAAACTGGACATCATTGAAAAGGAAAGAAATGAGAAGCTTGCAATCAGTCTTTATAACAAGAGGAAACCTGTCTTCGATAATAATCTTTAGGTTTTAGAATACGCCCTGCTCTTTATGACTAATTTTTCTTGTTCCGTCCTTGTTGCAGGCTACATGGAGAATATTCCTTCTTTTTTTTTTAACCTTCCTATCAATTCTGTTAACTAATTATATATATTTCTCTTCTTCTTGGTGAAATTTCTTTATCAACGGTGGTCCAAATGCAAAGCAATACCATCTGACTGTTGGGATATTAGTGGATGCTGCATATACTAAAAGAACGGCTCTAAATCATTTTATCTATCAAATCTTAATACCAATATTTTACTACTATACTGTTTTTGCTGCATAATATATCACAACTATATATATTATATAACATATATGATTTTGGGGGCATTCATGCACATGCATCGATACGTTATGGTTGGATGAAGTACCACGTGCTTGTTTAAAAAAAGCCAAGGCTCAATAATTTAGCCAAAAGCTTTATGTAGTACAGAATATAATGCATTACCGTACTTAATTTGTTATGGTTGTTTGGTGATAACTTAAAACGTAATTAGAAGAATAGTTGTGACATGGTTTAGGTATTAAGATACGCATTAACCTATTAATAATAGGGATATAGATATAATAACAAAAATAATAGAAATTGTGTGATTGTGTTTGCTTTGCCTTGGCTTTTAATTGACATCCAACGGCTGAGATCTTCTGCGTGTGGTGATCTGGTATAAACCATTAGGATGGAGAACTTTAATGGAAAAAGGAAGAAAATTAAATTAAAGAATTGACAGTAGTTGGCTGGGGTTTTAGTTAAGGAAAACGACGGGACTGAGAGAGAATATTTGTCATGGAGTTCATTTTGTACATTTCATGAACATGGCTGATGAAGGAACCACGTGAAACCTTTTTTCTTTTCTTTTTTTTTTTTTCAGTTTCAATTCTATACATGGGTGTCTGTAGCCTGCCTATCTTCTTGGCCCACCTTTTTTTGTGGTAAAAAAAAAAAAAAAGGAAAGACAAGAAACCAAAAAAAAAGAAAGAAAATTTCTTCATTAGGCTCTAAAAAAATAACCTATCGATACGAATCTGTTTGTAATCATCACATTTGCAGAATAAAGATAGCTTGACTAAATTAATAGTTTGAAAACGTACATCACTAGGATGAATTTCCATCGAAAAGGATCCAGAGAAACTATATGTGGCAATGTTCTACAGATATTGCTGTTGTTTTATATTCTCCCCAAAAAGGTGTTAATACGTGACATGTGTCCGTAATATCGCGGGAAATCAAGTTTTGAACCAGAACGAATGCGTAGGACTACGTAGGAAAAAAGAAAAGACTTTGACGTCGATGTGAAGACCAACATTTAAGCAACCATATGTTGCATTTTTTTTTTGGTTTTGTTTTTTTAATTTGTTTATTATATTTAGAAAAAGAGATTCATCGGAAAAAAAAAATGTATGGGGTTTGGATAAAGAGATTGATTGGCAAAAATTGTATGGGGTTTTGATAAGCATCTATGTGAAAGATATGAGCATGTGGATTGGCTGGTGTGGAAGATGTTACCCCCACAAAGCACCTCCCTTAGGAACCTCTAAATGGTTAGGACAAATCAACATCTAATCAAAAAGATGTTTTAACGCTCAATAAATATTTGATGTTGAGAGTTTAACATGAACATGTAGTCCTAAATAATTATATTACAAGAACACCAAAACTAGCTAGCATGAATAGTATGTCATAATTAGAATGGTAGAAACCTTCCATGATTCATTAATAGAGCATTACTTTCCTCAACTTTTTGTGCTTTATTTTTCATTTACCTTTTTCTAACTTTATATTAAAGGGCGCAAAATCAATAGATAATTTTTCTTTGGTGGGAACCGAAAATATACTATCAGTAAGCATTTGGCTTTCAATCGTCAAATCTGCTAGAAAAATGATTTTTTATCAAATTTAATGGTTTCAAAACATGCACCTCCGATGGAGGTTCCTATTAAACAAGTCCCTAAAATAATATAGCTTAAAACTAATGTTTTTTTTTACCCCACCAATCTAACATTGAAAAATTATGTTTATGTACCATGCTTCGTAGTAATATAGCTTGGGAAATCTTTATCGTTTTCCTCATCTTTCAATTGTTGCTAACCTTTCAGATAATAAGCTTTATGGAGCTTTGCGGTAAAACATCTCAAACGAGTGATACATAATTTATCACCACTACAGATTCCTTCAAATGGATAGTGAATACTCCAGATAGATGCCGGCAATACACATTGGGAGCCATTCTTCTTGAAGAATGAAAGAATAAAGAAAGAAAGATATGTGGATGTGGTGGCCTAGACTCTGTCCATAGAAAGAACTTAGTTCCTAAGTTAGGATAACCAACAAAGTTTTCATGATCTTAGAGCTTATCTACTCTTTCTCTCGCCTTCTTTGGCATTTTAGAGGTTTACAACTTGGCTTGTAAGATTAGGATTACAATGTTTGTTTTCCTAGCTAAGAAAGGTAAGGATCTAGAGACCGAGGACCATCTATTTCCTTAATTTTGAATTTCCCAAAGAGGAGTTTACAAAGACATTTTGCAAACAAGAAACTTTCTTTATAAGAAGGGGATTTTTTACAAGGAGGAAATCTTGCTCCTCTTCAATTGGAGAGGAGTTACTTAAATAAGCTACAAAAGCTTAACGGACCCATGGACCTTACACACGATATGATACAGAAATAAAGTAGAATGGACACGTGGTGGTCCATATTACATATTACACACCATATTAAAGTAAGTGGTCACACAATATTTTACAGGAATAGATCATCATAGACATATGGTGGTCCATCAGTCAGTGTCACAGCTGTCATCCAGCTAGGAATTTTCTTTTGCTAGCTCTCGTAGTGCTTCATCTACTTCATCCTCATCCATGGGAGGACACGCGTCAAAGCAGGACCATAAAAGTTGCTGAGTGGAGAAGTGAGTGGCATACAAGTTGTCAAAGAGATAAGAGTCGGTGAGATAAGGGTCTTGGGAATCCTAGAAAGCTAAATTTTTATAATAAAGGACACCCTCAGTGTCTGTCTGTGTGTAAAGGATTGGGCTGAGCTGTGTGAGCTCAGTTTTATCCTCGGATGTTCCGAAATATATTTTTAATGCTTTTTAATATGGTGTGTAATATGTTATATGGACCACCACGTGTCCATTCTACTTTATTTCTGTATCATATCGTGTGTAAGGACCATGGGTCCTTTAAGCTTTTGTAGCTTATTTAAGTAACTCCTTTCCAGTTGAAGAGGAGCAAGATTTCCTCCTTGTAAAAAACCCCCTTCTTATAAAGAAAGTTTCTTGTTTGCAAAATGTCTTTGTAAACTCCTCTCTAGGAAATTCAAAATTAAGGAAATAGATGGTCCTCGGTCTCTAGATCCTTACCTTTCTTCGCTAGGAAAACAAACATTGTAATCCTGATCTTACAAGCCAAGTCGTAAACCTCTAAAATGCCAAAGAGGGCAGGAGAAAGAGTAGACAAGCTCTAAGATCGTGAAAACTTTGCTGGTTATCCTAACTTAGGAATTAAGTTCTTTCTATGGACAGAGTCTAGGCCACTACAAACATCCAAATTGGTATCAGAGCCATGCTATTTCCTTGATTCTGAGTTTCTTGTTTTGCATTATGAATTCAAATTCAAATCCCAGTGTTAGTTCTGAGTCTTCTTCTTCCCCTTCTTTATCATTACCTCTTGTACCTGCCCTCCGAAAATCAACCTCTTCTAAGTTAGATTTCTTGTATGAAATATCTTATCTCCCTGATGAGAGTAAGATCAATTCTGAATCCCTCCCATTAATAAATCCTTACCCATGCCTTTATGAAAACCACCAACCCTTTCACTAAATCCATCAAGTCCCTTATCCGTCCATCTTATAAAGCTCCGAAAGAATGTGTTCAGGCTTCAAAGTTTAGCCAATGTCAACTCCCAGTTGTTTCTCATGAGCAGTTAGTAACTCTTCAGATCCCTCCTGAGTTACCACCCTATTGGGTTTCCCAAGGATACACTCATATCCATTTTGGTGCAGTTCGTCTTGCTCTAACATATCATGCCAGAAAAAGATTACCCATTACTGCTCGAATTGGCCTTCTTGACACTAGGCTAAGGAAATACCAACAAGCCAGTATTGCTACCATTGAGACTACGCTAAATGCTGGAACCGTAATTATTACGCTGTTCCCCAATTTTAACATGTCTCTTATGGACAAACGGCTCTTGGATGCCTTAAAGGTCCAGGTCCAAATTGTAGGCGTTGATCAAGATCCAAATTCTATTAGATCCACCCTTCATTACCAAATGGCTTACCGACTCCAGGATCATGCACTTGACCTTGCTCTTCCCTCATCAACTGACGCCCTGATGATCAAAGTAGAATGGACACGTGGTGGTCCATATTACATATTACACACCATATTAAACCAAGTGGTCACACAATATTTTACAAGAATAGATCATCATAGACATATGGTGGTCCATCGGTCAGTGTCATAGCTATCATCCAGCCAGGAATTTTCTTTTGCCAACTCTCGTAGTGCTTCATCTACTTTATCCTTATCCATGGGAGGACACGCGTCAAAGCAGGACCATAAAAGTTGCTGAGTGGAGGAGTGAGTGGCAGGCAAGTTGTCAAAGAGACAAGGGTCGGTGAGATAAAGGTCTTGGGAATCCTACAAAGTTGGATTTTTATAATAAAGGACACCCTCAGTGCTTGTCTGTGTGTAAAGGGTTGGGCTAAGCTGTCTGGGGTCAATTTTATCCTCAGAGGTTCCAGAATATATTTTTAATGCTTTTTCTATTTTTTCACTATATTCTGGAGGGAATCTTTCCCAAGGAGCATCTTCGTCAGGCATGGGCCAGAGTTGGTCAGGAATTGATTGATTTTTTATAAACAAAATCTTTTGAATTTTTCGCTGAATTTTTCCAGGGCCTGCGAGGGGTTCTTCACTAGCGTTGAAGACTTCAATGGATGGGTTGGTGATTATGGCTCCGTCCTGAGTAAGTTTTCCTGAGAGTGTGACAAACAGGATGATATAGCAGTGGAGAGGGATTATGGCCTGAGAGTCTTTTGGTTTGCAAGGATACAAGAATGCTTATCTAGATCCTTTATGTTTTTCCCATTCTGCAATAAGTAGCTGATCCTAATGGTTTAAAGGAGCAAACCATTGTAGAACTTGCATCTGTGTCTTGTATGCTTCTTTAAATTCATCTTTATCTTGGTAAGCACGAATTGAGGTTCTGGTGGCAATGGCTTGGACCTCAATAGCAACTGTGAAGACACTGGTTAAGTACCAAAAGAAATGAGCTAAAGGCTGTGGCATGAACAAGGCATCTTTGAAGGGTATGACCTTCGAAAAAGGGTAGTCTGGATGGAGACCAAGATCATGGTACACTATGGGACCAATTTTTTTGATTAATTGATTCTGCATGAAGAGGGCTCGTTTTGTGGCCTTTTCTTTAGGGTTTTTTCCTTGTAGGATAACCTGAGCATCTTTGGGAAACAAGTCTTGCAGATGGGGAGATGAGAAGGATGCCATCATAAGGATAAATGGGATAGAGATGATCTACTTAGAAGACTGGGGATTAATATTTATAGTTGGTCTGGACAAGTAGTTAAGGATAACATTGTTTTTTCCTCTGATATGTTTGATATCAAAGGAAAATTGATCAAACCATACTGCTAACCTGATTAATTGAGCATTAATGGTTTTGTTTTTTTTAATCTTGATCATCCCTGCTGCTACTGTTGAGTTAGTTTCGACCAGAAAATGATGTCCGATGAGGTGGAACTTGAAATTTGCGATCCCATGTTTGATAGCGAGCAATTCTTTGAACGTAGAGTGATAATGCTTTTAAGAATGTTTAAAAAATCCGTTTTTATATCCACATATCTTTCTTTCTTTATTCTTTCCTTCTTCAAGAAGAATGGCACCCCAATGTGTATTGTTGGCATCTGTCTGAAGTATTCGCTTTCCATTTGAAGGAATCTGTAGTGGTGACAAATTCTGCATCACTTGTTTGAGATGTTTTATAGTTGTAGTGTACTTATCTTTTCATGGTGGAGCATCTTTTTTCAAAAGCTGTGTCAGTGGGCTGGTAAGCTTTAAGACTTTTAGAACAAAGTCTCTGAGGTAATTGATAATACCTAGAAATTGTTGGACTTGTATTTTTGTGAAGTCCTTATCAGGAAACTTTAATAATTCTTGAGTAATGTGGGATTGAGCTTGGTAGGTACCATTAAATAGGGTCATGCCAAGGAAATCGATTTGGAGCTATCCAATAAGCATACTCTTTTCAGAAAGCATAATTCCATGGGCCTCTGTGATTTGAGCAAATTGGTCCAAAAGATCCAAGTGGGTTTTTTGGTTAGGAGAGAATAAAAGGATATCATCGATATATATCAAGGCATGATGAAGGATTGGGCCATAAATTTTTATCATGGCTTTCTGGAATAGGGATGAGGCAGTCTTGAGCCCAAAAGACATTACAGTCCATTGGAAGTGATGGTTGGGAATGGAAAAGGCAGTTTTGGGTCGGTCTTCAAGTCTAATACCTAGCTGCCAGAATCCTACTTTGAGATCGAATTTTGAAAAGATCTTGGCTTGGGTGAGATTTGAGAACAGGGTATTTCTGTTTGGGAGAGGAAATTTATCATCTGCTAAAAAATGGTTTAATGGTTTATAATTAATAACCAACATTTGTTTTCCTCTAGCCTTTTCTGAACATTTGTTAACGTAGAACGCATGATATGCCCAGGGCGATGTAATTGGTTCAATCAAACCTTGCTTCTGAAGTTCATGACATTCTTCAATAGCCATTTTCTGGTGTTCAGGATTCATGCTTGGGTGGCTTGCTTTGGTGGGATTTATATCTTCATTCTGCTTAAAGGGAAGAGAAATGAAAAACTCTTCGCGGGTCCAAAGAGGACGTGAACACTTCTGGAGGAGCTCAACATGTGATGTTGCACAGGAGTTTTGGATCAATCGTTCTCTAATTGGTTGGAATACGTCTATAGAGAATTGGAAAAAATTAGGAATAGATTCCCAAGTTCTAAAGTACGATTTGTATGCTAGCCCTGTAGGTAGGATTCTCAATCCTTGCATCTTTGTCTAAAGATCGAAGCCAACAATAAGGTCTTTGCCAGGGAGTTTGGAGCCAATAACTTGATGACGTATTGAGCATCCTAGAAAGAACTCGAGCCTGATAGGCTTACTAATGAGATCAGTCCTGAAAACTTCACTGTTGACAGCATGAAAGAATTGTTGTTTCTTTCTCCAATATTCAGGAGGGAGAATTTCAGGATTCATCATGGAGTAGGAAGCTCAAGTATCAAAAAATGCTGCAACCTTGATAGGCTTAGAGTATTTAGAAGGAATAATCTGCATTGGAATCACCGAGGCTAGTTAAGTGAGATTGATAGAGTCTACTGGTAGTGTTGTTATGATCCTATGATTTGTTCAAAGGCACAGATGGCATCTAATATAGGTTCATCATCAAGAGAAAAAATAGACTCAATATCATTATCTAATAAGGAGAGTCCAGTAATGTCTTCAATGTGAGTGATGAGCTTGGCCGTCTTGCCTTGGGGACAACTTTTGGCAAAGTGTCCCTTTTTTCCGCACTTGTAACACCTGTCTGTGGTTTTACCAAGTTTCTTCTTTTTCCTGAGAAATTTGACAAAACGCTTCCTTTTGTGTTCGGAGCTATCCCGCGAGCTCTTTAGAAAGGCTTTTCTTTAGAAAGTTTTGTGAGACTTCTTAGGATGACACGAGCACGTCTGATGGGCAGGGCATTTGATTACCAAGTCTTTTCTGCTACAGACACGATCCAGATGCTTGGATTGCTTCAAGTATTCTTGTAGGAACTTGTTTTGTGAACACATTTTTTCCAGAGCTCTAATAGTCAATTGATAGAGCTCACCAAGGGTAGTGTTCCTTAGATC
Organism: Artocarpus heterophyllus; assembly: GCA_025403435.1. Classification (NCBI taxonomy): domain Eukaryota; kingdom Viridiplantae; phylum Streptophyta; class Magnoliopsida; order Rosales; family Moraceae; genus Artocarpus; species Artocarpus heterophyllus. The sequence goes on along the minus strand of CM046346.1, from coordinate 6,714,997 downwards.
CTTTCCTGCTTGTGTGAGAAGGCGGGTTGTTTCTTCACCAAGAGGTTCAAGAATGGAAGAAAGATATGCCAATTTCAGGTTTGGGTCATTGATACCACCAATTTGATAAAAACGTCGGGATATCTTCTTGAAATGTTTTCTAAGTCTCTCTTTTCCATGGAACAACATTTTGTTAGACATGTGTGCCCTAAGGAGTAAAAATGTAGTACGTTTTTGGAGACATTTTTATCAATAAAGAATTTATTCATTTATATACCAAATCTTGTCCTCTTTACGTTCATATATGTTGAATGTATGATAAGTAAACAGTAGTCTGAGACTGTCAGTCTAAACCTTAAGAATTGGGCATATGATGGAATGATTATGCGGTAGACACGATTCTTAAGGTGATGGTCTAAAACATATGATCCACAATCGAGGGAATAAAGTTGGGCGCTTTATTCATGTAAAGATTGTTATGTTGTCTATATCCCTTTTGGGAGATGGTTTGTCTTGGCCATCGGAGTTGGACTCCGTGAATAGAAACATTGGCACGTTGTCATAGGTGACGATGTGTTGGATCGGGACATAAAGTGAATTGATTTGGATTAATAATTCTGTCTTGGCAAGTCGATTCACTTTAGACAGTCATTTGTATTGTATCTTAATCCTAAGATGAATAGTGGGCCCGTTGTCTCGACTTGCGTCTTTTGATATACCAATGGATGACTCTCACATCTCTATAGTGGTATACATGCCGGTACGTTGGAGGCATGACTCTTGATAGCGTAGACTTGTTATTCATAGATATGGAATCCATAGCTCCTCTTTAGGAGTAATGATATCCTCTTATATGCGTTGTCCTGTAATTGAAAAACTGGAGCGTTCAACCATTTGGATACATAGGTGTAACCGAATGGTATACTATCTTTGGATGGTAAGTTTTCTAATGGTGAGACAATGGAACGTAAGATAAAAATAATCGGGAAGGTAAGACAGAACATGTCCTTAAGCCGGTTATGGATGATCATATGGGGATGCGATACACTATGATATGTCATGGAGACTTAGCTGCACGAGCTTCGTAATTCTATAAAGTTTGAGAGTACAGCTCCAAACTTTTAGTGGAGTAGCGTTGGAGTTGATAATTGTGAAGCATATATCTGGGATATTAGGTTTCATAATTATCATGAGCTTGAACTTTATAGGTCCATTTTGGTCCCCTTTGCTAGCTCACAAAGTCCTGTAACGACACGGCGTGCTTTTTCAATAATTGGTGACTTATGTCGGATTTATCATATTGGTTTAAAATTTGTAAGAATCAAATAATTCATGTCTGTTTATCGGTTGAATTAATTTTGTAAGAAATTAGTTCAAGATAAACTTGTTGAATTATTACGATCAGATAATTCTTGTCTGTTTATCGGTTGATTTAATTTTGGATAAATTAGATCAAGATAAACTTAAAGAATTATTGTGAATTGATTTATTTTCTTAGAGATTATCTTGATAAAGTTTATTTTGATCAGATATCTTCTCTATTGGGTTATTTGAATCAAAACTGAGACTTTATCCTTTAGAATCTCGGGTGAAAAATAAAAGATTCGCAGAGATTTTTTCTCTGGAGTTCGGCCTGTCGAATGACGTGGTCGGCCTGCCAAACTGGCCTGTTCGGCCTGCAGATCAGAATGTTCGGCCTGTCGATCAGCGGTAGATAAGATTACGCGTTTTCACGTGGATCTTATCAGATATTGATCCGAACTTGATTCTGTTTCGAGTTTTTGAGACCTAATCTGATATGGACTGACCCCAGGACCAATAGCTATATAAAGGGAGTGAGTCTCATGATTTACTCAGATCAATTTGAGAGATTAAGAGTGATACTCTTCTAGTGAGCATCTGAAAACTCCCTAAGAGCTTTTGTTTACAAATCACGAACACTAGCTTTGGGTTCTCTCTATTGGTTGGAAGGAGAGTCACCGGTGGAAGAGCTGAACGTGTGAGCCCACACTCACTCCGGTTGTGGATAAAGGATAGCAAAGAAGACCAGTTGGTTGAGGCTCTTCTATAATGTTACTTCTCTACACAGGTTGCGGAGGATCTTCACACAAAGGTTAGTAAGATTTGTTTAATTTATACATATAACATGTCAAACTTGTGTTTTAGAAATTACTCTGATGGAAAATTTTTTTAAAATTCTGCTACGCACTTTGTTTCCAACAATTGGTATCAGAGCCGAGATTTTTACATAAATTTGCAAGTTTGTGATCATGTTATATGCATAAATTTTGTGATCTTAATCTCTCCTATGCTTGAATTGAATTTTATAGAGAGATGAGACTCTAGGTTTCTATATAATATATATGTTGTCATGGATTATGTGGTGAATGTTTAATAATTAATTATGGTTAAATCGTTGTTTAATTATTTATTAATTAATTAATTCATAGCGGTTATGGTTCTTTAAAGGTTAGAATGTGTATCTAGGTTTTTCATGTAATTAGATGAGGGACTATCATCTCCGTCTAGGAATTGTTATTTAATTTTTAATTTATAAGAATTTTGCAATTAAATAATTATTCGGAGAAGACGGATCGAGAAGTCAGATCTAGAAAATTGATGATGGCGCCTCCAGGTATTTTCTAAGTCTCTAATTTTATGTTTTTGAATTGTTGAAAATAAAATTGATAAATTGCATTAAAATTGTATTTTCTGGATTGAGGGTTTTCTGCTCGGTCGGCATGTCGGACCTCACAGTTCGGCAAGCCGAAGGTCACAGATCGGCAGGTCGGACGTGTGGTCTGGCAGGCCGATAGTGGGGCAGAAATTTTGGTCTCTGCCGGTAGGCCAAACTTTCTTGATCGGCCTGCCGACCGAGAGCTGCCAAGTGTCCAGAAAATGTGTAATTTTTTCGGTGCAGTTTTAATTTTATTTTTTTGGAACGATTCTGAGAAACATTAAATTTGGATATGACCGGAAATATGAAGTATTCGATTCATATGGGATTGAAGACTTGAAGACGGATATTACATGAAGAATGATATAGCTTGAGGATTCAAGGATGAAGAATCGATAAATGTCTCGATTATTCTCTTGTAATCTTAGTTTTCTATTCTCTAGGGTGGAACCATAATATTACGGTTATTATTATTTTGCTTGTAGCTTTGCTTGTCTGCATTATAATATGATTTACCATGTATATTGATAACATGTCATATAGGATAGGGAGTGCCGCTCATATTAAAATTATTCATGCATAATTTTAAAATAAAACCTTGACTTCAAAAGATTGAGTGGGAGAAGGTTTTCGAAGAGAGGACCTAAGGCCTCCATCGTTGGTCCATAGGAAGAACATGGTGGTCCTGACCCCTAGGAAGGGATTTCTATCATGTACCAGATTAGATCTCTGAAAGGATAAGGTATTTTAGTATGATTTATGGTTGCACACCCCTAGGTGGTGATTATAAGTCATGGATAAAATATTGAAACGATGGTTATACACTCATGTTAATTTTATTATTAACCTCCCCTAGGAGCTCTGTTAATAAAATTAATGGCCAAAGAAATGATTATTAGTATATGCTGGATCATACGGGTCTTGGATGGCATATATTAATCAGGAGGGGATCCGTGTTCCCGATTGAATTTGGCATGACTCCCCTAAGAGCTTGTTGAATTCTAAGTTGGGAATTATCGTTGTAAGGTTGTGATATTTTCAAAGTTTTGACACATAAACACATTTGTATAATTTTACATGATTGTGTTATCTTACTAAATTTATTATATATGTTTGCTTATGTTTGGTATATGATTCTTTATTGTAGATTGAAAATGTCTAAAAATGCTTTATCATCGATACTTGACAAAAACCAATTAACCGGTGAGAACTATAACGATTGGAAACGGAACCTGGACATCGTCCTTTCCTTTGAGAAACTGAAATATGTTCTGACAACTCCTTGTCCTCCTGAGCCTACGGGAGACTCAAGTAATGAGCAATTTCAAGCGTACAACCGCTGGAAAGATGCTAATGATCAGGCCCGCTGCTATGTTATGGCTAGCATGAACAACGTGCTGCAGGCTCAACGTCAGGATTATGAGACTGCAAAGCAGATCTTGGATAATCTTGAGGACATGTTTGGAGGCCAGGCCATAACAAAGCGGCAAGGGGCGTTTTGAAAACTCTTAAACTGTAGACAGAGACTGGGGACATCTGTAAAGGAGCACATGATGTTGGTCATGGGTTATCTAGCTGAGGCTCAAACCGATGGAGCCGACATCGATGCTGAAACTCAGATGACTATGGTCTTTGAGACTCTGTCTAAGGAATTTATTCCGTTTAGAGCTACTTTTAATTTAAGCAATAGACGGGATATGACCTTGACAAAACTGATGAAACAGTTACATGAGTTTGAACTGCTGATCAGGGAGTCTCCTGCTGGTGGAGAGGCCAATATGGTAGCTGCTTCTGGTTCCAATCCTAACTCTGGAAATGAAAAGAAGCAACAGGCCAAGAGTGGGAAGTCTTCTATTCCTGCTGCTACCAAGAGCAAGAAGAAGAAGAAGAAGAACCCAAAGAAGCTTAAGTGCTTCTTCTGTGGTAAGGTCGGGCATATAAAGAAGCATTGCAAGGACTTCCTTTCCAAGGGAGGTAGGTGTGATCTTCTATATTTAGAAACTTGTTTGGTTGAGAAATCCAATGACATCTGGGTCATAGATTCCGGTGCAACTAATCATGTTTATGTTTCTCTGCATGGATTCAAAGAAACGAGAAGTCTACTACGTGAAGACTTAACGCTTCGGATGGGCGATGGATCCTTGGTCTCAGCGGAAGCAGTGGGAGATATCCATCTTTATTGTGATAATTATAGGAATTTAATTTTACGAGATTGTTTTTATGTTCTTAAATTTAAAAGGAATTTAATTTCTGTATCTTCTTTATTTAAAGACTCCTACGTGGTATCTTTTAATGAAAAAGTGGTGATTCGTAAAAACAAATCTTTTATCTGTTCTGGATGGATGCAAAATAATCTATACTTTATAAAACCTAAGATGGACTTATTGCTTAATGCTGAGATAAATGATAATGACTCAAAAAGACTTAAAACTTCTCACTCTAATAAGACTTATTTTTGGCATTTGTGCCTTGGCCATATTAACCTAAATAGGATTCAAAGGTTGGTAAGGGATGGACCTTTAAGTCACTTAAAGGTGGAATCCATACCTCAATGTGAATCTTGTTTGGAGGGTAAAATGACCAAAAGACCATACGGGTCTAAGGGCAATAGGGCCGAAGGGGTTCTAGAACTTGTGCATAGTGATGTTTGCGGACCAATGAACATCCAGGCACGAGGAGGGTATGAGTACTTCGTCACTTTTATTGACGATTACTCAAGATATGGGTATGTGTACCTAATGCACCACAAAAGTGAAACTTATGATAAGTTCAAGGAGTTTCAGGCTGAAGTGGAAAAGCAATTGGGTAGACCCATAAAGGCACTTCGATCTGATCGAGGTGGGGAATACCTTTCTGATGAGTTCTTGGGACCCTTGTTGGAGAATGGGATTTTATCCCATTTAACTACGTCGGGCACTCCGCAGCAGAATGGCGTAGCGGAGAGAAGGAATAGGACTTTGTTGGACATGATTCAGTCCATGATGAGTTATTCATCATTACATTTATCCTTTTGGGGATATGCACTACAAACTGCATGTTATCTTTTGAACAATGTGCCTTCAAAATCGGTCCCTAAAACTCCTCACGAGTTGTGGACAAGACGGAAGACATCCTTAAACCATAATCGCATATGGGGATGTCCAGCTCATGTCCTGTTTAAGGATCCGAATAAGTTGGAAGCACGTTCGGAAGTTTGCGTGTTTGTAGGATATCCAAAAGGGACTAAATGGGGTTATTTTTATAAACCTAAGGAAAATAAAGTCGTGGTTTCAACTAATGCAACTTTTCTTGAGGAGAGTTACATGGACGACTTTAAACCTCGAAGCAAAGTGGTGCTTGAGGAGTTAAGGGGTGATCCGTTCACTCCGGAGGTTTCGAACGAAACCATTCCGATCGGTGTAGAAAAACCAAACAAACCTGAACAACAATCTCAGGGGCTTCGGCGTAGTGGGAGGATCGGGCGTCAACCTGAGAGGTATATGTTCAATGGGGAGGTCTTTTTGGCTTAACCGGATGAACATGACAGGGATCCTTATACTTACGCAGAAGCTATGGAGGATGTTGATTCAAGACTCTGGACAGAGGCCATGAACATAGAGATGAAGTCTATGGAGACTAATTGGGTCTGGGAGCTTGTAGATCTTCCCGAAGGGGTAAAACCCATAGGGTGTAAGTGGATCTACAAGAGGAAAAAAGGAGTGGATGGAAAGGTCGAAACCTTTAAGGCTAGACTGGTAGCTAAGGGTTATACGCAAAAGGAAGGAATCGATTATGAGGAAACCTTTTCGCCTGTAGCCATCCTTAAGTCCATCCGGATTCTCTTGTCCATAGCTGCCGCTTTCGACTACGAGATTTGGCAGATGGATGTCAAGATGGCTTTTCTAAATGGCTATCTTGATGAGTCCATTTATATGGAACAACCAGACGGGTTCAAGGTCGCGGGTCAAGAGGGTAAGGTTTGTAAGCTGCTAAAGTCTATTTATGGACTTAAGCATGCTTCCCGTTCTTGGAACATAAGATTTGATCAAGTGATCAAGACTTATGGGTTCTCACAAAATGTGGATGAACCATGTGTTTACAAACACATAAAGGATGGGAAGGTGGTTTTTCTACTGCTTTATGTAGATGACATTCTGCTAATTGGCAATGACGTTGGGGCGTTGTCATTGGTCAAATTGTGGTTGACCAAGCAATTTGACATGAAGGACTTGGGTGAGGCTAATTTTGTTCTAGGTATCCAGATCTTTCGAGATAGGAAGAACAAAATGATATCTTTGTCACAGGCCGGCTACATAGATAAAATTCTCAGGAGGTTTACAATGCAGGATTCCAAGAAAGGTGGGCGACCATCTAGGCCTGGAATTACTCTTTCTAAAAAGGACTCTCCAAAGTCTTATGAAGAAAGAGAATACATGAAGAAGGTGCCTTATGCTTCGGCAGTGGATAGTCTCATGTATGCCATGCTTTGTACATGGCCGGATATTAGCTATGCGGTCGGGATTGTAAGTCGATTTCAGGCGGATCTAGGATCGAACCATTGGGTTGCGGTAAAGCATATTTTCAAGTACCTAAGAAGGACTCGAGGGTATATGCTTGTGTATTTGGGTGAGGACTTGACTCTTCTAGGATACACTAATTTAGATTTTCAATCCTGTCTGGATTCTAGAAAATCGACTTCGGGGTTTGTGTTTACTCTGAGTGGCGGTGCCATCAGTTGGAGAAGTGTGAAGCAAGATTGCACTTCGGATTCAACGATGGAGGTCGAGTATGTGGCAGCTAGTGATGCTTCGAAAGAAGCAGTGTGGCTCCGCAAGTTCCTTGGGGATCTTGAGGTAGTTCCTGATATGGATAAAGCGGTATCACTGTACTGTGATAACAGTGCGACGGTAACTAATGCTAAGGAACCAAGATTTCACAAGAAGCGTAAGCATATTGATCGAAAGTATCATGTGATAAAGGACTTCGTTGAGGGCGGGCATGTCACGGTGTGCAAGATCGCATCAGAGGACAATTTAGCTGATCCATTTACGAAGACACTTACTGGGAGAGTCTTCGAGAGGCATGTGGAAGCTATGGGGATGCAAAATTTGCAGTATTTACTCACTTAGTGCAAGTGGGAGATTGTTAGACATGTGTGCCCTAAGGAGTAAAAATGTAATACGTTTTTGGAGACATTTTTATCAATAAAGAATTTATTCATTTATATACCAAATCTTGTCCTCTTTACGTTCATATATGTTGAATGTATGATAACCAAACAGTAGTCCGAGACTGTCAGTCTAAACCTTAAGAATTAGGCATATGATGGGATGATTATACAGTAGACACGATTCTTAAGGTGATGGTCTAAAACATATGATCCGCAATCGAGGGAATAAAGTTGGGCGCTTTATTCATGTAAAGATTGTTATGTTGTCTATATCCCTTTTGGGAGATGGTTTGTCTTGGCCATCGGAGTTGGACTCCGTGAATAGAAACATTGGCACGTTGTCATAGGTGACGAGGTGTTGGATCGGGACATAAAGTGAATTGATTTGGATTAATAATTCTGTCTTGGCAAGTCGATTCACTTTAGACAGTCATTTGTATTGTATCTTAATCCTGAGATGAATAGTGGGCCCGTTGTCTCGACTTGCGTCTTTTGATGTACCAATGGATGACTCTCACATCTCTATAGTGGTATGCATGCCGGTACGTTGGAGGCATGACTCTTGATAGCGTAGACTTGTTATTCATAGATATGGAATCCATAGCTCCTCTTTAGGAGTAATGATATCCTCTTATATGCGTTGTCCTGTAATTGAAAAACTGGAGCGTTCAACCATTTGGATACATAGGTGTAACCGAATGGTATACTATCTTTGGATGGTAAGTTTTCTAATGGTGAGACAATGGAACGTAAGATAAAAATAATCGGGAAGGTAAGACAGAACATGTCCTTAAGCCGGTTATAGATGATCATATGGGGATGCGATACACTATGATATGTCATGGAGACTTAGTTGCACGAGCTTCGTAATTCTATAAAGTTTGAGAGTACAGCTCCAAACTTTTAGTGGAGTAGCGTTGGAGTTGATAATTGTGAAATGTATATCTGGGATATTGGGTTTCATAATTGTCATGAGCTTGAACTTTATAGGTCCATTTTGGTCCCCTTTGTTAGCTCACAAAGCCTGTAACGACACGGTGTGCTTTTTCAATAATTGGTGACTTATGTCGGATTTATCATATTGGTTTAAAATTTGTAAGAATCAAATAATTCATGTCTGTTTATCGGTTGAATTAATTTTGTAAGAAATTAGTTCAAGATAAACTTATTGAATTATTGCGATCAGATAATTCTTGTCTGTTTATCGGTTGATTTAATTTTGGATAAATTAGATCAAGATAAACTTAAAGAATTATTGTGAATTGATTTATTTTCTTAGAGATTATCTTGATAAAGTTTATTTTGATCAGATATCTTCTCTATTGGGTTATTTGAATCAAAACTGAGACTTTATCCTTTAGAATCTTGGGTGGAAAATAAAAGATTCGCAGAGATTTTTTCTCAGGAGTTCGGCTTGCCGAATGATGTGGTCGGCCTGCCAAACTGGCCTGTTCGGCCTGCAGATTAGAATGTTCAGCCTGTCGATCAGCGGTAGATAAGATTACGCGTTTTCACGCGGATCTTATCAGATATTGATCAGAACTTGATTCTGTTTCGAGTTTTTGAGACCTAATCTGATATGGACTGACCCTAGGACCAATAGCTATATAAAGGGAGTGAGTCTCATGATTTACTTAGATCAATTTGAGAGATTAAGAGTGATACTCTTCTAGTGAGCATCTGAAAACTCCCTGAGAGCTTTTGTTTACAAATCACGAACACTAGCTTTGGGTTCTCTCTATTGGTTGGAAGGAGAGTCACCGGTGGAAGAGCTGAACGTGTGAGCCCACACTCACTCTGGTTGTGGATAGAGGATAGCAAAGAAGACCAGTTAGTTGAGGCTCTTCTGTAACGTTACTTCTCTACACAGGTTGCGGAGGATCTTCACACAAAGGTTAGTAAGATCTGTCTAATTTATACATATAACATGTCAAACTTGTGTTTTAGAAATTACTCTGATGGGAAAATTTTTTAAAATTCCGCTGTGCACTTTGTTTCCAACACATTTTATTTTGAAGAACTCTGCTCGTAACCTTTTTGTAGTCTGATAATCTTGGCCACAAAACTCATTGTAGATGATAGAGAGAGCTTCTTCGATATTTTCAAGCTGGAGGAGCTAGAGTTGTCTGTAGTCTCCTAGGCTTTTCCACCATTCTTGGAGAATAGCTGTGAACCGAGAGGCAAACCCTAAAAGAATAGTCTTGGTTTGCATTCGCAGTTTTTGTGTTTCCAACAAGAGCTAGGCTTTAAACTCTTGAAACCTCGTATGCCATCGATGTGGAGGAATGTCATCCAAGGTGAAGGTGTGGAACTTGGAGGATTTGGTAGCATGATCCTCTTGAGTGGATTCGTCCTGTTCTTCAACATTATAGGCTTGGGTAGTTTCAGATTGTTCATCGGCTTCTTGGGCCATGAAATGAAGAGGGTTGTCATCATCAGAGGGAGATTCATATAAATAATCAGAAGCCGTTTTTGAAGAGAATTCTAATGAGGACTCAGTTTCTTCCTGGGAAGAGTCTGAGGCCAAGTGGGATTCTTTTGTGGAGTCGAATGGCGGTGACTGTGATTGTGAATTGTTGTGCCTATACAGGACTCTGGATAAGGAGTTGTGGATCTGCTGTACCATAAGCTGAGTGTCACCCTTTCGAGATTCTTGAGGTGGATCAGATGTTGTTGTTTTGGCCTTTTGTCGCTTTAGTTGGTCTTGTTCATCCAAAATCTGCTTGAGCCGGAGCATAGAGGATACTACTGGCTTAGGCTTTATCAGTGGTTGCGGTTCTTTAGGCATAGTAGTAAATCGCCATGGAGTTGTATCGGCAGCTGTAGCAACTCTCAAAGTTTCTTGTCTCTAGAGGTCTTTGTATTGTAACTTGAGATTTTTCATTTCTTCTTCTTTTGCAGTGAAGACATGCATAGGGACTGTCGTGGACTTGATCAGCATCACGAGTTCGTCATGGATTTGTTGAATCTTGGTAGATAGCTTTTGGATAATGAAGTTCTGTGATTGCTAAACATCAATAGACAATTGTGTTGTGTGAGTCTCGATCTTTCTCAATCCTACCTATAGGTCTAGCATACAAATCGTACTTCAAAACTTGGGAATCTATTCCTAATTTTTTCCAGTTCTCTATAGACGTGTTCCAACCAATTAGAGAACGATTGATCCAAAAGTCCTATGCAACGTCACATGCTGAGTTCCTCTAAAAGTAGTCACGTCCTCTTTGGACCCGCGAAGAGTTTTTCATTTCTCTTCCCTTCAAGCAGAATGAAGATATAAATCCCACCAAAGCAAGCCACCCAGGCATGAATCCTGAACACCAGAAAATGGCTATTGAAGAATGTCATGAACTTCAAAAGCAGGGTTTGATTGAACCAACTATACATCGCCCTGGGCATGTCATGTGTTCTACGTTAACAAACGTTTAGAAAAGGCCAAAGGAAAACAAAGGTTGGTTATTAATTATAAACCATTAAACCATTTTCTAGCAGGTGATAAATTTCCTCTCCCAAACAGAAAAGCCCATTTGAATCTTTTGGCCCAATTTGCCAAATCATAGAGGCCTATGGAATTATGCTCTCAAAAAGAATAAGCTTATTGGACGGCCCCAAATTGATTTCCTTGGCATGACCCTATTTGATGGTACCTACCAAGCTCAACCCCACATTGCTCAGGAATTATTAAAGTTTCCTAATAAGGACTTCACAAAAATACAAGTCCAACAATTTCTAGGTATTGTCAATTACCTCAGAGACTTTGTTTCGAAAGTCTCAAAGCTCACCAGCCCACTGACACAGCTTTTGAAAAAAGATGCTCCACCATGGAAAGATGATCACACTACAACTGTAAAACATCTCAAACAAGTGATACAAAATTTGCCACCACTACAGATTCCTTCAAATGGAAAGCGAATACTCCAGACAAATGCCAGCAATACACATTGGGGTGCCATTCCTCTTAAAGATGGAAAGAATAAAGAAAGAAAGATATGTGGATGCAAAAGCGAATCTTTTAAAGATTCTCAAAAGCATTATCACTCCACGTTCAAAGAGCTGCTCGCTGTCAAACATAGGATCACAAATTTCGAGTTCCACTTCATTGGACATCATTTTCTGGTCGAAACTAACTCAGCAGTAGCAGTAGGGATGATCAATATTAAAATAAACAAAACCATTAATGCTCAATTAATCAAGTTTGCAGTATGGTTTGATCAGTTTTCCTTCGATATCAAACATATCAGAGGAAAAGATAATGTTATCCCTAACTACTTGTCCAAACCAACTACAAATATTGATCCCCAGCCATCTAAGCAGATCATCTCCATCCCACTTATCCTTATGATGGCATCCTCTTCATCTCCCCATCCGCAAGACCTCTTTCCCAGAGATGCTCAAGTTATCCTTCAAGGAAAAAATCCTAAAGAAAAAGCCACAAAACGAGTTCTCTTCATGTAGAATCAATTAATCAAAAAATTTGGTCCCACAATGTACCATGATCTTGGTCTCTATCCAGACTACCCCTTTTCAAAGGTCATACCCTTTAAAGATGCCTTGTTTATGCCACGGCCTTTAGCTCATTTCTTTTGGTACTTAACCAGTGTCTTCATAGTTGCTATTGAGGTCTAAGCCATTGCCACCAGAACCTCAATCCGTGCTTACCAAGATAAAGATGAATTTGAAGAAGCATACAAGACACAGATGCAAGTTCTACAATGGTTTGCTCCTTTAAACCATTGGGATCAGCTACTAACTGCATAATGGGAAAAACACAAAGGATCTAGACAAGCATTCTTGTATCCTTGCAAACCAAAATACTTTCAGGTCATAATCCATCTCCACTGCTATACCATCCTGTTTGTCACACTCTCAGGAAAACTTACTCAGGATGGAGCCATAATCACCAACCCATCCATTGAAGTCTTCAACACTAGTGAAGAACCCCTCACAGGCCCTGGGAAAATTCAGCAGACTCCTCCACTCATTCATATAAAGTAGCCTCATTATGAGACCCTTGCTGATGGGAGCACAAGAATGACTTTTGATAGAAACGAAAGTTCTTCTCCTTCCGGCTATTTCACCACCCAATACATGATGACGAGTATTCCTTCTCCTCCTTTAGCTGATGTTGAATTCTTCAACAATCATGGAGAGCCGGTTTATTCATTCCGTACAGCTAAAGGACATTGTTATTGGGATGCTTGCTCTTGCCCTGACTGCCTCAGCAACCAAGACGATGCCTCAAAAGTGCCTCGTCCAAAAAAGCGAAGCTCGGGAAAAGACTAAAATAGAGATTCGCACAAGGAGACAAGACCATAGGACCTCTTGGTCAACCATCCAGGAAATTTGACTATTTAGTCAAATATTCTGCTCCTAACCATTTTGGCCAACCTATCCCAAGCCCCACTGGCTAGGATGATGAATCCAATAAACCCCCTCCTCCTCCTACTGCATCCTTAAAACCAACAATCTTGCCCTGTTATAGGCAAGCTCACAAATGGTTGCGAGATCATGATGGTGAAAATGATTCTACTCCACAGACTTTTCCACTTCCTGCTCAGGCTTATATGATGAGTCCATTGTCATAAGCATCATTAGCATACGAAGATGACTTTCCGCCAATCAAGGAATTCTGAACCCAAGAAGGAACCATCATATATCAGCCTAAAGTTGTAAATCCTACTGCACGGGAAGCTGACGGATATATAAAACGAGTCTCCCCAGCTAAAGCCACTCTAAATTGGCAAACTGAGAATTAATTTCTCAAAACAAAATACTGAGAAAGATCGAGACTCACACAGCACAATTGTATGTTGATGTTAAACAATCACAGAACTTCATTATCCAAAAACTATCTGCCAAGATTCAACAAGTCCATGAAGAACTCATGATGATGATCAAGTCCACGATAGTCCCTATGCATGTCTTCACTACAAAAGAAGAAGAAATGAAAAATCTCAAGTTACAATATGAAGACCTCTAAAGACAAGAAAGTTTGAGAGCTGTTATAGCTGCCGATACAACTCCATGGCGATTTACTACTATGCCTAAAGAACCGCAACCGCTGATAAAGCCTAAGCCAGCAGCATCCTCTATGCTTCGCCTCAAGCAGATTTTGGATGAACAAGACCAACTAAAGCGACAAAAGGCCAATTCGAGCAGTAATGGGTAATCCTTTTCTGGCATGACAGGTTAAACAAAGACGAACTGCACCAAAATGGATATGAGTGTATCCTTGGGAAACCCAATAGGGTGGTAACTCAGGAGGGATCTGGAGAGTTACTAACTGCTCATGACAAAAAGCTGGGAGTTGACATTGGCTAAACTTTGAAGCCTGAACATATTCTTTCAGAGCTTTATAAGATGGATGGATGAGGGACTTGATGGATTTAGTGAAAGGGTTGGTGGTTTTCATAAAGGCATGGTAAGGATTTATTAATGGGAGGGATTCAGAATTGATCTCACTCTCATCAGGCAGATACGATATTTCATACAGGAAATCTAACTTAGAAGAGGTTAATTTTCGGAGGGTAGGTACAAGGGGTAATGATAAAGAAGGGGAAGAAGAAGACTCAGAACTAACACTGGGATTTGAATTTGAATTCATAATGCAAAATAGGAAACTCAGAATCAAGGAAATAGCATGGTTCTGATATCAATTTGGATGTTTGTGGTGGCCTAGACTCTGTCCATAGAAAGAACTTAGTTCCTAAGTTAGGATAACCAGCAAAGTTTTCACTATCGTAGAGCTTGTCTACTCTTTCTCTCACCCTCTTTGGCATTTTAGAGGTTTACGACTTGGCTTGTAAGATCAAGATTACAATGTTTGTTTTCCTAGCTAAGAAAGGTAAGGATCTAGAGACTGAGGACCATCTATTTCCTTAATTTTGAATTTCCCAGAGAAGAGTTTACAAAGACATTTTGCAAACAAGAAACTTTCTTTATAAGAATGGGGTTTTTTACAAGGAGGAAATCTTGCTTCTCTTCAACTGGAGAGGAGTTACTTAAATAAGCTACAAAAGCTTAATGGACCCGTGGTCCTTACACACGATATGATACAGAAATAAAGTAGAATGGACACGTGGTGGTCCATATTACATATTACACACCATATTAAAGCAAGTGGTCACACAATATTTTACAGGAATAGATCATCATAGACACATGGTGGTCCATCAGTCAGTGTCACAGCTGTCATCCAGCCAAGAATTTTCTTTTGCCAGCTCTCATAGTGCTTCATCTACTTCAACCTCATCCATAGGAGGACACACGTCAAAGCAGGACCATAAAAGTTGCTGAATGGAGGAGTGAGTGGCAGGCAAGTTGTCAAAGAGATAAGGGTCGGTGAGATAAGGATCTTGGGAATCCTGCAAAGCTGGATTTTTATAATAAAGGACACCCTTAGTGTCTGTCTGGGTGTAAAGGGTTGGGTTGATCTGTGTGGGATCAGTTTTATCCTCAGAGGTTCCAGAATATATTTTTAATGCTTTTTTCTATTTTTTCACTATATTCTGGAGGGAATCTTTCCCAAGGGGCATCTTCGTCAGGCATGGGCTAGAGTTGGTCAAGAATTGATTGATTTTTGATAAACAAAATCTTTTGAATTTCCCGTTGAATTTTCTCGTAGTTCGTGATCCAAGAACTGGGCAGCAACTTTTGAAGTTCTTCTGTAGGGATCTGCCTTGGAATGTGAGTACACGTTGGGACCTGGTCTGAATCTACTTTGCTCATCAGGGCGTCAGTTGATGAGGGAAGAGCAAGGTCAAGTGCATGATCTTGGAGTCGATAAGCCATTTGGTAATGAAGGGTGGATCCAATAGAATTTGGATCTTGATCAACGCCTACAATTTGGACTTGGACCTTTAAGGCATCCAAGAGCCGTTTGTCCATAAGAGACATGTTAAAATTGGGGAACAACATAATAATTACGGTTCTAGCATTTAGCGTAGTCTCAATGGTAGCAATACTGGCTTGTTGGTATTTCCAAGGTGTCCATATTACATATTACACACCATATTAGAGCAAGTGGTCACACAATATTTTACAGGAATAGATCATCATAAACACATGGTCGTCCATCATTCAGTGTCACAATTGTCATCCAGCCAGGAATTTTCTTTTGCCAGCTCTCTCTATCATCTACAATGAGTTTTGTGGCCAAGATAATCAGACTACAGAAAGGTTACGAGCAGAGTTCTTCAAAATGAAATGTTGTTCCATGGAAAAGAGAGACTTAGAAAAACATTTCAAGAACAAAAATTCTTTCATGCTGCCAACAGTGCAGTTTTCAGGACTAATCTCATTAGTAAGCCTAACAGGCTCCGTCTGGTATAATATTGCCTGCTTTAGACCTAAGCCTTTACGGTTTTGTTCTTAAGCTTTACCCCAAAAAACCTCATACCACTAGCAGGTGGTGTTATTACTTATCAACCACTACCTATATCCATTTTCAGATGATGTAGGATTGTATAACCCATCATTTCTTAACCCTTTTCGCCTCAAGAGAATTAACATAAATTGATGCGTCAATTATTATTCTTAGCTTTTGAGTTAAAAGAGACTCACCAGTGTAATGTTATTTTTTATGTTAAATTTGGTAAATATTATACTTCAAATTAATTTTGACATTAGATTGTTATTGATTACTTTATTATTAACATTTTCATTTTTTAACTTGAATTATAATTTGATAAATATTATACTTCAAATTAATTTTGATATCAGATTGTTGTTGGTTACTTTGTCATTAACGTATTCCTTTTTTAACTTAAAGCACGAGATTTCAATTTTTTCCCCTTGTAATAGAGTCGGGTGTAGATTTACCGTTAAGCTATGCCCGCAACCACCAGAATTAGATCAATATTTGAGATTAAACAATGCGTTTTTGTCATTTCAAACAAAAAATTAACATAATTATATCCAAAGGTGGTCAGTGTGATTAGTTTTGGTGTAGGGGTGTTTTTGTAATTTAAGTACAACACTGGAGATGTTAATGTAATTTATCCTTAAATTTATTTAAACTTTCTGTCCAAACCTCTAAACCAAATTGGCTATATATTTGAGTTAGGGCTTCAAAGTTTATCAGCACAATTGGTCATGGTCTGATTTGACCAAATTCAAATTAGTCAGTCACGTGTGGTAAATGTTTTTCTGCTTAGAACGGATGATTAAGTTTTTGCTAGAAACTGAAGAGGAATTATTATCAAGAAGTTTTAGTTGATGTTCTCATCTATATAACTCAACCAGAAGTTATGCAGATATGCTTAGCAGAACTTGAGCACATCGGAATCCAGTTTAAGAACGGCAGGATAGGGAGAATTAAAACATAATTCCGAAATTATATCCCCTTCCAATTATAAGAAGAAAACATGGCTATTGAACCTGTATCTGTACAACAAGTAAAACGAAAAAATATATATTTTCTTTCACATTCTATTGAATTATTTTCCAATAACATATAGACCGAGAAAAACTACAAACAGGCAGCAAGATCAGAGTTCACACCATGTTCTCAGTCCAAAGGTTGTAACCGGAGATAAGGGAGCTGATTGCAAAGGCAGCAAATGCAAGGAATGCCATCCCTACCGAAGCACTAGCCATCTCGGTGAACTCATCTTTCCCCCAATTTGATTGCCAATCATCGACCCTGGTGGCCGCCGATGATGATGCTGATATGAGAAGATATGCCAGTACCTGCCAAATAAATTAACCATTCAATACTCAATCAAAAGTCCCAATAGACCTTTGAATTCAATTCATGCAACCCTCATCCCTGACCATATTCAGTAAATCAGAATCGTATTCCCCTGATTGTGAAACTCATATAGTGCAAGAAATTAGTAGATTTTTTTTTTTTGAAGACCTTCATGGCACTTGAAAGTTCACACGGTCCCAAAAAAATTAAAAGTCGGAAGACCAAAACCAAAATAGACCTTTGTAAAAAAAGAGGTTATTACTAATTTAAGCTATTGCGTAACATTGCCAATCAACCAACAGTTTAACCTGCTAGTATCAAATATGCACCAAGCTACGGTCCCCAAAAAAATTGCACGCTAAATTAAGTTAGGTTCAACGCTTCAACCAAATATTTGTCATCCCTTCTCGAACCCAAAATCAGAAAAATAAATAAAAATTTGGCGTTTCTGCCTCTGATCAACCGCAATGAACCCTTCTAGTGCAGCCTATATTGTCAACAGAGGACCAGGATCCATTGCAACTCTTGTGATTAGAGATTCTACTAAACAGGAAAATATCTCATGCAAATGCCCTTGTCAGAAGTCCCAATTCTATAATCTGTCCTTCGGTATTTCAAATAACTATAGCTCATATGTTGCGGACAGGGGGATTGAAACTGGCATGCTAACAAATACCAACACATCCTCCAGTGACTGAAGCTTAAACATTGTGGCAATTAACTGAAATAGCATGCAAGTTTTAATGCAAATTACTTGCCTGATCCATGAAAAACTCAAAGTGGTGACGAAGGTGGTGGCGGATTACATGTTTCTTAGTGACGAGATGGTATGCAAGATCATAAGCTTGAAATAACGAATATACAAACCCAATAACATTCACAGACAGACAATACCTGCAGACAAAACGAGTTTCGTATTCAAATTACCAAGAAAATGAAAGGAGAGAGTGACAGCGTAGAAAACAAAAGTAAATAAGCTAAAAACACATATCCAAAATGGGAAAAATTGATTTTTCAGAAGATCATTTGAACAACCCACGTTGCATTAATCCGCCATCTATGTAATAGCTGCTGAGTATCTCAAAATTCAAATCTCCAAAGAGGAAAAAATGGAAAGTAATCCTTCAGCAAGTCAGATTCAGAGCAAGTATAACTATAAGCAATAACTCTGTCTCTCTCTCTCTCCTGTCCTGATGGTCGCAGTACCAACCGAAGAAAAGGACTACGAAAGGAAGGTCATCCAATATAGCTCAACGACGCACAAACGTATCAATCAATGAAATACAGAGTAGTTACTTCTAAAGGAACTTCCTTTTTCTTCTTTGTGGGAAAATAAAAACCTAGAATTTGAATTTCTGAAACCTCCACAAAGAAACACAGACGATAATGGCAAAGATTAATTCAAACTTAGAGAGAGAGACCTGTACTCCTTGTATCGATCAAAGGAATCGCCACTCCAACCCTGAGTCTTATCCGCGGCCATGACAGAGAAGGAAATCAAGCAGAGCACGAACTCACTAACACGAAACCCTAGCGCCGCGCTCCTCAACACCTCCTCCTTCCTCGGCGTCCTCCCCGTCGAAGGCGCAAGATTCGACATCCGGCCACCGTCTTCCGGCCCGCTGCCTCCGGCGACGGGTCCGACCTTCGTGACCGACGCAGGTGCCTCCTCCTTCGTTGCTCTGTTGAAGATCATCGTATTCGTCGGAGGTGGCTTCCCCGGCGCCGTCGCCACATTCTGCTGCGGTTTCTTGTTGTGATCGAGCGAGTAGTGATTGAGGTTGGCCTTCTCGACCGCGACGATAGCTCTGGAGTTATCCAGCGGCTTTTCCGGAGAGTTGACCGGAGACTCATACGGGGGCGTCTCTGGAGGGTCGCCGGCCTCGGATCGGAGGGGCGAGTGGAACCGGAGAGGGGAGTGAGGAGACTCCATTTGACCGGAGGATTCCGAGTTTCTCGAAGAGGACTTCTTCATGGCTCCTCTGCTCTGTTGTTGGTGAGCTCGTTCCGTTTGAGCTGTGGCCTGCGACTCCATTATTGCTTTGATTTTCTCGAACTTTTATGGGCGGGTAAGGAAAAAGTGCTGTTTGGGAAGGGATAAAAAGTTAAAGAAAGTTTGGAGGGACATGGGAAAAAGAGAAAGTTCCGAAGAGTCTTTCACTTCATGCTTTCGTTGTGGGGACCACTACAGACGTGGCACTGTACATTTCATAGAGGAAGTTATTCTTAACTCTTGTTGTCAACATGATTGTATCTATCTTTGACTAATCATGTGTTGCCAACTGACTATTAAGGAGGGATTTACGTCGTGGCGTGATTCTATTTGCCAATAGTTTGAAGAAGCTAGCGTGCTTCCGTATTATATGACTCTGTGAAGTGCAAAATAACTAGGTCTACTTGCAAATTGAGATATTGTTGAGGGTCAAAGCGAAAAGACTGAGATTCGGAATTATTAGTAAATTGAAAAACTGTTGAGGATCAAAGTGAAAATGTTGAAATGGCGTTTACCATAATGTATGTATGAATTAAATAACAAGATTAATGATTTCATTAGCCACAAAAAAATAAAATAAAATAAAACAAGATTGATAATTTTGCAATTTACATTGCAATAATAAAGGTTTGAGATTGAATTGAATTTTTTTCTTTTAGGATTATAAAAGTTTTGAATCAAATTAATGACATCAATTATCCAAAAAAAGAAAAAAAAATTAATGACATCAATGCTCTATACTACAATCCTTAATTTTTTTAAGGAAAAAATATAGAATATTATTAACTAATATTGTGATTAATATACCTCCAAAGAAAACAAAATTTTAGAAGACCACATTCACATAAATAAAAATAAAACACCATAAAAAAAATAAAAATAAAACCATAAGCTTTTTATCATTTATTTATTTTTTGCCTGATATGTATGCAGCACGATTGACCAAATGAGATGTGGTTATAAGTGCCAAAACTTGCCTAGAATTACCCCATCTGTTTTCCAATGACTCTTATTTTTATTTTATTATAAAAAGTGAGATCAAACCCACAATCTTTTTTAAAAGTGCATCCCATCCAAACCTCTATGTGGTAACATGTCTTTTTCTTAGGACTTCACCTTTAAGCAAAAATTATAGTAAAATATATTTAGATTCTCGTACAAAATTCTATTATTAATGTTAGAAAACTATAAGGCTACCAAATCATAGATTCCTTAAATTTTAGTGCCAATGTCTTGGTTACAATAAGACCAAAGCTGCATAGCAATTAAAAAAAAATTGTGAGTGAAGAAAAATATCAAAACCAAGGCTTTGAGTGGAAACTTTATGAGGTAGCTTAAAGTAGAGTTCTTTTGGATTTCTTTAAGAGTGCGCTATACTTTTGTGAGCTAAAGGTAAATATTCCACCCCAACTTTAGCAATCTCCTTTGCTTAGTTGATTCCTCCTATAATGTCTAAAATAAGTATTCCAAGCACAGAACAAGTGTTGGGCAAAAATATCTTTTGCATAGTGTAGATTGGACCAATCCCTGAAAGACACGTGTCCTTTCCCAATATTCCTACCCTATATTTCTCAATTATCAAATAGTATATACCTAAAGGAGCAAGAAAAGCATCAAATCAAACACATCACACACTCTCTTCTCTCTCTCCTGTGCAAAAATGATTTC
Organism: Artocarpus heterophyllus; assembly: GCA_025403435.1. Taxonomy (NCBI): domain Eukaryota; kingdom Viridiplantae; phylum Streptophyta; class Magnoliopsida; order Rosales; family Moraceae; genus Artocarpus; species Artocarpus heterophyllus. Next base: position 6,693,843 of record CM046346.1, on the reverse strand, counting down.
AAATTAACCAGAATGCCTTTAGTCTTGAGACCCAGAAGGAAGCCACCATCAAATCTGCCTTTTTCACTTTAAGCAATAAGTGATGAGAAAGATGTTCATAACCTACTTTCTTAGCAGAGGTTATCTCTTAAACTTGGCAATGAATGACTTAACAATATTTTAATTCTCTTCAACAACAATAAAAATATTTGTAAAACAACTAAATTCTTATGCTGTAAGTTGTGTAGCCATACATAACCAAAAAGAGAGAACTTAATGTAGGGTTTGTGTGCATACCTACCGTTTACTGGTACTATGCACCTTCGGACCATCAGATTTGATCAAGATTAGTCAAGTGTGTGTGCGTGCGCATGCCTACTGCTTAGGGTACTCCGCACCTTCGAACCATCGGATTTCATCAAGATCAGTTATGTGTGTACCTACTGCTTACTGGTACTACACATCTTTAGACCATCGATTTTCATCTAGATTAGCCGAGTGTGCATGCACGCATGCCAACTGCTTACTGGCACTGCACACCTTCAGACCGTCGAATTCTATTAAGATAAGTTATGTGCATACCTATTGCTTAGTTGTAACATGCACCTTACGACCATCAGATTTCATCAAGATTAGTCATGTGTATCTAGTGCTTACGATTACCACACACCCTCATACTGTCAGATTTTCATCAAGATTAGTCTGAGTGTTTTGCACACGTGCCTGCTGCTTATTGGTGTTGTGCACCTTCAAACCGTCAGATTTTTGTCAGGATTACTTAAAGTTACATTTCTTTGACTGCATAATCCAGATAAGGCCAATTTGGTCCCTACACAATATCCCCTTTAAACTTTTAACGATGGATATCTAAATGGGCTGGTCATACCCAATCACATTTCCTTTTTCATGGGGAAGGTTTGGAAAACATAGCAAAGGGGATATGGAATGAGAAAACATATCTAATTGATATAATAATAAACAAATAAAGGAATTCAGCAACATCCAGAAACTGTCAAAAAGAAAGTCTAACTCCATTCTATAGCAGTTTATTACTTGTCAAATTATATATGGTCAGCCTGCAAAAAAGATATACAGCTCTCAAAATCAGCAAAAAGGAACCGGGCAAGCGGGGAAAAAGAAAAAAGATTGAATCTGACCGCTAAAAAGAAAACCTCGAGATCAAATAAAATAGATACAAGTGCCTTCTAAGTAGGGTATATTTTTGCCTTTCTGCTCCACCACCTTCAGAGATAAGAATTCCTCAACAGCATTGCTCTCTCTCTCTCTCTCTCTCTCTCTCTCTCTCTCTCTATATATATATATATATATATATCTATATATTGGACCTGTGAAGGAAGTAAGAACCCAAAACATTTGAGGAGACTATTATGCTCAATGGGGTAGTTTCAAACGGTTGAACAGCACAAGAAAACTTTGCTCAGGTACAACATAAAGGAAACCTAAATCTGCCCCTTTCACAAATGGTCCCATACCCATACCCTGCATTATGCAAGACATATGTAAGAAAATGCCAAATGATTGAAGCATATCAAATATAAAAGAGATATAATATGGCCATATTACTTGTAGAAGAAGAAGATATGTTATAAATGTGTCCTGTGCAGCTTAGTTACCTTGCCATTGAGCTGCAGAAGTTCTCCATCAACCCATTGCGGATTTCGGAACCCGAATTCAGCTATTCTTCCTTGGCCCTTGTAACTCGCAACCTAGGTCAATTAATGGCATATGAGCTCACAACATGTTGCAAAGAGACCGAAATCCATTTGATGCATCATGCATAATAACTCTTCAATTTTAATTTCTCTCTCCTGGGAATATCAAGCAAAATAGCTACTAAACATTGACTTTGGTTTACTAGAGGAATTGGCTTGGTGGAAATAAAATGCTTTTTTCTAAAAATTTTATGAAATAGAAATTAGAGAACGAGATAACCATTTGGACAAAAAAAAAAAAGGTAATGTTTAATGCCATGGAATCTGAATCTGCATTTGCAATGCAATCTGTATACACATAAATACTTCAGACGAACAAGTATCTAAGAAGTATAACAAGTTAATTACCACTCCTAATTCATCTGGATACATCCCACGGTTGGAAATTCGATTCCCTCTCCCAATTTTAGCACGGAATGTCACCTGGATATGCAGAGAAACACACAAGTTAGTGTATTATACCGCATGGTTTACATGTATATACACGCACACAATTGCATAAAACACCTAAACTGGCCAAACTTTATAAAGGGTTCTAAGAGCTATAAAACCTGGCCTGCAGGAACATTCAGGTCCCCAGTTAGTTTCACTGCCTCGACATATTCAAAGAACTTCACATCCAAAGAATTGTCTTTGACATCCGAACCATTCCAGTGGCCGAATTTACGCCTCAGTTGGACTACCTCAGTGCCATATGGGCCAAATGCACCAACATAGAGGCCTATACTTCAATCAACAGAATTTGCTTAAATGATGTTTCTTTGGTTGAATCCAAACATACAAATAGGAAAAAGGACAGAACGGGGGATAAAGAATAGAAAAGCATAGCTTACCATCAAATGGATCTAGATCTCCATTGGAAGTGTTTATTCGGTTAAAAGTGGTGCACTTGGATAGCCTACTCCTTTTCTGTGCTTGACTAACAGCAAGTTTGACTATTTCACGTACATTTCTTGAAACCTGCAAAATATCACATAATTTATAGTCATCAAAAGTACACAATTCTGCACCTGTATATAGTGGGGATCTAATGGACAAAGGGGGTCCACAAAATTCAATTTTTGATGAATATATGATGATGATAGATACTAAAATTACACAATGAATATCGGAAAAGAAAGAAAGTCAGAAACAACATGGTGAAAGACAATTATACTTCTATCATGTTCAACTAAGAACTTAATGTAACCAGTCAACACTGAAATTTCATCATTCCATACCATTTGAAGAAACAGTTCGTAGACGGACGTAGCTTTAATATATTAGTAACTCACCTTTGAAGAAACCTTGTCAGATTTCCAAAATGCTTTCGCAACATCAGGAGGCATAAGCTCAGAGACACCTTGAGCTGCTAGAGCTGCCACTTTGACGTTTGACACCTTTTCTCTCGTATCGTTATCTAGGCCTCTACCAGGAATATGCAGCACAAAAGAATCCCTTTCCACGTCTTTTATTTCAGCTGGATGACGCACAAACTCGTCCTTAGTATAAGCATCGTCATCTTTATGAACAACTCCGCCGATAAAAAGTTTCATATCTAAATCCTTCTCCTCGTCTGTTGCATCACTACCACCCAAACTGACCTCATCAGGTTGGATCTCACCCAAATTACTAACATCATCCTCAGAATTCTCATCAGAATCCTCGCTCTCACTATTGTCTTGCATCAACTGCTTCACAGCATCGGCATCCTCTGACACTTCCTCCGAAACATTAACGTTCAAGACTTGGACTTTCAGGCCTGGAATTTTTTGTTTTAGAAAATTTATCACACTTTTTATTCCCTCCTCGGTGGCTTCCTCAATATTTATCCCCTTCTCCTCGCCTTTTTCTACCTTATCTTCATTTCCCTGCACATCTATAACAGATGCATTCTCAACTTCGGAAGTGGATTTTCTTTTTGTAGGTTTAGTCAGTGACATAACAGGGTTCTTTGAATTTCCTTTGGGTCGTTGCAAGTACACAACCTGTCAACAGATATGCATTAGACAGGCCACAAATACGGAAATGAGGGTGAAAAAAGAACCCAGTGAGAAAAAAGGTATCACCCAGGAAATGTATGACCAAGGCGAAAGAGTACATGCTTTAGACATTCTAGGCACACTAGTCAACTAGAAGCAATGAGACAGTAAAAACTTCTTAACTGCTTATTGAATATGATTAAAAGACGAAATCTTCATCTGATAATCTTCAGAACTCATGCAGTTTGATTCCATGACAAACAACAACAAAGACAAGATGTTAATTTAGTTCTCACAACGAAGTAACTTGGTCCAAAACTATGAATATACTTTTCACGGATCTAGAAATTTGAGCATTTACAGAGACATATTTTCCCTTTTTTGATATCTAAAAAGAACAGTTTATAGTGGTTTAATGCCATTGTCAAAGTAAAAGTGCTAAACGGTTAAATGGCTACGATGAAAACGGCAACAACAAAATTTTACAAGTGATGCGGTTTCAGACTATTGGTCCAAAAAAATTTAAAACTAAAATGCTCCTCATTTGAAAGTCAACATTTTATGTTATATAATATGAACGACTTTATAAACTGAGGGTGGTTACTGAATACTAAAAACTCTTTTAACCAAATCTTCCTAGTATCAAATCTTAACTAGGCACTCAAATGTTCAGCTAAAATCAATGAGAAGAGTTTGAATGTAGCATGTACCTGCATAACATACGTCTCATCAGGATTTTTTACCACAAAAATTTCAAAAAGTGGAGTTCCTGGAGATGCAGTGACCAACTGTCTGTAACAACAGGTCAATTAGCAACACTTTCCAATAGATTTTGGACATAAACACCCACAGAAAAAGATCTTACCTTGGACTGTAACTCCTACCAACGAATCTTCCAACGCCAGGAGTAATGTGTATTAACCGACCAAAGGGGTCTTCTGAGTCTTTTGAGTACCCTACCCACCAACCCACCTGCTCATAGACAGAAAACAAGTTAGCTGAAACTACTTCAAACTTCTTAGTTTACAATTTCACCAAAAACTTAAGCTATTTGGAGGTAGGCCAATGTTAATTTTATATTCTAACATTTACTCCCACAGGTGGGCTGGATACTGGACAATCGTGGAGCCAATATTAGTCGGAAGGCCCAACATGTGAATATCTAATTAGATGCTCAAAAACATAGTAAAGGCCCAAAACAAGATGGCAATGAATACAACATCAGTTTACCATTTCTCCCAATAGCTTAAGCTATAATGGGGCAGACCGACATTAGTTTTATATTCTAACAAAACAACCCAGTTGCCCAATAAGAAGCCACTTTTCAAAAAGCCAAAGGGATCATAATTGTATTGAAATGTAACAGCTCAAACCAAATCAGCAGAATTTCATCAATAAATGAAGCTAATGTCAGCAGCAGGTAAGACGCTTACCAAGCCACTTCCTGTGTGACTACACAACATTGAAGCATCATGGTATCGCTCTTCATCTATTGCAATCTGTAAATAAAAAGCAGGCCACATAAGAGAAAATTTTGTGGAATCGGCAAATCCATACCTCAAGCGATTCAAATTGCTTAAAGCACTAACCTTCAACTGAGTCATGATTTCAGCAACACTGTCCTTTGACGTAGCCTCTTCAATGGCCATCTTCAGCTTTGCTGCTTCTTGGAAGTCTTCTTTCTCAATTGCTTCTTCGAGTTGGAACTGCAAACCATAGTAATGGAATCAAGTTAAATAAAAATGTTCAATGTATTCCTTTGTTAAGAATTAGACGCTCTAATTCTATACAACCGAGAGCAATAAAATTGCAAAAGAAAAGCAAAAATAAATAAATAAAACAGAGAATTTACAATGGTCCATCCTCAATATAAAAGCTACATCCAATTGTATGAAGGAGAATATTATAAGAGCCATACACCTCTCAACTACATGTGTTTTTCTCCAACCTCTCTAAATTAAGACTAACATCGGCACTACCTTTATATAAGAGAAACTAAGGCAATCGAAATTACAAGTGTGAAATCCCCAAAACACCCTTTAAGGTCGATCGGCATACTGCCTATACCTAAGGCAATACTCTTGAGGGTAGTAATTAATCTCCACAACATAACAATTCTTAACTACATGGCTAAGTTCTAGGAAATTTCTTATTTCATACATTAAACCAACTCTAATCACAGTGGACTTATCAAAAACATGGACCATGGACATAATTCGTTTTTCTCTACTAAAACTCATCATACTCCCATATTTTCTTGATTCAGTAAAGCAGTTTACTTTGATTCGTCAAACCAATCAAAATTATATTTCCCTTGAAAACTAAAAATAAAGCATTGATTCTTCATTCTACACGAGTGCCTCATAATAAACAACGACAAAAACCATTAAACAAAACGAAATTTAGCACCTTGGCTCTAAATTCATCTCAGCTCAACTCGGCCTTCGTTTAAAACAAATGGGTTCTTTCAAAAACACCCACATAAGATATTTGACTCAAAAACACTTGGCCATAAAAAAAAATACCTCAGAAAGAAATTAATTCTTTATCTTCTTTTCATTTTTATGTGAAAAGGATTAAAGGGTATTTATTAATTACCTTGAGAACAGAGGCAAAGCTCTCAGCTTGTTCAATCTCAGAGAAATGGCGGCTCCACCGATTCCAGTCCCACTCCAGAGAAGATGAGCCATTACTAGCACACTCATAGCTGCCATTACTGCAACGACAAAACAAGTTCGAGCCTTTTCGATTCCTAGTTAAAGAAGAACAAGAAGACATAGAAGAAGAAAAGGATGTTTGAGGATTGGTTTGAACACAAAATCCGCAGCCAAGAAGGAAACTGAGGCGATTGTTGATGGATTTCTTGGCCGAGAAATCTGAACAGCAAAAGGGTCTGAATTGGGGACGCACATACATGGCTTGACCCACTCCCCAAGCGTTGGCCACTGCCATTTTTCTTTTGTTTTCTCTCTGTTGTTTTCCAAGAAGAGGAGAGAGAGAGAGAGAGGATGTGTGTGTGGGTTAATAAGGGGTTGTTGTCCTCCTGTCTTTGAGTCTGTCTGTCTCGTCAACTCATGCGGTGGTGTGCTGTGTCGTGTGGAAACCTTCGATGAGTTGAAGAGAAGATGATGCTGATGATAATGTTTTCTAGATAAACTCGCCCGGTAAAAATGAAAAACCAAGCCCATGTGTTAGGAGTGTTACTTGTAAGATTGGTCCCCGCGAGAGTAGTTTAAATTAGGCGTTTGGGTTTAAACAATATAGCATTTAAGGGTTTTATATTATAATATTTTATTATAAGAAATAAAAATTTTGTATTGTTTATATTTGGTTTAAATTATTTTTTTAAACACTCTAAGAGTATTTAAGAGTGTAGTTTAAACTATTAATTTAGGTTTAAGAAAGGTGAGAATTTGATGTTGTAGCTTTTTATTGTTTCATATAAAAGTTTTGTATTCTTCACAGTTTTAACTATTGGTTTAAACTACTCTTCTAAACATCATATTAGAAGTATTTGGTTTAAATTAATTATATAATGTAAAGCTTTCAATGGTTATACTAAAAAAATGTTAAATTAATTATAAAATATAAAACTCTCAGTGGCTATATTAAAAATAAAATGTTGCTACAACATAAAACTCTCATATTTTAAATTAAAAACTTTAATTCTAACTAACTTGTTAAACATTGAGGAACTTTATAATTTTTTTAACGAGAATATCAAGGGTAGGACCTTAAAAATATGCATTGTCCATGAGATTCTGTTTTTACAATTATCATATTTGTATCAAAAACTGTTTCTTCTATATAATCTTATTATTTGATGTGGTATTCACTAGATTTAGAGAGTGTTTGAAAACAAAGTTGGAACTTATGCCCTATGGCAAACTTTTGTTTTTCAATATTGTATATAAAAGCTTTATACTATAGCAATTGAAAGTTGTTCGTTTCAACTAACTTGTTAAACTAAGTCTTATGTTTGAAACATGTACAGCTGATATTAGGCATTATCGTATGAAGATCTTTTTTTAATTTTTTGCAAAATGAAGATTTTTTTAATGAGTGAGTGACCTTTACGTTATATTTTGATTGTTGCTATATCTGTTTTCAAAACTCGATGCAAAGCCATTCTTATTTAGCGTTTCATTTGAATTTATCAGTAAAACCAATTGTGTATCGAGGTTGTAATTTCCTAGAGTTTAAGGCCATATAGGTGAGTGTGTTTTTATTTACTTAATTTTGAATATATTTTCCTTTAAAAAAAACTCACAACCTAATCAGCGTTATTATTTTTTTAATTTAATCGACCATAAGCGGAATCAAAAGAATATTAGTTCACGCTTTTAAGTCAACAGATGCACGTCAAATACAAAATCTTACTAAAGCAAGAAATTAAACCTCTTATGAATAGGAGATAGCCACTAAGCAATTGTTTTCAAGTAAGTAAGATTAACTTAGAAACAAATATTATACAATTGTTTCCAAGTAAATAAGGTTAACTTAGAAACAAGATTATGGTTATTGCACGTCTCTTAATATTAGGTCACGTAAAATTTGTATCCAAAGAAATAAAAAGGGCAAGGTCCTCTTATGATAGAGCATATCTTAATAGGTCTTTTTTTTTTTAGAGAAATATAAGATATCTATGACTGTCCATGTTAATTTATAGTGCGAAATAAGAAATTGTTTCTGGTCTTAAATTAGACTATTAATAAATTAATCTGATGGTTAAAACATCAAAACTGAGTAAAGTTTACCACCATAAAAATTGTCATCTTCGCATTGTGCATAATTAGCCAGATAACATTAAAACCATATCAAATTAAATATATATATATATATATATATATATATAATATTAAGAATTGATAAAGGCTTGATGGTACAACACAATATCAATTGGGTTCTTTTTTTTTTTTTTTTTAGCTAACAAGAAAGATGCCACAATCGCAAAATCTCTCTATTTTAGGATTAAAAGGCCCCCACTTATAGATATCCTCCGGCAGAAAATTAGAATCAAAAGTGGAGCAAGCATTTCTACTAATCAAAAGTGGAGCAAGTATTTCTAGCCACTTAATTAAATTTTAACATATAATCCGTGAGTGTAACACTTATATACGAAGGCGAAGGGAGCTCGGCGCTCGCTCCCTCCTCCAGATTTTTGATAATTTATGCTTTTGCTTATAGTTTTTAAAAACTTTTCATATATGCTCCTTTGTTACTTACAAAATTTTATATATACATCGATTATTAACAAATTCTTTCCTTTAATTTATTCCTATTAAAATTATTCTTTATATGTACTTTATTAAACTTTTGTTTCTAATTTACCCTTATTTTAATAATGTTTCTCAAATATGTCTCTATTTAAGTATTATTTTCTTTTAGTTCTCTAAAATAAAACTATTTTTCTTAATAAATATGGCCTTCATAAATACATTTTCCTAATTGCCTTACTGAAGTAAATTTTCTCTATTGTGTTTATACTTAAACCTCTCTTCATGTATCTCTTTTGCACTCCGTAAATAATTTATTATTAGTTTTGCTTCATCAAAATCATTTTCTCATAAGTGTCCTACTCTCTTTTTTTTTTTTTTACTAATCTAAACTCAGAAGAAAATAGTAAATAAAAAAGAAACTAAACTTTGAAGAAAATTTTACATTTAAGTAGTAAAAAAATTCAACAATTAAATGTGCATGTCCTTTAAACTATTTTATAGTATTAAGAGTTGATATATTGATATTTTTTGAGTTTTTCACATTCTTTGCTATATGCTCTCTGAAACAAAATCTTGGCTCTACCCCTGCTTATATATCAAATAGTGTACTATTTTGGATTCAAATCATTTCTTTAATTTTTGATACCTCAGTTATTATCTAACCATTCATGTTATGTCACATCATTTAATATACTCAAATTTAAAGCATGAAAAAATAAGTTAAAAAACATTTTAAATTTTTTAAGTAATGTGCCATAAAGTGGTTTTTTAGACACCAAATTAAACATCAAAATTGAATAGATAATCTCAGTACATTTATTTTTACAGAGGCCATTGTCCTCAAACGGCTAAATTTAATCAACTGACGAATAAAATGCCATGCTAGAGTTTCCCTTGATTATAAATATGAAAACAAAAATAAAGAAAAATTGAAAAACCTACTTGCTAAGAGCATTAGTGGGTGGTTTTGGTGGTTTTTTTCTCCAAACCACCAATTAAACTAAATATATTTTTTTGGACGTTTGATATTTTTTATAAAAACAAAATCAAACCAAATCACTCAAGCAGTTTGGGCGGTTTGAGCTTACGATTAAAAAGCATATTCAATATTTACCGAAAATTATAAAATGTCTAAAAGTTTCTCATTCAAAAATTCAATACAAACCAAAAATCAAACTAGAAAGTCCTAATAACACGAATCAAAGTTCACTAACAACCAAACTAGTCGTGAATGTTGGTTCTTTAATTTAATTTTATTTTTTCGAACATTGAAGAGCAATGTCTGATGTTGTTTTAATGTAATTAAAGGAAAGTGTAATTATAGAATATGGAAAGGTTCATCTTATACATGTAAAACATCTTATAACGTGTAATTATAAAGTATGGAAGGGTTCATCTTATATGTGTAAAACATCTTATAATGACCAATGAAAAATAACCTATACAAAAAATAACACATATTATCTCATATAAAAAGTCTTTTAAAAATAAAAATTATACATTGGGTGGTTTGAAGGTGGTTTGGGCAGACAGTTTAAGTTGGCAGTTTGATGTGTCCAAACCATTAATCAAACTATCCAAAATTATTTGTGTAAAAAAATACTTAAACCACTTAAAATAAAAGAAAAATCATTGGTTTGTTCGGTTTAAATTCAAACAGTTTGAATACTTTAGTGATTAAACTTCTGAACACCCCTTGCTCTAATACTTGTAGATGCGGATATTTTAGGACACGGGGCATCCTGTCCTTTTTCAAATTCAAGAAAGTGGTATGTTTTTCTCTTTGAACTCTTTACCTTGCACTTCAAGTTGATTCAGACGGCAAATCTTGCCGCTCGATGACTATTACTTTTTTTTTTCAATTATTATTATTTTTATTATCTTGAAAGGATTATTATTATTATTATTATTAACAATTTTTGGATGACTATTATAGCGTTTACCACCATAAATATACGTCCTTTTATACGTTAGAAAAAAATATATATACATCCCTTCATGCGCAAGGGCATGTACCAAGGAGATCCATTTAGGTTAAACCTCGCCTTCACAAAAGCTTGGATGCCGACAGGCAAAATCGGAAATTACTTTTGTAACCCCCACTCAAATCATCAATTGCCATTATGTTACCAAGGTACAAGTGAAGAGAGCTTGCAATTTACACAGTGCAAAAAGGGTACAAAAGGCCACAACGTTGTCTATCTTGAAGAGTGGACCACAAACCAAGAATAAATCAAGTTTATATATTCTCATAAAAAGGTAACCACGTATACTTTTTCAATTTGAGCTCCACAAAATCATCCAACAAGCTATTCTTCTCTACCTCAATTTTTGCTTAGCTAATTGGTCCCACCAAGCAGCATCATTGTCTAGATCTATTCCTCCATACATATTAGAGAAATACACATGAGTTCATATACAAATCAATATGTGCAAAATACATTTTCTTTTGATTACTAGCGTGTTTTCTCTAACAAAATTTAAACCAAAAGTTTATTAGAATCACAAAAAATAGTTCTAATAGTGTTCTCAAACGGGCTGGTTACAAGGTTCTTGTGTGAAACTTGAGTCCGATGTGTTGGAAACATCATTGACACTCACCACCCTTAAAGTGAAAAGCAAAAGGAGAGAAAAAATAGAGGCTATTGAGGATAAGAGAGAGAGAATCAAGAAAACTAGAAAAGCAAAAGACAAAAACAACCAGCAGAGACAAAACTACAAAGCTATCTAGCATTGCTTAAGCAAAAAACAAAACAAGATTGTTGTTATACACTCATTTCCACGAAAGTATAATCTTGAGAAGAAATGAAGCAATTTCCTTCGTTACCATTCACAAAATACAATTTCTTGAGATTAATACACAACGGTGGCTATAGTAATAATACCACGTGATGGCCAGGCATGGACATTATATCCATTTAAGTTTTTCTCAGCAACAGGGTTAGAAACTGTAGTTAAAATGTGTCAAAATAATCCAGTAAACAGCTTAGCGTTGTAGTGGGGTGGAATGACCAACAGGTAAGCGTGCATTAGAAATCACAAGTTCTATGCTTGATACATCCCGATGAGCTATAGCCACACCCCCATTGTCCATAGCTTCCAAGGCACTGCCTGCATCATTCCCTGCTCCTGCATTTTCTGTACGGACCGGTCGAGGCCTGCCATGCAATCTCAACAAATAGCTCTGACTGGGAGGTTGTTCTCTAACATACCGATTTGCAGTCATAATACTGGCAGATGACCGCTCAGAATCAGGACGGAGATTGGACAAAGCACTGAGGTCAAGATTAGGGAACACAGAGCAGCGGCATCGAGGGCATTTTACATTCAAGCGAAGCCACTCATCAATGCATTCTACATGGAAATTGTGAGCACAAGGGAGGCCACGAACCTGCGCTTCAGAAACAATGTTTGATTGAACTCAATATTAGTATAAGCTGCCATATATAAATCATGGATAAATACACATCACATAAAAATTACCTCATTGCCAACATGGAACTCTTCCAAGCAGATCGGACACTCACTGCAATCAGTCGGAACAGCCTTTAGGCAGAACTTGGGAAGTTCCTGAATGAGTGCTTCGACTGCTTCTTTCTGCAAAATATAAACAAAATGTTCAACATCAAATGTCATGCACAGTCGACACACATCAAAACACCAGTCCGTTTATCTAAGCAATACTTTTGGCAACTCAACGTTGACTCTTCTTCTTCTTTTTTTTTTTTTTTAATTGGAAGTCAATGTTGACCTAATCATGATAGAATAGCTAAATAGCCAATTAGGCTGAAAAAAAAAAATCAACTGATTTAAAAGATCCCATCATCGGTGCCTTAAGCCAAAGATGGGTGTCACTTCTAGCAAAAATAAACAATTACCTGAGCTGGAGTCAAGTAAAGTCCAGGTTGGTAGGCAGCAGCATCTTGGCCCATGCCTCTTGTTTCTTGACCTGCGGCTTCAAATGCCCAATCAGGGACACGAATCATATCAACAAAAACCTGCAAAAGAGAGGGAAATTCTTTCTGATTGATGTATCACAGGATTTGTCATCCAAAATATAATATAAATTTTGCAAAACCAGCAGTGCAACACTAGAGTCACAATTACAATTAAGTGGACGCGCTACAAAGACAAAACCCTATCCAGTTATCTTCCACATGGGGAGACTACACAAAGACAGGAGCATAGGATTTAGACTGCATCCCAAGGAAGGGCTACTACAAATCACGTTAAAAATCAAAATAATAAACTAAAATATGAATTCGAGTTTTTGCTTCCTGCAAACCATATCTTGAAATCCTAGTTATTGTTCCACGTAAAGTTGTAAACCATACCAACCATACTGCATTCTAACACTAATACAGACTCAAACATGAAAAGGAGCTCACCGTTTTCCAGCCAGAACATAGAAGATGACCATTTTCTCTATTTAGGTCTAGGCTCAGAAATATCACTTAATATGATTAAACTTGTTTAACAAACCAAAACTTAACAGGATAAAGAAGTCAAACTGCTTACCCCATACTCCGATATAGGTATCCCCTGCTGTGCACGTAATAAGTGTGCCTGCCTTCGCGTCAACCACTATCGAGAGAAGTATAAAAAGCAAGGATAAGAAAACTTATTATAAAAAAGAAAAGAAAAGAAACGAATGCAATGATAAAGCTCAAAATGTAGGATTTCGATTGCTACATAATTAAAAAGCGCAAGCTACAAACAACTAAAACATGTGCTCAGAATAAGAAATGTAAATGGAAAGAAAAAAAAATGCTAGAAATAAATCTGGCACTGAACCAATAATAGGAAAGGGCGCACCACAAACCTTGCCAAATGATATGCAGGCAATGCAGAGAAGTGCACAGTAGCTAAAGAGTAACCAAATTAGGAAACCCCATTTCTGACCTTGTTCTGGCAACTGCATGCCATTAAAATGTATTAGCCAAAACCAAACTTATTCTCTAATGATGACGATACCGTGTGTGTAAAAGATAAAAAGAAAAGACACCACGTATCAAAGTTGACTTACACAGTCTCTCGCTTTTTTGAACCACAGGGTGCCAATTACTGTCCAAGCCCAGAGAAATGGATACAGTAGCAGAGAAAGAATTGAAAGTACCACCACTCTTCCACAAAAACGAGCATACCTTTGCTGCCGCCCAAAATCCCTAAAAGAGGAAGAAAGAATTAAAAGTTCAAAGAACGGCACCATCTAGCATTCAGCTTTTAAGAGGCCAAAAGGAACTAAGCAGAAGATAAGAACACAGGCACTAACCAGTCTTGAAGAAATTTAACAGAATGATTTAAAAAAAAAAAAAAAACAAAAACTGTTAAACACCAAGTTCGAGAAGGCGTAGATTATTTCTGTTCATAGTATGGAGCAACTAATTTCCATGTTTCACTTTAGCAAAGGTCATTTCCCCACAACCTCAAACCATGTCCCTTTCAGTCTTCCCCTCATTCTTCTATCCAGATCCAGTCGAACAAACCAGATACGGGTCCGTTAGTCATAATTGGATCATCTCAAGCACTCAATTCCCATCACTTCTTATCAATCCGCACAATTCTTAACCTCACCATTTCACCTACACATTACCATTTAGTTTTACAACTGGCACATCCAATATTTCATCTCAAGTTCTAACATCCTACAATCTAGCTCAGATCACGAAGAGAATTTCTCACGTCTTGATTACCATTTTCCTTTTGTCCTATTTTCCTAGCTAATGCCCTATTATGTTACCCTGTTATTATTTGTAAACCATGCCAATGAAGGAAAATATAACTTAAACAGTTTTTAAGAAAGACGGCCTTACAAACCCATTCCAGCTGCAAGTCCATTATCCACGAACATCAACAGACGAAATGCAAACACCGTGGTGTAATCAACCTGAACCAACAATAATTAGAAAAACCCAAATCGGGGAAAAAAAAAAAAAGAACTTGACCTTCTTCAGACTTGAGAAGAACTCACCACAATCCATATGTGCAATGGGTATGTACAAGAATGATAACGCTTCCAATTAATAGCAACAATAACTCTTTATCATTAAAAAACTGTTAAAGGAAACAAATAAAACCCATAATTGAAGAGCAAAACGAGAAATTAACATCAATCGGATCAATAAAGTAAGCAAATTTGCCTAATCAAACTTCGAAAAACTCAGAATAGTTAGCAATTCAAATCGAAAATCACGAAATCCCAAAATCGTTAAAGGATACACGCTCGTCGCTAGCATGGACAGAAAGAACCCATCGTACCTGCAACAATCAGGAAATGAAATTCATATCACATGAAATTCGTGTTACTCGCTCAATTGCATATGCACCGATACCCAAATATAGAAGTGTATACATATATACACACACACGCACCACTTGAAATCGACGCCTCGCATGGCCATGGAGATGGAGAGGGACCTGCAAAACCTAGACTGAAGAAGCCCAAGATTCGACGATCTCCATTTTCAAGAAGGGAAATGCTTGAAATCGGAGAGGGAAAACCAGTGGCAAATCTTTCATATACCTGTTAGATTCCGCGGATTGTTTTCAAGAGGAAGAGAGAGAAAGCGAAGAGAGAGAGAGAGAGAAGGTCAGGCAGTGAAGCGGAGCACTGAGAGACAGTTATGGAAGACGGAATGCTAACGGCGGTTACTTCTTTGACGTTACTTGACGGCGACTTTCGTACGGAGGAGAAGTACAAGTGGTGAGGATAATGGAAGTATTTTCTTTTCTCTTTTTGAAAGAAAAAAGTAGTCTCTTTTAGGTTGTTTATTTATTATTTATTTATTCAACAAAAAAAATAAGAAAAATAAGAATTTTTGCGTCTTTGCTGTAGAAAATTCCAACCTAAAAATCACTTTAGAAATCCATGTTTTGATAGAAAAATAGGCGATCGGTGGTATCCTCTTGCCTATGGTCCTTTGAAAATTTAAAAAAGTCCCCCACCACCGTCCACTGATAAAATGGCAAAGGGCTTGGCCTTGGGCCATTATCATCTGACAAAAGTTTGTTTACAAGCATAGTCCATTCCTTACTAAAGGGCAGAGACAAATGTTACAGTCAACAATACTCGAACCTAAGACCTAATGGAAGACCTAATAAAAACGAAGTCTTCCAGTAGATTTCCTTTGCCACCATGCTACTACCACCGGTGATACTTTAGAAGTCCATATTGAAACTTAAAACAGGTTTTCGAGAGCCTGCTAGTAGCATGGCTTCTTTATAAGGGCAAAATTGAGTTAAATATAATTAATCTTAACCTTAGTTCTTTATTTTTATTTTTTTCCGTGTTAAGGTACTAGAAATGACGAAAACTATAAGAGTCATTGTATACATAGCTTAATGGTAATATCAACTTGACTCCACCATAGATGTAGAGTTTGAATCTCCATCTCAGTTAAAAAAGAAAAAAGAAAAAAAACATTGAAAAGAGAAAAATGGTGATTACATGTCTAATTTAAGACTTAAATGTAATTTTATATGTGCTTTTTAATAAATTCCGAAAATAATCCATGGAGATTTCTAGAGTACAACTTGAAAAAATGCACTATAGATTATTCTATGCTTTCAAGTTGTCATATATACATGAAAACTGGGTGTTTTATATACTGTTTTATATTAATGTGATTTTAACAAGATTTAATAATTAAAAACCGTATATTGTCAACATACAAGGTGACCCTACCGTAAAAGGAATGTTGAGACATTTTTTTAGTGCTAAAAAGTTGTCACATCAATCGGTATCTCATGTATGGAGTTGCACGTATATGTAAGTTAGCACAAATAATAACATTAAACAATAATGTATCCTTGACTTCTTGTAGCTAAGAATTACAGATTGCTCTCATTTGGTTACATGAACAAAAGACGATAAATGCAACACTTCAAAAGGAAAAGAAATGGTATATATGAGTCTTTAATTCCTCCACAAGGTGATTCCACTCGATAAAGGCACTAGAAATCAAGATGAAAATATCGATATTCATAAAAATACGAAAATTTATATTGAATATAACTCTAGTACCTTAGGATGCAATATATATTAAGAAACATAAATAAACATAAATCATATAAAATTTTTTATACATATTAGATTTGTCAATACAAAAAGAAAGTTTGTGAGGTTTAAATATAGTTGAGATTCCATCTTGATTGGAACAATATTAGTGTTATGATATACTATTTGAATAATGCCGGATATAATTATGAATACGCTGTATATAGCTCATATTTATTGTAAAGAAACTTACAAAACAAGCACTCAATGATTTAGAGTGTAAAATATTAATAAATTAGTTGAAAAAACACGTTGAAAATTAATGCTTCTCCTATATGAAATTCACCAGAAATTTCTTGAACATCTGATATAAATATTTTTACCGATATTTCGTGAAACCAATTGTACAGTAAAAATATATTTCATGACCCTCAGAAACCAAAATTTTGACTGAAATAATCCTTAGTATCAAGTAATGGCACACACACTCTCGTTGACCAAGAGGAATAAAATGTCTCATGGTTTTAAGTTGAGGGCAGGATAAGAAACTCGGCAAAATTCAACTGGTCAAACTGGGATTTTGAAAAAAGTTCCATCAGCCAGCAAACCAACAAGGCAACAAGCTCTAGTGAAATCACAAGAAGCAAAAAAGTGATATTCATTCTTGTGTGTCAAGAGGGGCATTCAGAATTGCACATTAGCCATATAAAGTCCCTACAAATAATTATAAAATGCACCATTATGACAGTAGTTGGTGGAGCTTGGAAATTTTTCAGTGGAGCATGAATTAAACCAAAATTTTTAACTAAAACATATTATTATTATTTTGATATAGTTTAATTCAATTTTTAAAATATACAATTTACAAAATTATAAATTCATATAATATTGTAATTGAATTATTGTTTATTTTATATTTTAAAATTAAATCATAATAGGTTGTTTGAAAATCTTGGTTTAAACTAAAATTTTTTGTTCAAACTAAGATTATTATAGTGTATTTTCTTATAATATTTGATTTCATGTAGTGTTTTTAGTTCAAACCAAGGTTCTTAAATGCCTTAAAATTCAACAGATAAAATTCAATGGCATAATTAAAACTTTTTTTACAAGTTTTAATATAGATATTGTCAAGAACAAATTTCAATAGAGGCAAAATAAAAAAGAAAATGTGAAAAAGTTTAATATTAGACTTAAATAATAAAAGAGCCACTTAGCTAATGGGGTTCAACGTGGCTCTGCCAATGATAATCGTTGGCAGTAATTATAATAATTAAAACATTTAAACGTAAATGTTAAAAAAATCCAATGTTATTTTTAAAATATTTTCTTAAGATTTTTTTTTCTCACATTTTTCTTTTACGTCTCAAAGACTAGAAGAAGAGGCAAAAAAAAAAAAAAAAAAAAAAGGAAGAGGAAATTGTTCTAGACTTTAGATTTTGAGTTTGAGAAAATTTTCAAAACTTATTATTTACTTCAAAAAATTTTAAAAATTTGTCATTTCTTTAGTTCTCCTAAATTTTCACTTAATATCAAGGTACAAGAACCAATGAGAGATGCTGTGAGAGGCCAAAAATGTTATGTCTTTTGAATAATAGACGACATTTCGTTTGCATATATATTTTGCTGTCGTTTATAATTATATGTGACATGATGTTTGTCGTTTGGGTATCGTTTCCCTGGCAAGGCGTTATGCAGCTATTTGTTTAAATTAGTCTGCCCTTTTAGGGATAGTAAAACGACATGTCTTTAGGTGCTTAGAAGTACTTTAGCTTCCGCCTTACAAACGACACGTCGATTTCCTTGTCAAGAGGACAAACGACATTTTATCATCAAATTATAATTTTTACCATCATGTGTGGCGATACGACATGTCGTTATAACTAAATGTTAAGCTAAAGTTAATCCAACTCAAGAAAACTGACAGAATGAATAATTGAAAATAAAGGAAGTCCTAAAAAATGAAGAGTAATAATCTATGAATCATTCCATGGTAAGAAATGTTTGTTTTGTATGGGTTGTTTGTCACTTCAGTTAAAACTGAAGTTTTAAGTTTAACAGCCATAGCATGTAAAGCTTTACATTGTTGCAATCTCTTGTTTTTTTATTGTAGTTGTTGAGGACTTTACAATGCTACAGTAACAATAAAGAAAAAAAAAATTACTACAGTATAAAGCTCTCACATGCTGAAATGTAAAAGTGGTTTTAACCAACGGTTCCTATCACTCTTCCAAATACTTAGTTAGAACTGAAGTGCCAAACGAAAGTGTAGTTTCAACCATAAACAGCACAAGCCTAAACTTTTCTCTTCTCATCAAATGATACAAATCTCGGCTGATGACAAGCATGATAATATAGAAACTTAACAAAGAGATATTGTATATGGTACATGATTTGCAGCAGAAGCTTAAAATCCACAAAACATGAAAAAAAATCATTTTAGTTACAGCTTGGTGGATTTAGACATTTATATACTGCTGATGCAGGTTGCTTATAAGTAGGTATGCTAGTTGTGTCAACAAATCTGATTCTCCTGGTGCGAAAGATTGTTCTTTGTGCCTGAAATAGAAAACTAAGACATTTGAAAACAAACTTCAAGGCATTCGAAAAAATCCAATTGGGGTCAAAAAAACTAATTACCTTCTCAGATTGACGCCAACTAAACCGGCTTGGAGGACGGTCAAATTGTCGAAATCCAGCAAGACAATAATCAGAGTGTTGCCGGAGTATTGAGTCTGGAGAATAGACATGAGCTGCGTCACGCGTACAAACACATCTGCAACACTCTCATTTGGGGTTCCGTCGTCAATAGCAGGAGGCTTTGTGGTTGGAGAAATACTATCTGATGCATATACTTGACAAACAATTCACCACATTTACATGACAACTTTCTTCTCAATGGAAATCCCACTTGAATGGAGTAAAAGAAGAAGGTTTCCCTTTTATTTTTTATATTCAACAATAAGGTAATTGTGGGAATAGAAAAATATTTCTACTTCTGAAACAGATTTCAAGCTTTTTCCTTCATAAGCTCCTAATCCACGGGCAATCAAAAAGCTATATTCTGGGATTATAGCTACAAGAAAAGAAATAATTTTTTTTAAACCATTGCACTAATATGCAAATAGTTAAGGTAATCAACAATCCCAATAAGAACAAACAGCTCAACCAAACCACATGCTAATTGGTGAAGTTAGACTTTTTGTCCAACAAATGTGAAAATCTCACAATATGATCTCTGTAAAAATCACATCTTTGAATAAAATTTAACACCAATTCGCGGACCTTCGACTAATCCCATTAACTGATGCAATGATTTCTGCAGCCTGCTAAGCTCTCTGAGTGATAGAAGGCCAAATCCAACAGCCCTTTTCACAAGTCCCCATTTCCTTCAACTCAAAGGCTGCCTTCAGTGTCTGCTTCTTCCCTCTCTGCGACAAGCCGCCATCAACCGAAGTTTTCACCACCGGGTTCGTGTTTATTATCCCCAAGCTCTCAAATTCAGACTCCCCAGGCCTCACCAGAAAACACCTTCGAACATCAAACAAAAATACCAATCATAAAATTAAAAACCAGTCATATGCTTCATTTTTCACTGATGAGAAAGCGCAAGAAACCATAACAAACACAACATCTTGAAAATAATTGAACACACTCAACTGTATCCAAATACTATAGTAATATGGTCTTAGGGGTCAAATTTTAGTTATTTCTGAAGACACAAAATTACAAATACCACAAGCCGTAAAACCTCATAATTTCCTTCCCACTTTCCTCCATTTTAAATGAAAATTGAGTCAAAAGAACAAAGTGTCAAGACAATATTTTTCACCAACAAGAAAGTGCAAGAAACTAGTACAAGCACAATATATCTCAGGAGTCAAATTTTAGTTATTCGTGAAGCAAAAGAACAAAGATCACAAGCCACAAAATCCCATCATCTAGCTTCTTTTCCTCCATTTTCTTGGCAACCAAACAAGTAAAGAGCTAGAAAAAAAGTGAAAAACTTGGTGGGTGTATACTGAATTACCGGTTGGTGAGGCCAACTGGGGGCATCTGAAACAGGCCACGAGCAACCGCTTCAGGCTTAAAAATGGAGTCAAGACCAAAATCTACAAAGTGGGTTGTGGAGAGAGTGAGAACAGCAGTGAAGAAGTTTCGGCGGTTGATGGGCAAGATTGAATTTTTGTGATTGTTGATGGACGGTGTTGATGGAGGCAGAGATGGGTTGTTGTGAGGAGCAGGAGAGGGTCTAAGAAAGGAACAGATCGCCAGCATTATGGCGGATCTTTGGGTGTTTTGCTAAAAACTAACATCGTCTTCTTGGGACTTCACATCCAGCAACAAAAAATCTTCTTGGGACTTCAACACCACGTACTATCACTAATCAACGTGTCGTTTATTGGGGTGCTTTGAGAAAACGACTTGTCGTTCGATGGTAACCACTCTTATGCCAAAATTAGACCCGTTTGTTTTTGTTCTCAAAATTTTTAAAAATATTTTCGTACACTTTTCAAGGTAAAAATTTTAAAAACACTCTCAGCATAATTCTTAAAAAATTCTTATTTTTTAAAATAAAAATATTTTTACCTATTTTAAAAGCAATACCAAATGCCCATGTTTCCATGATCAAAGAATCACCATGATATGATATTGTAGATAAAGGTAACGTTTTTTTATCCCCTGCTCTTTATGTTTCTCCACTGAAAGAACGTATGTAAAGTGCACATCTTTTTCCTATTCTATGCCCATAATCATCTTATTCGTGTTATTACAGAGCATTCTATCCTATCCACAGTGTATATTTTTAAGTGTTAGATATAATGAAAATCAAATTAAAATGAAAAAACTGACAAAATATGAAACAAATATGATAGTACAAAATATGATCTTATCATTTTTTTAAATCCGACTGTGAAATTCTCATCCATTTGACATAATTGTCGACAAACTTCGAGGCACTTTACTACCAAACCTAGCTTTTACTAATTAAGTCCCTGGAGTCAGGATGAGCTAAGATTCTCCATGATCACTCCCTTAATGAGCATTGAAAGACAAAAGCAAAGACCAAGCCCAAATTGCCCAAGATGCAACTCTAACTACTCTCTGTTCACTCCTTAGTTTAAGCATTTTTATATTTACAATTTGACACCCTCTTTGAAAATATGTTATAAGCACAATACAGTGTATCAGCAACATACTAGTAGAAAAATTCTTGCTTCTGTCTTCTTGTTCCGAGAGCTTCTTAGCCAGCCAATCTGTTGCCAGCCACTCTCTCTCTCCTCTCTGTATCCTGGATTCCAGGGAAGGACTTGCAAGTGGTAACTGCAAACGCACGCCTTACTAGTATAGTTGGTTACTAAAGTCAAAAAGGAAGCATTTTCTTTATACAATAATTTTGATTTTATAAATTGGCAAGCTCTAGGATTTTATCAATATCATGGTCTCCTGATCAATAAAACTTCTTATAATAATAAGCCTTTCTAATCTTGATTATCGTGTAGTTAGACTATGTTCTGTTTAACTCTACTCACTGAAAGAACGAACTTTAAAAAATTAATTAAAAAATTAAAAAAAATGGATTACCTAACCCCAAGTGGCTACTAACCCCTAGAATTAATCCATCCATTTTCCAAGCTTTTTTAGTCAAAACTTTTTAATTTCAAAGCTTAATCACTTAAACCATCGTCAATCACTTTTGCACTGATTCCCTTCCAACAACGCTCTATAAGAGTAGTGTTGCACACTTTTCCGGCACACTTTTATAAAAAGCAAAAATTTTGCGTAAAGAAAAGAATATCACAAAGCAATCACATAATCTACAACACACCCTTCTCAAACACACACACACACATATACATATATACACACTTCTCAAGTCTTCTTGTGCTAGTCCCTTTCTCTCCGTTGTCTTCTCTTGCCTCCCCAAAAGGAAAAAAAATATGAGAAACTCTAATTTTTTGCTTTTATCTCTCCTCTTGATATTCCTTGTAAGAACTACCTCATTTTAATTCTTTACAAACTACCCTTTTACTCTTTTTTTGTGATTTTTTCTTCTCTTTTTTTTTGGGTGATTTTCAGGTGTCACAATTACAAGTAAGTGAAAGCATAGACAAAAACAAGAACCCATTCACAGCAAAGGGCTCATTGATAAGGTTTACAATAACTAATAGTTTAGAGTTAGTTGATTCAGTTAGGCTAGTTAGTTTTAGTTAGTTAGTCAATTACATAACAGTTTTTGTTAGTTTTCCCATGGTAACCAATTGGTTCTCTATTATGTAAATTAATTATTTTCATTCATTACTCGAGAGACTCATGTATATAAATACAACATGTAAAATCAATTAAACATCAATGAGAAGAATAAGCTTTCACTCTCTCAAATCCTCTATTTCTCTTCTCTCCATTTTCCTATTCTAGTTCAATATGGTATCAGTTGTTTCTTTCGTTGCTTCCTCTTGATCTTGATCTTGCTTCATCTTCTTCCTTCGATCATCTTCTCTTCGGCTTCATTCCTCATGGAATCTTCAAATCTTAGCAATTCTGTTGTCACTAATAGCAAATCTGCTACCGATGATCCATCCAGTCCCTACTTTCTTCATTACTCTGATGGTCCTGGACTTATGCTAGTTTCACAGCAACTACGCATCCTGGAGCCGTGCTGTAACGCCCTTATATGGAGGTTAACAGTTTTTAATGAATGAAAATAAAAATCAGAAATAAAAGTAAAACCTTAAAAAAATAAAGTTGCCCGGGGCTTAAATGAAAACTCTCAAATCAAAAATAAAAATATAAACGACAATTAAACCACAGTTTAATGTAGCACCTTAAATTTAATAATATAAATTGTCGTCATCATCATTTCAACCCTCAACGCATTTTAATACAGTCACAGAAAGTAACAATTGATGCTTACATTATCATGAAGAACATTCTTAGCAATTGAAGCAGTCCCAACGTAATATAGCTACATAGCTTCCTCAACTATTTTTCTCGTAGCCACCTCACACTTAGTGAGTCCTGAAAAGATGAAAATATAAGGAAATGAGCAACAATATGCTCAGTAGGGAAAACTATTACTCACCTTTAGGTTTTTATCATTATCACATTAAAACCTGCATGTTTAGTTAATGCTCATCATTATCCAGATTACGAGATTTTATTATAATCATATTCCATGGATACCGTAGTTAATCATTAGCGAGTTTCATACATATATATATATATATATACAAATATTACAGTTCATCATTATTCCTAGGTACTCACGTTCAATAGAGTATCACTCAACTCATCGAAACCCAAATGAACGCACTTGATCACCCTCTAAATATTCCAAGGGTGTTCCGATGAGGGGACATCAAGCCCTGAGTCCTCACCAAGTCGATTCTTGTACAGTGTGTTCTGGGACTTTCAACCCAAAGAAGCGTCATCACCTTCCCTCTATTTTATCTTTTAGGGTATTCGTGCCCAATGACGTAACTGGTGCCCTCTTCACGTCTCACCATTTCTCTATATTCAATCATTATTTATGGAAGTCAGTTTTCCTAACTATGCTTCTCAATTTATAACATATGTCAATTCATTATGTTCCTCGCCGTATAATATAAGAAGAGTCCATGTCATAGTTTCATATGTGATACTCATATAATAGCAGTTCAACAATGATATATATATCTTGTGGTAAAACAATCAATTTTAATTCCATGAAAACCTCACAAAAGATGAGTAATAGAATCCCTACCTTTCAAGCTTATCACCAATCTTTTAATCCCGAAATCAATTAACGTTAGCTCCACACTCCCTTGATCCTAAGGCGTGCATAAGGATAATTTAAAAGTAAAGCACAACATACAACACATTCATAAATAAATCATATGTAAATCCATCTTACGAGTGTGTCATTAAAGCTTTTATATAAATCTCTTTTGAATACCACAGTAAACAATCTTTGTCTTAACACGATATAAAATGTATACAAATAATCTATATGTTTTGGTCCCTAATAAGATTCGTCAATCACTTAGGATAATATTGTAAAGGTTGCAAGACATTAAGGAACTAGGTGGTGAGTAAAGATAGGTTTTTGGTTCAGGTTAGCAGCTGGTATACCATGGCAAACTGGCAGTATAGTTTTGCAAAAATGATAGGTTCACTATTTACAATCATCACATGAGTTAACAGGTGGTTTACTTAACATAAACGGGTGGTATATTGCCACTGACAGGTTTACTAGTTTTCAATCCTGAAAATTAAAAAAATTCATAGAAAATAAAATACAACTTCGATTTAGGCTTATGATAGCTCGTTAGAAAGCTTAGGATGTCTACTTTTTAAATATACAAACTAATTTACAAAATTCATTTTTATTTAATCCTAGAATTTAAGAAAGAGCCACAACCCATAGAGGTATTACAAATTTTAACAATAAAATTTTTTTGTCTATGACATATACACTTAGACTTTATACATATGTTCTAAAATAGCAACAAAACATATACTCAGGTTTGAGAACGCAAATTTGAATAATCCTTGAGTATATAAAAAAAATTATAAATGAAAGACTAAATTTATTCATAAGATTCTAACCTCAGATTATGACTAGTTGGAAGCTTGAAATGGCTTCAAAACAGGTTCCTTGACTTCGGTATGGCTGAAATTCTTGCTCAAATGGAGGTGATGGTGGCTGATTTTTATGGCTACCTTGAAGAAGTTCTCTAAGTATTTTGCTTCAGCAAGGAAATGAGAAGAAGAGTGTGGGAACCGTGGAAGAAAAAAAAGAAGAAAAGATGAAGTCTTTGAAGAGAAGTGATAAAAGCAATTATGGAGGAGACATGTTGAAGCATGTCACGGAGGAAATAAAGAAAAGGAGGGTCAAGAGTAGTTGGGAAAGATATCCTCATGTCTCCTCTAGAGACTTTAACCCACATAATGCCAAAATGACATTTTCAAAATTTATTAGAAGTTCCAAGGTTTTTCAGTAAACATACTAAATAAGTATAGAAAAATTTTAGAAAATTTAAAAATAGATAAAAATAAATATTGTGAAATAGATTTTAAATGAAGTTAATTTTTAGTTGGCACACTAAAAATTAATTTAACTAATTTAATACCTGTTAAGAGAATAACATGTGTCACACGTGCTATGATCATTGCATTGTCCGTGAAGAACAAGCTTAGTTTTATTGACGGATCTATCCCGAAACCTCAAGGTACTGATTTGAATCTTCTCAATTCTTGGATTTGCAACAACAATGTTGTCATTTCTTGGATCTCAAACTCTGTTTCCAAAGAGATTTGTGCTAGTGTGATTTTTTCTAAATCGACCTATGAGATTTGGCTCGATCTTAAGGATCAATTCCAACAAAGTAATGGCCCTAGAGTCTTTCAATTGCACCGTGATCTTGTAAACCTTCATCAAGATCAGAATTCTGTCAGTGTCTATTTCACTCGTTTGAAAAGCTTATGGGAGGAGTTGAGTAATTTCAAACTTACCTGTACATGTGGCCAATGCACTTGCGGTGGTGTCAAAGAGCTCAATTCTTACTATCAAATGGAGTATATCATGGCTTTTCTTATGAGCCTAGATGACTCCTTTGCTCAAGTTCAGGGTCAACTGCTGCTCATGGATCTTCTTCCCCCTATTAACAAGGTGTTTTCCCTGATCTCTCAAGAAGAAAGACAGAGAAAGATTAGTGTTCAATTAAACACTGATTCCCCCAGTACTATGGCGTTTGTTGTCAAGAATGATACATCTAAATGTCTTGGAGGTACTTCTAATGTTTAGAGTTCCAATACTGGAGGTTATAAAACTTCCAAGAAAGATTGTCCTTTTTGTACTCATTGCAACTTTTATGGTCACACCATTGAAAAGTGCTACAAGTTCCACGGATATCCACCTGGCTTCCAACAACCCCAAAAAGGATCCTTATTGACCAGTCCTTCTACAACTGCAGTTAATCAAGTCACTCATTCCCCCAGTCTTGCAGAGAATCACAGCCAAAGCAATGTTGATGGTTTTATTCAAAACCTTAATCCTACTCGGTACCAACAACTATTGGCTATGATTTTGAGCCATTTCAATGTCACATCCATAGTTGCTGAACCGCATGACAATGCCACAACCTCCTATTCTATAGGTACTTGTTTTTCAGTATCTATTAATCCTATGCTTTCATCTCAGCAGTTTTGGATTGTTGATTCAGGTGCTTCCAAACATATATGCTCTACTGCTAAGGCCTTTGTGTCTATGCGTCCTGTGCAAAATTCTATGGTCACTCTACCTAATCACACCATTATTTCTATTCATTATGTTGGTGATGTTGTATTAAGCTCAACCTTAACTCTCAAGGATGTTCTATATGTCCCACAGTTCAAATTTAATCTGCTTGCTATTAGTGCTTTAACAGTAGATTCTCCCCTCACTTTTGTTTTTCTTCCTAATCATTTCATGATCTAGGAAATCAGTTCCAAGCAGATGATTGGCAGGGGTAATAAACTGGACAATCTATACATTCTTGATGCAGATTCATTACAGTCTCCTACCTCTATACATGCTGTCAATATTGTCTCTACTAAAATGTGGCATCACAGGCTTGGTCACCTATCCTCCCATAGACTGGATATCTTAAAGAATCAACTACATTACCAAAGTACTAAGTCTGATCATACAGGACCATGTTACATTTGCCCTCTAGCTAAGCAGAAAAGACTTTCCTTTGTATCTCATAATAACATGTCTCAGTCACCATCTGATTTGATTCATGCAGACATTTGGGGACCTTATCAACTTTGGTTGATGATTGTACAAGGTTCACTTGGGTGTTCTTGCTTAGACACAAGTCTGATGCTACAACTATTATACCCCATGTTTTCAATATGATTGAGACTCAGTTTGGTTACAAAATTAAAGCTTTTAGATTTGATAATGCTCGAGAATTAGCATTTGATGCATATTTCAAAGAAAAAGGTGTCTTACATCAATATGCTTGTGTGAAAACACCACAACAAAATTCTATGGTTGAAAGAAAACATCAACACTTATTAAATGTTTCTAGAGCACTATATTTTTAGTCCAGGATTCCTCTTCAGAATTGGACTCAATGCATTCTAACTACCACTTTTCTGATTAACAGAATCCCATCCCTTTTTATTCATAACAAATCTCCATATGAGCTGTTATACAAGTCTACTATAGACTACTCCTCCTTTAGAGTTTTTGGCTTTTTGGCATTTGCTTCTACCCTATCAGCTCATCATACTAAATTTCAACCTCGAGCTAAGCCATGTGTTTTCATACGTTATCCACTAGTCATTAAAGGCTACAAATTACTTGACGTCCACACCAAGCAGATATTTGTTTCTAGGGATGTAGTTTTCCATGAACAGGTATTTCCCTTCCATTCTATGGTTTCTAAGAATTATTTAGTAGATCCTTTCCCTGATCTAGTCTTACCTGTTTCCAACCTAGACATTCCCCCTTTTACCTCTATCAATCCTTCTTATTCCAGCTCTTCTTCACAGTCCAACAACATTTCTCTAGAATTAGCAAACCACCCTTTTACCTGAGTGAGTTCCATTGCAATCTCTTATTCCCTCACCAAACCAAAGAACACACACCACCAATTCCATATCCATTACCAACTACCTAACATATCAGTCCCTCTCACCATCATATAAAGCCTACATCCTCAATGTTTCATCACACTATGAACCTCAATTTTATCACCAGGCAGTTAAACATCCACAATGAAGGGAAGCTATGAAGGCTAAACTTGATGCTATGGAAGCCAACAACACTCGGTCCATTGTAACTTTACCTCAAGGGAAACATTCAATAGGTTGTAAATGGCTTTTCAAAGTTAAACACAAACCTGATGGCTCAGTAGATAGATACAAAGCTAGATTAGTTGCCAAGGGCTATACTTAGCAAGAAGGTGTAGATTTCCTAGACACTTTTTCCCCAGCTGCTAAATTGGTCACTATGAAAGTCCTCCTAGCATTAGCAGCTAATTAGTCTTGGCAGTTAATTCAAATGGATGTTGATAATGCATTCCTTAATGGAGATCTTTTTGAAGAAGTATATATGGACCTTCTTTTAGGTTATAACATTAAGGAGGAGTTATCCAATTCTAAAAAGAAATGAGTTTGTAGGCTTCATAAGTCAATATATGGCCTCAAACAAGCCTCAAGGCAGTGTTATGCTAAGTTTTCAGCATCAGTAATTTAGTTTGGTTTCACTCAATCTAAATTTGATTATTCTTTGTTCACAAAAGGGATAGGCTCATCCTTTGTTGCCTTACTAGTCTATGTTGATGATATCATCATCACAGGCCCCTCAATTCAAACTATTAATTCAGTTAAAATGCTCCTCCACAGTCACTTCAAACTCAAAGACTTAGGAAGCTTGAAATACTTTCTTGGTCTTGAAATTGCCCGTTCAAATCAAGGCATTGTTCTTTCTCAGCATCACTACACTTTGCAACTTTTGGAAGACACTGGTTTTCTTACTTCTAAGCTTGCATTTGTCCCTATGGATCCCAATCTGAGATTCACTGCTACTGATGGGGAACTTTTATTAGATTTTTCCTAATACAGACGACTTATTGGATGCCTTTTGTACCTGACTCGTTCTTGACCAGACATTACTTATGCAGTCCATAAATTGAGTCAATTCCTAACATAGCCTCGTGTCTAACACCTACAAGCTGTTCATCACCTCTTGAGATACTTGAAGGCACATCCTAGATATGGCCTTTTCTTCTCAGCTTCATTTTCTATTCGGTTGAAAGCCTTATCGGATGTTGATTGGGGCTCATGTCTAGATTCTAGAAA
Organism: Artocarpus heterophyllus; assembly: GCA_025403435.1. Taxonomy (NCBI): domain Eukaryota; kingdom Viridiplantae; phylum Streptophyta; class Magnoliopsida; order Rosales; family Moraceae; genus Artocarpus; species Artocarpus heterophyllus. Next base: position 6,664,121 of record CM046346.1, on the reverse strand, counting down.
ATCTACCATAGGCTTTTGTGTTTTCTTTGGTGATTCTTTAATATCTTAGAAAGCCAAGAAACAAACTACTATCTCTTGATGCTCTGCAGAAGCTGAGTATCATGCCCTCGCTGCAACAACCAACAAGCTCGTTTGGCTACAACAACTGCTGCAGAATTTTTCAATTCCCCATTGTTCACCAGCTCTCCTCTTTTGTGATAACCAGACAGCTATTTATATTGCTTCTAACCCCACATTCCATGAACGAACCAAACATATTGAGATTGATTGCCATTTTATTCGAGACAAACTCAATGCAGGTTTTATCAAATTGCTTCCCATTCGATCACCAAACCAACTTGTAGATGTGTTCACCAAAGCCTTGCCTGCTTCTTCTTTGTTTCCTTTACTATCCAAGATGGCTGTAAAGGACATTTACAGTCCATCTTGAGGGGAAGTTTTACAATAACTAAAAGTTCAGAGTTAGTTAATTCAGTCAGTCTAGTTAGTTTTAGTTAGTTAGTCAGTTACATAATAGTTTCTGTTAGTTTTCCCATGGTAACCAATTGGTTCTCTATTCTGTAAATTAATTATTTTCATTCATTACTCGAGAGAATTATGTATATAAATACAACATGTAAAATCAATTACACATCAATGAGAAGAATAAGCTTTCACTCTCTCAAATCCTCTATTTCTCTTCTCTCCATTTTCCTGTTCTAGTTCCATATAAGGTGTTGGAACAAGCAAATCTCCAACAATCTTTCCAAACCAAACTTCCCCCTCTCTAAGACATCTCCACTAGGACCCACCAAGTCAACGATTCTGGTAAAACTCGCCACTCAAAAAACTCTCTCCACTCACCTCGACTCGTTCTGTTCACCGACCAACTTGTTCTGCTCATTCAACGACGACGAAACAAGACCAGACCAAATGACATCCCAAAACGACGTCATGTTAGGCAAGAAGGAGTTGAACTTCGCGATCTACGCAAACAGGAACTTCGCCAACTACAGGTCCCCCCAACTCGGCGGCGCCGACTCGTTCAAGAACTACTCGGCCGAGTTGAACTCGCTTACCGACTCATTCAGTAAGTACAACCAAGACTCGACCTCGCATGGCGAGGGATTCGACAACTACGCCTCTGACGCCAATGTCGTGACCTCCACCTTCACCAGCTACGGCGCCCATGCCACTGTCGACTCCAGCGAGTTCAAGACCTACCACCGACAGGTCAACGTTCCCAACCTCCGGTTCTCTTCCTACGACTCCGACCGAAGGGAAAAAAAATAGCGTGACCAAAGGAGCCTTATACATTTAAATTTAATAGATTGTCTGGCAAACTTGGCAAACTTTCAAACTAAGTTTGTGTAGTGTTTTCTCTCATAAAATTTAAAAAGTAACTTTAGTTTGAAGTACAATTTGTTGGGAGGGTTAAAGGTTAGGGACCTAAGATCGAATGGAGTGTTTTCAAGCGAAAAAAAAAAATGTAATTCAAACTATATTGCCAAAAGGCGTATAAAATTATCTGACTCAGGTATTTGCAATGAGTCTTAGCTATTTGTGTTTACAGAAAAAGCCCTTCGTGCTAAAAGCAAATGTGCACCAAGTCATAGACCGGAAATAGTTTGGAGTGCTTTCTATAAGATCCCACAAGACTATCTATTTACCAAACCGCTTGCAAATAAGTCCAATGCCACTAGATCACAGACAAGAGTACATAAAGTACCATGCTGGAGGTTGGTCGAATGTCCATTTTTTATAAAGACAAAGTAGTCAGAAGCCTCCCACAGTTCCACTAAATATGTCCTTCACTAGTCAACATTCCTTTCTTTTCTGATGGAGTGGTGAAAGGTGTTATAATAGGGATCAAAAGATGCGCGCATGTGTTGGGAGTAGAATTGATTGTTCGGTGAAAAAGTGAAGCCAGACACAAGCAACAGTGCAAAATCGATTTTTTTTGCAGCTTTAAGTGCAGTTAAAGAAATGCACCCAACAAAAATACTGGCGTTGTGGGATTGATTCTTGGGGGTGTTCTATCTTGATGGCGTATTATTTAGAGTGCAGAATAGTTGGGCCAACCTTTTAGGTATGTGGCCTCATGCCATCTGCATATTAGCATATTGTCACGCCCCGGAGTACGGTAAGTGACGTAGTGGAATATTTAGATTAATTAAAAGAGGATTTAATTGAAATTAAGAGTTTAAAAATCCAATTAAGTGAGAAATAAAGAGATTTTCCACCACATTTGATAAACGAATTTATAAATATTTAGCAAATAATAATAATTAAATAAAAACTGCGAATATGGGTTCCACAACCCACAACTTGTGCACACACATGGATCTGACAATATCATAAATACAATTACGGTCCAAGTACAAATAAAGTTAAGTCTTACATGCCTTGATTAATAATACAGAATATAAATAAATTCTCCTATTGCTCCTGAGTTCGGTCCGAAGAATCTTCTTCAAACCTAAATGGGAAACCACCTAGAGGGGGGAAATTTAAAACAATAAAACGTGAGCGAAAGGCTCAGTAGGACTATGTTTTATAAAATAGTTTAACGCAAAGGAACACAGCATTATTAGAAGTTATTCAAAGGAAACTTAAATAAATAAATAGATAAACAATTTGAGTAGAACCGTCCTGACACAGAACAGTCTACTCGTCAAATCAAAACACCAATTTACTTTTACCTAGGTAAACCATGAAATCACCACCATAGTGGCCCAGCTGGGTTTCGGGACCTGCCCCCAAGGTCGATCGCCACACGACCCGATCTCTGATATGGCATAATGCCCATGTGTTTATTATCATTATCATTCAAAACCCAATTACCGAGTGTTGTCAATTACATTTATTATGAAGTTCATTTCATAATCACGGTATATTAAAATATAACCGATAAAATCATTTTCAAACAACCGTTGAAAACATTTTGGATAGAAATCCTTTTCAAAGCCAAATCATTTCAAAACCAAGCTACCAAAGAAATAGGATAGAAGTCCTACCTCAGTACTCGTGCCGGTATCCCACACCGTAATCCCGGTCCGCTATACGTTAGCTCCACGGAACCACGAACAATCCTAGATACCAACTAAGTCAATCAATATCTAGTTCGAGACATTCTATGTTACTAAATCATTTCATGATGTCCTAGTGTGCCATTTGTACCTTTAAAATCATCCTATAAGGTTGGGATTTAAATCAGGGTTCAAAACAGTGAAAACGGGTAAAAATCACAAAATTTTCCATGCCTCGGTCGGCCTGCCGGACGCCCTGCTTCGGCCTGCCGAACTGCACAGTTCGGCCTGCCGGAAACAAGGTTCGGCCTGCCGAACATTTCTCCAGATTCGGCCTGCCGGTCGGAAGAACACCGGCCTGCCGATCATCACTCCGGCCTGCCGAACATGAACTTCGGCCTGCCGAACTAGGAAAACCCAGAAATCCCAGCCACGGGTTTCTCGATCCCCAAAATCCAAATCTTGTTTCTAACCTGTTTTTCTCAAATCCTAGGCATGAAAAACAACTATAGTTGATAGAAAAACATTCTAGAACATGTTTGGAATCATTTAAACAAGATTTAAACTCGAAATCCTCAAAAATCCGAAAATGAGAAAAAGAGGAGAAAAATGAAAAATCTTGAATTCAATCCGTTTTTCTTCAATCTAAGCTTAGATCCTAGTTGTTCTAAGCTCATTTAACACAAATCCACGGTTTTCTAAGCTAAAACAAACTTAGATTTCAAAAACACACAAAATTAAAAATATTATAAAAAGTTTAGAAATTTCGAATCTAACCTCGAATCGAAGCTTCAATCCGCGTTCTCGGTTGCCGAATCATGTCTCCGAGCTTCCTCCTCGCTATCCCGAAGCCATGTGCCGCCCACGGTTTTGCAAAACGGAGTATTTTTAACATTTTACAAATTGTTGTGTTTTAAAACTCAAAACATCATTTTAAAACAATAAGAAATCTTTTGAACACATCAATTTAACAAAACAACCAAAAGTTCAGAACCCAACCAAATAATCTAATTAAGGTTAAAACGTTAATTATGGCACACTAATTCATCATTTATAGTACATTAACATTAAATAAATTTCGGGACGTTACAACTCTCCACCCCTAAAAGAAATTTCGTCCTCGAAATTTACAACTCATCTCAAAAACAAAACAAATGCGGATACAGCTCCCGCATACTCGACTCTAATTCCCAAGTGGCTTCATCAACCCCGTGATGCTGCCACACGACCTTTACCAACGGTATCTCACGACGACGCAAGCTAATCACTTTCCGGTCGATAATCTGAATCGGCACTTCTTCGTACGTCGTATCCTTCTGAACCTGCACATCGCGAAACGAAACTATCTTATCCTGCCCAGGTGGACATTTCCTAAGCATCGACACATGAAACACATCGTGCACATGAGAAAGTTTGGGCGGAAGATCAAGCCGATAAGCGACCACACCAACACGCTGAGTGATCTCAAACGGCCCGATATACCTCGGCGCGAGCTTCCCACTCACTCCGAACCGCATAGTTCCCTTACGAGGTGACACCCTCAAGAGAACAAAATCTCCAACCGCGAACTCTAAAGGTCTACGTCTCCTATCTGCGTAGCTCTTCTGCCGACTCTGAGCTGCTCTCAACCGATCCCGAATCACCGCGACTTTTTCGTTGCTGTCACGAATCTCATCTGGCCCAAGAATAACTCTATCTTCCGGCTCGGCCCAACACACAGGTGATCGACACGGTCGCCCATACAACGCCTCAAATGGTGCCATGCCGATACTCGCCTGATAACTGTTGTTGTACGCGAACTCCGCCAAATGCAAACATTGCTTCCAATTCCCGCCGAAGTCCAACGCACAAGCACGCAACATATCCTCGAGAACCTGAATAACCCGCTCAGACTGCCCATCAGTCTGAGGATGAAACGCCGTACTGAAGTTCAAATCTGTACCCAAAGCTTCTTGAAAACTCCTCCAGTACTTAGCATTAGACCTGGTATCACGATCAGAGGTGATGGATAAAGGAACTCCATGCAACCTCACAATGTTCTGCATATACAACTCCCTGAGAATCTTCCTAGAACACGTCGACCTAAACGGAATGAAACGCGCCGTTTTCGTCAACCTGTCGACCACAACCCAAACTGCATCATGCCGCTGCTCCGTCCTCGGCAAACCTGTGAGGAAATCCATCGTCACATGCTCCCATTTCCACCCTGGAATAGGAAGCGGCTGAAGCTGACCTGCAGGCTTCTGATGCTCAGCTTTCACCTGAAGACACGTCGAACACTTGGCCACGTACTCGCGAACATCTTTCTTCATGCCTCTCCACCAATATTGTCTCTTCAAATCACGATACATCTTGGTGCTCCCCGGATGAATAGCGAACTGAGACCTATGAGCTTCGTCTAGAACGGCTTTCGTCACCTCGACGATAACTGGAATTGCAAGACGCTCCTGGAAGTACAACGACCCATCTGCATGCACGCTCCATTCCTCGAACTGTTCCCCGTTCTGAATCCGCGACCAAATCCCCTGCAAATGTCGATCCTGCCACTGACCTTGCTTCACCATCCGAACAAGAGCTGAAGTCGCTTCCACATGATATAACGAAACTCGATCACCATCTTCACGATACAGTAGCCGATACTCACTCACTGTCGCATCCCTGCTCCAGTCCTCAAAAATCAAACAAGCGAGAACCCCTGAAGACTTCCTGCTAAGCGCGTCCGCGACCACATTAGCTTTCCTGGGATGATACTGCAACGCGAAATCATAATCCTCCATGTACTCCACCCATCTGCGCTGCCTCAGATTGAGATCCCTCTGAGTGAACAAATATCTCAAACTCTTGTGATCGGAGAAGACCTGAAACGATGCTCCATACAAGTAACACCTCCAAATCTTCAGCGCGTAGATCACCGCTGCAAGCTCTAAATCGTGAGTAGGATAATTCCACTCGTGAGGTCGTAGCTGTCTCGATCCGTACGCAACCACACGTCCATGCTGCATCAACACGCATCCAAGTCCGCGCCCTGAAGCATCAGCATAAACCTCATACGGCTCATCACTGCTAGGAATAATCAACACTGGAGCTGAAGTCAACCGGTTCTTCAATTCCTGAAAAGCAAGCTCACAATCTTCATCCCACTCAAACCTGACATTTTTCTTGATCAATCTTGTCAACGGAGCTGCAATCTTCGAAAAGTCCTTTACAAATTTCCTGTAATATCCAGCAAGACCTAAGAAGCTGCGAATCTCCGCTACATTCCTTGGTCGTTCCCACTCCAATATAGCTTCAATCTTGGATGGATCCACTGAAATACCATGCTCCGAAATGATATGACCCAGAAATTTGACCTCAGTCAACCAGAACTCACACTTTTCCCTCTTAGCATACAACTGGTGCTCCCGCAGAGTCTGAAGCACGATCCGAAGATGCTGCTCATGCTCCTCCCAAGTCTTAGAATACACAAGAATATCATCGATGAACACGATCACAAACTGATCCAGATACGGCCTAAATACCCTGTTCATCAGATCCATAAAAGCTGCCGGAGCATTTGTCAACCCAAACGACATGACCAGAAACTCGAAGTGCCCATACCGAGTCCTAAAAGCTGTCTTGGGAATATCCTCTTCCTTGATCCTGAGCTGATGATAACCCGAACGCAAATCAATCTTCGAGAAGTATCGCGAACCTCCCAACTGATCAAATAGCTCATCAATCCTAGGCAAGGGATACTTGTTCTTCACCGTAACACGATTCAGCTGCCTATAATCCACACATAACCTGAGAGTCCCATCGTGCTTCTTAGCGAACAAAACTGGTGCTCCCTACGGAGATGTGCTATTCCGAATATATCCTTTATAAGCAAGCTCCTGAAGTTGCTTCCTCAATTCCTTCATTTCTGCCGGCGACATCCGATAAGGTGCCATAGAAATCGGTGATGTCCCTGGAAACAACTCGATACCAAACTCAATCTCCCGATACGGTGGTAACCCTGATAACTCGTCGGGGAAGACATCCTCGAACTCATCAACCACCGGAATCACTGCACTACCTTTCGAAACATAGGGCTCGCAATCTAGATTGGCAAGAAAAGCAAAACAATCTAGATTCCTTCGCCCTCCTAGACACGACTTCATGAGACGCTCACTCATTAAGCAATCACCACCACCCTGGTAAGTGATTTCCGTCCCCTATCAGACACTAGGGTCACTTTTCTAAGTTGGCAGTCCACAACTGCACTATACCTGGACAACCTAGTCCATCCCTAAGATCACATCATAGGAACTCATGGGGAGTATAATCAAATCACTTTTCAGAATCTCACCCCCAATCTTTATTTTACATGATTCACACATACAATTCACACACACCCGCCCCAAGGGAGAAGTTATGACTAGGGGTTCCTTAAACTCTTCTACTTCTAATCCCAAGGCATGTACAAAGGAACTCGAAATGAGAGAATGAGAGGCACCGGTATCAAATAAAACGCGAGCTAAAGATCTGGAAACCAAAATCATACCATCGACAACCGCGTTACCAGTCTGAGAATCTGACCCTCCAGATGCCATTGCATGAACCTGCACTGGCGCTTTCCCTTTTCCTCTACCAACATTACTGGGTCCTGGATTACTCGGCCGATGCTGCTGAGATGGAGACGACTGCACACTACCTGTACTCGGAGCTCTATACTGAGGAACACTGCGCTGAAAATACTACGGCTGCTGCCCCCGTGCCGGATATGAGAATTGCTGAGGAGAAAACTGCGGATACTGCAACTGCGGGTACTGCGGAGGCGGAGGTAGGGTCTGAGGCTGAGGCTGAGATGAACGACTGGCATCCTCCCCGGTCTGCGATCCAAGACGAGCACTCCTGATCGGGCAATTCCTCTTGATGTGTCCGGGCTGCTGACAGAAATGACAATGAAAGCTGTAGGGATTGCTGCGCCCGCTGCCAGACGAACTGCTACTGCCACTGGTCGCACCGCCTTGCTTGCCTTTCCCCGGAGCTTGGACGACTACTGGTGCTCTTCCTGCCACTCCTCTAAGGTCCTCCTGAAGCCTTGGCTCGATCCTCACAATACTGCACATAATCATTCTCCACGGAGATCGCCGACGACACAAGCTCTCCGAAACTCCTAAGTCGTAGAGCAACCAACTGCCGCCGAATAGGAGCCTTGAGCCCTTCCTGGAACTTGATGTATTTCTCACGCTCCGATGCCACAGCTGATGGAGCAAACCTAGCCAACTCGTTAAACTTTGCCTCATACTCCCGAACTGATAGATCACCCTGCTGCAATCTATAAAACTCAGCTGCTTTCTGGTCTCTATATCCCTGCGGAAAATACCGATCATAGAACAGCTCCTCGAACTTGTCCCAACTGATATCACCACCGCGCTCCAGACGCTTAGTTTGTTTCCACCAGGTGTTAGCGCTACCCTCAAGCTTATACGCCGCAAACTCCACACGATACTCCTCAGGCACACCAAGAGTATCTAGATGCTTCAAGATCGAATCCAACCAATATTCTGCTAACTTGCGGATCCTCATTGCCATCAAAAGTCGGAATAGACGCCCGCCAGAATTCCTTATAGAAAGCATGCCGACTACCAACACTGGAGTCCTTCCGGTCTAGCCCTGGCTGCCATCTGCCGGAAAGCCGCAAACATAGACCTCATCATGCTCTCATCATTTCCGAACTCAGCGTCAGCAGTCGAACGACGTCTAGGTGCCATTCTCTCACTTTTGAAAACAAAATTGGGCTGTCAGAGGTATTTCATTGTCAAACCTATGTGTGCACAATTCCCAAGGTTCATAACCTTGAGCTCTGATACCATTCTGTCACGCTCCTGGAGTACGGGAGGTGACGTGGCGGAATATTTAGATTAATTAAAAGAGGATTTAATTGAAATTAAGAGTTTAAAAATCCAATTAAGTGAGAAATAAAGAGATTTTCCACCACATTTGATAAACGAATTTATAAATATTTAGCAAATAATAATAATTAAATAAAAACCGCGAATATGGGTTCCACAACCCACAACTTGTGCACACACATGGATCTGACAATATCATAAATACAATTACAGTCCAAGTACAAATAAAGTTAAGTCTTACATGCCTTGATTAATAATACAGAATATAAATAAATTCTCCTATTGCTCCTGAGTTCGGTCCGAAGAATCTTCTCCAAACCTAAATGGGAAACCACCTAGAGGGGGGAAATTTAAAACAATAAAACGTGAGCGAAAGGCTCAGTAGGACTATGTTTTATAAAATAGTTTAACGCAAAGGAACACAGCATTATTAGAAGTTATTCAAAGGAAACTTAAATAAATAAATAGATAAACAATTTGAGTAGAACCGTCCTGACACAGAACAGTCTACTCGTCAAATCAAAACACCAATTTACTTTTACCTAGGCAAACCATGAAATCACCACCGTAGTGGCCCAGCTGGGTTTCGGGACCTGCCCCCAAGGTCGATCGCCACACGACCCGATCTCTGATATGGCATCATGCCCATGTGTTTATTATCATTATCATTCAAAACCCAATTACCGAGTGTTGTCAATTACATTTATTATGAAGTTCATTTCATAATCACGGTATATTAAAATATAACCGATAAAATCATTTTCAAACAACCGTTGAAAACATTTTGGATAGAAATCCTTTTCAAAGCCAAATCATTTCAAAACCAGGCTACCAAAGAAATAGGATAGAAGTCCTACCTCAGTACTCGTGCCGGTACCCCACACCGTAATCCCGGTCCGCTATACGTTAGCTCCACGGAACCACGAACGATCCTAGATACAAACTAAGTCAATCAATATCTAGTTTGAGACATTCTATGTTACTAAATCATTTCATGATGTCCTAGTGTGCCATTTGTACCTTTAAAATCATCCTATAAGGTTGGGATTTAAATCAGGGTTCAAAACAGTGAAAACGGGTAAAAATCACAAAATTTTCCATGCCTCGGTCGGCCTGCCGGACGCCCTGCTTCGGCCTGCCGAACTGCACAGTTCGGCCTGCCGGAAACAAGGTTCGGCCTGCCGAACATTTCCCCAGATTCGGCCTGCCGGTCGGAAGAACACCGGCCTGCCGATCATCACTCCGGCCTGCCGAACATGAACTTCGGCCTGCCGAACTAGGAAAACCCAGAAATCCCAGCCACGGGTTTCTCGATCCCCAAAATCCAAATCTTGTTTCTAACCTGTTTTTCTCAAATCCCAGGCATGAAAAATAATCATAGTTGATAGAAAAACATTCTAGAACATGTTTGGAATCATTTAAACAAGATTTAAACTCGAAATCCTCAAAAATCCGAAAATGAGAAAAAGAGGAGAAAAATGAAAAATCTTGAATTCAATCCGTTTTTCTTCAATCTAAGCTTAGATCCTAGTTGTTCTAAGCTCATTTAACACAAATCCACGGTTTTCTAAGCTAAAACAAACTTAGATTTCAAAAACACACAAAATTGAAAATATTGTAAAAAGTTTAGAAATTTCGAATCTAACCTCGAATCGAAGCTTCAATCCGCGTTCTCGGTTGCCGAATCACGTCCCCGAGCTTCCTCCTTGCTATCCCGAAGCTTGGATTCGAATTTGTTTTTAAAAATTTTTGAAAGAGATTGAGAGAGAGTGAGCTGCCGAGAGAGAGAGAGAGAGAGGAGAGAGAGAATGAAACCGGGAGAGTGAGGAGAGAGAGAGGAAGGAAGGAAATAAATAGAGAAAATCGGTGGGCGGTTTTACTGTGCGAAAACCATGTGCCGCCCACGGTTTTGTAAAACGGAGTATTTTTAACATTTTACAAATTGTTGTGTTTTAAAACTCAAAACATCATTTTAAAACAATAAGAAATCTTTTGAACACATCAATTTAACAAAACAACCAAAAGTTCAGAACCCAACCAAATAATCTAATTAAGGTTAAAACGTTAATTATGGCACACTAATTATCATTTATAGTACATTAACATTAAATAAATTTCGGGACGTTACACATATCGACTGTAACTAATATAATGTAAAGTTTTATAGTAAGAAGTAAAAAAACTGTTGCATTATGAAACTTTTAAATGCTATAGCTTTTAAACCAACATTTCAGTTTCAACCGCTCTTCTAAATACCCTATAATAGTCATTCATCGTGAAAAAGAAAATGTATACTATACTATTTGATTATGTAAGCATCTTTAAAGCCATGTTAAATTAGTGTGCTAAGTATTTAGAGAAATGTTATGATTAGACCCTCTAAAAGTTCTTATCATTAAGGCCCTTTTTTCAACTATCAGATTAAAATCCAATGGTTCAAAGTATAAGGCTCATTGAAACAAAAATAAACACACCATCACTCTATCACTTTTTTATTTTCACCCAATTATATTTAAAATAAAAAAAAATAATAAAAAAAAAAAAAAAAAAAAAAAACAATTGTCCTCCGTTGGGGGTGGGATTGCCATCAGCCGGGGTATTCTGGTGGATGGGGTGGCCGGTGAAGAAAAGGGGGATTGACTATTGATGGCTTGACCTTCGCGAGCCGGAATCACAACGCCATTCGACCTCCACGCGACGGCTGCAGCCTTCTCGCGACCCAACCCCATCTCTGCAAATGTCGGCAATCTCTCACCTCCACGAGACTCTACAAACGTCGGCGATCTCTCATCTCTGGAGGCCTTGAACTAGCCACAGTGGTCGTGATTGACCTTCGCAACCCACGGTGGTCGCGATCGCCACAGGGTCGCGAGCCCATTGCCTCACAAGAATTTCCATCGTGGTAAGATCAGGAGAATTGCGATCTCAGTTGCGTCCTCTCCGTCGGGGACTAAGATCCAGTCGGTTAGCTTAGATCACGAGCCTCCGTTAGTCCGTCTCGTCCTCAATCGTGAGATCGTCGCACCTCTGTTGTTTCGCTGCTGCAGATTGCAACCCACAGGGGCGGAGATCCCAACGCGCGAAGTCCATGCTAGTCGCTTTGCCGCGATGAGACGTGACTCAAGTATGCGTTGTCAAGAGCAATGGCAGCATCCACACCGCGATTTCCACAAATATGATAGTACAAAATATGATCTTATCAATTAAGTATATTTTTTTTTAATCTGAGCGTGAAATTCTCATCAATTTGACATAATTGTTAACAACTTCGAGGCACTTTACTACCAAACCTAGCTTTTACTAATTAAGTCCTTGGAGTCTGGATTAAGCTAAGATTCTCCATGATCACTCCCTTAATTAGCATTGAAAGACAAAAGCAAAAACCAAGCCTAAATTGCCCAAGATGCAACTCTAACTACTCTCTGTTCACTCCTTAGTTTAAGCATTTTTATATTTATAATTTGACCCCCTCTCTGAAAATCTGTTATAACACAGTACAGTGTGTTCAGCAACATATTAGTAGAAAAATTCTTCCTTCCGTCTTCTTGTTCCGAGAGCTTTTTAGCCTGCCAATCTGTTGCCAGCCACTCTCTCTCTCTCTCCTCTCTGTATCCTAGATGGCAGGGAAGGACTTGCAAGTGGTAACTGCAAACGCACGCCTTACTAGTATACTGGCTACTAAAGTCAAAAGGGAAGCATTTTCTTTATGCCATAATTCTGATTTTATAATTTGGCAAGCTCTAGGATTTATCAACATCATGGTCTCCTGAAAAATAAAACTTCTTATAATAATAAGCCTTTCTAATCTTGATCATCGTGTAGTTAGACAATGTTCTGTTTAACTCTACTCACTGAAAGATCAAACTTCAAAAAATTAATTAAAAAATTAAAAAAAAAACTTGATTACCTAACCCCAAACGGCTACTAAACCCTAGTACTAATCCATCCATTTTCCAAGCTTTTTTTACTCAAAACTTTTTAATTTCAAAGCTTAATCACTTAAACCATCATCACTCACTTTTGTACCGATTCCCTTGCAACAACACTCTATAAGAATAGTGTTGCACACTTTTATGAAAAGCAAAAACTTTGCGTAAAGAAAAGAATATCACACAGCAATCACATAATATACAACACACACTTCTCAAACACACACACACGTCTCAAGTCTTCTTGTACCAGTCCCTTTCTCTCCGTTGTCTTCTCTTGCCTCTCCAAAAGGAAAAAAAAAGAAAAAAGATGAGAAGCACAAATTTCTTGCTTTTATCTCTCCTTTTGATATTCCTGGTAAGAACTACTCATTTTAATTCTTTACAAACTACCCTTTTACTCTCTTTTTTTTGTGATTTTTTTATCTTTTTTTTTTTGGTGATTTTCAGGTGTTACAATTACAAGTAAGTGAGAGCATAGAGAAAAACAAGAATCCATTCACAGCAAAGGCCTCATTGATAAGATATTGGAACAAGCAAATCTCCAACAATCTTCCCAAACCAAACTTCCTTCTCTCAAAGGCATCTCCACTGGGACCTACCGAGTCAACGATTCTGGTCAAACTCGCCACTCAGAAAACTCTCTCCACTCACCTCGACTTGTTCTGTTCACTGGCCAACTTGTTCTGCTCATTCATCGACGACGAAACGAGACCAGACCAAAGGACATCCCAGAACGACGTTGTGTTAGGCAAGAAGGACTCGAACTTCGCGACCTATGCGAACAGGAACTTCGCCAACTACGGGTCCTCCAGACTCGGCGGCGCAGACTCGTTCAAGAACTACTCGGCCGAGTTGAACTCGCCGAACGACTCGTTCAGGAAGTACGGCCGTGACTCGACCTCGCACGGCGAGGGATTCGACAACTACGCCACTGATGCCAACGTCGCGACCTCCACCTTCACCAGCTACGGCGCCAACGCCACCGCCGGCTCTGACGAGTTCAAGACCTACCACCGGCAGGTCAATGTCCCCAACCTCCGGTTCTCCTCCTATGACTCCGACGCCAACGGCCACGGCCTCTCCTTTGCAAGCTACGCCGCCGAGACGAATTCCGGCGCTGAATCCTTCCTCAGCTACTCGAAGAACGGCAATGGGGCCTCGAGCGGGTTCGAAAGCTACGGCGCTGGTTCCAACACCGTCGGGTCGGGATTCTCCGGCTACGGCGAGTTCGGAAACAACGGGAACGACAACTTCAAGGGTTACGGACTGTCGGGGAACAATCCAAAGAGCGACTTCAAGAGCTATGGCGGCGGCGGAACTGCTGGGATCGACCAGTTTTGGAATTACCGGAACGGTGCGAACGTCGGTGGCGATTCGTTCCAGTCCTACGCGAGGAATTCAAAATCGGGGAAGGCAGTTTTCGTGAACTATGGCAGGTCGTTCAACCTCGGAAACGACTCGTTTAAGGAGTACGGGAAAGGGGCCACGGGTCGTACCGTAATCGGGTTCAAGTCATACAGCTTGGGCCGAACCTTCAAGGACTACGCCAAAAACGGCGCCGTATTTGCCGAGTACGATAATTTCACCACGGTCCTAACTCGAAGTGGCAGTTTCGTAAATAGAAGAGTTGAGGAGGGTAAATTTTTTAGAGAGTCCTCCCTCAAGGAAGGGAATGTGATGGTGATGCCTGATATCAGGGACAAAATGCCTAAAAGGTCATTTTTGCCCCGGTTCTTGTTGACAAAATTGCCCTTTTCGAAGTCAAGGATGGATGAGATTAAGGGGATATTCCACGCGCAGGATGGATCGGGTATTGAGCACGTGATTGTTGACACGCTTGAGGAGTGCGAGAGGGCTCCGAGCCCGGGCGAGACTAAGCGATGCGTGGGCTCGGTTGAGGATATGATAGACTTTGCGGTCTCGGTCTTGGGACGTGACGTGGTAGTTAAGACCACTAAGAACGTGAATGGGTCAAAAGGGAAGGTGATGATTGGGAAAGTCAGAGGGATCAACGGTGGAGAAGTGACGAAGTCGGTTTCATGTCATCAAAGCTTGTTTCCTTACTTATTGTATTACTGCCACTCTGTCCCCAAAGTGAGGGTCTACGAGGCTGATATTCATGACTTGGAGAGCAAGGCGAAGATAAATCACGGCGTTGCCATCTGCCATCTCGACACATCGGCATGGGCCCCAGGCCATGGTGCCTTCGTGGTGCTCGGGTCGGGCCCTGGGAAGATCGAAGTTTGTCATTGGATTTTTGAGAATGACATGTCATGGACAGTTGCGGATCATTGAGGAGCCAAAATAATATGTCTTTTGATTTTGAGGGACACTTTTATTATGCATCAAGTGTGATGGTTAGTTTGTTCAAACTCTACAGCCTCCACAAAATTTCTTTTCTACAATTTATTGTTGAACAGAAAGTTGTAACACGCCCTCGTATTGTTGGGGTTTAATATTTTAAGATTTTATGTGGCACGTATTTTAAGTTTATTTGTTACTGCCGAATATTACCAATATTCAGTGACAAAACAAGTTGGCACCTTTGTCATGAAAAATCCAGTGAAATGGCGAGTAGATAGCATACAGGTAAAAAGTAAAAGCCTACTTGCAAGCACATGGTAGCCATAAAAACACCCAAATGAATCCATTGCAAGATTTTGTGCTTCTTCTCACTATCTTTTTTGTGCTTATTCCGAAGCTGATTTATTTTCCATAACCGGACCATTCACTTGAAGAAGATGATGTTAGCCTCACAAATTTCAAAAGACAGATTCGAGGTCTGTTTCCCATTGAGGGGTAAGAGAACGTCGAGTTTTTTTTTTCCTTTTTTTTTTGTAAAATACAGAACAATGCAATTTTTTTAATAATATAAAAATGTCCATTTCGCTTTTGAATGTGACTGAATGGGCTTTAAAACAAAAAAAAATTAGCGTGACCAAAGGAGCTTATACATTTAATTTAATAGACTGTTTGGTAAACTTTACAAACTTTTAAACTAAGTTTGTGTAGTGTTTTTTCATACAAAATTTAAAAATAAATTTAGTTTAAACTATAATTTGTTGAGAGGGTTAAGGGTTAAGGACCTACGATCAAATCCCAAACAAAAAAAATGTAATTCAAAGTATATTGCCATGAGGCGTATAAAACTATCTGACTCAAGACTATCTATCTACCAAACCGCTTGCAAATAAGTCCAATGCTACTAGATCACAGACAAGAGTACATAAAGTACCATGCTGGAGGTTGGTCGAATGTCCATTTTCTATAAAGACAAAGTAGTCAGAAGCCTCCCACAGTTCCACTAAATATGTTCTTCTCTAATCTACATTCCATTCTTTTCTGATGGAGTGATGAAAGGTGTTATAAATAGGGATCAAAAGATGCGCGCATGTGTTGGGAGTAGAATTGATTGTTCGGTGAAAAAGTGAAGCCTGACACGAGCAACAGTGCAAAATCGATGTTTTTTTTTTGCAGCTTTAAGTGCGGTTAAAGAAATGCACCCAACCGAAATGCTGGCCTTGTGGGATTGATTCTTGGTGGTGTTCTATCTTGATGGCATATTATTTAATGTGGGGCCCATGCTATTTGCATATTTGCATTTCGTTGAAACTAATAGTGTAGAACTCTAAGTAGTTATAATAAAAAGTAAAAAAATTATTATAGTATAAATTTTTTAAATGTTGTAATTTTTAAATAAATATTTTAGTTCAACGTCTTCTCAAATACCTTATAATA
Source organism: Artocarpus heterophyllus (assembly GCA_025403435.1). Taxonomy (NCBI): domain Eukaryota; kingdom Viridiplantae; phylum Streptophyta; class Magnoliopsida; order Rosales; family Moraceae; genus Artocarpus; species Artocarpus heterophyllus. The sequence goes on along the minus strand of CM046346.1, from coordinate 6,647,567 downwards.
GTCATTAATCCTGAAAAAAAAATTGTATACTATACAATTTGATTATGTAAGCATCTTTAAAGCCATGTTAAATTAGTGTGCTAATTTTTAAGGGAAATGCTATCATAAAACCCTCTAAAAGTTCTTATCAGTAGGAGCCTCTTTGTCAACCATTGGATTAAAATTCAATGGTTGAAAATCTAAGGCTCACAAAAGCAAAAATAACAGACCCACACTCTATTACCTTTTTATTTTCACCCAATTATATTTAAAATAAAAAATAAAAAGACCAAAAAAATAAAAAAAAAAATTGTCCTCTGTTGGGGGTGGGGGCTACCATTAGCGGGGGTATTCCGACGGAGGGGCTGGCCGATGAAGAAAAGGGGGATTGACTATTGATGGCTTGACCTTCGCGCGCCAGAATCATGACGCCATTCGACCTCCATGAGGTTGGCAATCTCTCATCTCCACAAGACTCTGCAAATTTTAGTGATCTCTCATCTTTGGAGGCCTTAAACTAGCCACGATGGTCGCGATTGACTTTCGCAGTCCACGGTGGTCGCGATCGCCATGCGAGCCCATTGCCTCACGAGAATTTCCCTTATAGCAAGATTGGAAAAGTTACGATCTCAGTCGCGCCCTCTTCATCAGTGACTGAGATCCAGTCAATGAGCTTAGATTGCGAGCCTCCGTTAGTCCATCTCGTCCTTAATCGCGAGATCGTTGCGCCTCCATTGTGTCGTCGTCGTAGTTGTAGATCGTAACCCACGGAGGCGGAGATCCCAACTCGCGAAGCCCATGGTGGCCACCTCGTCGCAATGAGACGCGACTTAAGTATACGTCATCACTAGCAATGGCAGCATCCACGGTCGTCGCGATTTCCACGGCTGTCACGCCCTCCGGTGAGGGAGAATGAGCATATGGATTTTGAATTTTTTAGATTTTTTCAATTTTTGAGTTTTTTATGAATCTAGTGTGCATGGAATCATCTAACTTGTAGTGAGCTTGTTTCATTTAACCCTTTGATGTAAATCTAATGGTCAATAAACAAGTCCCATTAATAAGAACAAATGGAGGGTTTTATTATAGTTTTCCCAAATTTTAATATTTGAGTAGGATGCCATTCTAATATGAGTAAGATATAAGATTATCTAAAATACAATGTTATATTTGCTGTCAAAAAGTGTAAAAATAACACATTTAATATTTTTTTTTTTATTTGTGTTTCATAATGTTATTTCAAATGTTATGTCTATTTTTTGTCATAATCATTAAGTCTTAAAAGTTGTAAACATAAATTTTTAATATCAAAACAATTAGAAAACTACAATATTATAACAATTAAATTAAAAGCATATGTACCTCTACTACTAGCTATTAAGTGCTAAAATTTGACATATGTTATACTTTGTGCCAATTATCGCAATAGAGAGTGATTTTCGTGCTCCAATACTAAAATTTGACCTTAACATACTAATTAGTATTGCACTGGAGATACTTTAAGATATTGACAAATAGATACCTAATATTTTAAGAGTTTGTTTAATTTTGTCATTAAAAAATGATAGTCTTACACCATAACAAGTAAAATAGGGATGTAACATGAAACATATTTTTTCAATTATGTAACAAGGATTTTAAGCAGATGCAACACTAGTTTAAGATTAAAAAACATATATATATTACTAATGTACTTTTGCTTGTCTTATAACTATATTATAAGTTATGAGATAGAGTATCATGGAACTAAAACTCGGTATCAGAATTGGAGTAACTTCACTAATCTCATGGTCAATTTACTCTATAAACTTACTCTGAATTATTTCGTCATAACTTCCATCTTTCTCTTGAGCACGGGGAGTCTCATTTTGCATCTATTACCCTATGGAATCATAACTTGCAGGCATGCCAAAAAAGTATAAGGAAAAATATTATGCATGTCTCTATGATGACCTCATGCGTGTCATTAGTGGCTATTGAGCATTAGATGGATTTCTCCGGAAAGTATGTACATATTTGTACGTACAAAATTGGCTGCAATGGGTAGTTACAAGCATATCTTATCAGTAAAACTGCACCTGATTTTTTATTAGTAAAATTATACCCGATTTTATCGTTAGATGAATTCGAATCCCTACACCTATAAGTTCTAAAAGAAATTTGGCTTTAATAGTTTGCGGTGGAGGGTGATGTGAGAGAAAATGGAAGGATTTTACCATCTTATTCCTTTAAATTTCTCGTGATTTGCCAAATTGCTTCTGGATTAGTTTTTACAATTCTTCCCTAAACTTGTTAAATTGTTACAATGTGGTAAAAATTGATGTTGGTGATAAAAATACATACGTGTGCCTTTTACCTAACAAAGTTTTTGTACTTTGAAAAATCGTCTATTGATTAAAAATTAGGTATTTAATCCTTTTTATATTTAGTAAACATTTAGCGAGGCTATTAATTAGGGTCTTATTACAACGGCTTAACAAATTTAAAGAGCTAATGAACAAAGTTCAAACTTTCAGCACACTTTTCGTACGTTGAAAAGTTGTCCATTGATTAAAAATTTGGCATTTAATCTTTTTTTTAAAGTAATCATTTAGCAAGGTTGTAAAATGGGATCTTATTGGAACTACTTAACAAATTAAAGAGGGTTAATTACTAAAGTTAAAGCTTTTAACGAACGTTGCTTACTTGTCAAATTGTTCATTGATTAAAAATTTGGAATTTTACCGTTTCTTTGAGTACTATTTGGGGAAATTATTAATGGAGTTCTGTTGCGTTGGCTTAAGTAATTTAAAGAGCTGGTTACTAAAGTAAAAACTTTGAAACAATTTCCTAGAACACTAGTTCTATGTTTGGTAAGACGAAGGGAGGGAGGAAGTGGAATAAGAGGGTGAGTCTACTGTTTGATAGAAGGGATGAGAGGAGAGATAAAGGGAGAGTCGCTCTATTCGAGCTCACCAATTTGGATCCTTCTAATAATAGAAGGATTCAATTAATTTATCCAAACTTAAGTAAGAAAGACCTTTTGACTTTTCAAAATAAATTAATAGCCTGTGCTACAATAGACATAATAACTATTGTCTATCTTTTTGATTTATCCTCCTTTTTATCAAATAATATCACGAATTATTATACTTATATTCATTCTTTTACTCCTTATCTCTTTGAGAAGTGCTAGCCGTACTTATTTCTCACTCTTTTTTACACTCTCTTCATTCGTTGTATGACACTTCCACTACTTTATTTTTTAGTTTAAAGGGTGATTTATTTTGTTAGTAGATTTTGGAGAGGGTTTAAAAGAGAGTAAGGAATAGAGTGTTGCTAGCACTCCTTTTATCTCTTTAGGGTCCAATTCTCTCTCGCCTCCATACCCTTCATCTCTCCTACCCAAAATCTCAAAAATCTCTCCCACCAAATAAAATGTAATGGCCGAAAACTCAAAAAAAAAAAAAAGGACGTGGGGGTGCGGGGGATTCGGAAAAATAACATTATGAAAAATTTTTTTAGACAAATGACCTTTTTTTTGCATTAAAAATCAAGTCTTTTGAGCAAAAAAATTACTTTAAAACTTATTTTTTCATTCTGTTGAATTTTCTTTTCTTGCTTAAGATATTTTTTTATTTCTTTAAAAAAAATTAGAGCAATTTTTTTAATCAAAAAAACTTGATCTTTATGCCAAAAAAAAAAAAAGTCATTTCTTTAATTAAATTTTTTTTAGGGGCTTTTTTTTCAAAATATCCCCGTGGGGTTGGGGGTAGGAGCTTATTATATAAGGTGAGAAGCTGTCAAATCTCCTTATTTGATGGGCTTTCGTCACCTGTCAAATCTTTCTATTTGTTGGTGTCAAATATCCCTCGAAATTTATTTGATGGGCTTGGTCACTTGTCATCATGTGTCAAATCTCCCTCCTGTCAAATCTATTTAACGGGCTTGGTCCCTTGTCACATCTTCCCATTGATGGACTTGGTCACCTAGTCATGAAAGGCCATGTATTTTAGCCATTGACCAGATTTTGGGCCCCCACCACCAGTTTTAACCTTCATTTTCCATGACCCCTCTTAACTTGAAATTAAGGGGATGCCCCGTTTACCTTGGAAAAGAACTTGGTATATGGGGGGTCACACGACATGGTTAGATCTTTGACCATGTGTCAAAATTCCAAATTATAATAAGAAAATTGCTGAATATCAAAATCAAAAGAAAATGGACAATTCTATAAATAAGAAATGTGTAATCTCCATCCATTATAATTTTCCTCTATATGCTTTCCTTATTTTATACTCTACTCTACAGTTCTTTATTATATGCCCCCTGGCCTTACTTTCCTTTCACCCTTGAACGCCACAACAATTTCCCATGTACTTTTAATTTTGTGTTAAAGGCCTCCATTTTAACAGAATTTTGACCAAACATAAGTTGCAAAAGATCATTTTTTGATCAAACATAAAAATCAAAGTCAAAGTGTTCTGGGGTCTTGTAAAAATTAAAATCATTTTTGATACTTTGAATTTGACCAAATTTTGTTAAGAGGGTGATTTTTAGTCAATGGAATTAAAAAACAGAAAATGATAGTGACATTGTTAAAAACACAAGATGTTGTCTTATCACTCTTTAGTTTTGTATTCTCGTGTATAAAATTAGTTCTAATCAAAACTTTAGTTGTTACGATTTAAAGCTCTTACATGCTAAAATGATTAAAAAAAGTTAAACTATAATGCTAAACTCTTATATTTTACAGTTTTTAGTTTAAAAGTTTTAGTTATAATCATACTTTTTCAGAAGACCCTATTAATCTTATTACAATTATCAAAGTCGTGCTTCCCCCTTAGTCAAACTAATTCCATGCTATCCCTAATTTGTTTGACTTGTCCCCTCAAAATCAATCCTTTTTTTCCAAACCATCTAAGCTAATCTGATTGCTTGATTTATAAACGTTCTTCCTCTTGGGACTATTTAGAAACTTAGACCAAAAAACTGGAGTTGAATTTTAATTTACTGATTATTATAATCAAAATCCGCAAAAGAAACGGTACTTCATAAGCAATTTTCAAACGTCTACTCCATTTTTTATAATATCTTTATGTCTGTTCAGCTCAAGATGACAGAGACAACTAGTTAACAAAAACTAGAACAGTCAAAACAACAGAAGGCAAAATATCATTTATTTAAATTATTTTAGTTATATGAGAGAAATACTACCATATTCTGATAATATCAGAAGGTATATATATCTTGAACTTTAATATATATATATATATGTTTCGAGTATTTTTTTTTTTAAGATAAACAGGACATCAAACTTGTAACCTCCTCTTAAAATCCAACCCTACTCAAACTCTACGTGCCACTAGATCACACAGTCTTAAGCCCTAAGACCTTTTTCTAACTGCAATTTTTTTATATAATAAAAGTAATTAAAAATATATTAACATGCATTATAAAATAATTTTTTTTAAAAAAAAGAAAGAAAAATAAGGGTTGTTCAGAAAATTCCCGGCGAGGATAAAACTCTGAACAAATTTAATCAACTTTTGTTTTTATATACTACTTTGAATTTATAAGACAGGAGCCAGCTGTACATGAACGTTGGCCAACAACATCATGATTTCCACGACAAGAACAGATGTAACCAAAAGATTTCATTGGTCAAAGTGGTTGTTAACGTGTTGTTCTTCTCCGACATTTCCATGTTACATAGACGTTACCGAAACGACAACGACTCATGGTCATGCATGAGAATATTTGAGGAAACAATTATTATTATTATTATTATATATTTGAGACTCTCTGAAATGTGAATGAATTATTGTTGAGAAAAGCACACGTGTTTTTGAATGCTTACGTCATACCTGGCGTCATGAATTTGCTTAACGTATAAATATTGGCCATCAATATACATTCATGTGTAGATGTATCAAGCAAACAAGATTAGAAATTTGACTTTCAAGAGGGGTTTGTCGAGGTAGAAAACGACAAGATATATTTTCCGTTTGGTGAATGACAACAACGAGATATTTTTTTAAGCCACGGGTCATGAGATTCTTACAAAGAATTCTAGTCAACCATATATACACCATATATATATATATATATATATATATATATATATATTTAAGATATCAAAAAATTGATATATAGGGTGTTTGAAAATGTGGTAAAAACCGTTAGTTAGAACTATTTTTACTGTAGTATGTAAGAGCTTTACATTGTTTATAACTGAAAAAGTAGTAAGAACTGTGGTTCCTACCACTCAACCAAACAACCGGATAGTCAATCCAACTGTTTGGTTAACCGATTTGTAGGACCATAGTTTCAACCTTTTTACTGCAATATATTTCCTTAAAAAGATCTGTTACAACTTCACGTTGAAACCTGTAAAATCAGATGACCCTTTGTATAATGCATCACTATATTCCAATTTTAATAGGTTATAAATTCACATGTTGATAAGTCATAATTCCATATAATCTTATATCTCGATTTTTACATTATTGAAATTTAGTGATGATGATCCCTAGCTATATCAAAAATAACTAACTCTATTTTATTTTTCTATTTGGTTTTATTCCAAGCTTATAACCATTTCTAAATATGTTAGTACCAATGTTTTATTTGGCTTTCAAAAGTGTGAAATAGCATATCATTTGTGTTACAATGCATATGTTATTTCAAATAATATATCTATTTTTTGTTATAGTTATTAAGATTTGAAAGTTATAAAAGTAAATTTTTAACTGTAAGATAATTTAAAAATATCAGCATTGCAATGATTAAGTAAAAAAGTATGTAATTTAACAATCAACTACCAACATTTGACATACCTTATATTTAGTGTCAAATAATTTACCATTAATTATCATGCGTCAAAATTTTCACAAAAAATAACATTACATCGATAAATAATTTTTATACTTAAATGTTGAAATTTAATATTAGTGCATACAAGTTTAGCATGTATTGCAATGCTCCAAAGAAAACATGACAATATTGTATGCGAAACCAAACTGGAAACTAGTGGGATAACGGTTATGTATAGTGGATTTGACGTTTGATGTTCTTGTTGTCTTGGTTATCGATTTTTATAATACAATATATATATATATATATATAATGTGTATTACTTCTGTTCAATATCCCATCTAAAGTGGTTTTTTTCTTCAAAGAAATAAATTTACCAATTGAGAATTGTAAAGTTATCCGTACAATTACTTAGAGTCGCGCGAGGAATGCTTGACTTTCTTGTAAAGAATTGGTCAACCGTTTCGGCGTTCCGTACAGAACTTTGATATTTGTTTTACGAATTATAGTACAATTCCAATGTTAAAATACATTTTAACACGACAAACGGCATTCTTGACAAATCATGCGCTTGTTCACATGGCCGCCAAATTCGTTCCTAAAATGTCATCTTGGAATGCCATCTATGAACAGAAGAATAAACAATGCATATATGAAATTCAAAGCTATATTCAATCTTTATTAACGCTAATTTGTCTCTATTACTTTGTTTTCTTAGTCAATCACCAACCAATCATTAATTAAAATGTGCCACAAAATGTTCGACACTAATTAGTCTTGCAATCTTTCATGCATACAACAAACTAGTTTTTTTTTTTGGCGGGGGGTGGGGGGGGGTTCGTGATGCATACAAAAAAATAGTTTTTTTTGGTGAGGATCAAAGATGAAAATATCGAAATCGGTAGAAATATTAGTACTTAAATTTTACAAAAATTTTAGAAAAAATATCGATATTGATGAAAATTTCGATAAAATTATGAAAATTACGAAAATCTTATATTAATATATCTCTAAAACTTAAGTTACAATATATATTAAAAAGAAATATAAATAAACATGATTTGCATAATAAACTTCATACATATTAAATTTGTTAATATCAAAAGAAAATTCCAAGAGGCTCAAATATGGTTGAGATTTCATCTTGATTCAAACAATATTGGTGTTATGACATGTTATATGAGTAGTGCTAAGTATCGTTAATAATATGTCACATATAAGTTTGTAGACTTCTTTCTACTGTATTTTCATGGATGAAAAACTGTGAATTCTTCTAATTATTTACCTGAGATGGTGGTGGTATGCTCGGATGAAGATAATTAAAAATTCTATAACTATTATAGTTTCTAAAGTCTTGATTATATATAAATAACAAACATGAGGAGCCTCATTGGAGGAGCCACTATAAATGAAGTCCAAATTCATAGATTGTAAACTCATGGAAATATTATTTTCATCCGATGTTAGTGTTCTTGGTGTTCCTCGCTCTCTCGTTGTAAACTCATAAAACAAATATTCATTCATTGAAAGTATAAAATACCGATATATTATTTTTTAAAAAAATCTATTAAATTTTAGGATTTCTAACATTATTAAAATTTTATACAAGATGCACTATAGATTTTTCAATATTGATATTGTTATCAAAATTTGCCAATATTTTTTATTTTTTTCAATCTTTTGTCGAAATCGATAATACAGTCCATTTACCTCCTATCAGCTTAAATTTTTATGAAAATCAATAAAATGAACACGTAAAAGTTTAATATAAAAAATGAACAAAAATGTAAAAGAGAATGATCATTAAGGAAACGGATGAAACATAATTCTTAGGATAATATATATATATATATATATATATATATATATTTCAATACAATAGTTATATCATTTATGAGAAGTGGATTTGTTAATCAGATAACCGCTTCCTCGAACTTGGAGTTTTACTTTTTTCACAGTGTTGCCCTCGTTCAGTTTATATTGTTATTATTTGTTGTAACAGAATAAACCACTCTAAACGGATTTGTAGGAAACGACCTTTTTTTAAAATGAATTACAGTTAACTGTAAGTTTTAAAAATATTTAAATAAATGTCAAATTTACAGGATGAATAATTTATTTATTCTTTTATGTGTAAATAATCGTCATTTATATAATAAATAAATTTATAATATAAATAATATATTTATCTTTTTGATTATAATGTTATTACAAAAGCAAGGAAAAGAATCGAGAAAAATGGAGGAACAAAGCATCATTACTTGAGGAAATGTCAGAGTAAAAGGCAGCTTATACAAAGCTGGCGCTGCAAAGTTTTGTTACTAAACTACTAGCTCAGCAACCAAAAAGAAAAAGGATAAAAATTTCAAATTCTCCAATTAACTACGCAATTTACAATTCTATCCCCTTAGTCTTTGATAAATGTAAATATTTCTTATTTAACTTCTTTATATTGTAAATCTACCGTTTAATATAAATATTTTCAAAAGCTGATATTTACTCAAAAATTTCAAAAAACTGACATTTCCTCCATTTCTCATTTCAAATTAAATAACATGTGCAGCATGAATTTGATCAATAATTATTTCTTCGTGTTTTATGAGATGACATAAATGTGTATTATGCTATAGCATATACTTTTGTATATCTCGGTTGGTCCTTGTCTTTCTTTATCATGAGGGTATATGTGTGTTTGAAACAAAAGTCAAGCATTGACAATCAATTATCAACAAACACACCGTATAATAGAAGCCGATTAATTAATGATGCTAGATGAAATAAGTCGCTCGGCGTCCCTGCAACTGCGGAAATTGATTAAGCAGGACGAACGGCTATCACTATTGGTCCAGAGCCGGAAAATTAACAGGCCATTACTGGTTCATTCTTCATGGTCAAGGGTGGGCGTTCTAATTGATAAGTAATAGTCATTCGTTGTGCGGTTCATATGATATTTAATGAGCAAGTTGCGTGCCAATAAGGTTCTATATATATATATATATATATATATATATATTTATGCTTTGACGGTGCCACGTGAAAAGGATTGGGGCACGTGACGGTGCCACATGTAAAGACTGGTGCCACGTGTAAAGAGTGGGGCATATGCGCCTACCAAATTTTTGAACTTTAAAAATAGTTTAGAAATTATAAATTTGTTTTATGTTGTAAGAAAAATATATAACAATGCCCCATCAAATAATTTTTTTTAAAGGACTCTCACTAAATAATTGAGTTATTTTGTTGTGCCCCTATTTTATAAGAAAAAAGATTAATTACAAAAATTCTCCTTGAATGTTTTAAAAATATAGTCCTTGTAACACTTAACCTTATGAATTTTAAAACGTAACATCTGTTCCTCTTGAAGTATGAACCATTAACAAGAATGGTATTTTTGTTAGAATTTTAACGACAAATTGACTAATGATTGTAATGTTAAGCGTGTTTTGGTAATTTTGGTTATAAAAACAACCATAAAAGTTAAAACCATAATAAAAAAAGTCTTTATTGATGATTAAAAGTAAAAAAAAAAAAAAAACCATTATACCATTTGAATCTTTCTTTTATATACATACATACCAAAATTTTCTTCAAATGAATGTGTCTGAAAACAATTTAATAATTATTAAAACTATAATTGAACATCAAAATGATTAAGATGCAATTAAATAAGAAAATAGCACAAATGATTAATTAGGAATTAATTGTAATTAGGCATACTAATTAACATTAATTAAATTTAGATATTACATGATGGCTGAACTTCAGAAGGCGAAGAGGTTGGAGGCAGTTATGGCAACATCAAAGCCATCTCATAATTATTCTCCTCCTCCGATGGGGTGAGGTCAGATAGGATGTAAAGGGACTGGGACTGCGGCTGGGGCTAGGGCTGGTGGGTGGGAATTGGGGTGGTGCAAAGGCGGGTGACGGTGGGGTTATGTGAGGCTAAGGTTAGGGGTTTTTTTTTTTTTTAAATTTCTTGTAATTTAGGGGTATTTTTGGTATTTTGAGGTTAAAATTAAATGTTGACTATGAAAATTTACAGCTTTGTGTATTGTATTTAATCTGAAAGTAATTTTTTATAAGATAAAAAAAATATATACTTTTTGAATAAACTTAAAATATATGGTATAAAAAAGTAAATAACTCAAAAAAAATGAAAGAAAACATATATACATAGAGAGAGAATATCGTTATTTGTTGTTATTTTAAGCTCGCATGATCGAGTCAATAAGACCAAAAATTGTTACAAAGGATCAGTCAATAAGACCAAAATTGTGTTCTCTCTAACCTTTTCTTTTTCAAAAAAAAAAAATTCTGGACCTACAGTCTGCTTATATTAATGAAAAACACATTGTCTCGAAAGAAAATTCTATTGAATTAGTGCTTTGCAGTTATAGACTAAGAGCTTTTCGTAAAAATTTAGGTGAATGACCGGTTTTGTTCATTCTTTTTAATTAATGGCCGGATTTTTTTGAACAAACAATTTTTTTTTTTTGAGTAAATGACCTTTTTCACAATGACAATCAATGATAAACTGATAGTTTATAATTTATCATTGATTAATTAGTATATCATTAATATATCAATAGTTTATCACATATGATCAGTGACAACGATATAGTTTGTCAATAATAAATCACTAAATTAATTAATGATAAACCAATAATGTGCCCTTACAAATCTAAACGTCACCTCACTCTATCTCATGTACTCGTTTGATCTTGTGATCATTAGTCACTAAATATCTAATTTGAAGACAGTAAAATATTTCATATATTTAAGCGGGAGTCTCTTTATTAAATTTAAATATTTTTATTTTTCAATGCAGAATTTTTAAGAACTCCTTAAAGGAATTTTTATTAATTTGAGATGTACTCTTATGTACATACAAAAAATATAATTAACTCTTAATTACTACATAATAAACTTTTGATTTGTGCTCTTATTTAATCTCTCATTCCTATGTTTAATCTTTTTTATACATAAGGTTATATAACTTAAGAGAAGTTTTATTATCTTTTATTTTCTTACCCGCCATGTGGCTCGTAAATATCCAATCCGTTATTCCATTTCCGTATCCACCATCAAACTGAACATAATTTTCGGGCTAACTTGTTAATTATATATTTGAATGAACTATATGCGTAACTGTCTTGTAACTATGAGAATTTATACAATGGATGAACATAGCAAATGATTTTTTGTATTATTCTTAGCATATGAAACTTTGTGTCCCTTTTCCTTCTATCAGCTTAAGTTTTTAAGAAAATCAATAAAATGAACATGTAAAAGTTTAATCTAAAAAAATTAAAAAAATATAAAAGAGGGATTAGTCACATAACTATATCTTATAGTTTTTATTATTACTCAATTTGTCACTCTGTTTTTAGAAACTATAAAGGTATCTTTTGAATTTAAAATTTTTTTTTCAATTTTATCTTTTGTAAACTTTTTTGATTTAAAAACATAAAGATAAGATAAAAATACCCTTAATTAAACATAATTTGTTTATGAAATATATATTCCTTCTTGAGAAATTTTTTAAAAAAAACTATATTTTAAAATTTAAAAAGTCATAAAAATTGAGATCCTTTTTTGAAATTTGATGTTTTGTTTTATGATTTTTTATGTTTTTAATATATAAAATGTTATCATAATTATTTAAAAGTAGTCATGTTGTTTATCTAATTTTTTATTTATTTATGGAGATGAAATTGAAACAAGTTTTTAATTTCAAGGATACCTTAGTTGTTTTTAAAACCAGATAAACAAATTCAGAAATAGTTAAAACTAGAAAGTACAATTTTATAATTAACCCTATAAAAAAGTATGATCATTAAGGAAGGAGATGAAACATAATTCTAGGAATTATACATATTGCACAATAATTATATAACAAGTGGGTCTTTTTATCAGATAGCCCCGTCCTCAAGTTCGGAATTTTAATTTTTTAGAGTTTATTAATTATTAAACTTGTTTCGTTGAAGTGCTTATTGTGGTTAGCATTGTTGCTGCAAAGAATAAACCAACTTTAAAATGAATAATATGCTGGACATGAGTTCTAGTATATTAAGCGTTTCTGTACATCAACGTTCACGAATTTGATCAATTACTCTTTGTGCTTAAGAGCAGACAAGATTATATAATGTGTTATAGCATATACTTCTGTATATTGGTTGGTCCTTCTCATGTTTATCATAAGGTTATATATGTGTTTGAAACAAAAGTCAAGCACTGACAATTAATTATCAACAAATAAACTGTATAATAGAAGCTGGAGATTGATATTAGATGATATAATCAAGTCGGGTTCACTGCAACTGCAGAAATTGATTACACGGCTAGCTATTACGTACCATAGTTGAGAGCCGAAAATTATCAAAAAACTATTTATGGTCAAATTCAACTGTGGACGTTCTTGTAACTAGTTATATTCATTCGTATATTCGATCTTATTTAATGAGCAACCTGCACGTGAATAACTTTATATATATATGTATATAGATATATAGATACATATATATACATATACATATTAACCAGAAGATTTTTTCGAGCAAAATTTTAAACAAAAACTAGGATACAACATTTTTTACCTTCATTTATTTATGGAAATCACCATGATAAAATCCTTTTAAAGGAATGGTCTTATCTATAAGAATCATTTTTTTGTGACCGTTGAATTTAATCCAATAGTTCAAAATCTAAGTCTCACACGAACAAAAATAAACACGCCTTCACCAAACACTTTTTATTTTAACAAATTAAAAAAAAGAAAAGAAAATCCTAAAAAAACAAAAACAAAAACAAGCAGCCACTGACGGAGGGATGGGTGGGGGTTCGTCATCGGCTCTGGTGGAGGGGTGGCGAGTGGGGAACGACCCCATTATGAGCAGTGTTTCGAGGCCACCATGGGTGTGAAGGTGACGGAAAGTCTCGACGAGAACTTGGTCAATCCTTGAGCAACGCTGCTATCACAACATGATCCTTGACTCTTGATCTCCGTCACGATTTAGGTCATGAGCGAGATCGCGAAATGGGACAGAGGAAAAACGCCGCCATCGGAGGAGATGCGTCTTCAAGAGATAGGTAGGCTTCACCTCGTCATCGGAGGAGGAGAATGACGAGTCACCAGAGGTGGGGGAGGACTGGACGAGGTTACTAGCTTTTGGACAGAGATCATTGGAGATGGGGGTTGGGCTTCGCCGGCAGCCATTTATTATTTTTGTTTTTTGAAGTAATTTCTGATTTTGGAATTAATTGAATATGATGTATTTGGCTTATTTTAAGATTAGTGAGCTTGTTGAATATTATTTAACCATGAGATGTTGGTTTAAAGGATTAAAAAAAATTCTTATTGATAAGAAATTTTAGTAGGCCTTATTATAGTATTTGCCTTTATCTATTTGTATCTTCGATTCTTTTTCCTAGATAAAACTTGTAACAGAGTTTATTTTCTTTTTTAAAATTTTAGAAACACTCGTGAATTTATATAATTGCCTTGTTGATTTTTAAAGTTTAGAAAGAGAAAAAATAAGTGGTATCCTCATAACCCCATGCAACATCATTTTTAGAATTTGTTGGGATTTGGGACCACATATATAGAAGGAAAAAGAAATCAACTTACACTCCCTTTAATCCCTCAAAATTCAAGCATATCAAACCTATAAACTGTAACGCCCATAAATTTTAAATAAAATTAATTATATTAAGTTTAATTATTAAGTGTGCCAAGTGTGATTTAGATGTTAATTTCAGTCATTTAAAATTTTGTTACAATTGTTATATTTGAAAATTTGATTTTTGGTTTTGAACACCAAATGACACTTTTGCACCATACTTCCCCGTATTTAAAAAATGCCATGCAAACCCCTTTCTGTATATTTGGATTGTTTATAAAAATTTTCACTCTTCCATTCTCTCTCTCTCTCTCTCTCTCTCTCTCTCTTCACATTTCATTTCTTTCCCTTGATCTCTCTTATGGATTGCAAAAGAACATTTTACTCTTACATCAAACAGAGATGAGTTCTTCACAAAGTCTTCACATTTTAACAAGATTTTAAGGTAAGATTTTTAGAAAATGAATTTGGTTTTTCATACTATTTCCATCCAAAAATTATTTCTCTAATTTGCTGCATTAATCTTGAGTTTTACCTGAATTTTCATGGAATATTAACATGCATGTTTATATCAAAACCAATTTAAAGATTTAAGCATGAATTTGGTAACTAGGTTTGAGTTTTCAAAGTTTTGATCAAAAGCTTGAATATGTGATTTTGGTGTTAAAATTTGGGGAAAATGATTTCTAATTGTTTTAAACTATGTTTCTATGTTTTTTGTACGATTTTTATGCTCTGGGAACTGATATAATAGGTTTAATCGAGATTTTAAGCTCGAGGAAGCCGAGATTTGAAACCTAGAATTTTTCAGATTTCAATAGATCGGTAAGCACAACTTGAGCTTCGGTAGGCCAGACTCAAGTAGTTTGGCAGGTCGAACTCAGATGGTCGATAGGCCAAATATCTTCAGTTTGACATACCGAACCTAAATGTTCTGCAGGCTGACTGAGTACCATGAAATGGTATTTATACTCCTAGTTTTCAATGTTTAATGATTTAAGAAATGTTTTAAAAGGATTAAGATTTGTGTCATGATTATTTTGAGTAAAAAAAAGGCACACTAATAATTAAATTAACATAATGATATCTGTTGAAGCATAATTTCTCACTTTAAATGCAATTTTTAAGGTTTTGAACGTTGATGGAGCTTACGTTAAATTTTATTTGGAGCTGACGGTATTGAATTTCAAAATAAGGTAGGATATTTTCTATCCTTCTTTGGTAACCCCTTTTATAAATTGTTTTGACTAAAGTTTAGTTCTCAAATAAATTTTTAAGAATGATTGCTGATTGATGCTGAATTTATTTTTATGCATTTAAGGAATTGTATTTTGACATTCTTTTCAATTCCTAAAACCTATACGTTGGTGTTATATCAAATTTCGTACAAGTAAGTGTTTTTATTAACTTGTTAAGACTTTGAAATTTATTTTAGTAAAAACGATTTGTGAATTACTCTTTTCTCTATAATTGTGAGTTTTAAACAACTTGTTTTAACTGATTATCCTACTAAGCCTTCTGCTCACATTTTATTGTTTTTTTTTAAGTTCCCTCCTAGGTTTGAAGAAAAAGGAGCATGAGTTGAAATGATATTTTACTCTAAAACTATAGTATGAAATGCGTACTGTACGACTTGTCTCGATATCGTTGTCGTCTCTATCAGTTACATAGCATAATTTATTTTAAAAACGATGATTTGTCGATAGTCTTCTATTATTATCATTTGTATTTTAATTACCTGCCAACCTTCGTGGTAAACATCCACGTGATGGTGATTGCCAATAAGATTTCGACTGAGTAATTTAATTTACATTTATTTACTTTATGCTCATTTACTCTGTTTAATTAATCTTATTTAATTTAACGATCTTTCGATGAGTCATTATATAACCTCATTCTCTTGTAGGACTAAAGACGCATTTACTTTTCTTGGGAGCAAAATGGACGAGTTATGAATGAATTTTTTTCCAATCTAATCATATGTTTACTTATAAAATTAGTAAAAAAAATTTAGCAATCCTATCCTATACAATCTAAGGAATGAGAATAAAATGGATTAAACGATTCACTGGAGGTCTTGTTTCGGTCGGTATCATTGTTCATACCCTTATAGCAAAGAATTTTTCTATTATAATAATGCCTGAAGTTTTGAAACATCCTTTTCTTCATCACAAGTCATAGCCAGGAAAAGGATTTAATCTCCAAGAAAAACATGTTCATTTAATTGGCTGAAAAAATGGTCATGTATACCTATAGTTTGAAAACAGATTATCAAGATTAAAATGTTGCTGTGTTGTTTAATTTTGTCTTGTTTTGAATACTCGGTGCGTAAATATCTTGCTGGTCTTTTCCCCTTAGGCTATTTTCACACCAAAAAAAAAAGAAAGAAAGAAAAGAATACATACATATATATATATATATAGAGAGAGAGAGAGAGAGAGAGAGAGAGAGAGAGAGAGAGGGACTATCGTAATTTGTTGTATTTTTTAGCTCGCATGATGGAGTCAATATGACCAACAACTATAATAGGATTAGTCAATATGACCAAAATTGCTTACGTGTAATCGCTTTCTAGATTTGCACGTTGTTTACATTAATGAAAAAGACTGTTTGTATCACGGCCCCGATTACGGGAGGTGACATGACGGATTATTTAAATCAATTAAAAGAAGAATTTAATTAAAAATCAGAAGTTTAAGGGCTAAATTAAATAATAAAATATAAAAGTTTTAAGAAAACCATTGCATGAAAAATAAATAATGAAATAATGAAGAACCGCGAGTACGGGTCCCACTGACCCACAACTTGTGCACACACATGACAATATAATAATACAACTATAGTCCAAACACAAGGAAAGTTTAGAATATTACATGCCTTGTTCAAATAATACAAATGATATACTAATCATTCTACTGCTCCTGGGTTCGATCCGCTGAATCCTCTCCGAACCTAAATGGGATTCCACCTAGAGGGGGAAGTTTAAAACAAATAAAACATGAGCGGAAGGCTCAGTAGGACAGTATTTTATCAAATTATTTAGTTTAAAGGAGGATCTCATTATTGAAGGAATTATTTAAAAGAAACATTAAATAAATAAATAAATTTAAATAAAACCGTTCTTATCCAAAACAGTTTACTCGAACAACCAGAAGTATCATTTTCTTTTCCTAGGCAAACCATAAGAATATCACCAACGTAGTGGCCCAGCTGGGTTTCGGGACCTGCCTCCAAGGTCGATCGCTACACGACCCTATCTCTGATATGGCATCATGCCTATGTGTTTATTTTCATCATCATTCAAAACCCATTTACCGAGTATTGTTATTTACATTCATTATGAAGTTCATTTCAATTCACGATATATTAAAATATAACCGATAAATTCATTTTCAAACAACCATTGAAAACATTCTAATAGAAATCCTTTTCAAAGCCAAATCATTTTGAAACTAGGCTACCAAGGAATGGGGTAGAAGTCCTACCTCGATACTTGTGCTGATGCCCCACACTGTAATCTCGGTCTACTATACGTTAGCTCTGCAAAACCGTGAACGATCCTAGATACACACTAAGTCGATCAATATCTAGTTCAAGACATTCTATGTTACTAAACCATTTCATGATGTCCTAGTGTGCCATTTGTATCTATAAAATCATTCTACAAGGTTGGAATTTAAATCGGGGTTCAAAACAGTGAAAACAGGTGAAAAATCACAAAATTTCCCATGCTCTGCCGGCATGTCGGACTCCCTACTTCGGCCGGCCGAACTGCATAGAAATCAGGTCTGGTCGGCCGGACATTTCCCAAGTTCGGCCTGCCAAACGGTGCAGTCTGGCCTGCCGATCCTTTGAATCCGACCTGCCAAACACGTAGTTTGGCCTGCCGAACTGGAAAAACCCAGAAATTTCAGCCACTGGTTTTCAATCTCTCAAAATCCAAATCTTGATTTTAACTTGTTTTTCTCAAATCTCATGCATGGAAAACAATCATAGATGATAGAAAAACATACTAGAACACTTTTGAACTCATTTAAACAAGATTTAAACACAAAAATCTCAAAAATCCAAAAATGGGAAAAAATGAGGAAAAATGAAAAATCTTGAATCCAATCTGTTTTTCTTCAATCTAAGCTTAGATTCTAGTTGTTTTAAGTTCATTTAACTCAAATCAAAGGTTTTCGAAGCTCAAACGAACTTAAATTTTAAAAATGCACAAAATTGAAAATTTTGGAAAAAGTTTAGAAATTTCAAAACTAACCTCGAATCGAAGCTTCAATCCGCGTTATCGATTGCCAAATCACGTTCCCGAGCTTCCTTCTACCTAACCCGAAGCTTGGATTCGAATTTAATTGAAAATTTTGAGAGAGAAGTTGAGAGAGAAAAGAGAGACCGAGAGAGATCAAGAGAGAGAGAGTCACGGTGAGGGAGAGATAGAGTGAGCAGAGAGAGTGAAGAGAGAGGGAGAGGAGAGAGAATAAATAGAGAGAAACAGTGAGCGATTTTACTGTGCAAAAACCATGTGTCACCCACGGTTTTTGTAAAATGGAATATTTTTAACATTTTACAAATTATTGTGCTTTTAAAACCCAAAACATCATTTTAAAACAATAAGAAATCATTTGAATTTATTAAATTAACAAAACAACTTAAAATTCAAAATTTAACCAAATTATCAAATTAATGTTGAAACATCAATTATGGCACACTAATTCATCATTTTACATTACAATAATATTAAATAAATTTCGGGGCGTTACAGTTTGTCTCTAAAAAAATTCTATTAACGTAGTGCTTTACATTTATAAAACTAACAAATTTTCAAAAAACTTAGATGGATAGTCGGTTTTGAACACCTTTTTAATTAATGGCCAAATTATTTTTAAATAAATAGCCGAACTGTATTTAGAACAATTGTTTGACCAATGATCATTGTTTTATCACTGATTAGTCGGTCTATTATTGATTTATAAATAGTTTATCACTGACAAACAAATAAATTATTGATTGAAATTAGTTAAATGTTAACTGATATTGGTTAATAAATGATAAATCACCAAGTTAATCTATAGTATGCCATCAAGTTAATCAGTTATAAATTTCATATTAGTACTTACTAATGAGCTATTTCTATACATGACCATTTTCAAAATTTAACAAAATTTTGGTCATATACTAAAAAAAAATAGCTTAAAAACGACCATTTACTTTGAAACTCCTATTATTCATTGAATTAAATTAATTTTAGGTTTTTTTATATAATTAGGATTTGATTCCACGTTTTGAAAAGCGCAGTAACAATAGAAAGTCTGTATGCGGTGGACGGTTATAAAAAAGAAAAAACTGCATTTTTTTTGGTTTTGCTTAGATAAAAATAAAATTAAACAACTGTAGGAAATTGTTTACCAAAGTTTCCTCAATGACGGAGCCAGTTAAGGTACAACCCTCCGGGGGCCTAGTTAAATTTTTTTAAAATTTCTCATTAATTTTTCTCCTATCCTTGTTTTACCTCCTTAATACTTTTAAATTCTAAATTTTATATTGAATGTTTTACAATATTTTATTATATCTTTAAATGGTCTATAATTTATCACTTTGTCCCTTAAATTTTACGCATAATATTTTAGGAAGTATTATTTATACTTCTAACTGTACTCTATCATACACTTGATTTAATTTAAAATTTCAATTTAACTCAAGCCCTCCTAAAATTTTTTTGGCTTCATCACTGTACATATGTTACAGTATGAAAAAAATTACAATGTGACAGAATTTGCATAAAATAAAGAGTTAATCTTACAAATGGTCTCTAAAGTCTACCTCAGTTTCTTTTGATCCCTAACATTTGAAAAGTCCAACTTAGATCCCTAATCTATTACTTTATTTCAATTTTAATCTTTCCGTTAGTATTAGGTGTTAAAAATTTAACGAAAAAACTTTTAAAATGTCTATTTTTTATTCCTATTCTATTACTTTATTTCACTTCTTGTCCCTCTATTAGAATAGGTTACTGAAGTATTACAATTTAAAAGTTTTTCTTTAAATATTTAACACCTAATTATATAATTAACTAATAGAGGGAATGAAACTGAAATAAAATAATAGATTAATGGATGTTTGACAAGTTAATTATAACTAAAATTTTAAGTTTAAAACTGTAGTATTGAAAAAAAATTTACATTATATCAATTTTTTGTTTTTTATTATAGATATTAAAAGCTTTACACTGTAATTTTTAAACCCATGCAGAGACTAAATTAAAACTTTTAAACATCAATAACTCAAATATAACTGAAAGGAGATCTCGACGACATTTTGTGGGATTGACCTTTAAAATGAACAGGTGGTCGGTAAAAGTGCAGATTTCTTTCCTTTTCTCCGTCCACCAAAGTCTATACGTATATGATTTACATCACATAATATTTTAGGCCAAAAAAAAAATATATTACATCATATAGTACAACAATGGAAGTCAAACGCTCCGAAGAGTCATCAGCCGCCAGTTCACCTCTTCGGACAAAGACCAATGCTTTTTTAACCTGGAACGCTTCCGCACGTATCAGTCTCCTATAGAAAATTACACTTTTAAAGTCCCACAAAATAAAATTGTGGGGCCTTTGTGTGGGACCCAAGTGTTGTAAAGCCAAAAACCAAGTCTTCGGGCAGAGAATCTCATTTAACTTTATAGTATTATGTTCGAGCCTAAAAATATAAGTTTGATATAATATCAATTATAAGATTATTTAAATAAAAAAAATCGATAAATCCAAAGTCAATTTTATTGGAAAAATGTATTATGAAGGTCTAATATATCAGTTATATTAGCTTTAGTTAAAAAATTTGACAATTAAAGTTAATTATTTACAATTTATTTTACAACATTAACACTTTTCTTTTTTACTTTTTTTCACTTTTAGATTTTTTTTATTTTGTTATTTTAACAATAAAATATATGACTTAAATTAGAATGGTAAGTGAAACTTTAATAATAAGTACAAATTAACTTGGAAGAAACAATAACTTTAACAATGCTGGGATTAAATGTACTATTTTGACAATTAACTTACATATGTTTTAGTTTTTTGAAAATTATTTATTAAAATGGTAAGTATGTAATCTGCCATCTTTTGTCTACAATAATCAAGAGTTACTAAAATTTTTAATGTGTCAATTCATGTCTATAATGCATCAAAAACTCATTTTTAACAAATATATATGATTTCAAAATTAACTAACTAAAATTACTAACAAAATTTACAGTTAAGCATTTACCGTGTCATTCTTTGTTTACAAATAATCAAAATGTTTCTAAGTATTGCTCGTACCAGCATATATCTACAATAAATCAACACTTAATATTGCAAGAGTTTTCACTAAATTAACATAAAATCATAAATTGTCTAAAAATGATTTTGACATTATAACAACTTAGAAAACATTGAAAAACTAAAAATATTTACTTTAGTTTTCCTAGAATTTCCCTCTCTCCTCAACAAAAAAGAAATTTAGAAAGGATTTGAAAGTAAAAACACATATAATTTTACTAAGCATAACTATTTTACAATATAAACTTAAAACTATTTAAAAAACCTTAAACTAGAAACTAAGAAAATTAAAACTAAACTTAAAACTACATTTTTACAAGAGGAAAGAAATTTCTCACAAGGAGAAGAAGTGAGTATTACAAGCCATGGAGGGGTATTCATAGGTAAGAAAATTCTACCATTTACATGATTCTTTACATTTTATTTATTTTTTTAATTATTTTATTGGGATATTTTTAGGTTGAAAATGAGTAAGATTGCAATTTGGGAGATTTTGAGATTTTTTGTATAATTTTTAACCACCCTTCCCATTTATTTTTAATTAATTATTAATTTTATTTGATTTTTTCTTTTTTTTCTTTTTCCTACGCTTGAAACTGGCCCGAAGAGTGCCTAATACACTGTGTAATTAGGTATGACGAGCGTAAAAAGTAGACCACAGATAGCCACTACTCACCCTGATCGAGACTTGATGTGGCAACTGTAATTGAGTTGCTGGAGATGAGAGAGCTGGGCCGTTGGACGAGTCTCTGCACACAGCTCTAGCCGTTCTTCTCCTCTTGCTGACCGAGAACACGTAATCACGACTACAGCGAACCAGTGAGAGTTCTGACACTCATGGGGACACGCAAACGGCCGAGATTTGTTTGGAGGCACGATCTGACAGTTGACAAGGCTCCACGTGGCATTTATTTTTTATTTATATAATCTTATTCATTTTTTAAGCTTTTGAGGTTTTTTTTACCCGTCTTACTCCGTTTTTCTATCAGATTTTAAATTCAAAATTAATAAACATACTAAAATTAATTATTTTACAAATATGATATTCATAATAATTTAAAAAAATTATTTTACAATTAAACACACTAAAAATTACTATAAATAAATAAAAATTTTTAAAATTATCAAACCTTAACAAATATATTATTTAAGGCTAAAGAGTATTTTTAAAAATTACTAGAAATATTATAAACATATTTACAGACTCAAAACTTATTTACAAATATTTTAAGATTTAAAATAAAAGCACACAATATTATTTTTATGGTTTTGATTATTTTCAACAAGTAAAAATAATTCTAAAAGTTACTAGAAATATTGTTAAACATAAAAACATAATAAAAATACATTTTTTGACATATTTACATACTAAGACATAAAAATACTAATAAACATACAAATACTATAATTAAAGGATTTAATAAGAAATGTGAATATAAAATAATGATATTTAGCCTTAAGAAATATATATTTTTACAATCTCATTAAATTATAGCCTTATTAATAACAAAATAATAGGACCTATATTAAAAAATACATTATATATTAAAGTAAAGCTCGTAATTTTATAATTTTACGAAGAATAAAGTTACACCAAAAATGATTTTGGTGTTTACTTCCGGTGGTGGTGACTAGGACAAGACGTACATGGGAGGTCACGTGGGATAGTTCCGTTACTTGCTTTCTTATTTTTTTTGGCTTTAGTTTAAGATTATTTAATTTGACGTTCAAAATTCTACTGCCCAATAATTAATAATATTTTTGTCCTCATGACGCCAAACCCACCTCTATATAAACCCTGTATGGACTCCACTCCAAAAACTTGCACCAAAACAATCTCCTTCTCTCTCTAGATTTTGTTGGTTTATTAGTATGTGTGGTTGAGAAGTGAGATATCTTATCATACATAAGGTTTATAGCATTATGAAGGGAAATTTAATTTGATGAAAAACCTAGGCTTAGGGTTGATAATAATTAAGTTAATTTAGGGTGTCTGAGTCAAGGTCCTTGATGGTAAAGACCATGAAGAAGAGTTCGAGTGAGATCACAGGCGAAACTCGACCGGAAGACGGTGGAGAGGAACCGGAGAATCCACATGAAAGGTCTCTGCTTTGAGCTTGCTTCAGTCGTTCCTCACCAGTACCATCCGAAGGTACTAATTACATAATTAATCACTTTGATTAATCCCTTTCACTTAATTAATTTGTAAAGATTACTCCTTGTTTAATTGCACGACCGACATGGAAACAACTTCAAAAACTCTAATTTCTTTTTTTTTTTTTTTTCTAAATCGAATTAACTGGTTTTTCGAGCTGTATTATCGGAGTATATCCTAGATCATGAAGTAGTACGAAAATTTAATTTGATAAAAGTATAATTTACTATCCGTACATATATTACTTAAAAAAAAAAAAACTTGGGAATGTAAAGTTTTGATAATTTGGTTTCTAATATGGATCAGAAAACGCTGACACAACAAGATCAGCTGGATATGGCGTTTTCATACATAACCCAATTGAGAGAAAGAATAGAGAAGCTAAAGGCGAGAAAGGAAGAAGCAACCAAGTCCTTAGGCGGAAGTACCGATGTTTTCGACGATCGTCAGAGGTTGCCGGTGATCGAGTTGAAGGACTTGGGCTGCAGCATAGAAGTGATTTTGATAAGCGCCTTGCCGAGGAACTTCATGTTGTATGAGGTTATAAGTGTTCTTGAGGAAGAAGGAGCTGAAGTTGTTAGTGCTAACTTTTCTATTGTGGATGACAAAGTTTTCCACACACTCCATGCTCAGGTGAATGCAACAAGACTTTTTAGCCTTGCCCAAAATAAGGAAAAAAATTTATAGTTTGCTCTAACTCTATAAAAGTTTAAGCTATTAGGAGGCAAGCAACAATAATTTTACAGTTGACAACATAATATAGTATTTATGGCATTAATTAGTGGACATAACTTGGTGATAAATTTGCTATCAAAGTTTTGGTTTTGACTTGATTGAACTTTACAGGTGAAACTTTCAAGAGTTGGAGTGGAGACCTCAAGGGTATGGCAAAGACTTCAGGACTTGGTTTACTGAATAAGCCTCGGAGATATATATATATATATATAGCATGTTTTGCTTCAAGTAGTGCAACAATGCAAAAAAAGAAAAAAAAAAAAAAAAAAAAAGAGCACCAAATTAAAGGAAGTCCTTGCTATACCATGGGAATTGACACAAGTGAATTCCCACTTTGGCATGCTCATCATATAGTCAGGTCGTTATTTATTAATTGTGATGGGGACTTGGGGGGTCGGGAGTTAATTTTTATGTACTATCCTCTATATATATATATATATATATATATATATAGGTGGAGTTTAGGTTTTGTTGTAAATGCATGCTTAATCGTAGCCTATACTTCTCTCTGGCCATAAATATAAAGGCGCTCTATGTAGTATGTATTTTGATCGCGGAATAATGTTATGTCTACCTACTCTAATCTTAATTTTTATGTACCAATCCGTGTGACATGTGTCGTCATTTTTGTGTTGGTTGGTGTTTAAATAACTGCCTTGTCAATTAAAATTGAAAGATTGCATTCACCAATAAAAAATGACAACTTACCGTGAATCAGTACTCATAAGTTGAGATTAGAATTTGGTATTCCTAGCATTTCTTCATGTAGTTGTCTTTTCTAGCTACCACATGTATAGTATAATTAATGCATGCATGAAGAGTTGCTAGCAAAATTTGGAGTGAAAATGATATGTGGGGTACTTCTATTTTATTGCTTGATTGAAGAATTCTTAGTAAGAGAAGGGATATAAATACTCCACTTGTATAATGTTTTACTTATTTTTAGAAGTGAGAAATTTAGTGGTACAACTGAATAAATACTGACTAATGATTTTTATAAGGAATTTCATCAAACCTAAACATTGCTTCGAGTCTATAATTGATTTTGATGTGACTTTCTAACTCTAAATTAAATACACAAATTTTCTTTTAGAAAAATATTCTTTTAAAGTAAGAGTAATGTTAGGGACTTCAACGTTTGATTCCAACTCTTGATGAGTTAAGATTTTAAATATATAGGTACAAATAAAAAAATGACAACTCACATACTATGTAGTTAGATTCGTATGGAAGAGTGGAACTAGAGTTCAAACTTCATCCATATTATTCTTAAGAAAAATTTTGAGAAATGCTAAAAATATGGGCTTTTTTTGCGAATATTGAATTTTTAAAATTGTGTGACACATATGTAATAGTCAAAGATCAACAAAAAGTAGTATAAATTTAAACCCAAAAAAAAGTTATAGCAAAAATCGGAAGACATATAAGAGTTGTAGCATGCCACTTAATTTTTTATATTAAAAAACACAAATTTAAAAAGAAAAAAAAAACACCCAAATAGTTTTTTGGGGGTAAAAAAAGGCAAACGCTATCGTTAGAGATCTCTTGCCACAGACAAAAACAAAAAATGAAAACAAAAGGCAAATGGTCATTAGAAGACCGAACATAATTACACCACCGTCGAAGAAAAAAAGACCAACTGAAAAGCACGTGTAGATATAAGCACGGTGAACCCCACGTTCTTAACGCAGGAAGTATTCATACTTCTAACCAAAAACTAAGAACAACACAAGGTCAAATTCTTTGTTGAAAAGTCAAAAGTAAATTCTAGCACGTTTACTTCCTTTCTAATTCCACTACTCGTGTGTGTGTATATATATACATATATATATAAATATATATCGCGTATAGTAAGCCATTTTTCTTTCTTCTCCTCCTCCTCCTTAAAACGACTTTTGGGGTTCCATTATTCAAAAAATGTAGACGCAAGATAATGATATTTTTGGGCGGTACTAAAGAATTTTGTTAATTTTGTCGTATTGGGTGCTTGAGATTGGCTCTTTTTGATGACGTTGAGAGTTTGATATAAAAGCCACAAGGGGAATGTGAATCACATGGGCCAAAAAGGGTTTTCTATATGAAATTCGCTATTATAAACTATAGCTAGAAAGCTTACTTCTCGGAAAAGAATTATATAAATTATCATTTCCTTTTGGTTGATCAATGACGCCGCAACAACAATCATTACTTTGTATGAGCAAGGCTATATATTTATTAGAGAGGCCAATTTGGGCCGGACAAATCTAGTCGGTCCACATCAAAGCCCTAGCTTTCAGGGCAGGCTATGTCAAAACTTTAGGCCCAAGTAGATTCGGCAGGCTTGAATGTATTTAAAAAAAATTAAAAAAATTGTAACATGCTAAATTTTCGAAGTGTTGGATGTGAATAACTAATTTAGAAAACATTAGAAATAATAGGCTATTTTAACTTTTGGACTTCTCGGTTCTCCTTTTTTCCCCTTAGTTTTTTGGCCTTTTTTTTTTTCAAATCTCTCCCTGGACGTCGAGTGGGCTGTGATTTTGAACGTGAATCTAAGCGATCATTGTCATCTAAGTTGAGTAGCATTGGTCGCCAACAGCGGAATGATAGAGAGCAGAGGCGCGCGAAGGCAATTTTTGGTGCGGCTCTTGGGCTGCGAGTCTCAACATTTTTGGCCAAGTCTCTCTGTGCTAGTGGTTGGACTGTGTAGATCGGTGGCTATTGACGCGATCATGATCGGAAGATGACAAGGTGCGCCCGTTGTCGCCGGTGGGGGAGAAAGAGAGAGTAGGGGAGAAGGGAAGGGAAGGAGAAGTCTGCTGCTAACTTTCCAATAAATGGTATAACTAGTAAATCATATTAAATAACCTATTTATTAAAGTTTTCAAAACTTTGATCTATTAATTTTAATTACTTTTTTATTATCTTGGCTCATTTCCCTTATTGTCCCAAGTTAAACTTCCCTTGTAAGATTTTTCATAAAATGGGCCAGCCTAGCCCCCTTTTCCCCTTGACTTGTAAGAATTGGGCAAACCGGAATTGATAACTTTGGCATATATCGAATGGGTTCTCATACAATAAAACTATTTTTTTGATAAAAGAGTTGTTATTTTAACTAGTGAATGAATTATTTCACCGTTTGATTTGTGAGTATATAAACATTAAAAATTTTCAACGCATGACATAAAACTATTCCAACAATAAATCAAATCATTAAAAAAATGAGTGAAATGAAAGTGTCAAATTACGACAAATCCATGAGACACGTGCACTGAAACTATACTTGTGAAGGGTTAAGCCAAAGGATTTAGTATTTTCAAAATTGGTGGATTATATACAAACTTAACAGAACATTTGATAGCTTGATAAGATAAAACCTTCACATATTACAGTTTTAAATTAATAGTTTTTTTAGTTTTAACTTCTTTCTCAAACACCCTATTAAAATTTTATACCCATCTTAAGTAAGAAAGTACTAAGTTTTCTCTAGATTTCAAATAAATAAAAATATATAAAAAAAAAATTACAAACGTGATAGTCTTGATTGCTTTTTAGCGGTAACGCCAGTTGTAAATCTAGCAGAAACTTTCGCAAAGTTAGGCCCAATAAGTGTATCTATAGTTTTTTGTCCGTCTTCTATACATAAGTCCAATTCACTTTACAATTTTGTAAATAGAATTGAAGTATGTCATGAAGATGTGGGCTTTTATGACAAAAGGTTCCTCCCTAAATTCTAAAGTTGAATATTTTGTCCTTTTTTTTTCTGGAGAAATACAGAGAAATGCTCTTAGTCGAGGGGCATTAAAATTTATGCACTCTTAAACACAGATTTATGCCCCTACTTTTTGCGCTTGATTCAATTCCAAAGTTTATTGATACCGCTCTAACTTCTGATTTATTGATTCAATGAAATTGTATTTTCATTTAAAAAGAATGGGGAATTAGATAAGTGCAGAAAACTAAAAAGTGACATGAGGGGGTAGATTATTGTAGTATTTTCATATTTTTAAGCTATCTAATTCAAGTGTTCCTTCCTCCCGTTCGAAAAACTTGTATGCAGTAGTTGAATACCAATCTTGATTATGGGTTTCTCCAATTTTCCGCCTTTTTCTTGGGAGTGTTAATGGTTGGTTTGGTCACTTTGGAAGTAAAAATCACCAACTAAATAAAAAAATTACAAAAAAAAAAATGATCGGTTTGATAAATAAGAGAGACACTAAATTAAACCAAACTCCTTATTATTGGTTTGGTCAACTGAGGCTTAAGTTAAAAAAAATTTTAGATATTTGACAAACATGCAAGATATGTATGTGATTTTAAACTAGGGTGTTTGGACTAGTAAGTAAAAACTAGGGCTGTCAATTTGAGCAGAAACTAAATGAGTCAATCTGTGGCCCGTCTTTTTTGACCTGAGCTGGCTCAAGATTTGAACATTAGGCCCGAACTATAATTTCGCTGGCCCGGTAAGATAATCTTATAATTTTTTTTCAAATTCTCTATAATTATTAAGGCGGCACGGGCACTGAGCTAGCCCAATCTAGGCCAATGCGGGCTTCATGTAGGGTTGAGCCTCCCTTTTCATTAACTAAGTTGGCTTGAATATTCCTTTTGGCAGCAAGGCCCTACCCTGGCCCGAATTGACACTTTTAGTTAAAATTGAGAGTTTGAACTAAAAGTAGTATAAGTATGTGAGAGCTTTACACAACAATATACTTTTGCTTGACACTAGTTAAATTAAAACTAATAAGTTTCAAAAATTTTTACCAAAACACCCTTAAAGTTTGTCATTTAGCTCTAAGTAATAACATTCAAATATTAAGTTTTAGATCTATAAAATTTAATATGCGAAGTTATAAGTCCACTTTACTATTTTGAATGAATTATCAGAACTAATAGAAATCATGTTAAGAAAAATTATTAAAAAATATGAAAACAATATAAACACTAAAAAGTATACCATTAGTATACTAGAATATGAAACAATATGGCTAATAGGTAAGTATTGGTGTAAGAAAAAGTATACCCAAAAGCAAACCACTGGTACACTAAAAAATGAACCAGTGGTATACCAAAAGTAACATATTATAAGTTGTTGATACACGTTTTTTTTTCCGCAAAGTTTAAGCCCAACATATGTTGCATAGCATGACCCAAGTTAAGGTACATGGACCCAAGCTATAATGCAGGATCCTTCAAGTAGGCCGTGGTTTGGAAAGCCAAGGAATATGAATGGGTCTGTTTTATTCAGTCCAATTAGGCTTTCAACTCACTTGAGGAGCCTTATGTCTAATTGGAATTACAATAAAATGAGTATAGAGGAAATTAAAGTAAAATAGAAGCCCAAAAGATCCTTTTAGAAGCCCGGACCCAACACTTAAAAAAGCTCATTTTTCAACCCATCTAACATGTCAGTCCACCTGTCGCACAAGGTCACCCGTCACGCCAACTCACCTGCCACACCGGCCTTGATAGCTCACTCGATGAAGCTATTGTAGGGTCATGTGATCCCCTGCTACTACTGGAGACAAATTTTCCAAAAGGAGCCTTACCCCAAGGTCTGAGCCTTGCCTAAAATAGCAAGGCAAAGCTCCTGTCGTATGTATACCTCTGTAGCAGGCCACCTAAAAAAACACTTCTAGGTTAGCTGACCATTAATGCTTCTAACATGCTCAGTCTTGTGCCAAAGACTAAATTCAAATCTAAGAGGGAAACCTCCTGCGACAAGAAGTTTCACATATGGCTGCTCCTGTAGAATCAAAGCTAAAGCTATCCCAACCAAATGCTTAAAGTGGAAGGATCCCAACTGAAACTAAATATTCATTTTCCTCTATAAATACCTCCTTAGCACCCTTAGAATGAGACTAGTGAACCCCATTTTACTCAGACCATCAAGAGCAAACCTCCATACCTACCATAATCATCATATTCTCCACTGTCTTTCCATGTCAAAACTCTATAACCACTATAGCTATCGTCTTCCCTAAGCCAAAATCAACACGCCACCACTTTGAACCACCATCAAACCATCTTGAAATACCCAAAAATGTCATCCCCGATCTCAAAACCATCTAGGAGAAGCATCATCATGACCCAAGTCTAACATTTCCACTTGCCGAAAAACTCAAGCTCCCATATTTTTTGCAAGTCTCAAAGAGCCAGTTTGGTTCGAGTATTTGAATAGAGTATTTGAATGAAGATTTAAATTTTTGTGAGAGAAAATACTGTAGCAAAATGATTCGAACCACGAAACAAACGGACCCAAAGAATCCAAGATCCACACAGCCATTTCAACCTCCCCAAAACCATCTCAAATCTTCAATAAATATCATCACTGACCTCAAGCCACCAAGGGAAAGCCACTTCATGGACCGAATCAACCATTCCCACTTGCCAGAAAACTTAAGGTTCCATATTTTCTGGCAAGCTCTAAGCAAGACCAAGGTCTAAGCTTTCTCTCTCTTAAACCCAAAAAATAGCATAAGACCTTACCAAAACCATCCCTTTTCATGACCCAAATAACCTTCATGCATGAAGAGGATCGAAACCATCAATAATGGACTATCACATTTTCTCTCTCTAAAACCTCTCTCTAAGCCCTAAACTCCCCCACCGTTCGAAGTCACTCTCTTGTGGAGCTGTTTCACTCATCAAGAACCCCTTCTGAGGAAGCCATTTCACCCATCAAGAACCCTCTCTCAAGAAGCAGTTCTACCCGTAAGGAACCTTTTCCTTAGGAAGTTGCTACACCTGTAGGACCACTAAATTTAATCATTTCAACAAAAAACCACGTCTTGACCAAATAGACATATGCCCATCACCAAGTATGTAGGGAATTCCCCCATAACTATTTACATTCCTCTCGCACATCACATGTACGCTTGGAGTCCCTCTTGACGAAGTTCTCATCTTTAACAGATTTGGAATCGCAACAAGTCTGACTTGACCGTCCTTGGAGCTACCTAAGTTTAGCTGTAACCGCAATTAGGGCCACCACAAGGTGAGCTTAAACAGCTAGTTTTAGCCACTCACAACGTTGAAATAGCCATCGTGGACTCCATCAGCTTCATCACCTATCACACAGCCACCCCAACTCCTGTCAAGCAACACCCAAGCCAATAAGAAGAGACCACAAAGTCTGCACGCTCTATGTGTGAAGGCTCGAGACAAAGGAGCACCTTTTGAAATCAATTATCATGACTAATAGAAATATCATTAAGAAAAATTATTAAAAAATATGAAAACAATACAAATACTAAAAAGTAAAATACTAGAATATAAACCAATATGACAAACAAATAAGTATTGGTGTAAAAGTAAGTATGCTCAAAAGCAAACCACTTACACTAAAAAAAATGTACCAGTGGTATACCAGAAAGTAAACCATTGCAACTAAAAGTAAATTATTGCAATTTGGACATTTTCCATCTTAAATTTGTCTTTTATGGTTTTTTTTTCACGATTAAAAATTTAAAATAGATAGTAGAATTATTTCTATAAAAACCATTACACGTTGTGATATTCACGTAAATATCATATATATTTTTTTATCTATTTATTTTACATAATAGGTTGCAGAAAAATTAGAGTTCCATACCCATTCTTTTTTATTAATAATCCTTCGTTTTCAATTCTTTTGAGGGAAAAACATTTCCTCTATTCAATAGAGAAAAATCTTTTTTATCAAGAGGAGTCATATAGGTGCCAAAGTAAACGCCTCGTCTAACATATAAACATCATTACTAATATTAAAAGCTCATTCGAGTGGCGTTTGAGAGTAATAGTTTAAATCAATTAGTTCAAAACGCCTTATCATGTATATTCACAAAAAAAAAAAAATTGTAATATGTAAGAATTTTATATTATTATTTATTTTTGTTTTATATTATAGCATTTCAAGGCTTTATACTATTGTAGGGTTCAAACCATTAACCAATGTGCCAGACACATCGTAGCTAGTTTGTGAGCTACCCTATTTCCCGGACGAGAAATAAAGCAACAAAAATCACCTCCAACAATAACTCGCAAAAAGAAGTAAGATTGTGGATCAAAGGATCACTCTTATGATTCTTTGCATGCATAATTTGAGATTTTCCAAATTACCGTGTACTTGGTCGGAATTGAAAAGATTTCCATCCGCCGTACGTGACTATGTGCTATTGTGAAATTAGCTTAAAATTCCAAAAGCTTACAATATCTTTCTTGACTAGAGAGAGTCAGTGAGGGGACAAAAAGGAAAAAACAAAAAAAAAGTCAACTTAATAAAAGAAAGAAAGAAAAGAAGGCTAATATGAAAAAGACAACATCACAATAAATAACAAAATAAAAAAGAAATTAAGCCTTGTAAAAACATAGGTAACAAATCTTATAGTGTGTTTAGTACATCGGTTTGAACCCATCAATTCGAATCGTCTATAGTGTAAAGCTGAGAATATAAAGCTTTTAACTGCTACAATATAAAACAAAAAACAACTACAGCAAAAAGCTCTTACACGCTACAATATTTAAACTCAATTTCTGATTCAAGCTCAATTTCTAATTCCAAATGTACTAGTAAGATATCGAAATGGCGGAGATAGCTGAGTTTTCATCACCAGAGTAGTTTATGACTAAATTACTAAAGTCTTTGAAAATTACATACAGGTTTTTTACTTTCAGATTTCTTTAACACGAGAATTATTGGATGGTTTTGGTCTGGATGAACCTAAACCAGATGGCACCAGGGTAAGAAAAGGAAAATAGTACTGACTTGAATAAATACTGAAAAAGACAATTTTGGAAGACTTTTCCCTTGACAATTCAAGGCCTATAAAATATAAAATAAATAGCCATTAGAGCAAAAAGTATGTAAGGAATCAAATTCTCAAAATCTAGTGCCACTCAAAGAATATATCTACGGAGAAATTCAGATCTTAATACACTGATTGATAATGTTCTTCTTTCCTTTTCCTCCCCCTCCTATATGAATCTAAAGCGGCCCTTCTTAAGAAAGCATGCGCAAGTCTTGAATTTTTGGTTGCTGTTTGTAAATTTGCCAGAGTTTGATTAAATATACATATATGCTATATCGACTAATGACTTGAACAACACATCAAATACATTATTTTTACACCTTTTGCATTAAATATAATATTAATATTTTTTTGAAGGGAATATAACATTAATATTAATATTTATATTAAAAAAATTTTAACAATTTTTTTTACGAAGTATCGGCAGGTTAAGTTATATATCCTTATTAGTCAAAGAACTGTCAAATTAAAAACACTTTAATTTTATTAATTTTATTACCAAACTCTTGAACTTGTGCAGTCTTCATCATATTCTTGTTCTTCTATATAATCTGGAGAGCTTGAAAATTGAAGGTGTAATCTTGAACTTCAGTGAAATATTTTTGAAATTTGCTGCCACCGGAGCCGCAGGTAATTCTTGAGGCCAGACCTCAATCATTAAAGGAGAGGGTGTGTATTATTTTCTTGTATTTCCTTTTGATTTGTGATTATATAAAGTAAGTTGTTTGGCATGCATGAAAGATTAAATATCTGTTGTTAAATTTTATGAGCTTTTAATATCTCTACCTGGTTAACCAAAAAGTAACATATTAGGATGATATAGTAAAAGTCGTTAAATATGAAAATGCATTATGTACTATACTATTATTATTTGTTTGCAGGATACTTGGCGTGTTAATGCTATTAAACATTATGAATATATAATATAATTATGAAGTTTTTCTATAGATTTGTACTTTTAAAATTTGAGCTTCTATCTTAAAAAATCAACAAGTCTACTGTTTTTATAAATTAGTGTTTGTTTTTATATTTTGGTGATATAGATTGTTTTTATATTTTAATAATATGGGATTCGGATTTCTTTACCTTTTGTGTGACCTATAAGATTGTGCTACTTTTTGAGTTACCAATCTTATAATAAATGAATTGAGCCGCTCAATTGAGCTTGTTAGACTCTAATATCATAATAGAATTTGAACTTTTTAAAACTTGAGCTTCCATTTTTTAAAAGGTTCATATAATCATGCCACATGTCGTATTTTTTGAGTGTGGATCGAAATAGACTACTCATATCTACAGATTAAGCTCAAATCTGCAGTCTCCTCATCGATGCGATCTCCAAAATCATGACCTCCACAAATCCTGATTCAACGTTAAGCCACGAACAACTTTGGTTATGCTACTATCATGAAATCAGATCTCCAC
This sequence comes from Artocarpus heterophyllus, assembly GCA_025403435.1. Lineage (NCBI taxonomy): Eukaryota > Viridiplantae > Streptophyta > Magnoliopsida > Rosales > Moraceae > Artocarpus > Artocarpus heterophyllus. The sequence goes on along the minus strand of CM046346.1, from coordinate 6,612,766 downwards.
CGTTGCCTTCCTTCGCATCTCCGGAAGCTGCCTTTAACAACAATGGCTCCTAGCTCCGGCCGTTTGCGAAGGAAGATACATCTATGTGTGTGTATCTGTATGTGTACGTGTGTTGCGTTGATTTTTATGGTTTTCATGCATTTTGATTTTTTCATTGATTTTGATTTTTTTTTTGGTTGGCTGCTGCCGGAGGTTTTCGGTAAATTTGGGTGGTGGTTACTAATCGGTAACTCAATGGTCACCAACTGGTAACCAGTTTCATGGTGGATACTGGCTAGTATCTGCCTTCTGTTATTAGATGAAGTCTTTTGGGATTTTAAATATAGTATAATGACATGGTTTGATATTTACTATAAATATACATTTTTTTTTCGTGGGTATAACCCAATTAAAGGCTTGAGTTTATAGAATATGTGTAAAGAGCCTTAAAAGGTAAACTTGTTAAGTGAGATAACTTAATATTTTTATAAGTTGACGTTTATTGTTAGGTTAAAACGACATGAGACGTGGGTTTTTTTTTTCTCTATAAAGTTTTAAAGGTCGTCTTCTATTGGTTACTCTATTTTTCTCAAGGTTCCAATTCAATAACAATGTTCCTAAACAGAAAAAATAATATTAATTTAACTATGATTTAATTAAAATGCTGGAATTTAGTCCATGTTTTTAAGTGTTGAAACTATCCCTTGTATTCTTTTTAAATAGAAAAAATTCACCATGTGTTTCTAATCCAATCTACAGCTAACGTCATATTTAATCAAAACTAACTATGGGAAGAGATTTTTTTTTTTTTTTGTTGCTTTATAGAAGAGAACAAAACTATGCATTTGATTTTTAGAAGAACTACTTGGTTAAGTATCAACAAAAATAAAACTTTATACAAAATCAAAGTTGATTATTCTCGGATGCAAGAAAAATCGAAGATCGATTGCCTTTGGAATTCTCTCTCAGAGCACTAATAAATCTTTAATGAAAGATAATTGTATTGTTTTCGCAACTAATGGTGCCTAAATCTAATATCAGACGTGATTACAAAAACACATGGTGAATTTTGTCTGATAAATAAAGTACATAAGCTTTTTTGAAACTACTAAGTATATTCTTATAATTCGATCAAACATCGGAGATTTTTGTCGCAATAATAATAATAATAATAATAATAAGATCTTGTCACAATGTGTTCAAGTTGGTAAGCATATGGTGATTAGAAAAGCTAATGATGGACCGACTCTAGAGCTTAATTTAGGGTCCAAAATTGTAAAATTTGGGGTCTCAAATCAAGTCGGCATTTGGTTGGTCCTCTTAGAAAAACAATGGTCAGTGGATATGCGTCACCCAATAATAAATAAATAAATAAATGAAATGACAGAAGAAATTGAAAAAAATTATGTTATGTACAATTTTTATGGCTAACCATTGTTCTTATGGTCCCCTATTGGAATTAACATTAAATGGGGCATTGACCAAACTTTGGGTGAGCATGATCTCATGGGGTCCAGTAGTGATATCTATGTTTTATGAATCAAATATTTGCTGGACCACATTTTTTTTTTTTTTTTTATGTATCAACCTTTCTGGGGTTATCAACTAATTATGAACCAAATTTGGGGTAGTCGTAATTTTTGGGACAAGAAAAACATTTGTTTTGAACTAGAAATTTGACTAAATGCTTCTGCAAGAGTTGGAAAAAGATTTGGATCATACTTTTGTGTTATAATTTGCAAAACTAGATAAATCAATTTGAGTTCAAACTCTAATATGGAAACCTCCTAGTTTTAGATCCTATATAACTCGCACTTTCGGAATTAGTCGGGACAAATAAAAGTACTAATATTATTCCAATGTAAATAAGTACCTAAATTGCAAATACATGTTGGGTTTGTTTGTTTAGAGTACTATTTAGACTCAATGGATTTAAATTTAAATTTGAGTATCAAGAATCATTTGAATATGTGTTTGTTTCCCCCAAAATTTGAATCATTTGAGTATCAAAAATCCAAGTTTTTAAAATTCTCATCCCCTAAACTTTTGATACTTGGATGTCTCTGCTACAGTAAAAACTAAAATTCTCTCTCGTATATTTGAGGAAAAAAAATCATAACTTCTTCATTTGATATCCAATTGAGATGATTCTTTTTTCATTGTGTTCCTAGTGAAGATAGGAATAAATTAAGATCCATATTGCATATTTTTTAAGATCATTAACATTAAGATTTTATTAGATTTGTTAATAAATCCAAAACTATTTTCACTACCTCTCCAAACATAAATTTCAATTTTATTTCATATTCAGATTAAAACCTAAATGCACATCCAAACACCAATTCGGATAACAATTCAAATCACTAACTTAAATCATAATTCAAATCCATTTATCAAACGGACCCGTATTATATTGGTCAAAACGTTCTATGATGCCTTTAAAACAATATTAAATTTATTTTAAAATGTTGATTATTAGCAAAAGATCTTGCAGCAAATATTTTGTTTTTCCAAATACAAAGGGGAAAAAATAAACAGAAAAGGAAAAAGAAAAAATATATAAAAGACTTTAGCGGTGTTTGGAAGGGTGGTGGGAACCGTTGATTAGAACTACTTTTATTGTAGCATGTGAGAGCTTTACAGTATAGCGATATTTTTATTGTTACTGTAGCATGTGAGAGTTTTATACTGTTTATAACTAAAAAAGTTATCCAAACACCTAAAAAGTGACACAAAAGGACAGCATTGATGACTCAACGTAAGTTGGAATTCAAGTTGAAAACTTGACCCATTATTCAAATATAAGACACATCTTTTCCCCTCATCTCTGTGCAATAATTTCTGCTTAATCCCTGCTTAAGAGAAGAACCTAATTGTGCATCAAATCCATGATTTCTTTTGCACGCTTTATTGTAGGGGATGCTGTTTCCTTTTATTTCTTTTGAGTGATTTGGGATTGCAAGTGCTCTGGAGTGTAACCATAATAGAAAATAAATATTATCGATATCTATACTGACTCGTTTAGATTGAATGCCTAATTCTTAATTTGTATTTGTTCTTACAGGAAATTCAAAAAAAAAAACATGTACAAAATAATACGCTATTAATTTTGAACTATCAAATTTTCATAAAAACTATTTAGATTTGTATACGGTTTAATTTTAATATAAAATATATGTCAATTGGAGCTCACTAAAAACGGCAAGTTAATTGTCTTTGTGAAGCTACTTAATAACATATAAAATAATCGGTTAATTTCATTAATGGTTCCTGAAGCTTATCCTTAGTCCTGGTTAAGTCTCTAACATTTAAAAAATCTCATTTTGATCCTTAATATTTTACTTTGTTTTAGTTTTATTCTCACCGTCAGTTGGGTGTTAAATATCTAACGGAATATTTTTAAAATACCCTACTTTGCTCCCTAGTCTATTAGTTTGTTTCACTTTTGATCCCTAATCTATATCTTTATTTCACTTTTGATCCCCTACTAGCAATGTATTATTAAGCATCAAAAAAAAAAAAAAAAACTAAAGTGAGAAACTAAATACAATGTTTTAAATTTATGTAACTAAAATAAAAACAATTTACTATATTATTTTTTAGATGAGTTTATTTTTTACAAAAAGGTAAAGTTGAATATTTATATACTGTTATTAAAAATTCAACTTATGTTTTTTAAATTAACTTTACCTCACTAACAATTTGACAAAATTGTTTTTCTTTTTAATTACATGCATCAAAATCATTGTATTTAGTTTTCTACTTAGATTTTTCAAATGTTAGTCTCTAATGACTCATAGCTATAACAGAGGGACTAAAAGTGAATAAAGCAATCTATTAGAGACTAAAAAGGACATTTTAAAAGTTTTTCATTAAATATTTAATGTTTAACTAACGGAGGGACCTAAAATTAAAACAACGTAAAATATTAGAGACTGAAATGAGACTTTTTAAAAGTTAAGGACTAAGAGTAAACTTCATTGACTATTTATAAAATTAACTCTAAAATAATTTTATTAGTATGGCAGATTTTAAACTATAAGATGACATCAAAATCATATCTTATTAAAAAATATAAATGTAATGAAAATCTAACGGCTCACGAATTTACTCTGATTTTTAAGATAGTAATTACTTGTCAATTTTCTATTTGATGAGACGAAAATGTGACATTGGATTTTTGATCCATGAATGTGGATAAGGAGAGTCGGTGGAGATTGTGGTGAGCAAGGACAATTATAAGTGAGAGTCAATGTAAGCAAGCAGTGAGCACCACTTTCCAACTGGTTTACGTTTCCACTTTCTGACTTCCAAACTACCAAACAAGGCCTTGAAAGTCCTATATATTCTATAAATCAAAAGCAGATTGGTTTGGTTTGTAAGTATCATAAAAATATCATCGACCGTCCAAATTAATCAATCCAAATCAAATTTTATCCTTTCATCTTCAATTTTTACCCTTTTCCTTGGGAGGGCTTAGAGCTAGTTTGAATTTGAAAGTCACCCCAAGTTTTTTTTTTTTTTTTTAAAAAAGAAATATATGAGAAGAAAGAAAAAGGAGAGAGAATATCAAAATTAGACCTTGGAATTATCATGTTATATATTCTAACTCTTTTGGTATGGTTAGAACACTGATTTGAATCAGAAAAATTTCGATTCGAACTAATTTTATCATAGTTTGTTAACAGTAAAATTTGAATTATTACAATATTTTATATTTGAATTAGTATTTTGAATCAAAGATTCAAACACCCTCCTTAAAATTTTATTATTATTATTTTGCCATGGTTAGAAGACTGGCAAAGGACATTATATGATCACGCCGTTTGTCACAAAGAAAATTCACGACATTGTGTTTAAGTTAATTTTCAATGTGTACAACAAATAAGCACAACATTTCTATTTTAGATTTCTGAAAAAAATAAAATGCTTTTGTGTGAAAAATTGTAATGATTTATTTAAAGTTTATAACGAATTTTATTCTTTCCTTTTTATATAATTCAATAAATTATTCCTGTGGATCAAATAATTTCTAGTTTTTAGGTCGACAATTATTGCATGCACACCGTGTAGACTCCGTAATGCTTCGTTGACATGGTTTAGGTTCCAATTTGTACCTTTAATAGCAAAAACTTTTTTTTTTTAGGGTTCTACATATGGATATTGTTTACCCTAATGATAGAGCAAGTATTCCTATTGACTTCATAAGGGTGTTTGGAAGTATTGATTTGATCAAATTAGTTTAACATATTGTAGCATGTAATAACTTTATACTGTAACATGTATAAACTTTACACTATTTGAGTTCAAACTAATTGATTCAAACCAATATTTTAAACGCTCTATAAATTTGAAATTTGGGAGGGGAATAACTTTTATGTTGTACAATGCATTATTTTAACGTCTAAACTTACGTTAAAATTAAATAAAACTTGCTCTATTGGTAAGATAAAATAATGTGCCTTGACATCAAATTAAAAGTTAGATAGATAAAAAGAAGAGATTTTGTAGTAAGACTTACCATTAACAATGCGCTTTTTTAAGCCTTTGACTAAATAAAAATAATTTCCAAATAATTTCTTGTTATGGAAAAAGGAATCTGAATAGTGTGTTTATAAATCTAACATTGACTTCAACAATTCTTTGAATAATTGCATTTTTTATGATTAATATTTTAAATTGCATTTTTGATGAATAATCTTTTAAATAGAATATATGTATTTCCTCTTTTTATATTTTTAAATTACATTAGTGTGTTTCCTCCTACCACACTAATGTCTCTCTCTAGTGTGTGTGTGTGTATATATATATATATATATATATATATATTATTGCAGGTGGCCAACTAACTAGACTAAGGTTATGCCTGGTCAGAGGAAAATAATAATAGTAATAATAATAATATTATTATTATTATTATTATTATTATTATTATTGAAAGAAATATAATAGTAATAATAATAACAATATAGAGAAAGGAGAGCAATTTTCTTTCATTACGCTTAGTATGAACTCCCTCCTCCAGTTTTTATATATATAAGAGATCAATATTAAGGTTCTTTGACGAATTTAAAATCAATCAACAATTTATTCACTTTTATTTTCTAGCTTATCAGACAAGCATACGTATCAAAATCCTTTTATTAATCTCCTAATCTCTCTTTCTCTTCTTAACTTAAATTTTCCTATTACCAAACGAGCTCTTTAGCCGTTTCGAGTTAAATATGACCAGATTCAACCCCGACGCGAGGATCCTCATCAGGATCCTCTTCCTTGCACCTTCAAAGGTTTCAGACCAGCCGCGGGAGCATCATATAATTGATGGGATTTGGGTACTTTCAATGTCCTTGTGGCACAAGGCTTGTCAAGGCTTTAAAGAAAAGAGAAAAGGGTTTGGGAATCTTTGTACTATTTCATTTTCTATTTGTAAGGTTGACAAAATAAGTTTCAAAGTATATTGCTCTAGTAGTCTTTAACATTTTATGAAAGTGAACAATTGGTTCCCAATATATATTTTTTGATTTATTAGTTCCCAACTTTTAATTTTAGTTACTGAGGGACTAATTTAGCGGTCAAACAGTTAATTTTAGACAGAAAAAAGATGACAAAATGGTCCCTAAAGTTAACAATTAAACAGTTAAATTGATCATTCAACAACTAAAATGAAAGGTTGGGACTGATAAGTCAAAATTAAAGATTGGGGACCAAAATCATATTTTTGTAAAAGATTAGAGACTAACGTGGTAATTTTCTCTAAGTTTTGGTACTTTGGACAAACGTAAGAGTCTAAAAGGGTATATTTGGTTGCAGCGATAAAATAGTAGTAGTAAAAGCATTATTATAAGACATTGAAAGTGCTAAATACTATCCACTAATAGAAGGTGAGTCATGTAACATAAGACCTACATATGAGGTCCACCTTCTATAAACGATACCGATTAACATCAGTGCTCCTTTTAAGCATTGTTTTTTAATGGTAATGAAATAAAATGGAACGTAAGCAAAATAGATGCCTTTGGAACAAGTTTTGTTAAAAAAACAACAAACAAAACAAAACAAAAGAAAAAAAAAAAAAAAAACAAAAAACCCATTTACGAGAAAAGCGCGACAAGAGCCCAACTCCTCGACCAGGTTTTAACCAATGCAAATACAAAGTACAACCATTTTTTTTAAACAAAACAAAAAACAATTGGGGTGGGTCGGTGATATCAAATTCTACAAGATACAGTTATTCTTGTTTCTAGAGAAAGGAGTCGAGATTTTTACACATATGCCACAAAATTGAGCTTTTATTTATGTCACTAAAAAATAATTGTAAAAAATATCGTATTACATCATCATATTATATTTTAAATTACCAAATATACCATATCATTAGACCATCGCATTATATTCAATGAGGAGGCAAATAGGTCTTTACCAGATTTAACATTTAAGGCTAGTGGTAAAAATCGATCCAACACACAAACGTGTAGTACCCAACATAAAAGCCTAAAATGAGTTGGCAAAGCACGTTAGGGTCTATTTGGAATAGCCTGGGTCTATTTGAGATAGTTTGTGTTTTTAGTTTTAGAGAGATTAAAGGAAATAAATATTTTTATACTAAATAATTGAAATAAATAATAGGGTTTAAAATATTTATAGTAAATAGCAGTAAATATATAGAAAATTTACTCGGTAAATTATCTTTTAATAGATAAGCTTTTTACTTAGTAAATTATTTTTTATTTGTAATAAATAGTTTTTTTACATAGTAATTTTTTTTTATTTATCTAGTAAATCTACTACTTACTACAAATATTTTTCAAAACGTGCTATTTACTTACCATTAGTTTTATAAAAGTGTTATTTACTACAATTTCTTTTATTTTTAAGTAATAGAAGAAAATAAATAATTAATATTTCAATAGCGCATGGAAAGTGCTTTTTGATTTTAAAAGAGCTTTTAAACCCATTTAAATAAATAAGTCAAAAGTTTTTATTATTATATGAAATTTGTAATTCGTTATTCACGTATGAAAGGTTAAAAGGTAAATAAAAGCTTTTTATAAGTACTTTTTCTATTAGCACTAAAGAGGTAACTTGTTTTTAAATTGATAATAAAATATAAAAGCTCAATCAGCTTGTGCACCGAAACACATCCAAATGTAGTTTTTAGGCTATACAAAGTCAAAATCAGTTTATTTTAAGCCCTTCAAACAGGGCCTTAACCAAATTGAAGAAAAACCTATATTATTGAAAGCCGTTGTCGTATTAAAAAATCATTTATATTGGGAATCTAAATTGTTATTTTAAGCCCCTTTTTTACTAAATGACTTGAATTTTGTAAAACTAGAAACAAAGTTGTTTTTGAAAAAAGTAATCAACATTTATTAATTTGTGGTTTATCACTTATTGACTTGGTAATTTATGACTAATTGAATTGGTAATTTATCACTGATACATCAATATTGATTAACTAATATTAATTAATAATTTACTGATCTATCATTGATAAACTAATAATAAATCAAAGATAAACCAAAATTAGTGATAGGTCACTGTAAAACTAGAAAAAAAAAAAGGCCTTGCAGCTAAAAAGAACAGTTCAACTCTTAAGTTTTAAAAATCACAATACATGACCAAATTATTGTAATAAAATAAAATTCAACACAATATTCAGAAGATATTAAAAATATTCTTAATTACATAGTAATTATTTAAATAATATCATATTTTGTACTATATAATTGCATAGTAATTATTTTAATGGTATCATTTTAGGAACATATATAGAATATTTACAAACAGGAGTCATATCTTAATTCAATAAACATAATTAAGCCATTTGTCTCGTTAACCTTTATCCCTTAATGAGAAAGATGACCGAAAATTGACCTTCAACTTAATTTTTAATTTTATAATTTGAAGGAAACTTTATCACCCTTCGCTAACAACCAGAAATTCAACTTCAATAAACTCAAATTCTTGAAAAATCAAAGAAAAATGTTGAAAATAAAAGATCAAAAACAAGCAAAAGTCATTTTGATTTGTTGATCTAAATTATGGTTTTCACAATCACTAAAGTATTACAAATTTTAGTATTTGTACTTTACAAATCTTTCTCAGCTAGAACTGTAAAACCTTTGTCGTGAATAATGATTTGGGTTGAGATTAGAGTTCACCAAAAGCAATCCTTACCACAATAGACAGATAGTATTAGAGAAGCAATTAGAACTTTGAAAATGACCAATCTATCCTTGCTTCAATTAATAAAAAGGGTTAATCATTAAGTTTAATTTATTAATTTTATAAATAAAAATGAATTATTCCCTCCCCCTTAACTATCATACTAAACAATTCAAAGGAAACTTACAATAATTTTCTTCCTTAATACTTCCTAGGATTGAGATAATGAAATGGAGATAGATAAGAGATGAGAGGACCTAAAAATACACAGATCAACCCTACTGGCGAAGATGATCGACGGACGATCTGCGACAATGACTGATTGATGTTAAGATGAAACAAGATTGAAGAAGAGGGGAGTGAATATGACTCTTTTGCATTAAATTTTGTAAGCGTAATAATGAGAAAAAAAAATTAACAAATAAAAAGAATAACCTTTCTACTTTTCTAAGAAGGGAATAACAATTCCACGGAATCAAAAGAAAAGTCAATCCACTGGAACGACGATGGATATTAACTCATCTAAATTCAACAATGCAAAGTATTACATTCCTTTTTCTCCTTTTCATTATATTTGTACATGTGATGGGTTGGATTGATTTTGGAGATTTTTAAATGAGATAATTACGCTCGATGCTATTTTTTTTTTTTTTTGAATTGATTTATGCCACACTCAACAAAACTATTTGATAAAATGCCACGTGATAGATCAAAAACCAAATTAAAAGACAAATGTATCCTTATTTCTGTATTAGGGTTTTAAATTTTTTCTATTTTTTATTTTATTAGTCTTTTTTATTATTTTTATTTGATTATTATGTTTGCTGAGGGTATATTTGGTACTATAAAAAATAATATGATAATGTAGCATGACATTTTTTACAATTAGTTTTTCAATAGCATAAATCAATCCAAGCTCTTTTTTTATGGTATACATGTAAAAAAACCTTTTTAAATTGATTTACAATGTGGCTTACCCGAACAATCTAACATAAGAATTGACCAACCTAAAAAAAAAGTTCAGGTTAAATTGGGTGGGGAGGATTTTTTTAAATTAAAAATTAAAACTAACAATTTTTTGAAAACTTTGGTTCAATGACGTAGCGAAAGTTTTTAAATTAAAATGTTTATTTAATTCTTGAAACCTAACTCAATGTACTATAAATAATAAATTAAATATAATTTCTTGTATCTATTGTGGACTAGATTCAACACATCTTACTGATCAATAACAACGTTCAAATTCAAAAGTCCACACTAATGTGATGTTTGGTAAAATAAGTTATAATCAAAATTTTTGGTTGCTACAGCGTAAAACTTTCACATGCTATAGTGATAAATAAAAGTGAGCTATAATATAAGACTCTCACATGCTTCGGTTTTTAATTCAAAAGTTTATGTTCTAATCATACTTCCCAAACACTTTTTAAAAATCAAAAGAAAAGAGACATCCTCTCATTTAAATGTTAGAAGATGAACCAACACGCTTAACAATTATTTGCCTTCAACCCCAAGCATTAACGTATGCCACGGGAGAGATATGATAAAAAAGATAACTGATTCACAATTTTATATTTTAAAATAATATTTACAAACTAATAAAAGTGTATTTGTGTGTGGGTAAAGAAACTTGAACCCAAATCCACCCAATAGAATTTTAGATGAATGGAAAAAACCAATTTTAAAGTTGGGTTAATGTAAGCTTAAATTCGTTAGATAAAAATTGGGCGGATTAAGTAATTTAATCCAGTATTTGAGTTTTTTTTTTACTATAATTTATTTTGTTCTTCCCAACCAAACAAGCAAACTAATATTCATGAAGGGTAGTAGCTCATTTTTTAAAAGGATAATTCTTAGTTGGGTTTAATATTATGATCAAATTTTCATGAAATTGTATTGTATTATGTACTTTTTAATTTTTTAAATACCCTACCACAAATTCGATAAAACAAGAAGATAGAGGGAGAGAAAATAAAACTTGACAATTGACAACCATGAAAAAAAGGAAAAGCCAAGAACAACTCTGTAAATATTAAAAGAAGGTCAATGATATTTTGGGAAATCCAAGGATGTCAATGATACTCTAAATTCCTTAACTAGTTATGGTATGTTTGGAAAATAAATTAGAACCTAATTGAAACTTAAACATTATAGCATGTGAGAGCTTTATACTATAGTAAATTTTTCTTTTTTATTGTAGCATGTGAGAGCTTTACACGATAGCAAACTGAACTTTGTATTTTTAATTGTTTCCTAAGCGAAGTCTTAAAAAAACCAAAAATGTTAAAAAAGTTATTTTTTTTGAAAATTAATTATAATATAATAAATGTTACTATAAAAACTAATTTATTTACCTATTTGTTTACAGTGTAAATAATTTTTATTTATACAATAGTACAAATGATGTATCTACTTCTTTGTTTATGATGCAAATGTTTCTTATTTACATCATAAATCTGTTACATAATACAAATATTTTTAACCTGATATTTATATTATAGCAAACTTTTACTTTTTCATTGTAGCATAGAGAGCTTTACACGGTAGCAAACTGAACTTTGTATTTCTAATTGTTTCCCAAACGAAGCCTTAAAAAAACAAGAAATGATACAAAAGTTATTTTTTAAAAATTAATTATAGCATAATAAATGTTACTATAAAAACTAATTTGCTTACAATGTAAATAATTCTTATTTACACAATGGTACAAATGATGTATCTACTTCTTTGTTTATGATGTAAATATTTCTTATTTACATCATAAATGTTTTACATAATACAAATATTTTCAACTTAATATTTATTTCAAAAAGTTTTAAAAATCTCACATTCCTCTTACTCTCTCAACAACAAAAAGAAAAAGGAATATAACCATGACTAGAGAGTTTGGGGAAAATTAACGTGGATTATTAATACTAATGACCCATAAACTTTTGTGTCTCTTTTATTTTGTCTCTTACACTTTAAAAAATTATCACTTTTTCATCTAACTTTCAAAACTCCTCACTTTATTTTTTGAATTTTAAAAATCATCATGTTTCCCTTGTTTCAAAGTTCCTCATTTTCGATTTTTCATTTAAATAGACAGAATTAACCTAGGTTTTGTTTATCATTTTTACTCTCATTTAACTTTTTTATCTGCTTTCATTTAATAAAGTTCTGTATGTATATTTTTTCTCGATATTGTTTTCTGATATTTCCTTATCTTTAATACGTAACTCATTTTTTTTAGTATTCAAATTCAGATATTGACATACAATATCGACTTTTTAAATGAGTTACGCATTAAAAATAAGAAAAGTGTGAAAATAAACACTTCTTAAATGAGAGTTGATATAAAAAACAAAGGTATCAAGTGAGAGTATAAACAAGAAATAAACTTAAGGGGGATTAAATCTTATTTTTGTCTTTTATATATGATCTATGTGTGAATTATATAGGTTTAATTTTATCTATTTGAATGTAAAATTTAAAATGTAGAGCTTTTAAATAATAAAATAATAATTTTTAAAATTTAAAAGATAAAATAAAAAATTTAAAAGTTTAGGAGATAAAACGGTTCTTTTTTAAGTAAAAAAGGTTAAAGTCAAAGAAACCTGTTAGGGGCACCGGTGTTAATAAATAAAGGGGTAGGGGGTAAATAAATAGGAAGAGGGGCTGAGGGAAGAGGGGAGAGCAGAGGAGACCAAAGTGGGTCAGAAGCACACGTTGTGCGCAGGCAATGCCACGTGCCCACTGGATGATTGGAGACTTATTAGAGTACTCAAACAACCCCTATAGCCAGTCTGTGCCAGCACCAAAAAAAGCTTTCACAATTTACACAAACACAGACACCAACCATAACCAACAAAACAATGAATCTCTTCCTCTTCTTCCTCTTCATCTGCTTCTAAGTTGAGCTTCTTTTTTTTTTTTAAAGATTTTGGAGAAATTTAGGGAGAGACCCGGAAGAGTTTTTTCTTGGGTCTTAACTTGGGGGAGCAGTAAAAATGAAGGAAAGCAATGATGGGTTTGTGAGAGCAGATCAAATTGATCTGAAGAGCTTGGATGAGCAGCTTGAGAGGCACTTGAACAAGGTTTGGACTATGGACAACAAGAACAAGAAGAGAGATGAGGAATCTTATAATAATAATAATATTAGTATTAATGATCTTCCTCCTCTCACAACCACCATTACTGCAAAGTCTTCTGCTTTGAGCCCTTTGAAGCAGAGGCAAGATTGGGAGATTGATCCCTCCAAGCTCCTCATCAAGAGTGTCATCGCACGTGGCACCTTTGGGACCGTCCATCGTGGTGTCTACGACGGCCAAGATGTCGCCGGTTTGTTCTTTCCCTCCCTTCTATTTAATCTATTACCGATCATCTTTTTTTTTAATTTTTATTTTTTACTTTAATGATTTGAGTCAGAAGGAAAACCCCAATTTTGCTGTGTTTTTTTTCTTTTAAGTTATGAAATATCTATTTTTTTTTCTCAATACCCAATTGTCCATTTCTTGTTTATGTAATGTTGCTGCATGGTTTATGCATACCCATTTGCCAAAAAAAAAAAAAAACAATTTTGCTGTGTTTTTTAGTTATGAATTCTCTAATTTTTGTTTTAGAATTTTTTTCCTCAATATCCAATAGTCCATTTCTTGTTTATTTGCTGTTACTATATGGTTCCTTTTTCTTTTTTTTTTTCTTTCCTCTTATTTTGTTTAGGTTTACTTTTATTTAACTTGTTATAAAAAAATGATTATTGTTGTTCACTTGGGTTTGTGTTATGAATGTAGTTGATGTTGGGGATTGGGATTGATTTTAATGTTGCCTTGCAAGTAGTCCAATATTGGGTGAGGTGGACCATTAAAAATTCATCCCCAAATGATGTTACAACTCATCAGGACTTGAAATTTTATCTCATTTTTGCCCTTTTGTTAGGAAGCTAAATTTTGGGTTTATATTTAAGTTAATGTTGATTGCTTATTGCAATTGTACTCTTATGGAATCCGTGACTCTTACACGGATTCTGGATGAAGTCTTTTGTTGGGGCATTAACTTTGATGATGATGATTTTTTTTTTCTGCATCATGTGATCCCATCTGTTAGTTAAAATATTGCATTAAAAAATTCTAATATATATGTCATGATAGCAAAGTTACTATATTTATATGTCGTTTCATCATCATCCTCATCCCCATTTCAATCCAACAAAGTCTGACCTTTTTGCCTTTTTATGCATTATCCTATTTTTCTATGTCATTAATTTTAGATTTTAATGAGGCGTTACTTTTGTTACCATTTAGTACTCTCTTTTTTTTTTTTTTTCTTATTTGGATTCTTTTGTAATTTCAGTTAAATTGCTTGACTGGGGTGAAGAGGGCCACAGGACAGAAGCTGAGATTGCTTCACTAAGAGCAGCTTTTACACAAGAAGTTGCTGTCTGGCATAGACTTGATCACCCTAATGTTACTAAGGTCAACATCTATCTATGCAAAACTCCTCTCTTTTTAGGTATTTGTATGCACTAAAGAAAGAAACAACTTGGCACTCTCAATGTCATACTCCTTAAAATCTTATCCAGAAACAAATTTAAATTCAATTACTCTCACCTGAATAGGATCCATTGATGCTTTTAAGTTATGACAAGCAATGGCAAGAACACCCAACAATACAGCATACCACACCATTAAACTTTTACGTTGTTCATTCTGCTTGAAATTTCTAGTTTTGCCTTTGTGGATAAATGCATTTGATTTCTAGATTGCTCTAGTAGTAGCAGAGCATTTGGTATAAATGGGATTAAAACTTTTTGCTGTATTGGGAGCTCAAGGGGGTCGATACTCGATATTCCTTGTTGTTTGTTGCACTAGTTGACCCGTTTGGTTCATAGGTTTAAATAGGTTTTCAAATTTTTATGAGAGAAAACGCTGTATAAAAAAGGCTTGAGTCGTGGTTCAAACTGCAAACAACAAGGGTTAGATGGTGAACATTGTTGTTCCATTTGGTGTTTGCTCTCTTTGATATAAGAGCTTGGGAGTCTTGATGCAGCACAATCATTGAAACTGAAATTGTTCTTTTAAATTATGAGTATTGTTTCTTGTTTTCCTGAAATGTTCGACACATTGCAATTGTCTCCCACTAGCTTTTGTTTCTGGCTAGATTTCTCAATATTGTGGTCTCTGTTTTCTCAGTTTATAGGAGCAACAATGGGTTCATCAGGAACTCCGAATACAGACTGAAAGTGGTCAAATTGGCATGCCCACCAGCATCTGTTGCGTTGTTGTGGAATATCTTCCGGGGGGTGCTCTGAAGTCTTTCCTCATAAAGAACAGACGGAGAAAGCTCGCTTTTAAGGTCGTCATTCAGCTGGCTCTGGATCTTGCTAGAGGGTATTACTTATCTGTTTCTTTTATTTTTCCAAGAATGAAAGTTGTATTGTAATTCAGTCTAGCAAAATACTAAAGAAGAAAATGGAATTTTGTCTTGCAGTTTGAGTTACCTTCATTCACAGAAGATTGTTCACAGAGATGTAAAGACAGAGAACATGCTCTTGGACAAGACACGCACTGTGAAAATAGCCGATTTTGGGGTTGCTCGTGTCGAGGCTTCAAATCCTAATGACATGACTGGGGAGACTGGCACTCTTGGTTACATGGCTCCCGAGGTACTTCGTCTAACTACAGATTTTCTCTTTATCTTCCTGGAGTTTTGGTTGTCTATTTATAAACTTCATGGACAAATCACAGATTAAATCTTTTTCTTGACAAATTGATGTAGGAATTAGTGTTGTCAGTGACTAGTTTGTTATTTTTGTTAATTTCTTATCATCTGGCTTTTTTGTGCGTTGCTTTTGTTATGATCTTGCTTAGTTTGTTATCGTTTGCAAAGCTATATGACTCTAAGGAGAGGGAATGTAACAGGAAACGGTTTTGAAATTGAATGTTGTAGCAGAGTTTCTCTCACATTCGGGGATTTTCCCGTTTAGCCATGGATTTGGCTCTTTTCTAGCTTCCCTCTATGTCACAAAGTCGGCCATATTACTTCGCTTTCCAATTATCTGAAGTGCAAAATTGTTCCAGTGCTTGTTCCGAAACATGAGCAAAATAAACTTTGGCTTGCAGGTTCTCAATGGCAATCCGTATAACAGGAGGTGCGATGTTTACAGTTTTGGAATTTGTTTATGGGAGATATACTGTTGCGACATGCCATATCCCGACCTTAGTTTCTCTGAAGTCACTTCAGCCGTTGTTCGCCAGGTGCATGATCCTTTCTTTTCTGATCGCCAGTAACAATTTAACACACTTTTTGTTGCTTCAAAAGTGTTGAGATTTTGAAGAAATGAATTCATTCTTCCTATTTTCTTCTTGAACTGACAGAATCTGAGACCAGACATACCAAGATGTTGCCCAAGTTCCCTAGCGAATGTAATGAAGAGATGCTGGGACGCCAACCCTGACAAGCGACCGGAGATGGACGAGGTGGTTTCACTGTTGGAAGCGATCGACACGTCAAAAGGCGGAGGCATGATACCCGGTGACCAGCCTCAGGGATGTCTCTGCTTCCGCAAGAATCGAGGGCCTTGAGGATTTCTGCTTAAATTGTTTGTTCAAACAGTCTCAGAGGATTTTTACTTCTTGATCAGATAAACAACTGGTGTAGTGGTGTATGAATATATGATCATTATTCCTAGGATCAGAAAGATCCAATATGTATTTAATGATGACAAGCATTAGAGTTTGAGATATCAAAAAAAAAAAAAAAGTGGTGAAGATTGCAGCTTCGTATACACTGAAAAAAAAAAAAATGCATCTCGCTTTTTCTGAGGATGTAATTTAAAGCGTTTGTTAATATGTCTATTATTTTTTTATTTTTTATTTTTAGAACATCTTTTGTATAATTTACCGTCATATACTGTAAGAAATGTTATTATTGCAATCAAGTTGGCCAAACCATCTTATCTCAAGGATCTGCTTTTTGTGTACTTGTGAAGGTTATGTTGCCCAAGGATTTTTTTTTCTTACCATAATCTCAGTTATAAATAGTATAAAATTCAGTTATGAACCACTCAGTTCTTACCACAATCTCAGTTATGAATATTGTAAAGCTCTCATATGCTACAGTAACAATAAAAAAACATGCTACAGTATAAACTCTCACATGCTACAGTAAAAGTGGTTCCCACTATTGGTTCCCACCACCCTTTCAAACACCCTATAATAAATTGAAATTGTGGACATTGTTTGGGAACGTTGTTCCACTATATAATTCTAATTATTATAATGTAAAGTTTTTATATATTATAGTATAAAACAAAAGTATGTGATAGTGAAAAACTCTCAGATGCTACAGTAAAATTGTTTTAACTGTATTGTCAAACACACTAGTAGATAAAGTCTCTTAACAGGTGGGAAAAAAATAACACATTATCGTGATATCATGAAAATAAAATGTTTCTTGTTGTTAAATGTTAAAAAGAATACAAACTTGCACCATTTTGGCGTATACATTCAAAATGTTAATGAAAATTTTCAAAAAATTGGAATGATCCTTTAGTAAAGGAATGTAAAAAATGTCTTTCTTTCAGGATGGATTAGAGACTTCAGAGAATCTTAAAAAAAAAAAAAGAAAAAAGAAAAAAGTTCTACTGTAGTAAAAAATCTTAAATTTTAGATTTTTATGAGATAATTGCATCATATTCCATCCTATAATATGTCCCTCAAAACCAACTATTTAATTTGAAAGCAAAAGGATTTGTTCCATTTCTTGTCTGTAAGGCAACCAAATTGTCCAATTAACTTATGATGGACATTACAATGTGAAAATTATTAAATTGTAGTAACTAATTTTCCCTTAAAAAAAATGGTTATTAACACCAATAGCCCTTAAATTTTAGATTTTCTCCCACTTTACTTTCTAAACATAAAAATCATCACTTTACCTCCTAAGATCTTAAAGCTTCTCACTTTACCCTTAAACTTTAAAAATCATTATTTTGCCCCCTAAACTTTCAAAGCACTTCACTTTGTCCCGCTGAACTTTTGGTTTTCCCTTCAAAGACGAGCAGATATTACTGAATAATAGATAAAAAAATAGATAAAGCCTTATTTTTGCCCTTATATGTATGCATCATATGTGCTTAATTTCCTCTATATGAATAGAAAATCGAAAGTTTAAGAGGCAAAGTGATGAGTTTTGAAATTCAAAGGCAAAGTAGTGATTTTAAAAGTTTATAGGATAAAATAAGGAGTTTTAAAAATTCAAGAGATAAAATGGTAATTTTTAAAATTTAAACGACAAAATAGAAGGTATCTTAAAGTTTAACTTAAGGACCATTGGAGTTAATTAAAAAAAAAAAGGCAGTAAACTTTCTAAATAGTGAATGACATGAAAGTAGGAACCGTATTGACTAAGCACCTCAACCGACTTGGATATGTTCAGAAAAACAAAAAAAAAAACAAAAAAAACAAAAAAACAAGAGCCAAAAACAAAAACAAAAACAAAACTGCATAAAATTAAACTAAATTAAGATGACTAATCCCAATTAATACTGGAGAAAATAACTTGAAGAGTTGTAAAATAAACTCTAACAAAACAAGAAACCTCAAAACCCTGCCTTCCAAAGCCAAAAAAAAAAAAAGAGAAAGAAATTGATTATTTTACTCATGAATGATATCCTAAATACAATATGTATATACATATATACATACATATATATATGTATGCATATATATATACTGCATTAAGCACTAAACTACGTCTCGGAGTTGGACTTCAGAGCGCGGGTTTTTCTGTTCATCATCAATATCATCGTCATCATCCCACTTAGTGGACGTGTAGAATGTGCAATATAGGATGAGTTGAACTAGCCCAGAAATTGACCCCAAACCATTTGGAATCTGCCAAAACACAACAATACACAATAGGTTATGTATTTTATTTCATTAATTATATATTTAAGTTGCTAAGTACTGTATACTTTTTAAATTAAATCAGTTAAGACTGGTGTTAATTAAAAAATGACCAATTAAGATCATATTAATAATGTTCATTGTACCTTTGTTTAGCAAATCGGTTCGAACCAATAATAGTATAAAGTCTCACATGCTATAATAAAATGCAAAGAATTGTTATAATTATAAAGTTCTCAGATGTTATAGTTTTTAAACCAATTTTTTCAGTTGCAATCGGTTTGCCAAACATCTTAAGTAGAATATAGTTTAATTATAATTACCAAAATGTAGGGGTCAAATTGAAGGAAAGCATAGATAGCCCAGATGATTCCATTAAGGAAGGTGGCAATTGAGAGACATAGTGGCATGTACTTCACACTCTTTGTCTTGATCACATTTCTCTGCAAATGAATAAACCAAAAATAAAAAAAAATAAAAAAAAAAAGAAGAAAAGAAAGCCAAACATAAATATACTTTTCTTACACGCACGCACACAAAAAAAATCAGAAATTAAGAATAAAATGGATGGAATAAAAAAAGATCAAATAAACATGGGTTTATAGCATGTTACGTACCATGATTGTCAATGGTGAAAGATACATACAGATGTTCAAGAGTATACAAATTATTCCAACAATCATGGATCTAGTCTTGGTGGTGTGGAAGAATTTTAGGGCAATGAAAGCTATAACCGCAAAGAAAGCCGCTTCGATCAGAATATAAATTATGATCTTTTTCTGAAAAGAGAAAAAAAAAATACACGGGACGAAAAAATATCAGGTAAACACGACGAAATTTTATTGTAACAAAATTATTTAGAACCGTCGTATTTTTATTATATAGTGACATATGCATCTTATTTTTTGTAATATGATAGAACTTACACGTTTTGGCCAAGAAGAGAAAGCAAAGTAAAGGGCAATGTAGATGAATTCGATCAAGAATCCGATGCTGTTGATCGTGAGCACGAGAATGCTATCTGGACGGACGAACGGGAGGCCGTAGAAGGACCACATTGCACAGTTTAGTAAAGTTACTACATACGGATCTGGCTTGAAATCCTGCACTGATTTTGCCTTCCATATTTTCACAAAAGTTGGTCTGCATGAAATTATCAATTCATATATGATTCATAATTTTCATGTAACTAGGAAAAGATTACTATATGAATGTATCTATGTGAGAGACTGAGAACATTACATGGGGGAGAGAAATAATCCAAAAGATATCAAATTTCCTGCCAAGAAGAAAGAAATTAAACTACATGAGTACTAAAGAATTATTGATAGCAAATATATATGTATATATATATAATTTTTTTTTCCTCATTTTTTTTAGGATTTCAGCTGCTCATAAACTATGGCTTGAAATTTTTCATGCCTTTATCAACATATTATTGTGGGAAAGAACAACCACAAATGCCAAAAAAAAAAAAAAAAAACAAAACAGAAGAAAAAAGAAATGGGGTTTGTTGCAACTACACTAAAGCATATATATATATATATATGTAAATACATATAACATGTAGTATAGAAAAAACTGAAGGAATAGTGAATAGGGATGTGATTAAGGTACTTTGATAGGGACTAACCAATAATCCCTACTATGGTTCGTATTGTGCGAGCATCCATCTTCACGCAGATTCAAAAGAAAAAAAAAAAAAAGCCCAAAAGGTTAAATAAAGAGAATTTAGCAGAGGAAAAAAAAGGAAGAGGAGAACGAAATGTGATCAGTTTAGAAGTAGGGATTCGGGAAAAGGAATAAAAAGCATTATATATATATATATATCAGTGTCTAATCAATCTTTATGCCACATCATTTAATCGAATCAAACATTAAAATTTATTTAAATTTTTTTTTGAAAATGTAGAATAATGTAATTGGTAAAATACGATTTAATATATCTGAGATAAACAGAAACAATTAGGGCCTATTTGTTTCGTGGTTGAACCAAACAGGCTCTTAGTATACTAACAACACTTGGAACCATTAAATTCGGCTGCAAAAAAGGTTATGTGGCTTTACAGAGTTTTGATGGTCTGATCATTTATCTTAAAACCTAAAAAAAAGTCTGTTGACACAGTAATGAATCAGTTTGTCATGCCTGGTTAAGTGGCACTGAAATTGCTTATTTCATTGTTACACATGTCTTTTTCTACTTCTCTAATCTAGTCTTGAAGACAAGGAAAATTATCCAAAATGGATTTTACAAAAAATTCATAACTAAACAAAATATACATTTCTCTTAAAAAAAACATAATATCCGTTTTCTGAGGCAAAGATTATGCCCAATCACATGTGTATGTCAAGATACCTGTGTCCCTTTATTCCCTTTTTTCTCGTTCTTTTCGTTTTTGTGTTTGGAATTGGACTTATCTCTTGCCGAATTAAACAAATTAGTGACTTTAATCTGTGTTAAGGATATGCTTGGGCAGATAAAGTACTTGGAATTTGAAGAATAGAAAGCTATTTGCTTATGCTTTTAGGAGTTTATACTTCAAGAACATGCTTATTTTCTATCAAAAGGAAACAGAAAGTAAAGAGTGATCTTTTTCTTTTTAAAAATGTATTGACTTACAAATCAGTGATGAGAGTTTTATGAGTCCTACACAATATAAAAAATAAGAAAAGAGAATATCAATCCTCAAATCCTTTTTAGTATTGATTCCTCATCAAAGAGAATGCTAAATTTACAAAGATGTCCAAATTTAAGTTTTTATTATTTAATGGTTATTTAGTTATGAAAAAGGATATATTAGTAGTTATATTTAGTGAGATTTTCATTCCTAAATAAGTAAACACTAGAATGAAAACGAGATTGTTTCTTTTGTACCATCAAATAGAGAAGCAAAGGCAATGAATAATCCTCATTCCTATTATTTACTTTCCTTTTCGATCCTATTACCTTTTTCATAATTACATTCTTTTACCGTTTTGTAAATACATCTAAGTTTATTGGTTCATGGCTCTACTTGAGGGTGGTTCTATTCACCCCCACACTTGATGATTTACAGTCTTTTTAAAATAAATTTTCATATTATAGAAATACCCTTAAATAAAATGATAAAAAAGGACAACTAAAATTGACCTAATAACAAAATTAAATCCTTTTTTCATAAATAAAAACTAGTAATGCATCTTTTTTCTTTCCACACATATCTATACGTCCTCTCCCTAAATAAGCAAACTTCTAATGTATTAATTCTTTTATGACAAAATCTTAATTTTCACCGTTCAATGATTATTCTAAAAAATCGTATAGAGGTACATTAATTTTTTTTAGCATAAAGTAGCATTCATGATAAGTGTTTGTTTAGTTAAATTAGTAGATGTAATAATGTATAAATAATTTTTTTTGAAAATGAAATTAGTAAATATAGTGAATATATATGATTTTTAATACAGAAATTTCTTTTTATGTATGAAAATGCTTCATGCCTAAAGCTTCAAAAAAACAAAAAATAAAAAAAAGATAGAGAAATAAGAATGCCAAATGATGAAAAAGAAAAAGGTGGGTGTGAAAAGAAAAATGAGGTGAAAGAAAGTAAAATTATAGGGGTAGTTTTTAAACTATAGGGAGTGTATTAAGTAAATTTAGTTAATTTAAAAGCATGAAAGGGGTGTATTTTAAAAAAGGTATGAAGAGTTAAAATGGAGAGGGGCTGCTAACATTTTTCACCCTTTATTTGATTACTGTCTTCAAAGTCATTGATTGTTTGAAAGTACTAACTTGATATTATTTATGCTAATTTCTTTTAGGGTATTCCTTAAATGATAATTAGAAAGACGATAAAGCTGTTAGAGTAAATGAATAAGAGGTAAAACCATAAAGTGAATTCTATGAGGAAGGAAAAATGTAGACACTTATATCTCATGGGGTACAACAAATAATATAGTGACAAGCTAAACTATAAAAAATATATATATATATTAATATTTAATACATAATATAATATAATGAGTAAGTATTACGTCAAGCACCGTAATTCACCCAGGTTCATCATAGTATGATGTGACTTTACTTTTGACGTTAAAAATGTAAAAAAAAAAAAAAAAAGATTTAAAAAATATAACTTATCAAATGTAGTGTCGTTATTCTATTGAGTGTCAATTCGTATATATTTTTATACATAAATCCAACCTAATTACTCTCAATAAAATTAGAAATAATGGATTAACTTGGATCCAGAGGTACTCTAATTTATTAGTCAACGTTTCTCCGTTCACTTGCCCTTCACCTTGGACGGCAACACCAATCGGCAAAACAACCATCTGGTTGGCCGTGTTGGTAAGAACGGCGACATTCCTTGAGCCGGTGGTTGAAAGAAGTTCAATACGAGGGACACCTTATTTGTCCCTGTTTTGTCTATTTAAGTTTTTTTTTTACTCATCTCCAATGATGAACCATCTCGGCGGTGTTATTTATCATCTTTTTCCGTTTAGTTGCGTTTTTAAACTATATTTTGTTTGTAGAAAAGCATCGTGTGTTATATTAATCAAGTAATGTAAACTGTGTTTGACTTATGTTGAATGAATATATATAGATATAGACATATATATATATATATATATATATTATGTTATGGATCGGTATCTCGTACAATAACTATTGTAACAACAATTTAATCTTTCTCTTATTTCAATTTTCATTATACATTGTAACTTCTACTGCAATAAATGCTCAAATTTCTCTTTTCATTTGTTTATTTTCATCAACATTAAAAAAATAATTATGTAATAACATGCCAGGTCATAAACAAGCTTCAACACGTTCTAAATATCAATTTAGGGAGGAGTTACACTTTCTTTTGTTGGATAACATTTTCTTTACTTAACATAATACTTTAACTATTTCCTGATTGCATTTACATCGATCTTTTTAAAATATAGCACATAATTATACATTCTATTAAGTCATTAGCTTTCGATGTGAAAAGTTTAAATTGATAGCCTCCTCCTTGAATGAAACTTTTGTTTTCTCTAAAATACCTTTTATCATAAAATCGATTTCCTTCCATATTCTTGGCTGTCATTGGCACTGCCACCCACATCGTTTAGAAATTCGGTGCCCACGCCCCTTCAACTTTGAGCAAACTTTGTCAAATCCTTAGATATTGGTAATTTAATCTCAAATCCTTTTGTTTTTTGTTTGAATTGTTGTTTGAAGATTGAGCCTTCATATTAAAGCATTTTATTTGAAAAAACAATGAGATTCATGCTATTTTGTGGTTTTTTTTGGATATGTGTAACGGAATTTTTTGACAAAGATGATAAATAGTAATGAGCGGATTATTCGCACCGTTACCATCGGTCTTGAATTTTTTTTGCCAATCCGAACGGTGTTACCGATTGAAATGGTTTGAACAGTCCGGTCGTTAGGGCAACTTAGGTTTTTTAATTAAAAGTAAAGGAAACTAAATAGAAAAAATTTATAAAGATGCTATTTTTTAAGAAAATTCACTTACAAAGCAACATATGTTATCGTAAGATAGTGAAGGGTTGGACTTTGGGCAAATGGGTTATTGCTGATAGTGAGGAAATTTGTAGACACTCAAATACCATAAGTGCATGTCAATTCGTCAAGGTGAGGTGGGGCTTATTTAAGTGGCTATCATTTTTATAGCTTTCAGTTCCAAGAGATAACATAATTAATTACAATCTAAAAAAAAAGTCATGTAGTATATATTGTTATGATATTATACATTTATACAAATATATACAAAGTCTTAAATTTAGCATCTAATCAATTCGATCCTTATAATATTTTTCATTCGCTTTTGGAACATATTTTGTACGTGTAATACACACACACACACACACACACACACACACACACACACACACACACACACACATATATATATATATATATATATATATATATTTAACATACATATCAATCGGACTCTAGTAAATTGCTGAAGAACTTGTTTAAGAGATGGTAAACTAACGCTGTTACCCTCCTGTTTATGTCAATATTACAGTTAAAAGTTAATCTATTGAAATTACACAAACCCTCTTGTTTATGTTCATAATACGTTTTATCCCCTCAACTTCATGGCCTGAAAAGTTTCACCCTAACATCCCCTCTATCATGGGTAGCAATTTGAGTGATGACATAGCAATTACATAATATTCATCCTATTATCCTCTTGTATTGTGTAATGAATACTGTTTCTTGACTATTACATTTTCCTAAAAAGAGACGTCTACCGTAGGACTTAGAAAAAATATTATTAAGTATAGTTTTAATTTTCAATGTCAAATCTATATTAAAATTCTCATTTATGATATTTTTTATTTTGACGTGATTTTAATAAGATTTAACGGTCATAAAAATATGATTCCGATATGATGTCTATCATAGAAAGATTCTTAGAATACTTAGACTACCATTGCAATGGTAAATTGGAATTTATAGCCACCAAAATTGAGATAAACTACGTTAAGCAATATTTCAACATATTTTTCAGTACAGTTTTATCAATTTTTTGGACGTTTTAATTAATTTTAAGCCAGACTATCACCTTTAAAATTATCCTAGTTTCAAACATTTCTATTTTGTTTTCTCAAACTCACAACAAAATTTTTATCCAAGTTTTCAGATGGCATATTTATCTTTTTATACTCTTTATTTTTTATTAATTTAAAAGTTATATTTACAGATTTTAATCTCATCGAAAGTATACTTTCAGATTAGGTTTAAAACATAAATCTATACCTTATCTCAGTCAATAGTTGATTTTTTCCTTTAAAATGACCAAATTATCATTAAGTAAAAGATAAAAAGAATAAAAACTTTAAAAAACAAAAACAAAAACACACAAAATACCTATTTTTGATGGTACTTTTTACATTTTTAAGGTCAAAAACCTTACTATAAAGCTTTTTAAAGTTTTAAAAGTTCTCTTATTTTTTTATTTGAGGATATTTTGAGCAATTTATTAGGTCAAGTTGAAGATTGATTGTGAAAATATATAAATTTATATATTAAATCTAATTTAAAGATATAAATTCGATGAGATCAAGAACCGAATGTATATTGTTTAAATAAACCTAATTAAAAGGGTAAATAACCCTTTTCAGATTTGAGTCCCTAAATTACAGAGACCATATTCCCACATTAGACAACCCCAAAGAAAAAATGAGAAGAAAATCTCTTATAGGGTGTTTGGGATTGTGATTCTAACCATACATTTTCAACTATAAATAATATAAAGCTCTAATATATTACAGTATAAATTTTTTATAGTATAAAACTCTTACATACTATAATATGTAGTTTCAACCGTAAAATTTTAACTCTTCTGCAAAATAACACGTTTGTGTGTTGTGGCAGGAGACTAAATAGCTCACAATATTCCCTTTTGTTTCTTCAGAGAAGGGTAAATGCCTTTTTTACGAGGGATGAAAATAAATGGTCGGATATTTGGTAAGTTAATAAATGAAATGCTTTGACACGGTCCTCTCATTTATTTCGCCAATGAAAAGAGTTTCGTTGTTTAATTAGCACTATGGCCGTTATAATTTCTTTTAATAGTTTGTTTCTTTCTTTCTTTTTAACCATAAAAATTTTGAAGAAAAATAACATCGTTGACCAATGGAAAATGATGTAATCATAAAGTTGAATAATTAAGCTAGCACCTCTTACAGTGGAACACGTATTTTGATCTTACTTATAGATTTTAATATTTTAATCATTCGATTAACTTTTCAACGATTTAATCTATAATTATTTATGTTAAAAATTTATAGCACGTGATGTAAAATTATTTCCAAATGGACCATTGACAAATTATTGCCACGATGAAAGGTCTGTACTATCATAACCTTTGCCAATTAAGCTTTTAAAAATGTATGGTCAAGCTTAAGTTTTTGTAAGTTGTTGTCACTGCAGCTATTTATGCTGCGAGCAGGATTCCCATGACAACTTTATGCATGATTATCAATTTGAAAATTAAAAAAAAAAAAAAAGTTTTTCCAAGTTCTTAATTCACATCAAATCAAAATAGAAATAGTGAATCTCCAACCACCAGTATTCTTAATGAAGATTTTTTAAACATGTACAAGTGTGGTGAAAAAGTGATTTGATGTGCTGCATTAGAGAGAATCCAAGAAAAAGAATTCTGGTGCTGGACATCTTGACTAATCATATATATAACAATGCTTATTATCAATGTCCACTTTTCCCATTTGCTATATTTATTAAAAAAAAAAAAAAAAAAAAACCTTGACTCATGCAAGGAAAATCATTTGAATGTTGATGAGAGAATAACAAAGAAATCTGTCTGTTTCTTGGAAATTCTGGTTATGAACTCTGAAATTTATGATTGTTCTGGTTCATTCTTTCCCCATATAATATTTATAAAATCTATTTAGTTCTCAAAAAAAAAAAAAAATAATAGTCTGCTATCAAGTGCACAAATTTGTTCCTTTCTTCTTTCCTTTTTTTGCCCTCTTCTTTTTGTTGTTGTTTGGAGATTCCATACTAAGATATTGGCACTACTAATTAAATTGATAGCACTTCTTTCAAGCTTTAAACCAAAGAAATATGTGCTACTACGATTACAATATACAACAAAAGACTAACCAAAATTGGAAGAGAAGATACAAACAAGCTTCATCAATCCTATTCCTAAGTTCCAAAGTGAATGACAAAAATTATGCATCTCTCGACACTTGGGTTGCTAACAGCCACCAAATTTTCTCTCTCTCTCTCTCTCTTTGCCTTAAAAAAAAAAAAAAAAGAGAAAGAAATTTCCTACTCCAATAAGCTCTTGCCAGATAAAACTCCGTTTCTCATACCTTGTATAAATTTTGAGAAATATTGTAATACGACAAAAAATATTAACCCTGTCAGCAATGTGAATTTAGCATCTCCATCAAACTTCAAGTGTCAAATATGTCAAATAGGTTTCAGTCATTTTCAAACACATTCAAATAAATAGTAAGGTCCATAGGGCCTCTTCAAATGTTAAATGCACAAACAGACAGAACACAGCCCACTTGTAACCAAATTCCACCTCCAGTTTCTGCTTTAGCCCCACCAAAACTCAAACTTCAAGAAAGACACATGGAAGTACAGTTCTTTTATTGATCTCTTTCCCCCCACCATTTTTTTTTTTTCTGTTTCATCTTCTCACTTCTGAGCTCTAAAGAGAAACCAAAGAAAATTTTTTTTACCAAAATGGGTTCTTGATAAGACTCATGACTTGGACACATGAATGTAAATCTCAAATTTTATTTTATTTTTCAGCTCTTGAGCTTCCCTTTGTCTCAAAAAGTACAAAACAAGATTTTGGCATCTGGGCTTTGCTTCTTTTTTTTTTTCTTCTCTCCTTTTTTCCTTCAATTCTTGGTATGAGAGAAGAAAATATTGTATTATTATGGTAATGGAGATTGTGATCTCAGTGATACTTCTCTTTGTGGGGATTGCTGTTTTGGTGGTGATTCATATTTGTATTGTTGGGAGGGCATTTGGGAGAGGAAATCAAGGTATGAATAATAACAACTTGTCTCAAAGAAGAAGCAGCAACGTTAACAAGAGAATGTCTAGTGAGGACTTGAAGATGATTCCTTGCTTTGATTATAAAGAGACTACTAGTCCTGTGGATTGTGCAGTTTGTTTAGAGGATTTCAAGAGTGGTGATAAGTGCAGATTATTGCCCAGTTGTAACCACAGTTTTCACTCTCAGTGCATAGATTCATGGCTTTTGAAGACACCCTTTTGCCCAATCTGTAGAACTTATGCCAAGCCTGCAAAGATTGGTGTCCTTTTGGGTGAAGAAGCTAGTGGTGGTGTTTCACAGGATTGTAGAATTGAATTGACATAAAATAAAGCTTATGGTATGAATTGTGCCTTGATTTTTATTGTTGTATGTGTTTCTCTGCAATTTATATTATAGTAACTAGAATTTGCTTCTTTCTATATCCTTCCATGAAGTTCTTCAATTGAGTATGGTATCATAAACATGATATATTTAATAATTTGTTCAAAATGGGTTTTAGTTGAAGGGGAAACAACTGATACTTGCAGGGAAAATTTAATCCAGTAGTTGTTTTTTTTTTTTTTTTTGGGTCTTCTGTATGGGAAAAGTTGTATTTCACAAGTCTTGTAGTTAAATTACAGATTGAGATTTTTTTTTTTCCCCAAACTTTGGTCTAAAATAAACTGTAGCCCCAGATTCTTAGTCCTGCCAATTAATACAAGATTAGCAGAAGAACCATGGGACCATTTTTGCTCTAATAGTTTGGTGTGACTTATGACACTCATTTTCTTGTACGGTTCATTCAAAAAAAAAAATTTTAATGGCATTTTCAAGGACCTTCAAGACATCCCTGACAACAAGCAGAAGTTTGCCTCTTCTTTTTTTTTTTTTTTTTTAAAGTAATTGTAGAGAAATATGTACATCTCATGTTCAAAGTAACAAGGTCATATACTATACATAAACAAAAAAAAAAAAAGAGACTGAATTTACAAATCTATTACTAGTGTAGTCCAACATTAGAAGAAAGAGAAGAAAACCTTGTTTTAGGAAAGTCCAGTTGTTTTGTCACAGGTATGAACAGCAAGTCAAAGACATTACCACCACCCACTAAAGAAAAAGACATGAGCTCTCGTGAATAATGATGATGACTCAGATGAGGGAGAGACACAGAGAGATTTTCAACTTTTTATCATATCAATTGGCCAAAAGTTCAGCCAAATATTTGAGAGCCTTATTTGGTCTTTCGTGAATAATGATGGTGCGTAGGCTGCTTTAAAGAAAGTCCTAAGATTCTATACTTGAGAGCCTTATTTGGTCTTTCGGTCATAGAAGAGCCATGTCACTTATTGCAGATATAGCCAAATATATTATTCTTTCTTGGTAGAGAGAGTTTGGACAAGAAAGACTTTTTCTTTAATTAATTAATTAATCAAAGAGAAGCAATGATAGAAATGGTGTTGTTGTGTTCGGGCCCAAAATGAAAATTTAACACATTTGCATGAGTTGTTGGGTTAATTTTCACAACAGAAGTTGCTAAATTTGGAGATGCATTTGATAGGGTTTTCAAAAAGAGTAAAAAATAGTTTTTTTTTTTTTTTTTTATAAAAATGAGAATTTTTAAAGAGTGATACTTACAATGCTTTTATTTTTTCTTTAAAAAATATACAAAAATATTTTAAAAAATACCAAAAACAGTATCATGTGGGGCCAATGGCCAAATGCTTTTAGTTTGAAGAAATTTACATAGTATGCCACATTTTTACAATATTATTTTTTAATGCCACAGTTTTTTTTTCTTTTTCTAGATTTTCTCCTTCACTTTCTTTTCTCTCTCTCGTAGATTTTCCTTCTCTCTTCTCACTCTCCCTCTCTCCGTTTCTCACTCTCTCCTCCTCCTTCTTCTTCGTCTCTCACTCTCACTCTCGACTCGAATTTCTTCATTTCGCAAAGTGAATCAGCCTCGACATAGGGCTCGACAAGTTCCAATTGACCGCTGCTCTTCTAGAAACGTCCGGCTTGATTCTCAATGGCGGCATTGACGAAAAAGTCGAGAAGCTTTGAAGCTTCGCAAAATCTACCATCGCCAGAGGTTGTTCGTCCTCTCCATTGTTGTTGTTGTTGTTGTTGTTGTTGATCCTGTCCCAGGCCAGGCATTGCATCCGTCGATTGGAGTTACAGATCCAAAGTTGCAGATAAGAGCGTTAGATTGAATCTAGTTTTGGCTCGAGCCGTCGTCAACAGAGACGAATTTGGGGTTGCAGATTGGAGTCATCGATTGGAGATCTGTAGATTCTGTTGTTGCAATTTTTTAATGTAATTTTTTTGCTGTTGTTGTTGTTGTGGTGGTGGATTTCTTAGATTGAAGTCCTCTGGTTTTGGTTTTTTTTTTTTTTTTTTTTATTGTTGTAGTTTTGTTGTTGTGGTCGTGCTTTTTTAAATTGTAGGTCTTTCGTGGCTGTCAGTGACGAGACAAGCTGGCCGCGGCAAAGAGAGAGGTGGGAGAAAAAAATGGATAAAAAATGTCTTCAAAAATGTTCAGGAGAGACATTTCAAAATGGCCCTAGGACATCGGAAAATGTTCTGAACGGAATGTAAAAATATCCTGACGGAATATGTGAAAATGTCCTCGCGGGCCATTCGAAAGGTTTTCCAAATGTCCTCATTAGGACATGTGGAAATGTTTTGCTGGGCTACATGGAAATATCCTTGCAAGAAACGTGGGCCGTCGGAAGATGTTGAAATGTCCTGGTAGGACATGTGGAACTAATAATTCATTTTATAGCATGAGATATAGTATAAATAAAAATTGAATCTAAAAAATGACATTTATGTGAATTCCTCTTTAGTTTGATGTTAATTCTAAAAGCCCAAAATTTTCAAACTTTTATTAAAGGATGTTTAGGAAACGAGTTTGAATTAATATGTTGAATAAAATATGATAGCAATATAGGGGAAAAGGTAAAAAAAAAATTCTGCTAGAGTTTCGGTACTATTAGGTTTCTTTGTGTGGGTGTAGCGATGCCCCCTTTCCTTTAGGGTCCGAACCCCGATGCCACCTTTGGGTTGGCAATTGGTACTTGGGCCTGTCAAAGAGGGAGGTTGTTTCACGTCTAGGTTGGGAGAGGAGGAGCACCAGTGCAATAAGGGTTCAATAATTGTCAAGGCGAGGCAAAATCGAGGCTGACAGAAATCTGTGTCGGCAAGATCAGAGGGTGGCTTTGTGGCTGGTAGCAATGACGCCCATAGGGTTCAAGGCAGATATGGGGGTTGGGCTTCGGTTGTGGCCAGAGGCAGAAGGAAATCTATACCGCGGAGGAAGAAGGGGCAAGCGGGGGGGTGGCTGGGCTTTGGCTACGGCCAGAGGCTGAGGGAAGTGGTGGTTGGGGAACTGTGAGGCTGGAGTATCTAAAGAAACCGAGCTTGCTTCACCAGGTTTGAGAAGAGCATGGAATTGGCAGGTGGTTGGAAGGGTAAATCACTGAAGGTCGAGCCAGTCCGCAAATAGCCAGAAACGAAAGAGACGATGACGACAGTAGATCACTCCTAGTTGAGGTGTTTCCTCTATGTTTTTTGTAACATCCCGATTTTCTATTTAATGGTAAATAAAGTGTCTAACGCTATAATTGACAATAGTAATATTATTACTAACACGCTATT
The DNA here is from genome assembly GCA_025403435.1 of Artocarpus heterophyllus. Taxonomy (NCBI): domain Eukaryota; kingdom Viridiplantae; phylum Streptophyta; class Magnoliopsida; order Rosales; family Moraceae; genus Artocarpus; species Artocarpus heterophyllus. Next base: position 6,580,545 of record CM046346.1, on the reverse strand, counting down.
TAGTGATGTTACAGGTGACAGCGACAAAAAGTTTATGCCAATTATGCAAGGATTATGGTTATTTATAAATTAATGATGTGATTGTTAGACATGTATGCCCTAAGAAGTAAAAAATGTAATACGTTTTTGGAGACATTTTTATCAATAAAGAATTTATTCATTTATATATACCAAATCTTGTCCTCTTTACGTTCATATTTGTTGAATGTATGATAAGCAAACAGTAGTCTGAGACTATCAATCTAAACCTTAAGAATTGGGCATATGATGGGATGATTATGCGGTAGACACGATTCTTAAGGTGATGGTCTAAAACACATGATCCGCAATCGAGGGAATAAAGTTGGGCGCTTTATTCATGTAAAGATTGTTATGTTGTCTATATCCCTACTGGGAGATGGTTTGTCTTGACCATTGGAGTTGGACTCCGTGAATAGAAACATTGGCGCGTTGTCATAGGTGACGACGTGTTGGATCGGGACATAAAGTGAATTGATTTGGATTAATAATTCTGTCTTGGCAAATCGATTCACTTTAGACAGTCATTTGTATTGTATCTTAATCCTGAGATGAATAGTGGGCCCGTTATCTCGACTTGTGTCTTTTGATGTACCAATGGGTGACTCCCATATCTCTATAGTGGTATGCATGCCGGTACATTGGAGGCATGACTCTTGATAGCGTAGACTTGTTATTCATAGATATGGAATCCATAGCTCCTCTTTAGGAGTAATGATATCCTCTTATATGCGTTGTCCTGTAATTGGAAAACTGGAGCGCTCAACCATTTGGATACATAGGTGTAACTGAATGGTATACTATCTTTGGATGGTAAGTTTTCTAATGGTGAGACAATGGAACGTAAGATAAAAATAATCGGGAAGGTAAGACATAACTTGTCCTTAAGCCGATTATGGATTATCATATGGGGATACAATGCACTATGATATGTCATGGAGACTTAGCTACACGAGCTTCGTAATTCTATAAAGTTCGAGAGTGCAGCTCCAAGCTTTTAGTGGAGTAGCGTTGGAGTTGATAATTGTGAAATGTATATCTGGGATATTGGGTTTCATAATTATCATGAGCTTGAACTTTATAGGTCCATTTTGGTCCCCTTTGCTAGCTCACAAAATCCTGTAACGACACGGCGTGCTTTTCCAATAATTGGTGACTTATGTCGGATTTATCAGATTGGTTTAAAATTTGTAAGAATCAAATAATTCATGTCTGTTTATCGATTGAATTAATTTTGTAAGAAATTAGTTCAAGATAAACTTGTTGAATTATTGGATCAGATAATTCTTGTCTGTTTATCGGTTGTTTTAATTTTGGACAAATTAGAACAAGATAAACTTGTAGAATTATTGTGAATTGATTTATTTTCTTAGAGATTATCTTGATAAAGTTTGTTTTGATCAGATAACTTCTTTATTGGGTTATTTGAATCAAAACTGAGACTTTATCCTTTAGAATCTCGGGTGGAAAATAAAAGATTCGCGGAGATTTTTTCTCGGGAGTTCGGCCTGCCGAACTGGCCTGTTCGGCCTGCCGATCAGCGGGAGATAAGATTACGCGTTTTCACGCGGATCTTATTAGATACTGATCCGAATTTGATTCTGTTTTGAGTTTTTGAGACCTAATCTGATATGGACTGACCCCAGGACCAATAGGTATATAAAGGGAGTGAGTCACATGATTCACTTAGATCAATAGAGATCAATTTGAGAGATTAAGAGTGACACTCTTCTAGTGAGCATCTGAAAACTCCCTGAGAGCTTTTGTTCACAAATCACGAGCACTAGCTTTGGGGTCTCTCTGTTGGTTGGAAGGAGAGTCACCGGTGGAAGAGCTGTACGTGTGAGCCCACACTCACTCCAGTTGTGGACAGAGAATAGCAAAGAAGACCAGTTAGTTGAGGCTCTTCTGAAACGTTACTTCTCTACACAGGTTGCGGAGGTTCTTCGACACATTGAGGTTAGTAAGATCTGTTTAATTTATACATATAACATGTCAAACTTGTGTTTTGGAAATTACTCTGATGAAATTTTTTTTTTTTAAATTCCGCTGCGCACTTTGTTTCCAACAGTGATAACATATGTTGTTTTGTTTTAATTAAATAAGAAGAAATTAATTAATTGAATTGTTTTTATTTAATATATATATAAGAATATATAACTTAAATTATATATATAATATGCTATATAAGTAACTTTTTTTTATGTTATACGTAGATATAAATATAATTACATATATTGAGGGCCTTTGGCCTCTAGCCTGCGGCAAGGCAACTGCCGAATAACGAAAAAAAAAAAGAAAAGCAAAAAAAAGTGGGATTACACGTAGGAAAATAAAAAAAAGAAAAAAGGGGGGGGGGGGGGGGGGGGGGGGGGGGGGGCGTTCTTAGTGTTTCATAAGCAACCCACACCTAAAATCTATATAAATATCTCCTATTAGTAACCCTACACTCACACTTTATTCTTTCCTCATTGATTGGCTTTATGCTTGGTTTTCTTTGGCTTTATCAAGATTTCTAATCTTCCTAATTGCATTCATCTTAGTAAGTATATCAATCATTCAACATGTTTGTTTGATGTTTTAGTATGATAGATTAGTATTATAATAATTATTATTATCATATGGATTCTTTTATTGTATGTATTTCATATTAATTGATAATTGAAAAAAGAGTTGATGATTTGGTTATTTTGATTAAACTCTCATTAAACTCTAGATTGGAGATATCATAGATTTTCATATTTTTGTTATATAGATCTTTATGAGTGTATTTTATTATCAATTATCATCATGTTAATTATGTGTTTACAATTTTAATTGAGGTTTTATTAGGTTATGGATTTGTATTGAATTTTTTTAAGGCCTTATGCCTACTTTTCATATAAAAACCTAGCAGAGTCGTCGTGTTTCAGTAAGTTTAGATTATGTATTACTTTGTTTATATTTTTCTTATATTTTTGTCAAATACTAGACATCTTGAGCTTTCATTTGGTTTTTGAATTGCTTAAATTAAAGTTTCCTTTAAATAATTATGATTTTTTTGAAATTGACCCAGAAAGCGGTATAGTTTGACACGGACCTAAAATTTAGACTGAACTTTAAGGACTTTTTCTTCACAAAAATTATTGTCAAAATATGCGTGTAATATATCAAGCTCTTTGTTTTTAAGTCTAGTTTCTAATGCCACTAGATTTAGCTAATTTGCAGTTAAGATGAAATTATTATGAATTTTTAAGTAAATAAATGTCATTCTGCCTACTTTGGGAATGATGCCTTAGATTCATAAATTGTGATGTTGTGTTTCTTGATCTTATTACGTAACAAGATGATGTTCAATGATATTATAAGATGTTTATATATTGTTAATAGTATTATTAGTGATTTATGGTTAATATAAATATTTGGCATAAACTCTTCAAAAAAGCAAGCATACCAAAGACCCGAGTTGTCATGTCACCTTTATTTGAAGGTTGAGTAAGTTTAAAGGTCAAGTAAGTACATCTCTCACCTGCAATATGATTGTTCAAAATTAAAAAGATTGATGTTGATGATATATTATAAAGACATTTTAAGATCAGAATTTTTAATAATGAGAAAATTGATAGAAAACGATGAAAGATAATGTTATTTTTACCTCATTATTTTATTTGAAGTAAATCTTTTGATGAAAATTTATATATATGTTATATCTATATTATTTTGATGTTTTAAAAAGGCATTGTACACTTGACAGATTGATGGTGATGATGGGGTCTGATGAGCAAACCGACCAGTGAACAGTCGCTTCATTTTTGTCACGGTTGGTTTGGGGGTCGCTCCCTCACTCTTTCCATGGCTAGCGTACTATGACGGTACAACACCAGGACCCTGCTATATGATATTTTGAAGTATTACTATATATATATTATTTAAAATATATATATTTACTTAATGATGAATTTAATTTATGAAACATTGTTAATCAATGAAAACGTTTTGTGAGAGTTAGGGTGTACTTATTAAGCCTTATGCTTACTAGATATTTCTCATATTGCAGCTAGGAATAAGAGTTAGGTATGAGGATGGAGGAGCTCGGTGCGAGTGTGTATGTAGTGGCAGAAACGGAACATCCAAGTGATGCATCCTGAGTTAATGATGATTTAAACTTTATTCAATTATTTATAATTCTGCAGGTTTTAGTTTTTTAATTATTTTATGAGATTTTGCAAGTTAAAGATATTTTGTTAAGTTTAATGTTTTTGGTAATGTTGCAACTATATTTTTATTTTTAGATGAAGGTATTTGATTTGATTAAAAAGTCTTGTTTAAAACAAATTAAGCTATTTCATATTACTTTGTTTATTTAAATCTATATAAAAATTATATTTTACCATAAATAATAGATGTTATAAGACGGTAATTGTAACGTCCCGTGAGGGGGCGTAACTATAACAACCCGCCCTTATGTGGCCGTCACTTAACTTAAACATGTCTATGAACTTAAATATACTTACGAATAAAGTACAAAAATTTGCAGAATAATTTTTTTTTTAAATGGATTCTTGTTGTTGAATCCTTAAACATAATGTCTTAGAGAAAATAATAATTGTTTCCCCAAAACTTAGTAACAAATGAATTCTTGGTAATAAAGAATTATAAACATGGAACCTTAAACGATATAATAATTATTATGTTTTAACATAATCATAATTTCTAAAAGCTCACGATCCTTCACATAATTCATAATGTTAATTTCTTGAAACATAACCATAGAAATTTTCTTGAGCTTTTTTTTTTAAATATAAGAATAATTATTTAGCAAGTATTACTTTAAAGACATTTCTCAATTTAAATAAAACTATTTTCAAGATAATTTTAAATTAAATATTAAAATAAAATCCCATTTAAATGTTCTTTAAAACTTTCTTAGCAATTATTTATATATTTTACTTATAATTTTAACATCTTAAAAATAACATTGTATTCTCTTAAAAGTTAACCTTTTAAACTTAACAAAACATAATTTCTTACAACTTAAACTTTTAAGCTTAAGTTACTAATTTCTTAAAGCTTTTCTTTAAAACTTTCATAATAACTTCATAGAAACATATTCATAAAATTCATTTCTTAACATAACGTAAAACTCTCATAATCCTTTGTAATTCCAAATAAACTTATAATTTTCTTTCTTAAAAATTTCGTGCATTTGTTGCATTGTCTATTGCAACATTTTTAAACTTTAAAATCCTCTGGACCAAGGTTGCATAATCACAAGCTCGGTTTTTAAAACATAATTACGTAAATTATTTACTTATTCATATGCACATAATTTTCGTAAGGTGTAAGCATACAAAATTTTGTAAAATAAAACATGCATAAATTCGTAAAATAATAATGCAAAAATATTACATTGCGTGAGCGGTATCCATTCCCATCTTCACCATTCGTCTGCCGCTCACCACTGCCCATCAAGTGCCACTGACAGGTTTTCTTACCTACAGCATAAACATACTTAAATGAGCTTTCGCTTAGCAAGTAGGAAATTAGCCTCGCAAAACATAATTAAAATCATTTTAATAAAAATATGCATAAGCATTTTATGCTTGCTTATTAACTTGATTTATGCTTAATTATTTAAGCTGTAACTTATCTTCTTACTTTGGGCCCGAGTGATCGTACCAGTTGTGCGCGAGTCTTAGGAAGTTAGGGTTCGCGAGGTCCCAACAACACCAAGATCATTCATTACTTTAACATGGAGCCTCCCCGTGGGTCGAGAGGTTGGTACGACACCCTTAACTTGTCTTATAAGTTTCACTTGTCTTATTGTGTGTATGCAGTATGACTTATCACTACATAACATCACAATTTCATAATTCATGAATCGTAAATCATAATCATACTTGACTTGAAGGTGATTAAACAATATAATTTAAATATTGCATACATCACACATTAATCATATCATGATCATCATAGCATTTCACATCATGTCATAACATAACATATCACATCATAACATATAACAGTATAACAAATCACTGATCATGCATTTTCATAAATTTTATGAAAATATTTAAAATTAATTTATTTTTAAAACTATTCATACTGTAGGCGAGATTTCTACTTACCTGAACTTCGAACTGTGTAGGTCCAGGTGTATCTTGTTGTATCCATAGTCTACGCTGCATCCTCAGCAGTGCTCATCGGACCACTATGGATGGCTAGGACTGATCCATGGAGATTTATTATTGTTGAAAACATCATTCTGGACTCCGTTACTGCAGTTTGAGTTGCCTCGATTCACGTGCAGTTGGTACAAGATGATTTTTATCGGAGTGGAATTAGCTTGAACGGAGGTCACCATCGCGTTCAAAGCGTCGAAACGAGTCAGGAGGCGGTCTCGAATCATCGATCGGAGGTTCAGATCACAAAAACCCAAAGTAGTAGTTGACCGACCGTTGACCAACGATGACCGACGGTTGACCACCTTTGACCGACGTTGACCACCACCGTCGGGCTCCGTTGGTGGCTGGGCTTGAGCCTACCCCCCTAAGTCGACCCTTCTAAGTCCAATGGTGGTGTCAATTTTACCCAATTCGGCCTCAAACTATGCTAATCGAAGCTGCCATCGACGGTGAAAAATGCCAACTCCGATCTCGGTCTTCCGGCGGTGGTAGCTCCAAATTGGCTTGGGGGTTTTGTTCCCCATGGTGGTATGAGCATGTTGGTGGCGGTGGTGCACCACACCGCCGCATATAACGGCGGCCCGAAGCTCCTCGCGGCGACGCACAAAGGCGGAGGTCGTTCTCCGTCTTCCCGTGAGCGGTTCACAAAATTGGGATGTTGGGAAGCTTCATCGTGCAGGCCTGGACATTTCCCCTCATCCAATTTGGGGCGAGGCGGCCGGGAACGTCGTGATCGGTGGCTGTCGCGGTGGTGGGCGGCGTTGGCCTTCGAACTCTGGCGTACGGCCAAGCGAGGGTGCAATTGGGCTGGGGTTCTCACTCCCCGTCGCCATCTGAGTCGAACGGTGGCGGCGGTGTACCTCAACGCCACCGCGAACAACGGCATCGAGTGGTGGCTCGGCGGTGGAGATGGGGCAGCTCCGACGAGGCTTTTCTGGCAGAAATCATACCGTAATATTGGTGCCATTCTCTTCGTCTCTTCGATCTGAGTCCGTTGACACCAAGATCGTGTCAATCGGAGGTCGGACGGAGGAGAAATCACGTCGGAAAGATGACATGTTTTTGCGGCTTCAACCAGTGCGTATGGCCGCTTCCAGTGGAGTTGTGGGTGGCACGGCATACTGTCGGACTCAGCTTCTTGAGGTCTTTCCGATGGTGTAGGAGGTGTCAAAAATGGAGGTCAGATCTTAGACTGAGTTTGAGGAGAGAGAAAGTAGAGAGAGAAAGTAGAGAGAGAGGGAATGAGCTTATTTGATTGGGTGATGGCTGATTTTTTTTTTTTTTTGTCATGTATTTATAGACCATTTGTGGTCTATACAGTCTAAACCATGCAGTACCGGGTAGATCAAATTTGATCCGTAACTTTAAATTTTTATAGACATAACTGTACTTTTAAAAATTGTAATATTCTCATTCTTTAAAATATTACATAAATTTTAATTTTCTTGTTGTATCATTGCCGTATAAACATCTTCATACTGTCAAAAAATCATTTTCATAAAAGTTATCCATACTATATGGATTTGGTGATTTAATTTTTGAAACCGTAAACTTTAAAACCTTTGTCTTCAAAACCGATGATTAATTATTTTTGTAACTGTATACACACATATATGTATATATACATGTATATGAATTCTAAGAAGGATATTATGTATTTAAAACTTTGCTCAATATAATTATTTTATTATTATTATTATTATTATTTTACTTTTAAAACTTTAAAATTTATAACATATACTTCTCGTAAAAAAATTTCGTATTGTATACTTCAAATTTCATTATGAAAACAATAGTTGTAATTTTGTAAAAGTTTTGTAAATTAAATTGACTATCTAAAGTCAATTTAATTTAAAATTCCCAACTTAGCACAATTTCGTGCTTTACGGATATAACCTGAACTATTTTTCGTAAAGAGCTATTTATGGTTCCATAACTTAGCAATAGATTAACATTTGTGGACTCCATCAATGCCCTTTTTCTTCTTTACTATTACTATGACAATTGTTATTATTATTATTGTCTTTACAATAATAATAATAAACTTTACGTAATTATTAATGTGTATAAAAATTAACCATACACATTCAAAATATTGGAATTCTTGAACTTCCAATAATCTTTATAACTTTTTTAAAATTCTTATCTTACTTTATGATCTCTATAAATTCCGAGATCAATCTTAGTAAAATTGTCATGAATCTTGCATACTTGAACTTGGTGCTCACCATTTTCAATTTATGGTATGGAGCTCATGATCACTTTTGATCTGGGTTTCTTTTACTGAACTGATATCATATAGGAATTTTTCACATCATCATAGTAAGTTGAAAATTCCACTTGTTGTCAAGTAATCCCAATTTAAACATTCTAATTGAGATTCTTATAACAATCACTTCTTTGGCTCGTACATGAAATCAATAAATCATAAATTTTTAATTTAGCACATTAAATAATTATTTTTAATTATTTTAATGTGCTATCGTATCACTACATTGTTACATGTTTCATAAATAAAGCACATAAATTTGTTCATTCACAACATTATTTATTTTTTAAGGTCTTACAACTATTAAGACCTTCAAATTTGCGTATTAATAAATGCTCAACTTGTACCTTCTCAAGTGTTTAGCTTAGTAATGATGAAAAAATCCTCAATTAATCATACTTATTAATTTTTGGATTTTTCCGGTCATTACAGTTACATTTTTAGTTTGGTTTATGTCATGGTTTTGTCTTTGTTTTTATGTCCAGTTTAGGTTTGTGTTTCACACCTGCTGATTAACAGTGTTGTGTGTGATGATTGTAAGTTAGATTTGAATCTATGCCGGCTTGTTTGCACCTTTACTAGAGTAGATCTGACTTCGGTTGATTGGTTTTATCCATCGATTGTTGTAGTTTCTTGTAACGAGTCGACGATGAGCTCTATTTTGGGTGTTGAGCAGGCCTTTTTTCCTTTTGGATCTTGACGCCCTTTTTTTGTTTATGTGCATTATTCAATTTTTACTGGTGGATCCAGTCGTTGTTCAGAATATTTTGTGCATATAGTGGGAGGTGTAATGTAACTTTATTTGCACTATTTTAATTGAATGAAATTTCATTTTCAAAAAAATATATATTATAGCGATTTAAATTTTGTAAAAAAAAATATTATAACAAAATTGATTTGACCTAAAAAAATTTTAACTGAACAGACCGAACCACGTTCCTAGAGTTCTATAATTATCTAATAAATTTCACATCCCAGTTGAAACTAAATCCATGAGCATTTAATGCCTGCATATACATAATAGGGTGTTAGAATCATTAGTTAAAATTGTTTTAATGTAGTATGTGAGAGCTTTATATTGTAGCATTTTTTTAATTGTTACTGTAGCATATAAGAGTTTTACACTGTTTATAATCGAAAAAGTGGTCCGAACCGTGGTCCGAACCGACTTTCCAAACAGACTACATACTATAAAAAATATACACACACATATGCATACACCAGCTGCAACTCTCCTTGTAGAGTTAATCAGTTATTGTCTGTCATAATTGTTAATAGAATCATGATATATACGTGATGAAATGACACAAGTACTCATATTACACCAAAATTATTGAGAGGAAATTACCCCTTAAATTATCTGTTTTTATTGTGAAACACACACAAGTCAACGTAGCCCCAAAACAAGGGAAGTATACAGGATTTAAGCTTCTCAAGCAGTAGTAATTGCCTTCGACCAAATATGTGGACTTATCTTTTTGAATCTCAATTATGGTCCACAAAATCTTTTGGTTTAGCTGTATTGATCCAGATCACATTAAACTTGTCAAATTGTATAACTTTCGTCCGTAAAAATAGGAAACAATCAAATCATCGGCATTCACAAAAGAACAAGAAATATATATACCACCGTTGAGGATTTGAGAAGATAGCAATGCCCATCACAAAAATTTGACTGGGTCTATTTAATATGAACTCTTTGGCAAAGACAGTGTAAACCATTTTTTCAATTAAAAACGGTGTAAAACTCACATATTACAATAATAATAAAAAAATCACTACAATATAAAACTCTCACATATTACATTAAAAACGGTTCAACCACCCTGCCAAACACCCTATTCAGTTTTTATCAGGGAAATAAATTAAGTCAAAATGTTCATACTCCATGGATTAACATTTTATTCTGTTTTGGTTTATGTTATCATATGATGCTTCTTTTTTTTTGTCTAATAATATTATATTACATTCACACTTGAAAAAAAAAAGAAAGAAAGAAAGAAAGGTGCAACGGCGTCTGCGACATATCGACGTCGTCATCCTTCAAAACGACAAACAATAATAATGATCAACCACGTGTCGTTGAGTCTTAGCCGGGGAAAACTACAACCTTTCTTTTTATGGCAAAACGACATTGGACAGACAGACGTATTTCCTGGCAAAGAAAAACTAATTATTGATTTATCATTTTGCTTCCAACATGTAACCATTTGAATTAACATATACACGTTGCCTTACAAACGACATGAAAACTTTCCTCTAGAACCAAATCAGTAATCAATAATCAGAACAAGGAAACGACATATCATTTCAAATAATGAAAATTGAAAAAGGCATTTGGCATAGGACTTTTACATTCACTCAAAGAGAAAACGACGTGTCGTTTCTGTCAAACCAATACCAACCGTGGGATAATAAATTGATAGTGGAACATAATCACAACAAGGAGACGACATATCATTTCAAATCATGAAAACAACATTTGACATACGACATTTGCGTTCACTAAAAGTGAAAACGATGTGTCGTTTCTGTCTAAGCAATGCCAAAAGTGGGATAAAAAACTGATAGTAAAACTAAATCAGATTATTTACTAATTTATACCATAAAATTCTAAGTGTATCAATATAAAAAATTTATAATACGTAACAATGTATTTTTTGATGTTCTCAATATTTTACCTCAAATTTTAGTTTTATATTCCATTTACCCTGCTCATCAACTGCCCATTTTGACCGGTTAACGATTTTACCTTTGAAGATTACCAAAGCACCTACAACCAATCACTTTACTTTAAAGTATTATCTTTTCTTTGTTTCTTACTTATTTTGCACTTTAGAAAAGATTTCAGTTTTGCTTCCATTGTTTTAAATTTACCTAAAAAATTCTCTACATCTTTATATATATATATATTTCTTTTTCTTTCAAATAATAACTTTAAGTTTATCTAAAAGGAATAACTTAATGTAGTCACACTTTAGTTATTGATCAAGATGATATATAATTTTTGTAGCACAAGGGAATACACTAATTAATATAATTTTGAAATAAAATGTCAAATGATAATAAAATTTTGATAAACTTAAAATGGTATAAAATCATAAATAGCCTACAGGATACAGGATGAGAACGTATAGTTAACGATGAATATAAGTTCAGCTAATAAAGAGGATTATACTTCCTTTTTTTAAGTAATTATACTCGGTTTTCTACCATGATTCTATCTACTTATTTGAAACTTTTAAGTCCAATTAATCAAAAACATTTTTATCAGCAAAGCAAGATAATATAGATAATATGTACGCATGGCTCTCTCTCTCTCTCTCTCTCTCACTCTTGTATACACAATTATGTTATGGAAAATAAAAACCAACATTAAACAACCATGTTTACAAATAAGCGTACCTCTTCAATACCAAAAAAGCAAAAACCCTCAAAGGTTTAGCTTGTTTGAGTAAATAACAACTTAACCCAAAACAAGTCCGCATTTAAAACCAATCTCAACCATCTTATTTATCATTACAAAAGAATAAAATTTTAAGCATACAAGTCCACATTTAAAAACAATCTTAACCATCTTATTTATCATTAGAAAAGAATCAAAATTTAAGTATGCAAAATTCGTATCCCATTTCCTACTGACGGTAACATTAGCTCTTGAAAAAACCGAGCTAATATTATTGCATAACATTCTAATCCTAAAACAATCCAAGAATAAGAATACACACCCTAAAACTTATACGTATACGTGTATGTATATGTAGATTTTCATGTAAAGAAACGAAAATTTTTGGGAAAAACTTTTTCAGTTTTCACCATGCGCGAACCGATTGTTCATGGGAAACTGCCGAGCCGATCAATCCGTATGAGCTGGTTTCGCGAAATTTATGGAGCATTTTGATCAGAGAACGAGATTTCTTGCCTGCAAGGGACGTTCCGTCTGTTATAACGGAGTAGAGAAGAGCCATAAGTGCAGGGTCCTTTGCCAAAGTTCCAACAACTTGAGCGCCGCCATTGTTGCACAGTGACAGCAAGATCGAAACGCAGTACTCTTTCACGGCCGGTGAAGTCGAAGACTGCAAGAAACCCTTGATTAGATTGAGAGTCGGGGTCCGGAGAATCGAATTCGTGCCGTCTAAAGTCTCGGCTAAGTTGGCTAGAACAGCTAGTGTGTCTGATACGAGTTCAGTTTTGTCTGAAGCATTGAGTATGTCAATTAGCAATGGAACAGTTCCAGCTTCAATCACTCTTTGCCGGTTGTTGGGGAAGAACAAGAGCCCGAAAATGGCCACCACCGCGTTCTTTTTCCCGCAAGTCGTGCCGTCCTTCATCAGCTTGGTTAGTGCCGGGATCAAATCCGGCGTCTCTCCGATAAGTTTCCCGTACTCCTTTGCTGCCGAGAGGTAGAAAATTATGGCAGCTGCTATTTGCTTGGCTTCCATGGAAAGTCCGTTTTTGAGGACATCGAGAATTGGAGCCAAACCGCCGCTCTCGATGATCAATATCCTGCCATTACCGTGTTTCGAGAGCTTCAGCAACGCGGCGGTGGCGTTCTCTTGCATCGTCGAAGCGTTGGTCGAAGCAGAGATAAGGTTTAGAAGAGGCATAACCGCGCCTGAGTCGATCAAGCAAGACCGGTTGAAGACGTTCGACTTCGCGAGCATCCGAATTTCATACGCAGCCTTGTTTCTCTGCTCATTCGTACCGAAAACCAGCCTCCGAACCAGAAATCTCGAGAGGAATTTCATGGCTTCCGCGGCGGCAAGACTTCGGGGGACCACCGTCCGCGTCAAATCGCGGCTCTGCCGCCCTGATTTCGCAAGCGAAATGCCATTGTCTTGGCAGAATTGATGTGTAAGCTTTCGGAGAGCGGAATTAGGTACTAATTCTGTGCTTATCAATTTCTCCCCTGTTTTTGGACAAATTGGATTTCCTGCTTTGAGCCATTTTTGGATCGAAGACCGGTCGTAAGTCTGTCCGGTGGATACCGTCACCGGATCCGTCATTAGCTCGAGCGAAATCGGACAACGAAAATCCTCAGGATTCAAGCAGCTAAGAGTCCCCACCACATTACCCCTCGAGCATTCGGCTTGCTCCGAATTTCGACAATCGAATTCTTCGAAAATCACTCCTCGGCTGTAGCTCATCAGTCCAAGCAATCCGCTCAAGAACGGAACCTCCCTCTCACCGCAATCCGAGCACTCGAAATTGATCTCATCTTCCAAGAACCTCACCTCCTTGTTGCAATCACTCCAAGTTCTGATCTCAAGGTAATCCAAAACTCCCTTCAGAGAATTCAATTCAGGCTCAATCCCTTTCTCTAGCCTAGAAATTATCTTGATCACTTGCTCCGCGCACCGCTCGTCGTCTCCGTCGAGCTCGAAACTCGCCTTCCTCGCCTGCCTCGCCACCAACTCCACCAACTCCCTCACCTCGCCTCCGACGTCGATCGACCTCAACGGAAGAACATCAAGAGCCGTCGCTACCGCCCTGATCAAAACCTTAAACTGCGCCGCCACGAAGCTGCACCTGGTCAGGATCCACATCCGAGGGACGTCGCGCGTGCAGTCCTCGAGCAGGAACCGAAGCTTCTGGAAGGCGACGTGGAGCTCGGAGAAGCAGAGAACCGCCGAGTCGGAGAGGGCGGAGCCGCCGCCATGGCAGCGGTCGCGGACCTCTTCAAAGAAGACGAGGAGGAGGCTGACCTGGCGAATAGCCTCCCTGGCGTTCCTCCTCTGCGTGTAGAAGAGTCGGGACTGGAAGCCGCAGATTTCGCCGGAGAGGGAGATCAGGGAGGCAAGGAGAGTTGCCGGAGAGACTCCCTCGCAGGGGTGAACCGCCGGGAAGGTCAAAATCCGGCGTTCCGTACGGTTTGATCGTTGAATCATTGGAAGCAAAATTTAGAGGGAAAAAAACGAGAAGACAATGTTTTTTTTTTTCTTTTTTGGCTTTCTTTTTTCGGAATCTTTCACTGAATCTGAAGTGCTCAAGTTAGTTAGGGAGTCCGGGGTATAGATAATAAGATCAGCAGGTGGGGCCCGATAAGAGTGTAAATTTGATTACGTGGTAGAACATGGTGAGTTTGACTAGACTGTGAAGGGAAGGATTCAAGGGTCATGGGAAATACTGTGGGCAGCGCTTCGGATGACCGACACGTGGACAAGTAGCTTTAGTGATCATGGTTGAGTTCGTACGGATGGCATGCTTTGTTGCTTGGTGAAGTAAGGGTTGTGGGGCCCACAAACCGTCCTGTACACGTGGACGAATAGAAAATTGCCTCGTTACGTGGGGCGTGGGGATCCATGAATCTTCCTACTCGGAAGATTCAATGGCCAGGTAATCACTTGCTGACTTTCTTTTTTGGAGGGGGAAAATTGCTGACTTAATTTGTATTTTTGCATATTATTATTCTTTTGATTTTTTCTGAACCAAATTACGTGTTTCTTCAGCATTATATTTCTTATTTTCTTATTTTCTTTCCCTTTATTTTTGTTTTATATATGCCAAAAGTCTGGAACCTGTTCTTAAAAAATAATAATAAAAATCAAAAATAAAAAGTCCAGAACCTAGAAGAATAATTTTCTTACATAAGTATAAAATTTGCTGGAAGGAACATTGACCCTTTAGTGAAGAGACTAGAGAGTATTATTGTTGCTTGAAATGTTGTGCCTCATGTTGCTTCACACAAAAAACGAATGGTCGCAATTTAAACGAGTTGTGTGGATTTAATTTCCTAACCTTTATGGCCCAGTTGGCAAGGCAAAAGCAGTTCCAAACTCAAAAATCATTTAAATTATAAAAATGATTTCAACCTTTTCTTTTAAACAAATGCTTAATTTTTAAAAAATTATTTTTAAGGTTTATATATTAAAACTACAAATGATATAAAAATCTCACGTGTTATAGTGTAAAACAAAATGAGTTACAACTTAAAGCTATTACATGTTTTAGTATTGCGATTCGGATTTAACAATTTAAAATACTCTTCCAAATACCTTACTAAAGTATGGTTGTGTGCTTTAAATTAATTATGTCCATTAAGAATTGTACCAAAAAAAAGGCACTCATACACGTTACTTAAGCTTAAATAAAGAAAAAACTCAAATTTTTAAATCTGATTGGAGCACATGACATTTCTTTTTAAATTTTAATATCATTCCATGATTTTTTATAGCTTCAATCGGTAATATTTTAATGTAATTCATAAAAAAGTTTACTGAAAAAAGAGGTAAAAACTCTTATTCTTATAATGTTAAAATTTCAAGCGTTACTAAAAGGAAGTGCATGCATAATGCATGGGGCGATTGTAACAAATAAAAACTACATGAATTGATTAAGTACGTAAAAGCCTCATGCCCATATTTGCAACACTTGAAAAGCGGGCCTCCAAACTTGCCGACATAAAATTGAATTTTACTCAAAAA
The DNA here is from genome assembly GCA_025403435.1 of Artocarpus heterophyllus. NCBI lineage: Eukaryota > Viridiplantae > Streptophyta > Magnoliopsida > Rosales > Moraceae > Artocarpus > Artocarpus heterophyllus. The sequence continues at coordinate 6,564,670 of CM046346.1, read as the reverse complement.
ATAAGGCGAAAAAAAAAGAGGAAAGAAAGTAAATGATTAAATGATAATTCAAGATGGTTCTAGACTTTTCTATTCTAAATATCTTTTGTACCATCTCAATTTCTGCACACAAGTATAAAAAAAAAAAAAATCTTGTGAGGTGTCAATTGTGTCCTTTTCTCTCTGCATACTTGTGTGATTAGTATTCGTTTCTTCTTAGGAAGTTAATTAAATTAAATTAAAAATTAACAATAATTGATCTATATAGCAAATTAATTGGCCACAAATATATCCTTGTATAAAATTATTAAACGAAACATGATTGTGATTGATGTACTTGAAAGCGCCGCAACGTGGACCATTTATTGCATGACATGTAATAAAACGCGTTTGATTTAATGCAGTTGATTGATTATTAATTTATTTGGTATATCAACGAGATGATATGTTCACGAAACTGGTTTTATTAATTATTTATTCCTTTTCTGTCTATAGAATAGATCTGCGTTCACATAGCGGGGCAGCCATTGTTTGGAAAAATATATTAAAAAAAAATGGTTTTTGCTGTTTGACAAAACGATATGAGCTTAAAAGATAGTTTAAATATTGTTATATATAAATGTTTTATATTATAATATATTTTTATTTGATATTGTTATATTATAACGTATACGAGAACTTTATATTATAAATGATTTAAAATCATGATTTTAATGTCATCCTCCAAATAAAATGTCGAAAAAAAAAGGTGAGGGTCTGCTATGGTCGAAACATCCTCAAAAAATGAATTTTTTTGGAGGAAAACTAAAATTTAGTACTTGAAGAACTTGTGTTTTGGCGCTAATCTAAGAAGTCTAATGAAGTGAAGGTATTTGCATTAATCTTGTACCTTTCTAAATAAGATATCAATATTTAAAAATTAAAGGAAAACTTTTTTGTTGACATCTATAAAAACAGTACTAGTATTTTTTTTTTTTTTTTGGTGTCCAAAACCTTCTCCTTAAAGGCAAGTCGTTTAAAAGGAAACTTTTATGGTAAGAATGGTCATTTTTTTATTATTGATAAGAATTGTTATTTTAATTGTTTAAATTAAGTTTTAAACATTTAAATCTATAAATGTTCATATTAAAAATCCATAGTGCATGACACATAACTATCACTGCTCATAAATAAACTTAATCTGACAGTTAAAAACAACAATTTTTAGGGTTTAGGGTTTAAAAACAATAGTTTTTAACAAGACCGATTCTACGGTAAAAATCGTTTATTTTTAATTGGCCTATGTATAAAAAATGACATCCGATAAAAAGAGTGTTTTGACTGCTTTTTAAGTGCTGATGGGCAATCATGAACTTGACTAAGTCCATGCATGCTAGTTTTTGCTCCCTAATTTCTCACTGTTAACTGTGAACTAAACGTTATGATAAAAGTTGGAGAGCATTATTGTATTTCTAATCAAAACAAAGAAAAAGAATAGTTAAAAAGAGAATTATATCGTTAATGATATACGTCCACGCGTTAGCTAATGACATGATATCAAAGTGTTTAAGGAAAACAAGCCACCAATTTTAATGGATTAACATTACAACAAACATGACATGTGGATTTTTCTTGATGTGAAAGTGAGCCATTCCCCTTTCGGCCAGCTTCCAAGAAAACATTAGAAGCAAAAGCTTTGTCTATTGATTGAATAAAATAGACCAAGAGCAACAAGACAAGCCATATTTTATATGAATTCACACAGCCAAAAGACAGACATACTCAAAAGTAAATGGTATAATTACATGAATGGAGTGTGTTTACAGGAAGATTAAAATAAGTTGTCGGGACTGTTTTTATTATAATATGTAATAGTTTTATATTATAGTAATTTTTTTATTATTAATGTAGTATATAAGAGTTTTATACTGCTTATAACTAAAAAAGTGGTCCAGACCATAACCTATCAAATACCTTTGAAGATTTTTTTATTAAGGAAAAAAGTCAACTGCTTGAAAACAATACTGTAGTAATTACTCCCAATATTAAATTGTACAAGTTTTTTCCTTTTTTTATCCTTACAATTTTTTTTTTTTTGAACTAGAAAAGTTAAAATATGTAAAGAAAAATAGTATCTTTATATTCATTAAAAATAATATGTTTCAGACTTTATTATTAAAGTAAAATTAAAAAGCAATGCGACAGAAGTTAAATTTCTCAAATTGACTTAATAGAGATATTGTTGTTGGGCCAACTTTGAAGCCCATTTGATAGGTCGTATTATGTTTGGTAGAAGGGAGAAGACGAGGGAGAGGGGTAGAGGAAGAGGTCAAATCTATTATTTGGTTCAGTAGAAAAGAAAGGTGTAGAGATATAATCTCCCTCTTAATCCATCAGATTGCATCCTTCCATTAGTTAAACTTGAAGGATTCAAGCAACACATCAACTTTATGTTTCAAAAGATCATTTTACCCTTTGAATTGATTATTAATAGATAATATAAATGGACATATAGTAATTAAACAAGAATTTATTATCCCTTCAACTCTATCTTCATCCCAAATAACATAAACGACTTTAATGCTCTTTATTCTTCTAAGTCTCTTCATTAATTATACCAAATAAAGTCCAAGATACAGCATAATCTTCGCAGTCTTGTTATAATATAGTAAAAACTCAAAATATTTTAAAAATAGTAGAAATTAACAACATTATAATAATTGCTTCATAATTTTACAGTCTAAAACATGTAAATATTGTTATGCAATTTCAAAATTTTCAAAGTGTTTTAATTAACATTCTATGTTTGAATTTCATTACAAAATATGAATATGTCATGCAGCGTAATTTTCATTTTAGTTACACTTCATGTGAGAGGTTTTCGTCAAAATCCATGCATCTTCTTCCCACCACAAAAAATAACTTTTAGTCACAATAGTTTTAATTAAAAAAACTTTTAGTTAGAACATTTTATTATGACTAGTGTGTATTTAGTCACAATTTTTAATTAAATTTGTGACTAAATCTTTTTAACTATAAGATTTTTAGTTACGGAACATAACTTTTGTCATGACTAAAATTATTTTTAGATTTATATATGTGAATCGTAAATAATATAAAATTTTTGCATATTATAGTGTAGAGCAAAAATGAACTGCACTGTAAAACTCTCATATGTTAGACTATTGCGATTCAAACTTAATGGTTTAAATCATTCTTTCAAACCCTTAATGAAGATTGTTGTGTGCTTTAAATTAGTTATGTCCATTAAAAATTGTAACAAAAAAAAAAGGCTCTCATGCAAGTTACTTAAGGTTATATAAAGAAAAAACTGACATTTTTAAATCTAATTAAAACACGTGATGATTTTTTTTAAAAAAATTTAATATCATTCCTTGGTTTCTTTTAGTTTTAATTGGTAATATTTTTAAACTTTTGCATGTTACACTGTAAAGCAAAAATGAACTACACGGTAGGGCTCTTGCATACTACATTATTACGATTCAAACATAATAATTTGAACCACTCTTAAAAACACCTAATAAAGTGTTGTTGTGTGCTTTAAATTAGCTACGTCTATTAAAAATTGTAAAAAGAAAAAAAGAAAAAAAAAACCCTCATTCAAGTTACTTAAGGTTATATAAAGAAAAAACTGAAAATTTTAAGTCTCATTAGAACACGTAAAGTTTCATTTTAAATTTTAATATCATTCCACGACTTCTTTTTAGTTTTAATCGGTAATATTGTTATGAAATAAAATAGTTTACTCTAGCTATTTAAAAGTTCAAAAAATGATTTGCTGGAAAAAAGTTAAAAACCCTTATTCTTATCATGTCAAAATTGCAAGCATTACTAAAAGGAAGTGACGCATAACGCATGGGGTGATTGTAACAGATAATAACTACATAAGTTGATTACCCTGAAAAAGAGTAACTTATAAGAATGCCTCAAATACATCATCTTATTAAACATGTCATCCAACAAAGCACTTATTACAACTGATTCTTTATTAGAAATTGGTGATTTATTAAAAGACCAAGTTATAATTTCTTCCAAAATGAAACTTGTTAGGTTCCGTCTCAAACCCGCTTGGTTCCATTGTAGAACCCATCAGAAACCGTCTCCGATCGCCAAAGTGGATTGCTAGATTGTAACTTGCCAGGTTTCAAATTGAAACTTACTAGATTCCAACATTTTTTTAAGCAAAGAAGTGCCAAGCGCCTTCAGTTGTCAGAGTGGGTGCCGGGTTGTAACCTGACACGTTCCAACTTAAAATTTATCATATTCTAAAATATTTTTTTTGAACATCAAGACCTGCCAAATTCCATCCAAAAAATCGCCAGAATCGTCAGATTTCATCCCAAAACTCCCCAAAATTGCGGCTTCTGTCTTGGAACCTACTAGATTTCGTCTTGAAACCCTCCAGGTTCCAAATTAAAAAAAAAAAAAACCAAAAAACAAAAACAACTGAACAACATAGTTATAAGTTTTCAATAGAACCTACCGAAACCTCACTGAAATTCATCATGCGTCGATGAGAAAACTCAAGCCCAATAATTAGTCCAAAAAAAAAAACACAAAATCTTCAAACAACAAGCTCAAATTCAATAATTGAAAAACAAAAAATAGAAAATAGAAAAACAAAATTTATATTGCAAAATTCGACCAAGATGGAAGAGGATATGGCATCGGAGATCTTCTCGCAAAATGGCCACAACTTACCAAGACTTCACTGTCTCGAATCATTGCAGCTGTTCATGAACTCCGTCACATATCTATCATAGAGATTGGAGATTAGAGAATGGTAGTGACGCAAAACCTTGAGATCAGACTAATCTATCGTGGAGGCTACTGTTACACAAAAATCATTTAATTTGAAATATATATATAAACAAAAATTATCACAAAAGACAACAAAAAAATTCTCAAAACTGGATTGAAAAAGCAATAGGATTGGAAAAATTATGGCATTCTTCCAACGATCCTAGGCATTGACGTCAGCGCCATTTTCAACGAGGCATTTAGTGACTTTGATCCAGCCGCAGAGGGACGTGACATGGAGGGGATCGCCAACCTATGGCAATATAGAAACAGTGTTGTCGAATCTTTTTCTATAATCGACAATCTGAACCTTCCAAAAGGGAGGAATAGTAGTCACCAAAGATGACAACTAGATCGCGTCACGACGAAATCAGAGTTCGTTGAGCCGCTTCTTCTTTCATGGTGACAATGTCGAGGTCACCAATTTGGCTTTGGTTTTCAGACGGAGAAGACCACAGAGAGAGGATGGACAAAAGAACAGAGGGACAGAGGAAGAGAGAGAGAGATGAGGTGTAGAGAGATAGAGTAGAGAGGCTGAGAGGAAGAGGAGAGAAAACAAAAGAGAGAGAGGAGAGAGAGGAGGAGGGGGGGGAGGGGGGGAAGAGCAGAAAAATCATGAATAGATCTAAGAGTGAGAAAAGGGAAAAAAATTATTAGGGTTTTTTTAGTTTAAACCATAGTAAAACAAAGTCAAATAATGAATCAAAATAGAAACAAAATACATGAAAAAATGAACAGTTTTGAAAAGTTGAGAGAAGTGAATGACATTTTTAATAAGGGGTATCCATAAAAGGACATTTCATGTAGTTTTCTATTAAAAAAAAATAAAAACTACATAAGTTGATTAGTACGTGAAAGCCTTATGCCCATATACGCAACACTTGAAAAGCGGGTTTCCAAACTTACAGACATAAAATTGAATTTTACTGAAAGTTATCCAATACCAAAATAAGAAAAAAAATAAATGAATAAATGGCTAAAATTCAAGATGGTTCTAGTTTTTTCTATTCTAACTAGTGTGAAAAAAAAAAAAAAAAAAGATTTCAAACCTTGTGGATCACATGCTCAAAAGCACACGAGGAGACCGCCAAGTTCAAAGCCTTTAAAAGCCTCGAGTGGCCCAAAAGCTCCATGTCTTTTTTTTTTTTTTTTTTGAAAATGAAAATTGCATTCTAAATTAGAATAGTGCAAACACTAATTTAGATGCAAAAGACTGTAACACATTTAGCAACTCGACCCTGATTACATTCTAGAACCACTAATAGATTTGATCGAAAATGCTTAAAAGATAGAACATGTACCAAGTTCCAATACATGGAAACAGAAAAGACACACAACAAGTCCAGCAGTAAAAGGTCTTAATTAACAAAAACTAGGTGCGGCATAAATATGCGCGGTATCCACTCCCCATCTCCACATTCATCCATCGTTGTACCATCATCCATCAGATTTTACTAAACAAGTTGTTTACCTACAGCACAAACGTATTTGGATGAGCTTTCACTCAGCAAGTAGGAACTATATCTCGCAAGACATTTAAGAATATAAAACATGCATGAACCGATTATGATTATTATGGACATATGTTATGAAACTTATGGGCCCGAGTATTCGTACCGATTGTGTGCGAACATTGTAAAGTTAGGGTTTGCAAGTTCCCCAACAACCCATGATCTAAATTATTTTTACCAAACAAAAGTTTTCTCATAAGTCGAAAGGTTGGTACAACACTCAACTTAACTTAGTTAAGTTAGGGTTTTTGCTTGACTTATTAATATTTATGTAATATGGCATGGCATCACATACACATAAACATGTATTTATGATTTCTGCAAAACATGCGAAACATTTTCATTTTAAAATAACTCATACTAAAGGCGAGATTCCCACTTACTTGATTTCCAATAGTAGAAATTACTAACTCGCAAAAATTCCTTATCCTCTATTCTTAGATTATGGAAGAGAATACCTATTGAAAGTGTAACGTCAGCGTACCTTACAGTATTAAACTTAGCATAATAGTAAAGGAATTAAATCCTTTCCTATAACATATTTTCTTTTAAAGGACCGTAACATTATTGTGTTTATTACAAGGATATATTGATTTAATCCTCATAATTTGGTTTTCCTTAATTGCCTTTACTAATCATACTTAGGGATGATAACTAATTAACTAATTAATTATCTTTCTCTTTATTATAATTGTTGGGCTTAGAGTTAAATAAGGCCCATTAATATCTAAATGTTTCTATAGCATTCAAAATATATAAGCCATTTCCTACCAAAGTTGTAAACCAAGTTCACAGCTTCCCTTACAACCCCACTGCGACCTCGTTAGGCAGCTTAAAAACAAACATTAGAAATGTTATTTTGGAGTCAAAGTTTCAGTTTTTAACATCTTATACACAGTCTTTTTATGATGCAGTAGCTCAAACATTCCTAAGTTTTAAAATACTTTAAAATTGATGTTTTTGAGGTTAAAAAGAGTAAAAAAAATCCTTTTAAATAAAAAGTTAAAACCTAAATCTAACCTTTTTCATGCCCAACATATATAATAATAACCCAAATCTCTAAAATATCTATTTTACAGTCAAGGACAATAAAACATAACCAAAATGTAAACTTATATATACTTTGTATCTCTAATCAAATTAATAATGAAAAATAAAAGTTAAAAGACAAAGAAAGGGATAAGTTAAAAGGGTATTATATATATCTTTAATGCTATACGTCCACGCGTTACTTAATGACACAATCTGTTTGTGCCACCAGTTCTAGTGGATTAACATCAGGACAACCATGACATGTGGGATTATCTTGATGTCCAAGTGAACCATTTGCTTTCCCTTTCGGCCAGCTTCCAAAAACATTAGAAGTAAAAGCCGTGTCTATTGATCGAGTAAAATAGACCTAGAAAAACCATATTATGTAATTTCACACAGCTAAAAGATATACATTAATTAAAGTAAGTGGGACAATGACATGAAGATTTTTTTTAATTAAGGAGAAAAGTCAAACTGCTTGAAAACAAGGATAAAGATAAAATAAATTATGCGGTTTACTATTTTTTTTTTTATTACCACTGATTGAGTTCTATTATTTTCTTTTACTCATTTTAATCCATACTATTTTTTCTAACTAAAAAAGCTAAAACATATTTACTTAACCCAAAATACTTAAAATAATAATATTTTATATTTATTAAAAATAGTATGTTTCAAACTTTTTATAAAATTGAAAATTAATATCGTAAAAGTTATATTTCTTAAATAAACTTGATAAAGATGTTGTTGTTGGGCCAACTTTGAAGCCCATTTGATGGGTCGCACTATGTTTAATAGGAGAGAGAAAATGAAGGGAGAGAGATAGAGGAAGAGGTCAAATACATTATTTGATTCGAAAGAAAAAAAAAAGTGAAAAGATGCAGTCTCTCTCCTAATCCACCAAATTGAATCCTTCCATTTATTGAACTGTTAGAATATTTATGTGGACAAGCATAAATCTTAGTTAACTCACTCAATATGTCACAAAATTAGAGCATGACTATATAGACAATTATATTGTATTATAGTTTATACATGGTATTGCATCAAAGGCCATGATAGGATGTACAACAATATGCTTGAGGCTATTGGGTTTACCCTTTCATACTATTTGGTCAGCCCATTGGGCTAAATTTCCTCTTTTCCTTGTTATTGTAAAAGGCCCATCAAGGCCTACCCTCCACATAGCGCATTAGATATTATTGTTGGTGGTATGAGTTTAGTGTGTGAGGCATACACGGCTTGAAGAGGGAAGAAAGGGAAGAACTCAAAAACCACCCTCAAGCCTCACTCTCTCGGAGATCACAGCTTGCATTATCATATTACGGCGACGTTTGACGTTTTCCTCCGACCATGGGGGACACATATCCTCTGCCAAGTGGTGGAGGTATTTTTTGAGTACTATTTTTAAATATGCTTCAAATTTCATTAAGAATCGTGTTATTTTCGAATTTATGGCTAGGTTATTTGTGTTGATCATGTCTATTTTGTATTGAGATCGTTTAGATCTAACATGAACTTGAAAGATTCAAGTAATCTATCCACCTTATAATTTCAAAAGACCATTTTACCCCTCTGAATTGATTGTTAACAAATAATAAATGAACATATAGTAATTAAACAAGTAATTATCATCTATCATTTAACTGTTTCTTCATCTTACCAAACGACAAAAAAGATTTGAATCGTCTTTATCCTTCTAACTCTCTTATCTATTGTACCAAAGAGAGCCTGAGATATAACATAATCTTAATAGTCATGTTGTAATATAGTAAAAACTTCAAAATATTTTATAAATAGTAAAAATTAACAACATTAGAATAACTGTCATATACTTTTAGTCTAAAACATGAAAAAAATTGTTATGTAATTTCACGATTTTTAAAGTATTTTATAAACATTCTATGTTTGAATTTCATTCAAAAAAAGTCATATAGTGTAATTTTCATTTTAGTTACACTCCATGTGAGAGCTCTTCATCAAAAACCATGTATTACAACAGTTTTTAGAAAATTTTTAGTCACAACAACGAAATGACGTGACTAATTATATTTAGTCACAACTTTTAGTTGAATTTTTTGTTGCGACTAAACTTTTAGGCACAAGATTTACACTTCATGACTAAAAATTTTATGGCTAAAAGTTTTAGTCGCAACAAAAATTCAATTAGAAGTTGTGATTAAATACACATTAGTCACAACATTGAGACTAAAAAATCTTTTTTTTTTTGTAGTGTCAAATTTCAGCACAAAGCAAAGTTATGGGGATATTTTTTCTCTTATCCCAAACATCAAGTTAGTGAAGCAGATAGAAGATTGTACACATTTAATTTGGTCAGCACTTAAATTATGTAGATGGTTGACCAGAATAATGCCTATTAAACATTAGTATTGCACCAAAATGTATACAACATCTAGTTCATTAAAAAAATGAGCAACATTCAGTGAATCCCATTCCATAAAATGAGATTATTTTTTGCATAACAATGTGGAATCAAAGCATAGTCATCAAATGAATCCCAGTCCAGTTTGTTTGTTTGTTTGTTGTTGTTTTTTAATGCATTGGAGTGTCTTTTCAGGTTCAGTGGAAGATGTATATTGATGTCGAGATATAATTTTTAAAATTTTCGAGACGTTGGTTAGACTGAAGCTTTGTATGTAATCTAGGACCACCGGTAGAGATAGCATAGCAATGAGCGTCGATCACTCCATCCCCCTCTCCTATTTGCCAGCGGTTTGATTTTTGGCGTGCCCACTATTTTCGTGCGGATGATCTTCTTAGAATTGTTAACGAGAGCGTGTACTAGTCCTTACCCCAGTTTGGACCGAGAAGTGAAGGTGAAAAAAAAAGAGACCCTCAACTTTGGATTAATATCGCGAATATTGAAGCTTTTGATTTGTGTCACAAAAATAAACTAATCAAAGATCGATAAAATGTGACATAAAAATAAACCACAAAAAAGAAAAAGTGACATGTCACCTAATTTTCCATCTTCTTCTCTGCTCTCTTATCCGATCCATAGAAACAAGGACTTGGTTTAGACGCAATGTATGGTAAGGTTTGTGTCCATATGCAAAGGACAAAGCTTTAGAAGACTTCCAAATTTTCACTTTCTTTTCTCTCTGATGTCGTCATAGAGTTTGGAATGCTCAGAGACTCTAAACAGAAAAAGATTGCACTATTAGAATTCAAGATACAACTATAACCCCGGCAGAAATCTTAGCTACAACCAAACGTCGCTTTACCACGAGAGGAGATGGCCCAAGTGTCTTTGCATAATGACAAACAGAAAGGTGAGTATTCATTATTCAAAGAGAGATTTTGGAGATATAAAAGGGGCTAAAAGTCTTTTTACAACCATGCCGGGTTCTTCAAAGGAGTGACAACAGCCTTCACCTGCAAGTAGTTCTTAAGGCTGTAAACACCCTTTTCCCTGCCTATACCACTCATCTTGTACCCTCCGAACGGGATTGCAGCATCGAAAACATCGAAGCAATTCACCCACACGGTTCCAGCTCTCAATGCCCTTGTCAGAGTGTTGGCAGTGTCAATGTTCTGGGTGAAAACCCCGGCAGCCAATCCGTATCGGGTTGTGTTGGCCCTCTTTATTACTTCATCAAGTTCTCTGATTAAAAAAAAAAAAAAAAGTCAGAGGAAATGTGTTAAATTTGCTCCTCCTTAACCATACCAAGAGAAAAGAGGATGATCTTGTTTCAAAAATGGATCATTTTGTTCATTCCAAAAGGGGTTGAGGTTTGTTTTAGCTTACTTGAATTTCAAGATTGATTGCACTGGTCCAAAGATCTCGTCCTGTGCTATCAACATATTATCCTGATCGTTCGGAAAAGGAAGAATCACGATAAGTCAAAGGCTTTTCATGCGTGTTGCGAGAAGCAGTTATTCGAGTTGGACAACAAACATATATTACCTCAACATTTGAGAAAACAGTTGGCTGAATGAAGTACCCTTTGGAGCCAATTCTGTCCCCTCCACACTCAAGGGTAGCCTTGCTTTCAATGCCTGATCTTATGTACTTCAGAACCTTCTCAAACTGCTCTGAATCAATCTACAGGTTTCATGAAGTTAAGATAAGGAGTGCTCAAAGACGAACAGACCAAAATGTTTTAGGAATGACTAGAAACTTTCCAATTATCCCAAACCATATCCAAGAGATAATACCTGTGGCCCTTGTTCAACACCCTTTTTGAAAGGATCACCCACACTGCGTCTAACAGCTCGTGCCTTTGCTTTTTCAATAAACTCGTCGTATACACGTTCGTGCACGTAAGTACGAGAGCCAGCGCAGCAACATTGCCCCTGCAGAGAAGCCGACACATTTCAAATGAGAATGTACTTGATAACCATGCCCACCGAACCGAGACCATTAGAGAGTTTGATTAAACAAAGTTACAAACCTGATTAAAGAACAAAGCAAAATGAGCAAGCTCCACAGCTTTGTCAATGTCAGCGTCCTCACAAACAATGAATGGTGATTTCCCTCCCAGCTCTAGTGTCACTGGCTTTAGATTGCTTCTTGCGGCCAGTTCAAGAACAATTTTACCAGTGCTAGTTGATCCAGTGAAAGCCAGCTGCAAAGGAAGTGACAATGATTATAAGCGGCCAACGTCTCGGAATTGATAATATTTAAATTTGTACTAACAGATTTTAGTACTTAACGGCCCATTTGGTTAATAGGTTTGAACAAAAATTCAAATTTGTTCAAATTTTTGCGAGAGGAGACATTGTAACAAAAAAGATATGAACCAAAAAATCTATGAAACAAACAAGGGGTGAGTAACTTTAAAAAGTATGCAGGATAGTGGAGCGTAGCTTAAATCAGAATTGTTATAAGCGTAGTACATTGCAGTCCAAACATTCAGAACAGGAGGGAGAAATTGTTGCCAAATTTAATGAAAATAGCGATGTGAACAGCGTTATATATGCTCTTTTAAAGTACCTTGTCCACGTCCATATGGCTTGCAAGAGCTGCGCCAGCAGTCGGTCCGTATCCAGAAACTATGTTTAATACACCAGGAGGAAGACCAGCCTGCCACAAGGGATGGTAATTAGACTACAAAGACAAACTCGTAGCCAAAAAAAAGGAAAAAAAAATGCTCAAAGAAATTCTGTATAACAAAAACTGAAACGAGATAAACAAATTAGTAGAAATACAAAGCAGTGGCCTCTTTATGCAAACTCATGAGTTAATCCAGGTTATTTAAAAAAAAAAAAAAGAAACCAACAACAACGACAGCAACAACTATTGACAAGAAGTATAGACGCAATCATCATGTCAATCAAACAAATTAGCTTCTCCAAAAAGCTAATAATGAGACCACCAAGCTTTAGTGTGAAGATCATGAAAGTCTATCATTAATTGGTCCAAGTAGATTGGTTTGATCTTAAGAAAATGATGATAGAAGAGTCTAACTAAAGCTCACCTCAAGGAATAGCCTTCCTGCAAGGAGAGCAGTCAAAGGGGTTTGCTCAGCAGTCTTTAGGACAATTGTATTGCCACATGCTAGAGCAGGTCCAACCTTCCAAGCAAACATGAGAAGGGGAAAGTTCCACGGAATTATCTGACCCGCAACACCAATTGGTTCATGCAGCGTCTGCACATGATGATTACCGTCCGCAGGAACAGTCAGTCCATGGATTTTGTCAGCCCATCCTGCAAAGTACAAGAAAGATAATCATTGGCAAAAGAGCCAATGTAACATAGGACAACCAAAAGCTAACAATGTTAAGTATCCCCTCTCACCTGCGTAGTAGCGAAACAGGCGTGCCAGCATTGGTACCTCGGCCTTGGCAGCCTGTTCATAAGGCTTCCCATTGTTCCATGTCTCTAGAGCTGCAAGCTCATCATTATGTTTCTCGACCAAATCCGCAAAGCGCAGCAGTATCCGTGATCTTTCCTGAAATTTAAGCATTGATAAAAAATGTACTACCTTTAACATAAAATAATTCACATTGTACTTCACAGACAAGACTACTTTAAAGACTAAAGATGCTAATTAAATGAAGCAAAGTTGCTCACATAAGGAGTCATCTTTGGCCATGGTCCTTCGTCAAATGCCTTGCGAGCAGCCGCAACCGCATGGTTTATATCTTCTGCGTCGCCCTCCGCAACATGAGCAATCACTTCCGCGGTGCGAGGATCATATGTTGGAAATGTTTTTCCTGGGAACAACAGATTCTAACAATTACTAGTGCATTTGTTTCACGTGTTGGAATTTAAAAAAAAAAAAAAAAAGGATTCCAGCCCCTTTTACTACCTGTGTTTTCTCTCACAAAAGTTCAAACAAATTTGAAATTTATATTCAAAATTCAAATTTTCTGTTTAAACCCATGTAGCAAATGGGATATAAATTTCAAGTTTGTCATATCATTTCTTCACAAAAAAAACTAGTCTTACACTGTGACATGTAAAAATGGTGGTCTAACAGAACATTTGTTTCCTTTGATGTAAAAGTAACTTTAAAAAAAAACAAAACAACAAAAAAAAAAATTCCTAGTAGAGGAATTAGCATGGGTCTACAATAAATAAATTCCTAGTACAGGAATTCTATGTTCTCTTTAAAGGGAAAACGAAAAGGCGTTATTAATACCTGATGCAGCATCCACAAAATGGCCATTAATGAGGTTCTTGGTAAAAGCAATTTCAACAGGTGGAGTTATCAATTCTTCAGCTGCTGCTGAAGTGCTAAACCTTGTAATATTGTTTCCACTGACAGAACCTCCTAAAGATTACATTTTTATAACAGAGAAAGAAAAAGTTATCACTTATTGAATCTTCCATGGATTAAAATTCTAAAATAGGGTCCATAAGTAATCTAATTCGTATATAACATATTAGGATGTTTTCGATCCGAAACCAATATGTGAAAATCTCAATCCAACTTGATCCAATCAATCCAAAAAGTTACAACACATGCAAGTTGAATGATAAATGAAGCTATAGGACAACAAACAAACTTAATAAAACTTTATATATATATATAAACTTAAACGAAATAAGGTGAATTTTGAATTCATTTGCGCTGGGTTTTCTTTTTTTTAATTTAATAAAACGGTAAAAATATTCTACCATAGCTTACATAAATATTTATATTACTTTAGAAATTTAAATTAGTTTAAAAATTTATATATACATATATATTAATATATAAAATTTAAATTATATATATATTAGATTCTCAAACCAATCTATATTTTTAGTATTCAATACGGATCGACAGATTTCGTAAATAACCCTAATGAAAAACATAAATTATATATATATTAGATTCTCAAACCAATCTATATTTTTAGTATTCAATACGGATCGACAGATTTCGTAAATAACCCTAATGAAAAACATACGCAAGAACTAAAGCTATAAAAATCGTCATAATTTTCTCAGATAATTTGCAAATAGGTATTCCTATAAATTATAAGGGCCATCCTCCAAGATGGGAGAAACCCATAATTCCCAAAAGAAAAAAAAAACCCATAATTCCCCAAAAAAAAAAGTGAAAAAAGCATTGAGCCACAAATTTGTGTATATAATAGAAGTCACTGTTTAGCTGCTGAGAAAAACATACTAAAGAACTAAAGCCATAAAATCCGTCATAATTTTCTCAGATAATTTCAAATGGGTATCATGGGAGAAACCATAATCCAAAAAAAAAAAAAAAACTAGGTGAAAAAAGTATTGAGCCGCAAATTTGTGTAGATAATTAGAAGTCACTGTTTGGCTACTGAGAAAAACATACTCAAGAACTAAAGCTATAAAAGTCGTCATAATTTTCTCAGATAATTTGCAAATGGGTATTCCTATAAATTATTAGTACCATCCTCCAAGATGGGAGAAACCCATAATCCGAAAAAAAAAAGTGAAAAAGCACTGAGCCACAAATTTGTATAGATAATTGGAAGTCACTGTTTGGCTACTGAGAAAACTTCAATCCAAACAAGAAAAAAAAAAGGTACCTCTTTCATCCTTTTGTGGCAATTTCAAGAAAAAACATTGGATTGTATTTGTCTAAAATCCTCTTCCGATTTTAAATGGTAATTCTCGGAAAAGACCTTTTTTTCAACGGAAAAAACAAAAGCCCAGAATCGAAATCCTCGGACGACACATTTTTTCCGACCGAACACTGGTTATACAAAAACCCAGAAACACCATAGTCAGAAAAAACCAAAAAAAAAAAAATTAAAACAAACAAACAAACAAGAACAAAACAGATTCTGGAAAATAAGCATCATCATCATATCAGAGAAACAAGAAACAACAGAAAGGTAAAACAACAAAACCAGAGAGAGTTGACAAAAGGTTAAAATACTGAGGTGGTTACCAAGAGCACGAAGCAGAGAAAAAGAAGAAGGAGAAGAAGAACAAGAAACAGAGAGAGAGCGAGAGAGCAACTGGGAAATCCTCCGACCAGCCATGGATAAAGAGAAATCTGAAAGGGCCTTATCTTTCTGTTTTGATTGATTATAAAATAAAAGGAAAATAAACAGAGTCCCCTTCTTCGGTAGAGCACAACAAGACAGTTTCTAGTTTCTCTCTCTGTTTCTCTGTTTGTGCGTGAGGTCTTTTCTTTTGGCCTTTTTTCCACGAGTGACAGAAAATGCATGCCCCCCATGATAGGTGACCCTCCTGGAGCACCAACCAAATAAAAAATAATAATAATTTTAGATAGAGGCAAAAGAGTTGCTTTAGATTCCTATAAAAACGAGAAAGAAAAGTAAAAACATTAGCTATTAGCCAGGAAAATTTTGGCCGCGCTTGATAGGTATAGTGGGCCAACTTTCTAGATTTGAAGTCTATTATAATCGTTTAAATATCTTTTGTTTCCCCTTAAAATTTAAATCCTATGAATCATTTTGGCTGATTTGAATCCTTGTTTTAAAGTTCTAACTCCATAAAACTTAAATATTTTTGTTATAGTAAAAGTTAAAATTTTTTGATTGTATTTAAGAGAAAAAATCATAACTTTTTTACTTGATATTTGATTGAGACGGTTCTTCTTTTATTGAGTTCCTAATGAAGAAGAGAATAAATGAAGTTTCATATTGTCTATTTTTTAATATCATGAAAAGACTTTGTTAGATTTGTTAACAAATCAAAAAAAAATTTCCATTATCTATCCAAATATAAATTCTAATTTTATTTTTTATTCAAATTTAACATTTTAAATGCACATCTAAACTTCAATTTGGATAACAATTCTAATTACAACTTAAATCAAAATAATTCAAATCAACACAATTCGAATCTATTTACCAAACGGACTCTTAGTATCTGTTTGACACTTCAATTTTAACTTATCAATTCTAATTATAAATAGTATAAAACACTTAATAGCTATTTTAAAAAATAAAAAATTATTATAATATAAAGTTTTTATATATTATAATTTTTAAACTTAAAACTTCGGTTATAAAAAAAATATCAAACCGCCTATTAACTTTTTTTTAATAGAAAAGGTTTATTATCCCCTGTTTGGCATAGTACGGTTTCCATTACAAACTCAGTTATAAATAATGTAAAGCTATTACATGTTACAGTAATAATAAGAAAAAATTGTTACAATATAAAACTCTCTTATGTTACATTAAAAGTAGTTTATACCGTTAATTTTTATTATCTTTCAAACACCACCTTAACTTTTTTTTGTTTTTTGCTGAAGGGACAGTTTAACTTGAAGCAGGAGAAAATAAAAGTACGGTCATTCAGAAGGGAGTTGTTTCTTTTTGAGAAAAGCATTAGGTTTTTCCTTGTAAGAGAAAAGTAGTAGTTAAAATGTCATTTCCCATCCGTTCAAGAAAAGAGATGCCATTTTTCACCATCCAATCATACCGAGATATATATATATATATATATATTTATATATATCTTGGCATAATATGTATTTTTACCGTTTTCATAGGCCATGTTGTTTTAATTATTGAACTAAATTTTAACAATTTAGTATGTGATTATTTGTGTTAAAAATTTATAGCTTATAAATCAAAAAAACTTTTAATTATAGATTAAATTGTTTAAAAGTTAATAATATGATTTATTGCAAAATCAAAATATCTGTCTTATTATATAAGTTTTTTTATAAAAAAACTAATAATGGGATGAAAATGTTGCCTTGCTCTTTTCTGTATCCCCATTAGCGGAAGATAGGGCATCATTTTCTATTTCATGACCATTTTCTTCTGGATTTATAATATAAACTTACTTTTTTCAAAAAATAATTTGAAGAAAGATATATTATGGCGACACTATTTGTATTTTACCTAAATTATAGTAACATCTTTTGAATCAAAACTAATCATATTGATATCATTTGACTTTTCAAGAAAATTACAAAAAAAAACCCTATGTTAGTTGATGGTGTTGGAAAAATATACGCAGCAAAATTTTAAAAATTTTTCCATCAGAGTATTTTTCAAAACACAAGTTTGACATGCTATATGCATAAATTAACCATATCTTACTAACCTTTATATGCCGAAGAACCTTCGCAATCCGTGAAGAGAAGTAACGTTCCAGAAGAGCCTCAACCAACTGGTCTTCTTTGCTATTCTCTATCCACGACCGGAGTGAGTGTGGGCTCACACGTACAGCTCTTCCACCGGTGACTCTCCTTCCAACCAATCAAGAGAACCCAAAGCTAGTGTTCGTGATTTGTGAACAAAAGCTCTCAGGGAGTTTTCAGATTCTCAGTAGCAGAGTATCACTCTTAATCTCTCAAGTGATCTGAGTAACTCATAAGACTTACTCCCTTTTTATAGCGATTGGTCTTGGGGTCAATCCTTATCAGATTAGGTCTCAAAAACTCGAAACAAAATCAAGTTTGGATCAATATCTGATAATATCTGCGTGAAAACGCGTAATCTTATCGCTCGTTGATCGGCAGGCCGAACTGCCGATAAAAGATTTCCGCAAATCTTTTATTTTCCACCCAAGAATCTATAGGATAAAGTCTCAGTTTTGATTCAAATAATCCAATAGAGAAGTTATTTGATCAAAACAACTTTATCTAGATAATCTCTAAGAAAATAAATGAATTCCCAATAATTCTACAAGTTTATCTTGATCTAATTTATCCAAAAATTAAATCAACTGATAAACAGACAAGAATTGTCCGATGCAATAATTCAACAAGTTTATCTTGAATTAATTTTATTACAAAATTAATTCAACCAATAAACAAACATAAATTATTTAATTCTTTCAAATTTTAAACAAATCTGATAAATCTGACATAAGTCACCAATTATTAGAAAAAGCACGCCGTATCGTTACAGGATTTTGTGAGCTAGCAAAGGGGACCAAAATAGACATATAAAGTTCAAGCTCCCGATAATTATGAAACCCAATATCCCAGATATACATTTCACAATTATCAACTCCAACGCTACTCCACTAAAAGCTTGGAGCTGCACTCTCGAACTTTATAGAATTACGAAGCCGGTATAGCTAAGTCTCCATGACATATCAAAGTGCATCATATCCCCATATGATAATCCATAATCGGCTTAAGGACAAGTTTTGTCTTACCTTTTCGATTATTTTTATCTTACGTTCCATTATCTCACTATCAAAAAACTACCATCCAAAGATAATATACCATTCGGTTACACCTATGTATCCAAATAGTTGAGCGCTCTAGTTTTTCAATTACAGGATAACGCATATAAGAGGATATCATTACTCCTAAAGATGAGCTATGGATTCCATATCCATGAATAACAAGTCTATGCCATCAAGAGTCATGCCTCCAACATACCGGCATGCATACCACTATAGAGATGTGGGTGTCACTCTTTGGTACATCAAAAGACACAAGTCACGACAACGGGCCTATTATTCATCTTAGGATTAAGATACAACACAAATGATTGTCTAAAGTGAATCGATTTGCCAAGACAGAATTATTAATCCAAATCAATTCACTTTATGTCCCGATCCAACACATCGTCACATATGACAACGTGTCAATATTTCTATTCACGGAGTCCTCCTTCAATGGTCAAGACAAACCATCTCCCAAAAGGGATATAGACAACATAATAATCTTTGCATGAATAAAGCGCTCAACTTTATTCCCTCGATTGTGGATCATATGATTTAGACCATCACCTTAAGAATCGTGTCTTCCGCATAATCCGTCCATCATTTGCCAAATTCTTAAGGTTTAGACTGACAGTCTCAGACTATTGTTTACTTATCATACATTCAACAAATATGAATGTAAAGAGGACAAGATTTGGTATATATAAATGAATAAATTCTTTATTGATAAAAATGTCTCCAAAAACATATTACATTTTTACTCCTTAGGGCATACATGTCTAACAGATGGTAAGAGCTTATTGTTAGTTGACCATTAATTTTGTTTAAGACATCAAAATTGCTCCTCCATCTATTAGAAAATGTTTTAAGTAATTTATGCACTTGGAAATGATATTTTTCACCTTCTTTGACATTAAGAGATGAATATAAACAATTTGAACATACTTTTAACTATAAATTTCATTCTAATGGTGGAGAAATTTTTTTTTTTTTGAAAAATCTACATTTGTAACATTTAAAATATCATAATGATTCTTTATCCACTAAATAGCATATAACATAAAAACATATCTAATACATATCTAACAATTACATGTCCAAAGTAAGATAAAATATGGTCATAACAAAAGAAAAAGATAAAATTAGATTTTCCAAAAAAAAAATCCACAACTCATAATATGTTAAAACAAACTAATTCTATAATAATAATAAAAAAGCAAAGCAATCTAATTCCAATAAATGAAAAAGAAACTAATCTAACAAATTCTACAATTTAACAATCACACAAACCATCACACTAACAAATTTCACACATTAAACTAACTAATTCCTCAAATTGCACTAACTATTTTCACAAAATAGTTAATTTCAACAAACTGAAAGAACGATGGCAGAGGAGAGGTGGAGGGGGTTGGTGACAGGTTGGGCTAACTTGGAGGGGGTGGAGCGTGCACGATAGGCTGGGCTAGGTTGAGGTCGGGTGGCCTCAGGGGGTAGGGGCATCTCGAGCTCTCAATGGCTGGAGCTGAAGATAGCGATAGCTTAAGCGAATGGCGGTGTACAGAGGGAGGTCGAGAGGGATGGTGGTCATTTGTGGGGTTAGGGGTTGAGTGTTTATTGTCTGCTTACTGTTTAGGTTTTTTTTTTTCTTTTCAAATTAATAGTTACAATCTAATTTTGTAGATCCATGGCTAAGATTGAACTGGATGTTTTGATCATTTCAAACAAAATTTGACAGAGTTAAGTACAAGGAGTGTCAGTATGATTAGTTTTAGTCTAAGAGGTATTACTATAATTTAAGTAAAACATAAAAGGTGTTGGCTTAATTTATCCTTAAAAAATAATTTATAACTTTGTCCACATAAGGGTGGAAGCCCACCCGTGGTTCGTGGTGCTCCTACCCAATGAGATGAAGAAAAGTATAGTCCGTTTATTTCATGGGTTTGAAACATGATAATTCAAACTTTTTTATTTAAAATGAAAAAGTTTGAAAAGCGTGGTTTGAAAAATGGTTTTAAAATCTTAAAAACATAAGAGAAGTAATTTTGAATTTAGAGGAAATTATAAGTTCAAATAGTCAAATTATGATATAAAATGGGGTTACACTTTATTGTTTACCATTTCAAAGACAGTACCATATTTACAATCTACGACTCCTTTTACCATGACTCTGCTAACAATTCTTTTATTGTCGTTTTTGCCTGAAAAGATGTAAATGGCAATGATTCTTTTCCTGTGAAACGCCGTTACATAATTTGCACCCAATGCAATATAGCAAAGCTAACGGAAGATTTGCATGAGGCTTATATATGTGTGTGTGTGTGTGTGTGTGTGTGTATATATGTATGTATATTTATGGATTTCTATGTGAAAAGAGTGAGTCAGAGAGGCGGAAGCTTAGACCATCGTTCTGCTTGAATTTTTATTTTTATTTAATTTTATTAAAATTTATAGTCCGTCCATCTTAAAAAATTAATAGTCAGTTTGGTAAAGTTGATTTTAACCAACTTTTTAATTCAAAACAATATAAAACTCTTACATACTATAATAGAAATAAAAAAATTGTTATAATTTAAAACTCTCACATTCTACAATATTTATAATTCTAATCAATAATTTTAACTACCATACCAAACATCCTGTAAAAATATATATTCGCTCCCTGGCTCAACCTCAGGAGAGAAGTTAGATTTTGTCCTCTAAAAACCGACAATAATTTTTTATACCCATTGCAAGTTTATTGGTTGGTTCTAATCCGGCTCAAATCAAAACTTTGTGGGTTAACTATTTACATCTTTACCTAACTAAAGGTGGAGTGTTTGGACCAATTTGAGTATTAGATTTTTAAAAAAGTATTTACTAAAATTAGTTCTAATTAAAATTTTTAGTTATTATAATGTAAAATTCTCACATATTATGGTTATCAGAAAAATAAGATACAACGTAAAGCTCTTATATACTACAGTTTTAAGTTTCAAAATTTTAATTTTAACTACACTTTTTAAATACCCTATAAAACAAGAAATATCCCGATTACCAATATTGTTTCTCCTAACAACTTTTTTGTTTAAGCCAAGCATGGTTAACAATTTAATAGATTTGAATTTTAATATAGATAACCCTTTTTTTGCACTTAAAAAATGAGTTCCTAGCCCTGTTATCTTCTAAATTTTTTCGACTTTTAGCAACTTCTCTCTTAAACTTTTGAATTTTCATAATTTACCGTAAAACTTTCTAAATTATTGTAATGTGTAACCTTTTACTCATTTCCTATTAAATTGAAGATTTGAATTTGAAAGGTTTGCATTAAGATTTGAATTAGATTTAAAAACTTTTATTGAGCATGAAAATTTCCGTCTTTATATAAAGCATAAATGGGCTTTCTCTCACACATTTACTGGGAAGCTAAGCAAAATAGGACGTGTGGCGATACTATATATGTTCGTAGAATGAATTCTCGAAAAAATTTGAAGAACAAGTTGTCAAGCTAGAAGGTTTGTGGGCCAACTTTTGAGTCCCAAAAAGATTTATTACTATTGCACGTCTATTGAAGCTTAAAAAAAAAAAATCAAATTTCCAAGTGTCACGGCTTGCACTAATTTTGTAACTGGGCTAAATCTTCTGCCATTTAATACCGGTGGTCAACAAATAAAGCTCTTTTGAAGATTCTTAAGTTTGTAATTCTAACCAAAAGAAAAGCTCCAACAGCAACAAAATTTTAGTAAAAAATAGTGTAAAGTGCAAGTCACGTGCTAAAACACGTGCTAAAACTTTGTGCATAAAGAAGTTCGGAAACGTGCTAGAACATTAATAATTTTTTTTCTTGTTTCTTTTTTATCTTTTTTTATTTATTTATTGTAGATTTGCATGTATAAAAACGTAAAGTTGGTAACCGTCAAGAAAGACCTGTTGGTAGCGCTTACTAAAAGCTCTGTTAGGCTTTTTGAGTCTAAGAGTTCGTTTTTGCAAGCATTTAAATAATATGTGAGTAGTGTTTTTGCTCTTTAAAAGTACTTTTGTCAAAGCCATAAATTAGGTTATTTAAAAAAGTATTTTTAAAATAGACTTTGAAACTTATACAAGAGTGTTAGTAACACATTATAAGCTTAATTATAATATTTTTGTAACTTTTGAAATAATTAAAACCATTTTGACTTATAAAAGCTTTTTTAAAAATATGACTCTAAACACTTGTTGAAAAGCTACAGCTTGCACTTGTTTTCTTCTACCGACTAAAAGCACAAGTAGAAGCTACGGCAAATGAGCCTAAAATATAGTATAACAAATAAGATGCTTGAAAAATAAGTTCAACTACTCTAACATATAAGAGTTTTATACTGTAACATGTTTTCACTTCATATTGTTGCATGTAAGAGCTTTATACTATGACACTGGCCACTACTGAGACGATCATCTTAACCAAGGACGCAAATATCGACAATATTTTAGTGAAAATTTTAGTTTTTCAAAGTATCGAAATATCTTTACATTGTAATATCAATTTCGGTTATATATCAGAGAAATATCAAAAATGTCGGTAAATATCAAAAATATTAATACATGTCGATAAAATTTCAAAAGAATAGTGGAAAAATATTAAAAATATAGGCACATGGCGGTAATGAAGGCAATGGAGACTATGGTGTTGGAAATTTGTAAGATTCAGGTTTATTATTGAGTCTATTTACCCGTGAAGATTACTTCACACATTGCACACAGAATGAAGACTATGGGTGTAAAGATGTAGGTCTAGGTGTAGGAGCTTTTGACAAGCCGTATACAAGGAGAGAGCGAGGAATATCAAGAATACTAACATCTGATAAGGACAATCTTTCCATGAGTTTATAATTAATGAATTTGGGATCCAATTATAACAGCTCATCCAAGAAGCTCTCCATGCTTATTATCTATACAATCAGGACTTTACAAACTATAATGGCTATAGAATTTTCAATTATCTCCATCCATGCAGTTTATACTACCATTTCAAACAAACAATTAGGAGAATTCATAGTTTTCAATCTATAGAAATTCAGTGAGAAGAAGACGACAAACCTACATGTGGCATATTCATAACTATGTTCAACACTATCCAAATAATGAGGAAACCAATATTGCTTGAATCAAGAAGAAATCCCAACCATGTTTGAGCCTTATGGTACTTTATTTTGGTATTCATAAATCTAATATGTATGGGGTTTATGTAAATCATGTTTATTTATGTTTCTTTTTAATGTTTATTGTAGATATAATTAATATAAAATTTTTGTAATTTTTAAACTTCTACCGATATCAATATTTTTCATAAAATTTTCGTAAAATTAAAGTGTTGATATCTTTACCGATACTGATATTTTTATCGTCGATCTCAGACAAGGCTTTGAGACGGCCACCTCAACATCAGCAGAAGAATACGCTTTGTAGAAGAGTCTGATTTCAGTTTTCCACAACTAGTAGATGAGATTTGGCAGCATAAAATTTGAAAGTGGTGAGAATACTTAAAATTCTAAAATAAAGTTAATATAGCTGCCATTCTAGAATTGCGTAAACCAAACTACTTTTAAGGAGCTTTCGATTTCTACTTTTATAACCAGAAGTCGGTCCTTGTGGTCCTCCATTTATTGTTGCCAAATGACATGAGGAAAGATGCATAGACATGAATAAAGTCAAGTCTAGCAACTTCTTATTAGTACTTGGGTTCCTATTTCAGGTTCATTTGATTTTAATACTTTTAAGTTCCATTACAAGCCGAATTTGATCATATTGACAAAATGATTGTTATAGTATTTATATGTGAATTGGACACCTTTTTTTTTAGAGTTAGTATTGGAATAAATTTTACCTAAACTCATTTATCATGACATCAAAGTAATACACTTTGCATATATATAACAAGCTACCGATAAGGAAAGTTGAATTTATTCCACATTGCTATATTATTTCGTTATATAGTGTTTATATATAGATTGAGCACCCTTTCTTCCTAAGGTGGATTTTAGAAAGAGTGCTAAATTCATGAATACACCCACTTAATTAATATTCTCTTAATAAAGATTTTAAAATCCATCCTTTCATAAATACTATTTTTATAATGCCTAATTTAACCCTCACATACCCTCCACTTTATTTTTTATTTTTGATTTGAGTTATAAAAAATAAAAAATAATAATTCATAAAACAATTTTTCTCATTAAAATGTGATATATATATATATATATATTACAATATCTCCATCACCAATCTTTTTTTCCTTTTTCTATTGTGTAACTGTTCTTGAGGCTATTCTTGCCTTCGTCTCCCCTGTTGATAGAGCACATCATTATTTTATGTTTAATAAAAAGCTAAGCTTTCCATTAGAGAGAGAATAGGGGCAAAAAAAAAAAGTGTAAACCTTATGGGGAAACAAATCTTCAGAAAACAAAATAATAATAATAATAATAATAAAAATAAACCCAAAACACTAGCAAACAAAAAAGAAAAGAAAAAAAGAAGAAAAGAATGATGAAGCTTTTTTTAATTATCCTTAATATATATAAATATATAAAGTGAGAATAAGTTTCGCGTAATACTTCCGGCACGTTTGAAACTTGAAATGTTTTGTCGTTTTTATTTTTTGGAAAGCATTTTTTTAAATTTTTTAGCTAAAATATTTTTTTACTTTCAAAACATTTTTTTTTTCAAAAAAACATTTTTTTTCCTTTTTATCCTGAAACATTTTTTTTCCTATTTTTCCTCTCAAAACAAATTTTTTTTTTGTTAACACC
The DNA here is from genome assembly GCA_025403435.1 of Artocarpus heterophyllus. Classification (NCBI taxonomy): domain Eukaryota; kingdom Viridiplantae; phylum Streptophyta; class Magnoliopsida; order Rosales; family Moraceae; genus Artocarpus; species Artocarpus heterophyllus. The sequence goes on along the minus strand of CM046346.1, from coordinate 6,539,030 downwards.
TGTGAAGCGCGTGGTCTTCTGCTAGTATAAGTAACTATATGAAGAAAAATGTGCGTTTTAAGAGTGACGTGTTCTACTAATAGGCAAGACGAAGAGAGGAACAGTTTCAACAATAATTGCATCACACGAAGAAAGAGAGAAAAAAAAAAAAAAAACTGGTGACGATTTACACACACATAGTCCTTTAAGTTCCTTGGTGGTGGAAACCTTGCCACACTGAATCTCTTTTGGAGGGCAAAATGCCCAAGGTGCCTTTTAGGGCTCAAGGAAATCGGCCGGAAGAAATCCTAGACAAAATACATATGGACGTTTGTGTTGACATGAACGTGTGGGTATGTAGAGGGTACAAGTATTTTGTCACATAGACGACTACTCATGTTTGGGTTTGTACACCTGATGCTCCGCAAAGGTGAAACATTGACAAGCTCATAGAGTTTCGTGCAAAAATAGAGAAGTAAATGGGTAAACCCACGTGTTACATTATAATGACCGAAAAATTATTTTATTAATAAAAATTAAAATTAAATGTGGGGTATGTGAGGGCTAAATTAAGTATTATAAAAATAGTATTTATAAAGTAATTTGTAAATCTTCGTTAAGAGAGCATTAATTAGGTGGGTGTATTAACAAATTTCATGGACGCAAATGTAATCACTTTTTTGAGAATGGTTTCTGTTCAAGCTTATTTATCCTTTTTTTTAGGAGCCCATTTATCAATTACATATATGTAACTAATTCTTTTAGCAAAATAAAAAAGAGGAATACTATGATGAGAACTTCCAAGACTTTTCATTCATGAGATCTTTTTTTTTTTTACAGTAATTAGATTAAAAATCAAGGGTAAAAAATTTCCCTCCTATAAAATTTTATAGGATAAATACAACCATATCTGATTATAATATTTTTAAATAAAATAATTATAAAAATAAGAAAAAAAAAGAAAACACAAAAATTTCAAAAAAAATTTTTTTAAAAAAAGCTTGCCTCTGCAAGCAGGGGGCTCGCATTGCGATTGTGGAAGGCGAAGGAGGACCCCTCTACGATTGTGGTGCCACGATGGTGAGGCGAAGTCATTATGGAAACACGACCACAGTGGCCCCTCGCGAAGTCACGATCCGCTGTGGTCAAGACGAAATCGCAATTAAGATCCATCGTGACGGGGACCTAGCTGATGGTGCTTCGTTATGGATTGTTGTGATCCAGAGTCACCAACGACTCCCTCCCGATGACAATGGCGACAACAGATGAGATATGCTTTTTTTAGATAGTTTTTTTTTTTTTTTTAATTTTCAATGTTTGGGTTATTTTTAGATATATATATTTTTATTTTTTAATGTTTGGGATTTTTTAATCCGGTGTTCATGATCTCATTAACTTAAGGTAGACCTTTATATTTTTCATCATTTGACGTTTCATCCAATGGACATAAAAAAAATAAGGTTCTCGCTGTAGCATTGCCTAATAAAAAAGATACATGTAATAAAATATAAGCACCAGCAGCATCCTCCAAAAAAATAAATTAAATAGATAGGGGGAAAAATAAAAACCTAGGCAATATAAGTCCGTTCAAAGCTAGATAATAAGCACAACGATGATCTTCCATCACTGACCTTGCAGGACATAATTAATTGGTGGAAATTGGTGGCAGTAGTTAGATTAATTTTTAACGGTATGATTTATAATTGAAAAAAATTAATACAATAACTAAACTAATAGTTTGTATAAGTAGAGAAAAAGGACAGTCTCCACTGTGGAAGTTCTCGTCATCTCATGTTGGGACTTTTTGTGTCTGGGATTAAAATTCTCACTAGATTTATCTATGAGGCTACGACTTCACCCTCTCACAAAAAGATAGGTCCAATCCGGATCCTATAGATAGGGACCACTTCTCATCATTTTCCTCTGCAACATCACGATGATCACCGGCCGACATTAATCCGGTAATCTCGCAATCATCAAACTCCTGTTTCTCAGCATTACTGTTATGGTACTCCTCATGTCTTGCCAATTCCAATGCCATCTTCCTCTTCCAATATCTTCTCCAAGCCACCTGTATGTAACAAGCCCCTCAAGCGCTCCACTAGTGGGAGTAGAATCTGAGGGCCTGCTGCAGCCTCTTGCTGCGCAGGTGCTTGAACTGGCTGGCTACGAACTTGAGGTCGTCAGCGCGGAGGGCAAAGGCCTCGACTGCGGTCAAAGACCAGACTGTTCAGGTCGCAGAAGGCAAGTTGAGGCTGGAAGTTGGCATTTGAGCCCATGTCAAGCGCTCCTCCAGCAAAAGACACCTGGGCGGAGGCCTATGCAGTTGAAGAACCCTGACCTTCCGCCGTCTGTCGTGGAGCTCTCTAGCCTGCCTCGAATTATGAAGAGCATCTCGTTTACGGGGTACCCTTCCCGGACAATGTACGTGTCCTTTGTGTTTAGGGAGGAGACCAAGCGCTCGCATATGGCGTCAAGGAGTTGATCGTCCATTTGTGCAAAGAAAGGAACATGAGAAAGAAAAGAACAAAATACTGCTTTATGGTTCTAAAACTTTGGACATTTTCTATGATTCTAAATCAAGTTTAGTTTGAGGAAAACAAAGACAAAAAAAAAGAAGAAAAAAACACACAAAATAGTGGATAGCTTCTTACACGACGAACAAGGGCAAGACAGAGATGTCTTTGAATTTGACGTCTCAAATCCAAGGGCAAATCCCTCAAAATGGACTCCTCGTCTCTGCAACTCTTGTGGCAATCCATTTGTATTCTACAAATCCCACGTACTCCTTCTTGTTGTTCTAGTGGGAGTCTCATCCATTCCTGTGTCCCTTCTTTTGATCCTCCATTCTTCAAGTCTAGCACTATTTGATTGCAGATAAGTCTTCCAAACAAATTCATAATCAGAAACATTTCAACATAAAAAACTCAAACAAAGAGTCTCCAGTCGGACACTGGACCAATCCAGTGTTTGTAACTTCTTTCATTCGAGAATATAACTTTATTCATACGTTCATGTAACTCTAAAGTTGTTTGCATGTAGCACATTTAACATTGTAAGTTATATTTAAACAAATTGAGTGTTATAAGATCGCATAAACAGAGTTATATTTTCGAACGAAAAAAGTTACAAATGTCAAACTCGTCAGGTACCGAATTTAAGTCAAAACCAAAAAGTCTTATATCATATATAAAACCAGACTAGAATCATATACTATAATCTTTTGTATAGTATGCAATTTGGACAAGTGTACCTGCATGTTGCCTATGAGATGAGAGAAAAGAACAAGACCTGCTGAGCAAATAAGAATGCTGAACAATATTTCACCATTAATACTTGCCATAATGTTTTGTCCATATGAACTGGGCACGTCATGGAAAACCAAAGAGTAGGGTGCTATATAAGTATAGGGTGTGAGAAAGACATATAATGTGACACCAATAAAAAAAGTGTATAATATAACTTACGCTTCTCAAATCCCACCACAAGAAATAGAAGTACTGCTTCGTGAAGTGCGAAGAGGTGATTTCGCTAGAGAAAGCATCCTCGAACATTCCAAACTCGAGATTCTTGTCGTCATTACGAGCATTGCAGCCTGTCAGGACTTGAGTGCCCTGCAGCCAGAACCCGCGTTCGGGGTTGCACATGCTGCCGCAATCAAGAAAAGATGGATGGCAAGAGGGAGAGTGCGTGGCATTCATTTCTTTGTCACATTCCAGCTTCCAACACTGATACTGGCGCTGGATAGACAACACATACCATGAAGCTCCGGCGACCCGCACTGACGATTGAAGATGATGAAAGTACTAATAACATAGGAAGAGGCTGAGAATTTTGGGACGAACTAATGTGGGGAAGTGATTTGACGTAAGGGCTTACATGACTAGCTAGAATGTGAAGAAGGAGATTGCATGCTGCCCCTGCCCAAGCGGTCTTGCTTATGGCACCAGTTGTTTTGACAAGTCGTCGGGGTTAGGGGAAAGATGAGGAAAAATCGAGGGACATATTGAACAAGAACAATCAAAGGGAGAGGGTGTGATTAGCATGAGCAACTGTTGGATTTTTCACTACTGGAATTACGAACCATGTCACAATCTGAAAGAGACAAGAGTGGGTTTTAACCAAATTAAGAAAAAGAACCGGTGAATTGAAAAAAAAAAAAAAACACATTAAATTTTCAACTTTCTTTGCAAACTTGACACAAAAACACCACTTAACATATGTAACTTTCTTTGTAAAGTTCCCACATTGAATAAACAAGGCTAACCATGGCTTGTCAAGTCTATGAAAGTATTCTCCTCTCTGTTTGTAGGCCCAAACGGTAGTTCGGGAAACAAATATTTGTTAAAGGATTCTGCTTTTTGTTTGTCGGACCGAAAGGTCGTTTACAATTTAATAAATCAATTTAGTCGACACAAAAGTTGTGACCGACACACTAACATAAACAATAAAAATAAACAATAAATGGTTGAAAAGAAAAATGGTTAGGGCTGACATTGATAATAAAATGAGGGTGAGTGTTTAACATTGATAATAAAAATAGGAATGTAAAAATTTGTTTGTATTGATGCTAATTGGTGAATACAGTTGAAAAAAAAAAAATTTGGTGCATATTAGCTAATGCAGGAAAAAACCGTTTTTTAATTGGGTGTTGTGGGATTTAAACTCTTGATTTTATCTTAGAATCGGAGTGGATTTACTATATCTACATTAAAACTCTCTCCAAAAACAAAGAAAGAGAAAAAGATCATATCTTTGAAACTTTTTGAAATAAATATCAGATTTTAAAAATATTTATGGTAAATATCAGATTTCTGATGCCAATAATTTATAACAGACGTTAAAAAATAAAACAAAAAGCCCATAAAAAAACACAATGATAGATTTGTTGCGTACGAGTTGTAACCATTTTCTTTTTTTGAAGTTGTAACAAATATAATTTTTCTAAAATTAATTGTATAAATATTAAGTTTTGAAAATATTTGTATTAATAGCATATTTATAGTGTAAATAATTTATTTATATTCTTATTTTATAATGTATATAATTCTTATTTATACTGTAAATATATTTAAGGTGTAAATATTTTGTTTACCCCTTTTTACAACACTAAAAATAAACTATTTATATCGTAAATATGTTATTTACTATATATATTTTCAAAGTCTACTATTTACTTCAAAAAGTTTCAAAAATCTATAATTTTTCTCAATCTCTTTCTTTCTCTTTTTTTTTTTTTTGCCACATATTTCTCTTCATCTCTTATTTATTTATGAGTTGAGTTAACAAATACTCCCTAACGATTACCCTCACTGCTGGTTTAGTCCCTAATGTTAAAAAAGTCTCATTGATCCCTAATCTATTAGTTTGTTTCAATTTTGGTCCCTCATTAGTTAGCTATAAATTATCTAATAAAAAACTTTTAAAATATTCTACTTTAATCCTAATATATTTCTTTGTTTTACTTTTGATCCCTTTGTTATAACTAAGAGTTGTTAAGGACTGAATTTATAAAATCTAAAGTGAAAAACTAAATATAACAATATTCATGTAATTAAAAAAATAATTTTGTCAAATTGTTAGCAAGATGAAATTTTAATTTTGAAAAAGGTAAGTGGAATTTTTAATAGCAATATATAAGTATTGGATAATCATGCATTTTAAATAACAAGCTCTGCATTAGGATTTATGTCATATATATATATATACATATATTAATATAACGTGCTAGATAATCATTAATTCTGAACATTAAAATTACTATATATACACATGCATATATAATATATGACATTAAATATTCAACTTTACCTTTTAAAAAAAATTAAAGATCACCTAAATAAATATAACAAATTGTTTTTATTTTAGTTGCATGAATCAAAATCATTATATTTTTCACTTTATTGTTTTTGTAATTTTGATCTTTAATAATTCCTTGCTAACGGAGGGTTGAAAAGTAAAACAAAATAATCAAGGACTAAAAGTAAAACAAAGTAATAAATTAAGGACCAAAATGAAATATTTTAAGAATATTCTATTAAATATTTAACACCTAATTTATGCAAAGATAAAAATTGAAACACAAATAAAAATTAAGAGCTAAAATAAGACTTTAAAACATCAATGACTAAAATGAGACTGAAGATAAACTTGATAGACCATTTGTGAGATTAAACTTTGACTTAATACCAACATGACACCATGATTATAACTAAACGATTTTTGTTCTCCAAATTTCTGAAGAAAAGAAATTTCTTCTTTCTTTGTTTATTAAACACAAAATTAATGATTATTTGAGTGGAAAAAAAAGGGCTCACCTGTGGAAGTGGGTCGACAACGAAATCGGACAGGAGGCAGCGGATGGCCCACGGGTCAGCGACGAGCTCACCGCGGCCAAAGATGCGGGAGCTCACCGCGACGAAGGTGGTGCGGAACTTGATGACGATGTGGAGGAGGTAGAAGACGTCGGCAACGGTGCGGAAGAAGGTGACGAGACTGCCGAATGTCGATATCTATGCAGGCGGGGCCGCGGATAACGGGGAGGTAGAAGTAGAGCGGGTCGAGGAACATGGCTATGATGCAGACGACGAGGAGAACATGGTTCCATTTGGCGACAAAGTCAGATCCCGGGTCAAGGATTTGGTACCACCAGGGGATCTTCCTGCGGAGGGACAACGGCCGGGAGAAGTGGCGGAAGCGGGCCGAGGCGGCAGAGGCGAGGATGTGGGGCCTATGCATTGTTGATGATCTTTTTCTCTTTAGTCTTCTTCCATGGCGGATCAGACAGACAGAGAGAGAGAGAGAGAGATTGAGGTTGGAGCAATGTCTGTTGCCTGAGGCTTCGGTTGTTTGTGCCTTGTGTGTCGTTTGCATGTATGGAAATTGCGCGCCAAATATTTTCTTTCTTGGTTTTATTTATTTATTTGTTTGTTTATTTATTAAGGGAATTTCATATTTTTATGTTTTATGTTTATTCAGTGAATATACAGCAATTATATGCAGGGTGTTATGAATATAGTATTATAATAGACGTCTATAACCCCAAAGTCTTCAAGTTTCATAACACCCAAAGCTTTTCAAATTTTATAATCTTTATTTGTTACAATTTATTTATAATTATTTTCTCTGTTTACAATACGATTAAACTTATTGTAATCTATGGACATCTTTAGCTTATAAATAGAGGCTTTGAGAGGCATATAAAAATAAGTAAAAAAACATATATCATTTTCTTATTCTCTTATGTTCTTCTCCACTTTCAAGTTATATTCTCTTATTTTATCTTCTTTATTTTACAACACAGGGACAATTTAAGTTATCAAATTAGTATCATCAACCATGAATGGATGCTCGATTTTCTTTTTAAAATAAAAATGAATATATTCTCTAAGATTAAGAGAGAAAAAGAAATATATAAAAATTAGAAAAAACCTAAAAATTAATTAAAAATAAATTTGGAGAGAGGATTCGATGACGTCCCTTGAGGCCTTTTTTTAATTATTTTGAAATTGATTTTTTTCTTTCTTTTTTTTTTTGGCCTTTTCGAGAATATTTTTGTCATTGTCTTTGTCAAAATTAATCATTGATTGACTTTGAGTATTAATTTGATACACTTAAAATTGATGAAAGTACAAAATAAATAGTATAATCTTTGAATAAATTTAAAAGTATAATTTATGTTACATTTCCTTTTTTTTTTTTTTAAGGAGAACTTGGCTTCCATTTTGTTTGATGAATTTTTCGAATTCATTTGTATTATTTATTTACACATCGTTTTGTATGTTTACCTTGTTTGTTTTTTATTTTTTGAGTAAATATATTTTGTTTTTGCTACTTTATTCAAAATGACCTAAATATCCTCTACTTGTTGAGTCTCGACTATCATACTCGTAATTATTCTGTATTTCTTGACTATTATCAGGGCTATCAAAAATTTTTTTACTATATTTTTTTCTATTTCATCTTGTGCTTTAACCAATTATTTTAAAATAGTACGTTTTTATTTTTGTATAAAAAAGGTATATTGTTACTTTTGATGATATTAAAATAATAATTTATAATTTGAAAAACTTCTTTCTGGTGCCTTTATTTTGCTTTTTGGCTAATAACTCTAAGCGCTGCTGATTAGATCTCCAATCTCCTCAAAAATTAAATAAAACAAAATAGAAAATAGAAAATAAAAAAGATCTCCTATACAGGCCGACTAACGAATTTTAGTTTTAAAGAATTTCTTGTTGTTAAGGTAGGGATATTTTTATGTTATTGAAAAGTACTATCACACTTGTGTCGACGCAATTCTTAAAACGATTTATGAAATAGCAATGTAGTTGTAGGTATAGCTTAACAGTAAAATTACACTTGATTTTATCTAAAAATGAAAAGATTGATATACGCATGTCAAGTTAAAAAAAAAAAAAAACCACTACGGGGTACCTGAATATCCCTCGCCAAATAATTCATTTTTTTTCTAATTTTGATTAACTAATTTTGTAGTTGTGGTTGGGCGAAATCATCAATATTAGGCATAAATGGAAATGAAATTAATATAGGTAGAAAAGCTGTCTATTTCTTCTCTCTGTTTTAAGATTTCTACAGAAGGAAAAAAGAAAAACATTTATATTCTTCAAATGCAAAAACCAAAATTCCCTTAAATCACTTTACCCTAGGCCCATCTATATATATGCGGACTTTCTTAGTCCTAATGCAGTGAACGTGTCAAAGCCATTCTTCTTCCATGACACTTGTCACACTTGTTCTAATGCAGTGAACGTGTCAATGCCATTCTTCTTCCATTACACTTGTTGATCCTTTTGCTTTTTCCCCCTTCTAATCTCTTCAAGCTCTTTCTCTTTTTTAGCAATATATATATAGTTGATAATTTTGAAAAATGGCTTAGGAAATACATATTGAAATACCATTTTTAGACTCAATTTTAAGTAAGACTCATTATGCGTTAGTGATGGGTTAAGGTGGAAACGTATTCTCCTTTGTGTGGAGATCCAAATGGTATATTTATATGCTTAAAATGGTAAACGGATGAATGAGAAATTGACACTCAAAGTGCACACGTGCACATGTAATTTTAAAGCTAAAGTGGAAAATTCTTTTGTACCACATCAGAAAGAGAGTGAAGCCATGGTCTTCTCTGAACCCTATATAAATGACCCCTATTTTGCTATCAACACACCAAAATTTAGAGTCTTTTCTACTTTCAGAAATTTCGGGCATTCAATTCGCTTTAAGAGCGACACAAGTATTTTTTGCCTGATCTCCTGATTTTCTTTCTTTTATTTCTTCGAAGAGGAAACCCATGGCTTTCCTTGGCTTTTGCAGCTGATTCTGGTGTCATCGACTGCCACCCTCTCCAATCAACCAGTCAATCGTGCTCCATGTGCCAAGAGAAACAAGACCCACTCACCTCAAGCTCGATTGCTGCCAAAAAATTCGGAGCCACCGTCGCCCACTTCATTAGTTTGGTGCCATTTCTCGACGAGTCGAGCTTCATTTTGGAAAATCAACCTTGAAACGGTGATCCTCATGTCGAGGGCTTCGTTTTGGTACCAATCTTCGTCGCTGCTTCATTGGTCAAACCGTGGTCAACGCCAGTTAACTCTTGGTCAATGATTGATCCTGACTACCTGAGTCTAAGAGTTGCACTTCTAGTCTATTTTCGACATTCTAAATGCGATCTTGACATCAAAATTGTGAGTTGAAGCTTTAAATGCCGAGTTGGCAAGTCAAAGATTTAATTGACGGCTTCGTTTTAGCGAACATATTCTTTTCCGCGGTCAAATGCTAAAGACAAAACTGGTAGGAGCTTTATTACTCATTCTTTGTGATATTTTTATTTAATTAGCCAATAAATTTGGAATTTGAAATTAAATTATGTGGATTTCAACATACTGTTCTTGTTGTTGCTGTTGTTGTTGTTTCTATCGTTGTTGTTGTTGTTGGTATTGTTATTGATGTGTTGTTGTTGTTCTTATTATTGTTGTTGTTGTTGTTATCATCTTCATCATCATCTAAAATTTGTTATTGAGTTGGTTTTTATATACATTTTGATTATGAGTTAGTTTCCATACACATATTGATTACTTATATGTTTATTGATGATTTAGAATTAGGATCAATCATATTATGTTTGAGTTTGGTCTTGTAAAATTGATGGTTGGAATAAAATGTTTGTTTGCGTTAATATAATTGTTTTGGATGGTGCGTCTTATAGTTATAGTGCACCAAAATATATTTGTAGCTTGTTTTCTTGCACGTTTAAATTTTGATTTTAAGAAAAATAAGTTGTTATGCAGCCGAAATTTTGTCAAAACTAACTAATGTGTGTAGAATAATTTAGGATGAGTTCTTAATAGTCAGATGGGTTATAACCAGATCCAATAGATGTTGAGATCTTACACAACGCCATCGAACAACTTTTAAGACCATCCAAAGTATTCCTCAAAGTTGTATCCCACGGGGTGCTCATTTGTTGGGCACAAAGGACATCATATATTTTTGGTACCATCATTGCTATATGATCTATCTCACAGGGTGCTCCTTTGGGGCACAACAGACATGGATTGCTCATTTAGGGTACAACAAAACTTACTATATATTTCTTTACTTCTTTTCCTTTACTAACAACCTAGGATGTCAGTGAAAGAATTTGAATGACGATCGTTGAGGGTGAGCTCGACGCGACCGCCAAGGAGACAAACTTCGATGGTTGGCTAAACAGCTCGACAGACCTTCTAGGGAGCAAGCTACAGACCTCGTTGGCGACGTTCGTCCTGTCCAAGGTGCTTCTCAGGGCCCCTGAGGCTGCACCCTAGGCAGGCTGCCACCTCGGACGACGTACTGGCTCGGGTTGGATTGACCTCACTCATAGGCAGACTGCTACTCGCCACCACTGGCCAACAAATGGTAAATAACTCACCATCTGATGGGACCCAATCCATCGATGGGGGGACATGACACTTGTCACCTATGCCTGGCATGCCTTGATGTGACACCCAGGTTATGGGCAAAACCTACCTGACACCCGGTCCAAGAAGTGGCCTATAAATAGGATGCATTAATTGCATTCTAGAGAGAAAGACCTCTTCCCACCTAACAAGCTCCCGTCCTCTGCCGAGCAACCCCTGCCTTGAGCATCAGAGAGCCCTTGTCCATTGATTGACACCTTTTTCTCACCTCTGAAGCGTCCCTCCTCTTGTTGCATGTACGCCAGACCAGGCAGAGGCAAGCCAGGAAGAGCTTGACACAGTACGCAGCCGCACGTGGTGTTGATCTGACGCTGGAGCATGGTAAGCATCAACATTTTGGCGCTAGAAGGAGGGCGCCTACGCCTTCACTCAGACACCAGCCACCTTGCCTCCGAGACCCAAGATGGTGACTTGAGACAATGCTAGAGACGATGCTGCTCGACAGGAGGGGCCGGGAGATGCAAGGAATCGACAACCGAACACGAGTAGGCCTCGGGGCCGCCCTCGGGCCATAAGATCCCGATCTAGGGCGTAGGGAAGCACAGCCAGGGCCGAATAGGTGAAAGACCTGGTTGCTCAAGATCCAATCCGAGAGCTCACAAATGCAGTTTGGATCCTAACTCAGCAGCTCACGCAACAGGCTTAGCATCAGGCTACACCTACTCTGCCACCTCCAGCCCCGGCTGACTAGGCTAGAGGTTGGGTGGAACAGGATGCAGTCAACCTCGAAGATGCCGATTCTGAGCGCTCGAGAGGATCCACGCGTAGTGCCTCGGTCAATAATCGATTAGTCAAAGAAGGCCGCCTTGGTCCGCAAGTAGCACGGGCTCCATCTCCTCAAGGTTCCCGAGCTTCAGTGTTTGATTGGCTCAGACACCAAAGGGAAGCACGCCGAAATCGCCAGCCAGCGGCCGGTGACCGCATGGAGGGCAGAGCACCCTATAGGGTCAAACTTCCCAAAGACACAAACAGTCGCCAGTTCTGGGCACTACAACGCCAAATTGAAGAAATTCGAAACAATTGTTTCGGCCTGGACGAGACGGGGGCCTTAGATCTACCTTTCTTGAACACCATAATGCAAGCCCCTATGCTGCCTAAATTCAAAGTTTCGTAGATCAAAGCCTATGACGAGACAACAGATGCGAACGAGCATGTCGAGCTCTTCAGAGGACACATGCTCCTCCAGAATGCCAGTGACGCAGCAATGTGCAAGGCCTTCTCACTGACCCTAATTGGGCCTACTCGGCAATGGTTCCAGAGGCTCAAACCATCCTCTATCTCTTCTTTTCGGCAGTTGGCAGATATCTTCTCGTCAGTATTTTCTACAACCAAAACGCGGAGAAAAGAAATTACGTACATGTATGCCGTCAAACAAGGGGACGGCAACGTCCGAGACTATATCAACCGGTTTACCCAGGCAGCACTAGACATTAAACACGTTGAAGACGAGACCTTCAAGTACATCTTTGTAGGGGGTCTCTGAGATGAAAAACTTACTTGGTCATTGGCCTTCGAGTAGCTGAGTACGTTTTCACAGATGCTCGACTACGCCTAAAGGTACGCCGACACCATGAAAAGCCGCAAGGAAGAGGCCGGCCCAAGCGAGACAAAGAAGGACAAAAAGCAAAAGAAGGCACCAGAGCAGGACAATGCCGAGCAAAGCAAGAAACAGAAGAAGGAGAAAAGATCCGAGAAGCCAAAGGTGCCGACCAATAAGTTTTAAAGCTACACACTGCTAGTGGCGACCATCGACGAGGTGCTCGCCCAAGTAAGTAGCAGGAACGTGTTGGTACCACCACCCAAGCTTAGGGGTAGTAAAGTGAAACGAGATCAAGCGAGGTATTACGAATTCCACAAGAACATGGGGCATAGCACTCGTGAGTGCATTTAGTTGAAGGACCAAATCGAAAAGCTAGTCCGAGAAGGTCATTTACGAGAATTTGTTAAGCGAGTCATAACCCCAGGCTCTACATCAGGAAGAAACATTCCGCCGAGCCGAGATGTACCAAACCACACAAGAACTGATGCTAGGAACACCTCAAAACCCTTGAACATTGTCCACACGATCTTCGACGGGCCTGTCACCGGGGACACATCGAGTGGGCGGCGATCGTACGTCAGAGAAGCTCGGCTGGTCGAGCAAAGCGAATTCATAAATATGTCCGAGTATGTTAACAAGATATGCCCCCAACAAGATGTTTCGATCACGTTCACCGAGGAGGAAGCGGACAGGCTAATCCATCCCCACAACGACGCCCTTGTGTGCGAGCTGCCTATCGCCAACAACGTGGTGCGGCGAGTTCTGATCGATAACGATAGCTCAGCCGACATCCTCGTCAAACAAGCCTTTGATAAGCTAAAGATCAGCAATGCTACCTTGGCTGCAGTCTAGACCCCACTCTACGGATTCACGGGAGAATGTGTTCGAGCAATGAAGAAGGTTAGCCTACCCATGACTTTCAGAGAAAGAGCTGCCCGGGTCACTCGGGTCATTGACTTCGACAAGCCTTCTCAGTACAACATCATCATCGGCCGCCCGACACTGAACGGGTTGAAGGCCATAGTCTCCACGTATCACCTTGCCATGAAATTTCCAACAGAAGACGGAGTTGGAGTGATTTGCTCATCCTAGATGGATTCCTGAGCTTGTTACACCAATGCTATAAGAGCAGCTACAGATCAGCATCTAAGCGTCTCGGCCATCTTTACGGTCGACGAGGCAGATCTGCTTGCCGACCCGATGCCTAAAATGTTGTCTGATCTCGACCCCTGATTGCCCGAGGAAGAGGTAAGAGTCACTCCAGTCTAAGACTTAGTGTTGTTCCCTCTAGACCCTGCGAGGCCGAAACACACTGTCCAACTCGGATCCTAGCTAAAGCCCAAGATTCGGGCAGACCTAGAGGGGCTTCTCACTGAATATCGGGACATGTTCAGGTGGTCCCATGAAGATATGCCCGGGATCGACCCGAGCATGATCTGTCATCGACTGAACGTCCAACCCGACCACAGGCCAGTGATACAGAAGAAAAGAGCTTTTAACCCGAAAAGGTATGCTGCGATAAACAAAGAGGTCCAAAAGCTCCTCAAGGCGGGTTTCATCAGAGAGGTTAAATACCCGGAGTGGTTGGCAAATGTTGTTCTCGTCAAAAAGGAAAACGGCAAATGGTGGGTCTGCATTGATTACATAGACCTAAACATGGCCTGTCTAAAAGATTGCTTTCTGCTTCCCTGGATAAACCAGCTCGTCGACGCCACTATCGGCCACGAGCTCTTGAGCTTTATGGACGCCTACTTCGGGTACAACCAGATAAGAATTACCGAGGAGGAGTAAGCAAAGACAGCTTTTGTTACCGACCAGGGCTTATACTACTATGTGGTGATGCCCTTCGGACTGAAGAATGCCAGGGCTATATACTAGCGCCTCGTCAATAAGGTGTTTGCGCGGTTGATCAGTAAAACAATGGAGGTCTACATGGACGACATGCTTGCTATTAAAGTTCGTCTGAGCAGAGGACCACATGGCTGATCTCCGAGCAAGTTTTAACATTCTCCTAGAATATGGGATGAAACTCAACCCGGTGAAGTGTGCGTTCGGAGTAAGCTCGGGTAAATTCCTGGAATTTTTGGTCAACCAATGAGGTATCGAGGTCAACCCAGCAAAGGCCCAAGCAATTATTGAAATGCATTCTCCTTGGACTGTAAAAGACATGCAACGACTCACCGGCATGATAGCGGCTCTTTCAAGATTTATCTCCTGGGCTACCGACAAGTGCCATCCATTTTTTAAGGCGCTTAAGGGGAGGTTTGAGTGGAGCAAGGAGTGTGAGGAAGCTTTTCAAGGCCTGAAGAAGTATTTAGCCACATCCCAACTCCTATCTAAACCTTTGCCCGACGAGGTATTAACTGCTTATCTAGCCGTGTCTGAGAAAACCGTGAGCTCTGTCCTAGTCTGAGATGAAGATGGAGCCCAAAAGCCTGTCTACTATACCAATCACGCGTTCTAGGGTGCCGAGGAACGGTATCCGCCCCTCGAGAAGTTGGATTTCACCCTAATTACTTCAGCTCGCAAATTGTGACCATACTTCCAAGGTCATACCATAAAGGTCCCGATCAAATTCCCTCTCCTTCAAGTTCTCCAGAGCCCAAAAATATCAGGCTGCATGGCCAAATGGTCAATGGAGCTCGGCTAGTACGATGTACACTTTGTACCGAGAATGGCCATCAAAGGCCAAGCTATGACGGACTTTATCGCTAAATTCACAGATGCCGAACAGGCCACACCGTTGGCCGAGAAGGCACACGTGGAAGTGGCAGATGCCCCCAGCTACAGCAAAGAACACACAACCTCAGAACCAGAATGGAGGCTCTATGTCGACGGATCTTCCTGTATTGATAGATCAGGAGCCGGGCTGGTTTTAATAAGCCTAGACGGATACAAAGTGATCTATGCTCTCCAATTTGATTTCAAGGTCTCCAACAATGAAGCGGAATACAAAGCTCTTCTGGCCGGACTTCAGATCTCCAGAGATCTCGGGGTGGACCGCATAATCATCCATAATGACTCTATGCTTGTCTTTCAGCAAGTCACTAGAGGATTCTAGGCCTGAGCAGATTCAATGGCCGCTTATTTACAAGAAGTCAAGCAACTGCTCGGCCAATTTAAATCTTACTCTTTCAAGCAGATCCCCTGGTCAGAGAACTCAGAAGCCGATGCCCTTACTCGACTAGCCTCGGGCCTTGGCGATAGCGACCTTACCTCGGTCCCCATTGAAAGACTTGTTGAGCCAAGCATTGTCAAGGAAGTAGCAAATGTAGCCGAGGAACTCGAGACCACATAGATGGACCCGATCATCTGATACCTGACCATAGCCGAATTGCCCGACGACCGAGAAGATGCACGTCGGATACGCAACAGCTCGGCCCAGTATTCGATGATCGGAGGCAAACTATACCGGCGAGGCTACACCATGCCATGCTTAAAGTGCTTGAGCCCCAAAGAAGCCGAGTATCTAATGAAGGAGATCCACGAAGGTCTATATGGCAACCATTCTGGGGGGCGATCGTTGGCCCAAAAGTGCCTTCGGCAGGGCTACTATTGGCCGACCATGGAGTATTGTAACACCCGTATTTTTAACGGGCATAATTTTGTAAAATTTAATGAATAAAATGTGACTATTTAAAATTACCAAGTTGTTTATGATCATTTAAAAAAAATACCATTTTAGTATTTTCTTACCAAGTCTTCCTAAGAAACATTCAAAACTTACCAACACTTACTTCTACCAATCTTGTCTCCCTAAATTATTGCTCAATTATATAGACTTCTTCTCATTTTGCTAAAGGTATCCGAAGGGGACATTGAATTATTTTCCGTCAATTCATAGAAGACATGGAGATATTTCTCAACCACCTAATTAATTATTTCCTTATCTTCTTCTATAATTCACTCCAATTATCCCCTCAATTATGTTGGCATTATTTGCTAAAAGTCTTCATGGGAGACAAGATGATATTTTCCTTTAAGACTCTTTTGTTTCTTCTTACAACTTTTCCCCGTAAACATCTCATTCCTCTTAAGCATTTTGATATCTTTTTATTTAACTATCACCACCTTCTTCTCTAGTTCTCATTCTCTCCCTTCTCACTTCAAATTTCTAACTAAAGACATAGAGCACAAAGCTCTCTTTGTGGCCAAGACAATTATAATTCCCAACGATGATCGAGGCGGTTTTAAAGTTAATTCAAGCTTGATTGATAACCCAAACTTTGGTGCTTTTCAAAGAAGTTTTGAGGTAGGTTTTCTTTAATCTAAACTTAGTTTTTAGTATGCATTTTCTCCATGTTTAATGCATAAAAATACTTTAATGGCACTAGTAGACGGGTTTACACATAACTCACTTATGAATGTGATTATACGTTGTGCTTTAGTTTTAATTGTCCTTATGCATGCCTTAGGGTCAAGGATGTGTGGAGCTAACGTTAATTGATTCCAGGATTAAAAGATTGTTGATAAGCTTGAAAGGTAGGGATTCTATTACTCATTTTTGTGAGGTTTTTATAGAATTAAAATTGATTGTTTTGCCGCAATATATATATATCTATGTTGAACTGATATTATATGAGTATCACATATGAAACTATGACATGGACTCGTCTTGTATTGTACGGCGAGGAACATAATGAATTGACACATGTTATAAATTGAGAAGCATGGTTAGGAAAACTGACTCTATTAATAATGATTTAATATAGAGAAATGGTGAGACATGAAGAGGGCGGCGGTTACGTCCTTAGGCATAAATACCCAAAAAGGTAAAATAGGGGGAAGGTGATGACACTTCCTTGGGTTGAAAGTCCCAGAACACACTGTACAGGAATTGATTTGGTGAGGACTCGGGGCTTGATGTCCCCTCACCGGAACACCCTTGGAATGTTTATAGGGTGATCAAGTGCGCCCATTTGGGTTTCGATGAGTTGAGTGATACTCAATTTAACATGGATACCTAGGAACAATGATGATTGGTAATATTTGTATAAATGTGTAATTATGACACTTGGTAATGATTAACTACGGTATCCATAAGATGTGATCATAATAAACCTCATAATCTGGAATATGATGTAACCTACTAACCATGCAGTTTTTAATGTGGTAATGGATAAACCATAAGGTGAGTCATGATTTCCCTACTGGGCATGTCGATGCTCATCCCTATCATATCTTCATATCTCAGGTGGAACTCAGTGCAACATATTTGAAGAGGAATAAGCGAAAACAATCCTGCTGTTTTCGTGTTAGAAGACCCTGTTTAATTACAACTTATCTACAACATGTAAGAGTTGTATTATTTTTTTTTATGGCTGTGTTAAGTTATTTGGGAATTGTACTATGGTGATGATGACTGTAATTATATATATTTGGTGCTACACTAAAAACTGTGGTTTGTATTTAAAACGTTTATTTTTATTTTTCTTGTTGTTTAAAGACCCATGGGCATTGTTTAATTGATTTAAATAATATAAAATTTAAAATTATTTTTATTTATTTAAAACTGTTAACCCCCACATAGGGGTGTTACAGAATTTTTGGTATCAGAGCCTAGGTTCGATTAACCTAGGGGGTATAGCACCACCTTAAAAATTAATCTTTGGGAATGGTTTTAAAGTTAGGTGTTAATGTCATCATCATTTGGTACTGATCCTAGTTAAATTTTCGCAGCCAGTAGAAACTATGCCACCAAGACGTCAAATGCAATCGTCTGAGCTGTCACAACCGGTTGAACATGCTCAAGAAGTTGAGCAACCGGAACCGATGGAACAAGCTCAAGAAGATGAGCAACTACGACATGCAACACAATCCCCGCCAGCTGCACTAGAAGTAAATAATTTAGGACAAATTCTTCAAGCATTACAAAATGTGCAAAGACCTGTGGAGGTTCGTGATCCCGAACAACGACATCTAACTCTGTTGAAGGAGTTTATGAAGCAGAAACCACCCACATTTAGTGGAGAACCTAACCCGGTCATAGCAGAACAATGGCTAAAGGCAGTCAAAAAGAAGTTGGACACCTTGAGGATTCCACGGGAGTATTGGGTTAGCTTTTCAACATATATATTTGAGGGTAAAGCCGAAGAATGGTGGGATCTTCAGAAAGACGACTATGACGTGCCGAATCTTACATGGGAGCAGTTCGAAACCATTTTTCGCAACACCTATATTCCTTAGAGCCATAGGCAAGCAATGATGCGAGAATTTGAAAACCTGGTGCAGGGAGATACAACAGTTGCTGAATACCATGCTCGATTTATAGAATTGTCTCGCTACAATCCCGGGGCTGTATCGGATCCAATGGCGAGATGCGAAAAATTTAGAAATAACCTGAGGCCGAAAATCAGACAAATGATAGCTGCTGTTCCATCAACAGATTTTCTTGATCTTGTAGCTGCGGCACAGCGGGCAGAGACAGAACTAAATAACTCCTATGGAGAGTATAAGGGTTCTGGTGGGCGTCAAAGGAAAATAAGTAAGAAAGAGAAGTCACAAGGGCAAGTCATTCAGCATAGTGGAGTGACTATTGGTGGTGGATCTTCTGGCAGTGGTCGTTTCCAACCGTATGCTTGTCATAACTGTGGACAAGTGGGACATCTGAGGAGAAATTGCCCTAACCGCCCTACACAATCATCCTTTGCACCAAGGCCACAAGGAAGTCATTTTGGCTCCACTGTTTGGGGAGGGAGTCAAAATCGTGGAGCGCCTCAGCAAAACACTCCAGCTTCCCAAGTCTCAATAACTCAACCTCGAGGGTTCCAGCCTCAGTACAACTATCAACAGCGGCCACAGGGTTCCAATTTTTATGCTAATCAGAACTTCCAACCGACTCCACAAGGCTCAGTGAATCAAAGGCCATATTTTTCTGGGAGAAATAATAATAAGGCTAGTAGTAGCCAAGGAAACCGAGGAAAAAGTGATAAAGGAAAAGCACCAGCACAAGCTTATGCAATTACGGCTACAACTGGACAAGGAAAACAGGCTGATCACTCAGTTGTAGACGGTATGATTCACGTGTCTCATTCTTGGGCTCATGTATTATTTGACACTGGTGCCACTCATTCATTTATATCTATGTTATTTGCTTCCGTACTACAATTAGAAACTGAGACATGTAGTTCATCATTAACCCTTAGTACACCAATGGGCGGGATAGCTGAAGTATCCATAATTTGTAAATCAGTGTGTATTGTTATAGGAGAACATAAACTATCGGCTGACCTATATGTAATAACTATGACAGAGTTTGATGTAATCTTAGGAATGGATTGGCTAACTAAATACCAGGCAATAGTAGATTGTCATAGGAAACGTGTCTCTTTATTCACCAAGAATGGACAAGTCATCGAATTTCAGGCAAAAACAGGAACAGTGACGCCAGCCCCGGTGCTAAAGGCTTGTATTGGAGGACGAAGGAATTTCACCAATCTTGGGACGATCTTTGCTTCAGATGGAGAACTAAAGAAGAGTGACCTATCCTCTCACACTCCTGCGGTGGATGAATTTTCAGATGTTTTTCCAGATGAATTGCCCGGACTTCCGCCTGATAGAGAAATTGAGTTTGTCATCGACTTAACTCAAGGAGCAGTGCCTGTTTCTATTGCCCCGTATCGAATGGCACCTGCTGAGAAAGTGGAATTGAGGAAGCAGTTGGACGAATTACTGGAAAAAGGATTTATTCGACCAAGTACATCACCTTGGGGAGCTCCAGTACTTTTTGTGAAGAAACATGACGGATCGTTGAGGCTCTGTGTCGATTATCGCCAGCTTAATCGATTGACTATCAAGAACAAGTACCCTCTACCCCGAATTGATGAGTTGTTCGATCAGTTAGGAGGATCTTGCTATTTCTCAAAGATTGACTTACGATCCGGATATCACCAACTGAAGATAAGAGAAGAGGACATTCCAAAGACAGCTTTTCGGACTCGCTACGGTCATTTTGAGTTTCTTGTCATGCCTTTCGGGTTGACTAATGCACCAGCGGCTTTCATGGACTTGATGAACCGTGTCTTTTGACCGTACTTAGATCAATTTATCATTGTTTTCATAGATGATATCTTGATCTATTCTAAAAACGAAGAAGAACATGCTGAGCATTTGAGGATCGCTCTACAAACGTTGAGAGAACATGGTCTTTATGCAAAAAGAGAAAAATGTGATTTCTGGATGACGAAGGTCAAGTTCCTTGGACACGTTGTCTCTGAAGAAGGCATCTCAGTGGACCCCTCCAAAATTGAAGCAGTGCTAAATTGGGAACGACCAAAGAACGTGTCAGAGATTCGAAGTTTCCTCGGACTAGCTGGATACTATCGACGCTTCGTAGAGAATTTTTCAAAGATTGCTTCTCCATTAACAAAACTCACAAGGAAGAATGTCAAGTTCGTGTGGGATGATAAATGTGAAGAAGCATTTGAGGAACTGAAACGAAGACTCACTAGTGCACCTGTGCTGATCATACCTAACAACGAGGAGCCTTACACAGTATACACTGATGCCTCAGGAAACGGTTTGGGTTGTGTGTTAATGCAGCATGGATGAGTAGTTGCCTACGCCTCACGCCAGTTGAAACCCCATGAGAGGAACTACCCCACACATGATCTTGAGTTAGCTGCTGTGGTTTTCGCACTCAAAATTTGGAGATGTTATCTATATGGCGCAAAGTTCGAGCTATATTCAGATCATCAAAGTCTGAAATATTTGTTTACTCAAAAGGATCTCAATCTAAGGCAACGAAGATGGACTGAGTACATGGTGGACTATGACTTTAGTATCCAATATCATCCTGGAAAAGCAAATGCCGTGGCAGATGCTCTAAGTCGTAAGAACAACGGACGTATAGCCAGTTTAGCATTGGAAGATTGGAGACGAGTCACCATCGCCGACTTCAACTTGCAATATTATGAAGATAACGAGAGAGCTTTCTTATTCAATGTGATAGCAACTCCTACGTTAATTCAGAAAGTAAAACAAGGACAATGGCACGATGAAGGATTACGTAGGGTTTGGAAACAAATACAAAATGGAGAACAACTGGATGGATGGCAGATTGAGCCAGAAGGATTTTTACTTTACAAAGGAAGATTAGTTGTTCCAGAGGATCCATATCTCAGGCATGCGGTGCTAGATGAGGCTCACCGTTCAAAGTTTGCTATTCATCCTGGAAGCACAAAAATGTATATGGATCTAAAACGACAATACTGGTGGCGAGGAATGAAACGAGATGTAGCAACCTTTGTCTCTAAGTGCATGACGTGCCAACAGGTTAAAGCGGAACATCAAAAGCCTGGAGGCGAGTTGAGGAGCTTACCTATTCCAGAATGGAAGTGGGATCATGTGACAATGGACTTTGTTACTGGATTTCCTAAGACTCAAATAGGGCATGACGCCGTTTGGGTAATTGTAGATCGTTTAACTAAGACAGCCCACTTCATCCCAATCAGAACTAATTATAGTGTCTCAAAATTATGTCAATTGTACGTGGAAAAGGTAGTGACATTGCATGGAGTGCCAATGTCAATAGTTTCCGATAGAGATACACGTTTCACGTCGAAATTTTGGAGAGGATTGCAGAGGGCCTTGGGAACTCAATTGAATTTTAGTACAGCTTTTCATCCTCAAACAGATGGACAATCTGAACGTGTCATTCAGATTCTCGAGGATATGCTTCGGGCTTGTGTGCTGGACTTTGGAACAAATTGGGCTGCATAGCTGCCATATGTTGAATTCGCATATAACAACAGTTACCAAGCAAGTATTAGAATGGCTCCATATGAGGCCTTATATGGTAGACCTTGTAGATCTCCATTGTGTTGGGCTGAAAAGGAAGAGCGTCTTGAACTTGGGCCTCAGTTTATCAGAGAAACAACGGACAAGATCCAGATTATTCGCGAACGTCTTCAGACAGCTCAAAGTCGACAAAAGAGTTATGCAGATAAGAGGAGGCAACCTTTAGAGTTCATGATCGGAGACTTTGTGTTCTTAAAAGTGAAACCAAAACGAGGTGTATCTCGATTTGGTGTTAAAGGAAAGTTAGCACCAAGGTATACAGGACCGTTTGAGATTGTGGAACGCATTGGAACGTTGGCATACCGTTTAGACCTACCACCACAATTGTCTCATGTACATAATGTGTTTCATGTATCGATGTTGAGAAAGTATGAACCCGACCCTTCACATGTGATCATGTGGACAGATGTGCCAATTCAAGGAGATACGAATTATGAAGAAATTCCAGTTCAAATACTGGATCATGAAATAAAATTATTACGTCGTCGTGGAATTCCTCTGGTGAAAGTGATGTGGCAACACCATGATGTGGAGGAAGCCACATGGGAACTTGAATCTGAAATGAGAGAAAAGTACCCACATTTGTTTTAACATTGTAATCAGTGTACGAAATTGCGAGGACGAAATTTTTATAGGAGGGGAGAGCTGTAACACCCGTATTTTTAACGGGCATAATTTTGTAAAATTTAATGAATAAAATGTGACTATTTAAAATTACTAAGTTGTTTATGATCATTTAAAAAAAATACCATTTTAGTATTTTCTTACCAAGTCTTCCTAAGAAACATTCAAAACTTACCAACACTTACTTCTACCAATCTTGTCTCCCTAAATTATTGCTCAATTATATAGACTTCTTCTCATTTTGCTAAAGGTATCCGAAGGGGACATTGAATTATTTTCCGTCAATTCATAGAAGACATGGAGATATTTCTCAACCACCTAATTAATTATTTCCTTATCTTCTTCTATAATTCACTCCAATTATCCCCTCAATTATGTTGGCATTATTTGCTAAAAGTCTTCATGGGAGACAAGATGATATTTTCCTTTAAGACTCTTTTGTTTCTTCTTACAACTTTTCCCCGTAAACATCTCATTCCTCTTAAGCATTTTGATATCTTTTTATTTAACTATCACCACCTTCTTCTCTAGTTCTCATTCTCTCCCTTCTCACTTCAAATTTCTAACTAAAGACATAGAGCACAAAGCTCTCTTTGTGGCCAAGACAATTATAATTCCCAACGATGATCGAGGCGGTTTTAAAGTTAATTCAAGCTTGATTGATAACCCAAACTTTGGTGCTTTTCAAAGAAGTTTTGAGGTAGGTTTTCTTTAATCTAAACTTAGTTTTTAGTATGCATTTTCTCCATGTTTAATGCATAAAAATACTTTAATGGCACTAGTAGACGGGTTTACACATAACTCACTTATGAATGTGATTATACGTTGTGCTTTAGTTTTAATTGTCCTTATGCATGCCTTAGGGTCAAGGATGTGTGGAGCTAACGTTAATTGATTCCAGGATTAAAAGATTGTTGATAAGCTTGAAAGGTAGGGATTCTATTACTCATTTTTGTGAGGTTTTTATAGAATTAAAATTGATTGTTTTGCCGCAATATATATATATATCTATGTTGAACTGATATTATATGAGTATCACATATGAAACTATGACATGGACTCGTCTTGTATTGTACGGCGAGGAACATAATGAATTGACACATGTTATAAATTGAGAAGTATGGTTAGGAAAACTGACTCTATTAATAATGATTTAATATAGAGAAATGGTGAGACATGAAGAGGGCGGCGGTTACGTCCTTAGGCATGAATACCCAAAAAGGTAAAATAGGGGGAAGGTGATGACACTTCCTTGGGTTGAAAGTCCCAGAACACACTGTACAGGAATTGATTTGGTGAGGACTCGGGGCTTGATGTCCCCTCACCGGAACACCCTTGGAATGTTTATAGGGTGATCAAGTGCGCCCATTTGGGTTTCGATGAGTTGAGTGATACTCAATTTAACATGGATACCTAGGAACAATGATGATTGGTAATATTTGTATAAATGTGTAATTATGACACTTGGTAATGATTAACTACGGTATCCATAAGATGTGATCATAATAAACCTCATAATCTGGAATATGATGTAACCTACTAACCATGCAGTTTTTAATGTGGTAATGGATAAACCATAAGGTGAGTCATGATTTCCCTACTGGGCATGTCGATGCTCATCCCTATCATATCTTCATATCTCAGGTGGAACTCAGTGCAACATATTTGAAGAGGAATAAGCGAAAACAATCCTGCTGTTTTCGTGTTAGAAGACCCTGTTTAATTACAACTTATCTACAACATGTAAGAGTTGTATTATTTTTTTTTATGGCTGTGTTAAGTTATTTGGGAATTGTACTATGGTGATGATGACTGTAATTATATATATTTGGTGCTACACTAAAAACTGTGGTTTGTATTTAAAACGTTTATTTTTATTTTTCTTGTTGTTTAAAGACCCATGGGCATTGTTTAATTGATTTAAATAATATAAAATTTAAAATTATTTTTATTTATTTAAAACTGTTAACCCCCACATAGGGGTGTTACAAGTATGACTGCAAAGATTTTGCATGAAAGTGCCTCAAATGTCAACAACTCAGCTTTCACACCGAGCCCCTCACTTCAGTAACCTCGACATGGCCATTTGCAAAGTGGGCCATTGATCTGATCGGACACCTTCCTCTCGCCTGATCACAATTCAGCTACTCCATCGTGGCCATAGACTACCTAACGAAATGGGTCGAGGTTGAACCATGCACCAATATGACCGAAGCCAAATGTACCAACTTCGTATGGAAGAACATCATTTGCTGGTTTGGAATTCCATACACGATTGTGACCGACAATGCCAAATAATTCGAGTCCTCTGGTCTCCTCCGTCTATGTGAATAGCTTGGTATCAAGAAGGTTTTCTCTTCTCCGAGCTACCCCCAAAGCAATGGCCAAGTGGAGGCAGTAAACAAGACGATCAAGGACAACTTGAAGAAAAAGCTTGAGGGCCTTAAGGGCGCATGGATCGACGAGCTCCCACAAGTGCTCTAGGCTTACCGCACAACTGCCCAGACAGCAACCGGGGAGACCTCGTTCTCCCTCGTATACGAGGCGGAGGCTGTCATCCTGACCGAAGTGGGGCTGCCTAGCTTCAGAGTTGGACAATACCAAGAAGTCCAAAACGCTGAATTGATGATGACCGAGCTTGACCTGCTCGAGGAAAAAAGAAACCGGACAGCGATCCGTAACACAGCCTGGAATCAAGTGGTAGCTCGGTATTATAACAAGCATGTCCAACCGAGGAGCTTCAAGATCAGGGATTTGGTACTAAAGAAAGTCACGGTTCAGCAGCCCGGCCTCGGGTCCTTTGGTCCGAAGTGGGATGGGCCGTATAGGGTCATCGGCATCGTTCGGCTGGGCACGTACAAATTATCTGACATGGAGGGAAACCAGCTCGGTCATCCTTAGAACGCCGAGCTCCTAAAAAGATTCTTTTGTTAACATCGAGGCTAGAAACCCCTTTTTTGACTTATGGCCTAAATTCTTTTGTAACTAGACCTATCGAATAGGGTTGGTATGTAAATACTACACATTAATAAAATGCAAGTCTCCTACACCATTCCATTGAGTAATGTGTTTGAGAGAAAATAAACAGACCCAAAGAGGGACGCCATAACTCTAGCCCAAAGGACCAGACAATAACTCCCGATGAGGGAGAGTCATCCTATTTAACCAGACTAAGGGGCTAATCGACAGCTTACCGATTCCAAGTCTGTCGCCATACAGACCACCTAGTAAGTTGCTCGGCACAACAATGTGCCTGACGAGTCCTACACTTGCAAAGTTTCCTAAAACTTAGACAAGTCTAGGGGGGCAATAGGGTAAGGGTATTCACACGCTGTTGTGCTCTGCCCGACCGAGAAAATAGGAATATCCCTGCTCGGATTAACTGAGTAAACAGGGATGACCGCTCGGATCAACTAAGTAAAAAGGGATACCATCCCTACTCAGATGAACTCGGTAATCATCGAGATAATATTCTCGGTCTCGATTCAAAATTGCAAAAATAGAAGCTTAGAAAACCACTGCTTAGGAATGCCCCTCCCAAGGAGCATCTAACTTAGCCCGAACTCTGATTCAATTTCGAGACCGAGGTTTATGGTAACTCGGTGAGACAAAGGTCTAACTACGTTCCCGAGAAACCTCTCACCGTGAAATATGAACACATTTTCCCGAGAATATTCGCACTTGAAAAATATCTAAAACACAGTACACAAAAATCCAAGAAGCGAAGAACATGGAAAATTTTATTCATAGTACGGGGGAGGTACAATTAACCGGGCACCTCCTGAGCCTGGACAAGTAACAAAAACAAAAAAAGTGACCTAGACCTGGGTCTCATCCCTGGCAACGCCTTTCTCACCTCCATCGTCGGTAGTGCTCTGCTCGTCTCCGTCGCCATCACCGTCTACTATGACAACCTCCTCGCCCTGCTGTTGCTGAGCAACGCCTTGCTCGGGCTCGACTATGAGCGACCAATCAAAGCCTTCAGCCTCAGGGTGCTGTCGGATCAGATGATCCTGGAGGTCTGTCATGCCGAAGTAGTAGTAGTTGGCGTACTCTGGAGACGCCTTGAATTCATCCGTCGCTTGTGCCAAACGGCTAGGAAGCTCGTCCAAAAATTGCTGGTGGTCGGCCTGCAGAGCCACCAGCTACCCTTGGAGCCAAGCAGCCTCATCCTTAGCCTCTTTGGCTTGCCTCCGAGCCTCCTCGGCCTTCACCTTAGCCTCGATGGCGTCCTCCTTGGCCTTCCGAGCTTCTTCCTTGGCTTGAGAAAGAGAGTTCTTGATTTGGTCTAGCTCGATGTTCTTAGCATCGAGCTTCTTATCGACCTCCAACTTTTTGAGGAATGTCTTCCTATGCATCTCCTTCTCCTTGTGGAGGTCCTTCATCCCAGTTGAATAGGCCATGTGCAAGATGGCACTCATCTGAGGATAACAAAACTTCAGTGCTCGGTAGGATGAAAGGTTAAATTAAAGCTCGGGATGGACGAGCACTTACAGTGGCCGCGGAACGGAGAACCGTGTTGCACAGACTCTAAAAGTCCTCCTCTCGGAGGTTCACCAAGAAATCTTCCTAGGGCATCACATCCCCAAGACGCTCTAGGATGGTTCGGTGGTAGTTCGGGTGGCTCCTCTAGGGATCCTGTGAAGACAACGCCACGATGTCATCGACGGGTCTCTCCTCTGATGAAACCCTAGTCCTTGGAGGCGGGGGTGGTGGCTTTTGGACTGTGATGGAAACCTGCTCAGGTCGGGGAAGAAGCTCCGCTCTCAGAGTTCGCTTACGCTTCCTCCCAACCTCCACGGCCTTGCCCTTTTATTTCTTGAGGCTCTCCATTAGAGCCTGCCTTTCAGCAGCAGTACTCGTCTGTGAGGACATTTCTACAAGAAAAAAATCCTAAAGTAAAAATTAGATCCGCAAAAAAAAAAAAAACTCGGGGCTGACCTCCGATGTGGAGCTGGCCAGACGGGTAAATGAGCCGAATCACCTCCTTGAAGTCCTCGTCCGCCACGGGTGGCCCCGTATCGAAGGAGCCACTCGACAAGTCCTCAAAATTGGACGATGATGGCTCCTTCGTCGGCCACCCGGATCGAGAAGTGCTCGACGCCGGGACGTTGCGACTGTAACCTGCCTGGTAGACTGGGCAGGACGGACCAATGGAGGATTTGTTCTGTTGGGTTCCCCGAACCAGCCATAACCGGAAAGAGTTTCCTTCCCGAGCAGGAAGGATTGCTGCCTGGTCGACTCCGGCTTCTCGAACAGGTCTTCAACCGCCTTAATTGCGTGGCTCGGTGCCTAGGGCCTCTTAGACCACACGTGCCCTTGTTCAAACATCATCGGCACATGCTGATCGACAGGAACGGCTTCACCGGTTTGGGCTAGGTAATTGCCCCTAACGTAGAACCACTCGTATTTCCAAAGTTTGTCTGAGTCGGGGTTGCCCAAAATAAAATCATTCCTGAAGCCGGTGACGTAATACCACCCAGACTGTCGAGGAAGCTTCTTCATCTTATATACTTGTTTAAATACTTCTAGCGGCATCTTGGTCGCCCGGTGGTACTTTCATAATATGTACATCCCGATCAACGACCTGTAATTGTTCGGGTTTAACTGAGCCGGGCACACGTTGAAATCATTAAGTGCCCGGTGGAGGAATGGATAAAATGAGAGGCGCAGCCCAGCCCTGAAAAACTCGACGTAGAGCGTAATGCATCCCTCTGGCGCCTCCAGTGGCGAATCATTCTCCTCAGGCATGATAAGGATCACGTTGTTCGGGATGCTGAACTTGGCAAGCAAATCGTCCACCCGAGACTCCATTATGGCACTGGTATAAGCCGTAGCTGAGGTCTGCCCAGGCCGGGTCACCCTATACGCCGTCACACCTCGAACGCGGGTAACCCAAACCCGCCCATCCTTTTCTATCTCGGGCTGCTCTGCCTCCTCCACCTCCTCGGCCGCCCGCTCTTCATCGGAGATGTCCACAGTGATTATGCCCTCGACTTGAACTAGGACCTCAAAGTTCCTGCCGAATGTGCTTGGAGCATTCCCGGTCGTCTGGAGCTTGGCTCTCTCCTAGGTAGTAACTCGAGAGGAGCCTGCAGTCGCCGCCCTGATCTACAGGTCCTCGTCTCTCCATGGTCTGATCGGCCTCTCCCCGTCCAGCAGGTTGAGAAATTCCTGCTCGGGTACTGTCTGGGAGTCGACCCTCAATATCTGTTCAAGTCGGTCAACCCCGTCTCGTTTAGGGGACACATTTTCGATATCGACTTGAATGGTGGACGAACTGTCCTCCGGATTGCTTTTCGACTAGGAAATGTCTATATTCTGGGAATCAGTGACGTCATTCATTTTTCACTCCTCAAAAAATTACTTGTTCGGGCTGTGGTAGCTTGGGGAATGTAAAGTCTTTGGGTAAATAACTACAGCTCGGCAGCTAAGAACTCTTTGGGTGTAAAATCTGACTTTAGTTGTGTGAAATTAACAGAAAGGAAGGCCCTATTTATAGCCATGTCAGGCAAAAAATCTGGGCATGAAAAACGAAGAGGTGCGATCATTACACTTGTCAGGAGGGGTAGTCGACCGTAGAGCGACACGCGTCCCCCCGATTAATCCACCCGACCTCTCATCTCACCCCTCTTCGGAGCACCATTTGGTCTTCTTTCTTTCAGCCGACCTCACCCATTCGACGTAGTCCAACCGACCAGATACCGACCAGGTGAACTGGGGGGCTAATGTTGAGGGAGAGCTCGGCGCGATCGTCAAGGAGACAAACTTCGGTGGTCGGCTAAACAGCTCGGCAGACCTTCCAAGGAGCAAGCTATCGACCCCATTGGCGACGTTCGTCCTGTCCGAGGTGCTTCTTAGGGCCCCTGAGGCCGCACTCTAGGTAGGCTGCCACCTCAGACCATGTACTGGCTCAGGTCGGATTAACCTCACTCATAGGCTGACTGCTACTCGCCACCATAGGCCAACAAACGGCAAATAACTCACCGTCTGATGGGACCCAATCTATCGACGGGGGGACGTGACACTTGTCACCTACTGCCTGACACGCCTTGATGTGACACTCGGCTTGTGGGCAAAACCCACCTGACACCTGGTCCAAGTAGTGGCTTATAAATAGGATGCATTTATTGCATTCTAGAGAGAGAGACCTTTTCCCACCTAACAAGCTCCCGTCCTCTGCCGAGCAACCCCTGCCTTGAGCATCGGAGAGCCCTTGTCCATTAACTGACACATTTTTCTCACCTCCGAAGCGTCCATCTTCTTGTTGCAGGTATGCCAAACCAGGCAGAGGCGAGCCGGGAAAAGCTTGACACTGTGCACAGCCGCACGTGGTGTTGATCTGACGCCGGAGCACTGTAAGCATCAACAACGATTACAAATTATGAGTTATTGATTGGTTTGATAAACTGTGAACCTGATGAATTTTTATATTGATATGAGAATTTGTTTATTAACTTTATAAGGATTTTTTGTATAATATAATAATAGTAAGAAAAACCAACAGGCGAGTAATGGATTTCTTACTGGGCACTGTGTGCTCACCTCCTGCTTTTCTTTTCAGGTTAGTCGATTGATATTTGATTCTTAAATTGTCGTCGATGCTCCTCATTATTCGACTGGTATACTCTCCCTATAATTTTATTGGTGCATGGAAGATATATAAAATGAATACTCCCAGTAGATAATTAATTATTTAGAAACTTTATTTTTATTTGCTATTTGAATTTTTTTTCTATTTTCACTAAAACCGCGTAGCTACATATTTACTTATTCTAAAAGCATTTATTTAAACTTTTTATTTATATTTTATCTTTTTTATTTATTTAATATTAAAGATTCTGGAGTTAACTTGTTTTATTTCTATAATTTTATAGGCTTAAATACTATTTTCAAATTTTTGACTTTTTAGATCATCAAAAAAATATTTCTTTTAATTTAGTTATTCCCACCGATTTTGGGTCGTGACAATTTTATTCATTTCTGTTTGTTCCTTTTTTTTATTTATTTTTTTTTCACTAACAGATAAAGGGTTTCCAAATGGTTTGTCCTTGAAAGCAAACTACTTTATATCTATTTGGCTGTTGGAGATTTGGTTTCGAACTCTCTCCTGCTTCAAATCCAAGTTTCTGTCGTCAATTTTGGTGCAAATTACCTCATATCCTGCTGTTCTTGGAAAAGTTTTGATTTTCTTTTTCCCTTTTGTTTTATCTCTTGCTTCTTCTTGTTTTTATTTCTTTACAAAACGCTTTTGCCTTCTATTTATTGGCTACTTTGAATATGAAGCAAATGAGAGGAAATGATTAGAGGGGAAAAAAGGTTTTATTGGTTTCTTTCTTCCATCTTTTCTATCGATTGTAAGTTGAGTTTGGATTGGAATAGTTTGTTTTCTATCTCTTCTTTTTTCTCCTAGCTTTTAATGGGGAAAAAAAAAAACGCTACTTGAAGACTGTAAGAGACGAGTTTTGAATTATTTTTGTTGAAAGAAACAATATAATTAGATGGAAGACACGTTGCATGTAGAGAAGCCCAGTGTTATAAATAATAAAGTTGATGGTTTTTTTTTCCTTTTTTTTTTACAATTTTTGTTTGGGATGTGATCGTGATTACCTCTTTTAAAAGAAGATTTATTAATAGGCACTGAAAAGTAATCTACTGGTAGGTTTTTGTTTTTCAACTCCCAATTTATAAAAAATTTATTTTAATCAAATTTATCAGTTTAAAAATATACACTCTTAGTAAGTATTTCCATGGAAAAAAGACCTATTTTAAAAATTCAGAACATTTTTTATTTTCTTAAAAAAATGGTGACTCTGTAGATTATTGATTGACATTTAATTAACACTTATTATATCCGCCAAGATATTTACAACAAATCAATTAAATTATAGTCAATCCCCAAGTGACTTAATTTTTCTTTTTAAAAAAACGTCATTATTTAATTTTATCAAACTTGTCATCTTCCCATGTATCTCTTTCTATCACATATGATCAGATGTGCTGACATAGGAATTTTATTTT
The DNA here is from genome assembly GCA_025403435.1 of Artocarpus heterophyllus. Lineage (NCBI taxonomy): Eukaryota > Viridiplantae > Streptophyta > Magnoliopsida > Rosales > Moraceae > Artocarpus > Artocarpus heterophyllus. The sequence continues at coordinate 6,507,089 of CM046346.1, read as the reverse complement.
ATTTTACGGACACTTTAACTGAAATGTTTTATTTATTCACTTGAGACGTCATGAAATTTAAAAGGGCATATAAGTAAACTCATCAAGATTCAAATGATGATCTCCACGTCTATATTATAATATATATACAATACATATATATACACTATGAATGATCATTTTCCTAACCACAAAATCTTCTCTAGGAATGTAAGCCGACCTAACCAATATTTACCCTCTCTTTACAAATGCGCGTGTTTCCAGATGGTCAATAAGTATACGACGATAAAATATACAATACATAAATATAAAGATTTGCTTTCCATGACTTTCTCTATGATGGTTACATATTTAAAAAATATGTTTTAACGACTATTGATGATTTGATATGATAAAAATTTAATTTCATTAATTATCATAAATTTATTTTATAAACTATTTACTTTATTATAACCGTCAAATTTATATCAAACAGCTAATAATGATAATATCTATTAAAAACATAACTATTAAAACCTCACCTCTAAGTCAGTTACATACACACACATATATATATATATATATATATATATATATATATATATATATAATAGTAGTGTGGGCAAAGTTATCTTGTAGGTCAAGAGACAACATCCACTTAGATCGTTCGAGGTGAAGTTTTGGACAAATTTGGTGTGCCGCTTCACAAGAGAGAGAAAGAGATCACAAGAGGAGAGAGAGAGAAAGAGAGCTAGACGACAACAACAACCCATATTTCATAGAAATATATATATATATAAAGGTGGTGAGAATCGGAAGGTGAGATTTGAAAGCGGGCAAAAATTTTAAGGACACATTAATATTGCTCATCCATGGAAAGAAGTAGTCCTACTGCTGTTGTTTCATCTCCTCATGCTTCAGCCTCTACATTGATATCTAAGAAGGATCTGTTCCTCAAAGCTCCAAAACAAGATGATGATCATATTCATCATCATGATCAAGCTCCACTCCTCCTTAGTACTGGCGGTGAACGGATCAAGACCGTCGATTCGGCTCATGATCATGATCTTACTATTACTCATGTTCCTAAAATTTCAGGATGGTATGCCGAGGATTGTCCAATATTGTGGCCAGGTATATGTGTGTGTGTGTATCTCTCTTTTGATTAGATCCTAAATATTCCATGAACCAGTATATGTATATATGTATATGTATGTGTATATAATCTCATCTGCATTTGTTTTTACATGTTTATTTTTTTAGACAAATTAATATATATTTTAGTGATCAATTCATGTGCATTCATAATATCTCACCATGATGAAAACTCTCTTCTTTCTGTCCAAAAAAAAAAAAAAGGACATGTGTGTGTGTGTGTGCGAGCTCGCGCGCGTGCATGGGCATGCCTTCCATCATTATTTTGAATTAGTAGGGCATGCAGTTAGTCTGGCTTCAAAGTATGAAAGTATGAAGTTAATGCTTTGTAATGTATTGTTCAAGTGGAGTGAAACACCAGAGTGGCGTATATATTTAATTGGTTCTTTTTTTGATCAAAAGTAGTACCTTTTCAACAATTTGTATGGAAGAAATTATACATAAAACAGAATCCCTTGTCGTAACATGCCAATATTCCTATACTATATATACATTAAATATATAATAAGTATTAGTATTAATTCAAAACTAGTTTTCATGTCCACCTCTAACATCACTAAGTTTTGTCTTTTTTTGTTTGTTTTTTTTTTTAAGTATTCTTTACCATGGTATAGTATATGGTAGCACGCTGAAGACACTCTCTATATATATATGTGTGTGTCTTTTATATATATATATATATATATATATATATATATATATATATATATTTATAAAAGACACATATTATATATGCTACCTAAACATTCACGTGGATGGAATGTATGATTTTGGACATTGATTTGTATTTTTCCGTTTTCTTTCCTTTTTTTTTTTGGCAAAGTTTAGCTCGTGATCTTTTTTGTTTTTTTATTTTTTTTGCACGTGAGAGACAAATTAGTTGATCAGCACCAAAAGATTATAAGTACATGCGTGACACGTTGAGATAAGGCTAGAGCTTTTTTATTTTGGTGCATGCAGCTTTCATTAACATGAAATTGAATTGCTATAAGTGGCCTCTCTTTTTGTTTATAATATTGCTTTTCCTTTTCTGTCATCTTAACTAACCCTTCTTCAGACCATTCTTTCTTTGATCCCCAATGCTTTTAAGACACACACTAAAACTTAGTAAACAGATTGATTATTAATGTTTAATAATGATATTTTTTCATACATATGGTGCAAAATTAAAGTTGTGTATACTTGTCAATTTTCGCTTTCAAACTTTGATTGCTTTCATGCATGCCTTGCACTACTTAATTATTACGATAACTTATAATCAACTTTGTATCAAAATACCTGATATTATATATATGTATAAATATATATATATATTGTGTATCTCGCAGGCCAAGCACACTTTTTAAAGATTGAAAAAATCTTATATGAAGGGAAATCCGAGTACCAAAGTATGATGGTGTTTCAGGTAATTTAAGTCCTTCCCTAATTATATTCTTTTATAACAAAATACTATGGATGTGCACGATTTGTTCAATGGAGCTTATCATTACAATATTTGTCAGCACATGGTGAATGGAGAACCTAATAAGTAACATATTTTGTGATATAATTTTAAATACATTTATATGTGTGTGTGTGTGCATATAATACTATATGTGTGTTTGTATATATTTTTACAGTCTTCGACATATGGAAAGGTGTTTGTTCTAGATGGAGCACTTCAATTGACTGAGAAGGATGAGTGTGCTTACCAAGAAATGATGACCCACCTTCCTCTTTGCTCCATTCCAAACCCAAAAAAGGTTCTTCTTTTTCATTTGACTAATTCCCTTTACAAAAAGTATAGATTCAATTAATATTTCTCCCATTGGGAAATATTATTATTAGTGATCTAATATCCCTATTATATGGTGCGTAATTTGTGTTTGAAAGTCAAAAACTATTAGCAAGTATAATTAAGTACAAAGCTGGCTAGCCGGTTTAATTAGTCAAAATAATACCGAAAATACAATCATTTGGCATGCCACCAACCTGCTGCAGCTAATTATATTTATTAGTTAGTACTCATCCTGTCTATATATATATATATATATATATATATATTCATTCAGGTGTTGCTAATCGGGGGAGGAGATGGTGGTATCTTAAGGGAGGTCTCCCGCCACTCTTCTGTTGAACAGATTGATATTTGCGAAATAGACACAATGCTGATCGATGTGAGTACTTATTAAACTAATACAAGTGTCAGCGCGCGCGCGCACATATATATATATATATATATATATCTCATTGTCCCTCACACGTAATACGTGAATACAATAAACATATAAGGTGTTTAGGTATGTTGATTTGAACTAATTGGTTTAAACGTTGTAGCTATAGAGAGCTTTATACTGTAACTTACTTTTGCTTTTCACTGTAATAATAAAGAGCTTTATATTGTTTGAGTCCAGACCAATTATTTGAACCAATTTTTTAAACACATGCGTAATATGATGGACACTAAATGTACTATTGATATTGAAGCTGCACAATATAATTTTTAGATAACTAAATTTTTTGTTGTTATGTCAATCTAACATTGATAGATTTTAAGGATACGTCAACCAAACATTGATGTTATGTTTGATTATTGACTATCATATTATATTTCTCTCTTACATATGTTATATTAGAGGGACCTCCTGCCGTAAAGACTAGTATGGATATGTGTGGAAGAGTTTTCAATTGTCACGTTTATTTGTAGCTGTCAATTAAATTATAAAGATAAGTGCATATCTTAATGATGATGTGGTATTTTATATGTCTTCCATTTAGCACGTATCATTTCTAACAATATTAATTATTACACAATAATAATAAATCCACAATATTGTTAGAATATTGTTAGGATAGTAGTTGCAAGCTTAGTGTAACAGTAAATCTACTTCCTTATTTTCGGTACAATTTGAATATATCTACTTAAGTTCTATTATGCAGACATAAAGTGCATTATTAATGTGCTTCCCTAATTCAACAAATTGTGGAATTTCTGGCCCTATTTTTGCATATAATGTCTAATTCAAGCTCTAGTCATTAGTCTAAATCCTTTGTGAGAAATATATAAAATTTTTATACGTGATGCAATATTTCAAACCAAAAAGAAGGAAATCAACATTTCAAAAAGCGTGTTAATTAAACTAGCAACAACAAAAAAATGTGATAATATACACATAGGCACACACGTATGTGTGTGTGTATATATATAAACAAAATAATCTTTAAACATAACATTGTTGGCATATGGTTTTTTCAGGTTTATAAAGAATTTTTTCCTGATATCGCTGTTGGATATATGGACCCTCGAGTGGTTCTTCATGTCAAAGATGGTAAACAGCTACTTCTTTCTTTTTTTTTCCTCCGCTTACCAAAAAAAATTGTTTTATGTACTTTTGCTAATATTAAAATATGTTGCTTAATCTTGTTAATTTGGGATGCTGCAGGAACTGTATTTTTGAAGTCTGTTTCAGAAGGAACCTACAATGCAATAATAGTGGATGCATTCGACCCAATAAGTACGATTATAACTTAATTACCCACAATATTTCTTATTCACCAAGACATGAATAAATTCTCATGATAACCAAGTTCTACACGTTATATATGCATTATTTACATATATACATATAGTGCATATTGGGTTCATAGATTTCAACTAAAAAATCTTGACACAAATTTAAATTTTTACGAGAAAAATGTCGTAACAAAAAGATTTAAACACATATGCTAATGCTTTAGTGTATATGTTACATACATATAAAGGTATAAACACATGATATATAATTCTCACTTATGTTACATATACATTTTGAATACACAGATATTCTTAATTTAAGCATATGCAGGGCGGAACCACCCTGAACCCTTTTTTTTTTTCGTAATTTTATATATAAAATCTTATAAAACTTGTGTTTCGTTCTTTCTGGAATAGTATTTTGCTTTTTTTGGCATTGTATTTCACCCATTTTAAAATTTTATATCTTTTTATTTCTCCCACCTCATTAATTTCAGCTACGTAATTCCTTTTATTAATTTTTCTTTATTAATTTTTCTGACTCCACCCCTGAACGTATCGTAATTTTTATACGATCATGTAAACATATGATATAATTTTAGGGTCTGATCATGAACTTCACAAGACTCCCTTCCTTGATCTGGTGGCAAAGGCTCTGCGGCCTGGAGGGGTGCTGTGTATCCAAGCAGAAAGTTTATGGTTTAAGTCACTTGACGTTGACCAACTCTTGTCCAAATATCGCCAAATATTCAAAGGCTCTGCGGCTTATGCATGGACAACTGTTCCCACTTATCCAAGGTATGTACGTTTCTTCACGTGTGATCACCTTCACTTTTTACAAATTAATACGAGATATTAGATTTATTAGGTAACATATTTATAGTACATTCACTATTATAAATAGTTGAGGAAGTTAATTAGAAGCATTTATTATTTGCCAGTGGGGTATTTTCTGCTTATCCTAGATAGGAATTGCTAGTTTTTACTAAACTAAAGTAAAAATATTTGACACCGGCCCTTTCGATCTATGTATATATATTAGTACCATTGTACTATTTAAATCAAAGTTGCGACTGATTTAAGGCGAGTTTTTTTTGTATAATACATGCACTATCATAAATAGTTAAGATTTCTGAATATTATGTGGAAAATTCTAGGTAGGTATTGGAAAAATAACTCATCAGCCACATTTCAATTGAATTTTTACTAAACACTGTCAATTTTTTATACTTTTTATTTTGATGTAATTTTGACCAAATTTAATGTTATCGCAAAAAGTTGTATTTAATACACTATATAATATTAATTAAAAGTATTTATTATTGTCAGCAGGGTATTTTCTGTATATCCCAGGTGTCCATTACTAGTTTCTTGAAGTGATCTATAAATTTTACTAAACTTATCGTGATGATACTAATTAAGAGGCCCTATCTATGTACATATCACGGTTAATTTCACAAATAATTTAGTCTCAGGAACTAAAATCTCAGTCACCTTTTAGTTCCTGATATTTTAAAGGTCTTACTTTGATCCTTATTATATTATTTTGTTTCAATTTTGATCCTTTTGTTAATTAGGTGTTAAATATTTAATTAAAACTTTTAAAACGTCTTACTTTGTTCCCTAAAATATTATATTGTTTTATTTTTTATCTCTAAACTATTTTAATGGAAGGACTAAAAAACAAAACAACATCATAGATAATGGACCAAAGTAGGACATTTTGAAAGTTTTTCGTTAAATATTTAACACCTAACTAATAAATGGAACAAAACTGAAACAAAATAATAAATTAAAAACCAATGTAAGACTTTTATAATATCAGGACTAAAATGGGATTAAGAATAAACCTCAAAACCATTTATCAAATTAATCCTATATATTAATATTGTACAATAGAAATGAAAAGTTGTAACTAATTTAAGGCCATTATTATGGCAGTGGGGTGATTGGTTTCTTGCTTTGCTCCAAAGAAGGACCCCATGTCGATTTCAAGAATCCAATTAATCCATTAGACCCCAATGAGAGTTATGGCGTAGCAACGGCTCCGTTGAAGTTTTATAACGCGGAGGTACTCTCTCTCCATTTAGTGTATTTATATATATAGGACTTTTTTTCGTCTCTCCAATATAACATGATGTTAAAAAAGTGTAAATATAAATTATGTCACATCTCTCAAATGCCAATAGAACATTCAATAAATATTATATCATATTTTTTACTTTTGCATATTCGACAGAAAAATAGGATGGAAAAATCATATACATATACGCAAGTAATCCAATATCCATACATATAGACAAAATCTCCCCCATATTGTCTTTTGTCTACATGCTCACTCAGTCTCACACACATTTACTAACCATTAGATCAAAAGATAAATAAGGTAAGACTTAAAATTTATGGTGTATTTGACAGACTGGTTTAAACTTATCAGTTCAAACTCTTCATAATGTAAAGCTCTCAACATGTAAAGCAGAAAATAGATATAATATAAAGCTCTCACATGATATAGTATTTGAACTCATTTTTTTTTAATTTAAATCGATTTATCAAGCACCTTATTAAAGACTTTTATATGATCATAGTACACATGCACCACATGCATTAACGATAGGTAGCAATTTCAAACAAGAAAAGCATCTATTTAAATCCGTCGATTAACTGTCACATATGATGACAGTTAATATAATAATTAACCAAAATATTCCACTTTTCGTAAAACCGACCACTTAAAGGCCAAAAAAAACAACGCAACAATTCGGTTGCTAGAAGAAGTTTCTTATAATTCTTTTTTTTATTTTATACAACCTACCGTCAAATTATATTATATATATATATATTGTCCTTTCTAATTAGTATGTTTCCTGGGTTTTTTTTTTTTTGGTTTAATAATGATCAGGTGCATTCGGCTTCATTTTGCTTGCCATCTTTTCTAAAGAAGGTGATTATATAATTGGCAAAAAGTTAGGTAGCACAGAAATTAGTTGAGTTGGTGTTGCCGCTACAAACAACTCAGGGATACAAAGTGAGAGTGAAATTGATGTTCATTCATCTAAAATGTTGGCCACTTTTTCTACACATGCTCTCCAACGAAATCTTTCCAGTACCCAAACATCATGATTGTGTTTTTTATTGCATTTCTTTCCAATATAATTTGCTTACAGATATATGTATGTATGTATGTATATGTCTGACAAGTTGGAAAAAGCCTTTGAAACGATAATTAAAATTAAACATGTGAAATTTTTGTTCTTTCTCTAATCCTAGTTGGATTTTTTTATGATATTATTGATAATTGATGTTTCTCAAAGAGCTGTAAAAACACACATATATATTTGTTAAATTTTATTGATTATGATATTTTTTTTATTCATAAACATGCAATACCAATCAGTCCTTCTTACCGTACAATTTTCTTGTTTAGTAAGACTTCATTTTATGTTCCTTTTTGGTTTCTTAATTAAACACTTAGAGATTAAAAATCCAATCTGATAATATTCTTTTCCACTTTCAGATGTAAAACAATGCATGACATATATGTATAATAAAGTCGTATATATATATATATATATATATGAACAGAAAAATTAGCAAACCATCGTAGATTGTATCCAGCCGATATAGGATATCCCTATACCACATTAGCCTCCTAAAAAGTTGTATTTACTAAATATACAACAATATAAAAAATATAATAACATTGTATTCCGTCTCGGCACTGCCTTTTTTTCACGTGATTATCAATTGTATTCTTTATCATAATCATAATATAACAAACAATGATTTTTTGGGATTTTGGGGTCAATGCTCTCTTTTTAAGTAAATTGTCAAAGTTTTTGAAAATTAAAGAAATAGTTTTTTTTTTTTTTACATTAATGAAGTATTAATTTATAGTTTATCACTTATTAACTAGGTGGTTTATCAATGATTAACTAATTTCACTCATTTATTCACCGGTTTATCAATAATAAATTATTAGTAAATTGATAATAAATCAATTTATTAGTAATCATAAACTATAGTTCATCAGTTATGTATTAATGTCAATTAATGATATATATCAATGATGTTTTTGTCTCTATATCAACGATGTATTTGTCTCTGCTTCAAAAAATGATATACTTGTCTCTATTAATTATGTACCGCTAAAAATATATATATAATTTTTTCTAATTTTCAATAAGTTCGACCAATTTACTATTCATTTGAAACGGTGGCCAAAAATAATTATTTGTCTAATTTTTTTCTTTTAAAAATATAAATGTGATAATAAAATGCCTTGGGCTCCTCATTGCATGCATATAGATCTCAAGAAAATCAAAGTCGAAACCCTTCTCTCTCTGTCTCTTACTTGGCATTACCACTCACCAATAGATTCATGCATGGGTCTCCATTAATGCCCTTCATTTTATAAATTGTATTCTCTCCCAAACAGACAGATTATGCATCAAGTAGATATCTTTCAGATTTTGCCATGATTTCTATTGAGAATATTCAACTAAAAAATCAGTATTCCTTTCCTTTTATTTTTAATTTTTTGTTTGATAGGAGATGCTATAAGACAATAACCTTAAAGAAAATAGGACAATTATTTCACAAAAGGAGCTTATTAACCGAAACTTTTGAACTGAAAACTGTAGCAAGTGAGAGTTTTATATTGTAGTTTATTTTTTTTAATCATCATAGCATTTGGGAGCATTACACTGTAACAACCAAAAATTTTTGTTAGAACTAATTTTACCAAATATTTTTTTAATAATTTATTAAGGGATAAGATGACATTTAATAAATCCTAAAGGGGTGTCATAAATATCTAGTATCCCGACCTGCTAAAGAATTTTCTAGTTATAGATAAATTTGAGAGCCTCGTAGCATTTTACATGACGCTTCCCTCAAATGCCCATGTATGAAAAAATGTCTATAAATAAATATGTGAAGCAGCAGACGTACAAGAAGAATCTGAGAAATTAGCAAGGAAGAATAGAAGAAAAGAGAAATTGTTTTTGTTCTCCGAAGGTTATAACCCACTATACTTATAAAACTATAGGTCTTATTTTAATATGCAGTATATTTTTTAGATTAAGTTTTATCATTTAATTAATAGCAGAGTTATAATCTTATAGGATTAAAATGAAAAAGAGAGAAACTATTCAATGCAAAAGTAAATAAAAATTTTGCTATTTTACCTCTGTATTATATTATTGTTAGCTTCTTGAGTTTACTTTTTTTTTTTTTTTGCACCACATATACTACTGTGAAGCCTGCTCTTTCAAAAACAATCTCCTTTGACCAAGGTGTACGTCTAGCTAATCCTTTTTCTCCTTTTCCCCCCTCCTCCACAGCGGCTTTCCCTAAAAAGAGCAAACATCTCCTTGTCTGACTAATCTACCAACTACAGATTAGCATGTAAGAAACACACTCCATGAGTGCTCGTCTCTTTAGCTTTTCTCTGGAACCAAATGCTCTCCTCCCCTCTCTCTCTCTCTCTCTCTCTCTCTCTCTCTCTCTCTCTCTCTCTCTCTCTCTCTCTCTAGCTATGCTTATCGACGAAATTTTGAAGATTTCGGTGGAAAGTTTAAAAATTTTAAGATATCAAAATATCTTTTCACTGTAATTTTAATTTTAATAAAATATCATTAAATATAGGTAAAAATATCAATATCAGAAAATTTGTAGTATTTTTTGTCTACAATTTTGATAAATATCATGAAAATTTTAACCAAATTTTGATAATTTATCAGTATTTTATACTTTTAATACAAGAATATTTATCCTATATATATTAAAAAAACTAACATTGGTTAAAGATAATATTTTTATGAGTTTATAATCAATGAATTTATGATCCATTTATAGAAACTCCTCCGATAATTCACTCATGCTTATATATTATCTATAAAATCAAGGCTTTAAAAATATAATGGTTGTAGAATTTTTAATTATCCTTACCCAAACATACTATCATCATATCTCTCGCAAACAATTGAGAGAATTCATGGTTTCCATTCATGAAAATACAATAGAAGAAGTCAATAAACCTTCCTTTTAATGACACAAAATAGACACACACAACGAACACAATTGTTCGTTAACAAGGTTTAATCAATATGATCTACATAGGAAAATCACCAACAACTATCCTTTAAGCAATAACAACAGAAAATCACACCCTCAAACCTCAGCAGAAGAAATCCCACCAAGTCTCAAAATGTAGAACAAACATAATAATTAATAATCCTTCTCCCTACAGCGTTGGACCTTGTTACAGTGTACCTTCTTATAGTGTTCTATTGGCATCCAACCCTCCCAATTCACCTGTGAGGGAAAGATTGTGTCGTTAGTCTTTTAAAACCCAATCCCCATAACTTACTAAAATACACCCTATTTGACTCTGACATATCAGATATCTAATTAGTAGGTAATATTTAAAAATACGGATTAATGAGGCACATTAAAAATGCTATTACAGATTGAAACATAGCAAAGCATTTATTGCTTTTTCAGGAATAGCAGCATCATTACCGATGATTTACAGATAGTAACTGGATTAACAGTTGTTAATACTTAAACATGAGTATAAAATGATATCATTAAATAACAATACATTGAATGAGTTTATTACATTAACGCAATTATCAGCACACATTCAATGCTGAAATAGCATTTCCACAGAATAAAATGGAAAATGTCAATTTGTTACATTCTAGGATCGGCTTAAAAGTTACAAACAATTCTAAATTTGACAGATATATCATGTTTGGTAAAATCATAAGAAGATATACAAACAGGAATGTAATGCAAGTCTTCATGCAGATAAGTACTTGTTATGGTGGCATTTGTTCTGCTTCAGGATCTCTAGGATGCATGGACAGTGTACACAAATAGTGAGGGAGAAATAAATACGTGGCTGAAAACACCGAGATCAGCTTCTTCGCCAACTGCCGGGCGACGAGGATTCACCCAGTATATCTGGCTTACACACCATAAGCAGTACAAGCTGGCCAAAACTAGAATAAGATTCGCAGATTGACTTGATTGTTGTTTTATGGTGTTGAAGGACTTAACTCTGCATAACAAAGCAATTGAAACACAAATTTTAAGAACCCTCTTGTGAGGAAAAATAAAGATAACGTGAGAAAAAAAGATTGTATGCAATGCACAAAACAAACACCTGTTGATGTAGATAAAGCCGCCAACTAAGCAAGTACACAAAAGGCCGATGATAACAACAGCATCTGGGTTAATAGGCGCTCGGTCCTTCCACCAACCAGTGCTCAATATCCAGGTATACATTGATGAATGTCCATTTTCCTGAAGATAGATAAAAGGAAAAACTGTTGTTTGAGTCCCACATAATCATGACAAATACCATAATCAACGTATACAAAAGGAGAAATTTGTAGTAGGATGTAAAAAAATATACTATCGGAAGTATAGCAGTTCTAAACCTTAAGATTTTCATCAAATACTGCTACATTTACATATATCTTTTTTTTTTTAATTCTACTGTGATCATGACATGATCTGATAGCCAAGAACTGCAACAGAATTCTCATACACAGATAAATTTATAAGTTTTCAATCAACTGCTTTATGTCAGATGTTAAGGGCAGCCCTAAATCTTTCACAATCCAAAAATAAAAAATAAAATAAACATAAAATATGACTTAATTAGAATTTAGTCCTGTATCAGAGGACATCTAAATCACACAGAGAAACCTTTCTTGCAGAGACTTTCGTTCAAATTTTGATTTTGAGATTTGCTCTTAAGATTTGCTTGCTTCTAGTGAATCCTAAGACTAACATGCAATAATAAACCTAGACCTCTGAACAAGCAGGACTCAAAAGGTTAGGAACATAATAACATGTCAAATTTCTAATCGATATTACCTCAAATAAGTGATCTAAGAAGAAATGTGACAAAGAACCAGCTAACACCAACAACAAACACTGTCTTTTGGTAAGGGCAACCTGCATCGTCGAGCACAAAGATATCTTAAGCAATCATAGCACACATTTAGCATCCGAGGTCCAAAGATGCAAACTTCAACAATTATAAATAATTGCAATATGCTTCTAACACTTCAATCACAAAAAGCCCCACTTAACATAAAATCCAGATCATGAATTCCACATCAAACCAATGCCCACAACCAAAAAAAAATAAAATTAAAAGAACCCCAATTAAACAAAACAAATTCCAGTACTTTGAAACGAGATTTGAACAAAACATACGTTAAGCATGACATATAGCATCCAAAGTCTAAATCGAGAGTCAGACAAGGAGAAAAAGATGCATTAACTATTATAAGAAAGTCTAATATAGATAATATGCTTCCAAAGTCCAATATGCTTCCAACTCTACAAATTTATTAAAAAAAAAAAAAAAACCACTTAACATAAAACCCAGACCATGAATTCCACATCAAACCAAATACACATTGCAAAAATGTAAAACAGCTCAAATTGAACAAAACATAAAAAGTTTCCTTTCTGTGAAGAATATGCCTTTTAATACTACCGCAGCATAATAGCTTGACCAAATTGAGAAAAAAGGAACAATTTAGCTCAATCACACAACGTCAACTTAGTTTGAAGCTTTATTATCAATAGCAAAAAAAAAAAAAATCCCTACTACTTTTAGGTCAAAGAAATCAAGAATTCCACATCAAACCCAATAAGTGTTAGAAAAAGGTAAATGAGCCCAAATGATCAAATGAACAAAAAAAGATAAAAAAATAAAAAATTTTGAGCTTAAAAAATTATTGCAGCGACTGACCCACCCCAGGGGGGGAATGAAGGAGGGATTTTGAGAGGAGAAATGAGGAGAGCCAAGAGTAGAAGAAGCAGAGAGGGATGCCAAGGATGAGGACGTAATAGAAGGGGTGGTGGATGGAATCGGGGAGAGAGGAGCTGAAGCCGAATATGGAGCCCAGCCATTCGGAGAAGGAGCCGATGTCAGGGCCGAAGAAGGCGTTGAGAGTGTAGGTGAGGGTGTGGTGAGGGGTGAACCTGCCGTTTGAGAGGGTGGTCAGACCCAGCTCTGAGCTCATCGCGTACATCAGGTGCGGACCAGGCCCTGGCATGGCTCCGGAACGGATCGATGAAAGAACCAACCAACTAGCCAAATACACCACCAGAATTGTTTTTATTTTTGGTGGGACATGGAAGAAATATGGTGCGCCTCTTGGACCTTTTGACTTCTGACTTCGATTAGAAGCGATGTTTGGACGTCTGCGTCACGGTAAAAATCAACTATTTTAATTTAAAGTTGTAACATCCAAAAATTTTATATTATAATATATTAAAATTTTATATTATTTATAGTTAAAATATTTTTTAAATAGATTAGTAAAAAACTAGCCTGATTGAAATACCACTTCAAACTTAAAAATTTTAATTCAAACCCACCACAAGCCAAGCGAAGTAAATTTGTAACACTAGCAAAAAAAACAAAGGGATAGATATATGAATACTTGCTATATTAAGTTCTCTTTCTAAAAGTGGTTATTAAGGTTAATTTTGTCCCATGAGTAGTTATTGAGTTTAAAAAGTGTTTCATGTATCGTCCTTCGACTAACTTTGCTTAATTTAAAATTCTTAAATTATCATCTCACTCTGGAAACAGTCCTCATGGTATACAGTATACTTGTTCTAAAAGATAAAAAGGCCTAATCTTTCAACATTTAGATAAAAATAAGCGGATTATTTTGCAAAAAACCGTTTCTACGTTAGTTTTGTAATTTTTTTACTTCTATAAGAAACTCTAAAAGCATGTCACTTTTAATAAATATGAATACATTATTTATAAGTATTTTAGGTTAAAATTAAGTAATTATATTCTATTGAATATTACTTTGGCCTTTTTTAGCAGTATGAATCAAAGGGTGAGAAAAAAATAGTATACCATAATAGTGGTAGTAAAAATGTAGTATACCAAATATTGGACCACATCGAAGCTCAGGTCTTTTATAAGTTCAAATTGAATCAATTATGTGGTATACGACACTATTGTGTTGTATCCTTTTTTTTTTGCTCTCTCTTTGATTCATACCATTTTTTTAGCTAAAAATACTAAAATACTATTAGATAACATATATTTATTTAACTCTTACCCAAAATACTTGAGAACAATAGCGTTTGTATATTCATTGAAAGTTATATGTGTCAAACTTTCTTATAAAAATGATAAAATTGAAAAATAATACAACATAAGCGTTATTTCTCAAATTGGCCCATCCAAATTGCATCACAGTACAAAAGACAAATTAACTTAAACAGGCTGCTTAACCCATTGAATACAATATTGATGACTCTAAAGAGAGCATCATCTTCTTGTAGGTACATGTAGATAAAAATAAATATCATGGCACGAATCTTTAAAAGCCCCTTAATGTTTGGGTGATTTAGCCTGACTAATTCAGAGTCGACCCGTGGAGAGACCTGAAGGTGAAGGCTGCAAGAGTCTTCCAACACCGACAGCTACGTTCACAAGGACTTAACCCGAGTCGCTTGTTTAAGTGGAACAGCACCTAGCAACTGAACTAGTCAAATGCTGGTAGAAAGCTCAAGTAGTTAATAAGTCTAAATTTCATTGCTTGTGGACAAATATACGTATTTTATTTTAAAATAAAAATACAAGTTGTGATGATCAAAATTCAAAAAATCTCTAATTATTCACAAAAAAAAAAAAAGAAGAAGCTAGGAACTAAGGACCGATATTCGCACTTCTTTTTCTTATGAGTTTTATTATCAGTAGAGATTAACCAAACTAGTTAATAAGCTATTGAGAAAAGAAAAAACTAGGTAAATAACCGTTGATTTTGTAAATTTTACAATATGATGCAAAAGATGAAGACATTATTTTCTACTAATTAACCAAACTAACTATTGCCACATGAATTTGATGAATAAAAATGTAAAAGAAGTAGATTTGTTTAAAACTTAGGTGAAATAATAGCAGCAAATACTAATTTTGACTTCTTTTTTTTAAGTTTAAGGACACATAGAGATTGTTTCCAGGGAGAGAAGATACTTCAAGACCTTTGACAAGACCAAATTAAAAGTTTTTATCAAAAGTTAAATGAAGGACTATTTACCAGACTTTTTTGAGTTTAGAAATTATTTATTGAATAAAACTGACTATAGAGATTATTTTATAAAGAGAAAATAATTCAGAGACTATTTATGCATTTATTCCAAAAACAAAAACACCACTTGAGACTAGCTTTAAGTGGTTGGATGCTTAAGTGTATTCGTGTGTTCACTAAGATTCGAATCTCAATAATTCATTTTTTCTTAATATAAATTAAGAAGTCCTTGTCGTTGACCCAAAAATCAAGCACATTTTAAAGGGAGAAGAGAAAAAAATCCACATATATGGTTTTCTTTTCTTTTATGAGTTTTTTTTTTCTAATATCTTATCTTGATTTCCTTTTATGGTTTGACGAAATTAATTTGAAATTTATAAATAAAATAGTACGTTGAAATACGTTGAAATTCTCATGTTTAAATACATGGCCTTAAGATATTAAAACGATATTTGAAAACTATAGTCATTTACATAGATGTCTAATTATAAGGTTTGAGTTTAAACTGTCCACAAACTAATTTAATTATAAAATTGTCTCCTAGACTACATATAAAGACCACTATAGCTTTAAATTAAAACAGGAAAGAATCAATCTCTATAATCTGCTCATTAAAACGTAATAAATTTGGATGTTTTCGTAATGCATAGGTAAATTATAATGATTTGGTAATTCAGATTTTTTTAGGATGGCCATCAACAATTAATTCGGACAAAAAAGAAAAAAGCAATAAATTTAAAACCAAACAATTTGAGAGTCAAAAAACTGATTGAATTAAAGAAAATACAAAATAGGAATAACCGCAGCATAATGAACGAGCAATTGCACCAAATATGAGTAAAAAAGGGGGAAAAAATAGATAAACAAATAATGCGTACTATTTTCATTACTTTAAAAAAAACAAAAAGAAAAATATAAAAAATTTCATTTCAAAACCCTAACGTTTAAATGGGAAACTAACGTGAAAAAAAAAAAAGAGAGAGAGAAAAGAAACAAAAAAAAAAAGGAACTAATAACGTATTCTATTATATTAACCGTTTTTCCTAGGCATGATTGCAATGACAAAATTTCATTGCTACAATGAACACGACCCCATAATTTATATATCTTTATGGTATTGACATTATTCCTATAATTTTTATTATTCCCATAATTCATAAATCATTATGGTAATGACCATGACATAATTTTTTACCCGTGGCAACTATAATTTATTTGAGCACAATTATTTTCTAATTTTTTTTCATTTATGAAGTTAAAAAGCTGAAAACTTTATGCAATTTATGCGTAGAAAAAACACGGATAAAAAATAAATATCTATTAGTATTAATTGTGAATACTATAAATAACAATCTTTATATTTATCATTACCATAATTTATATATAATTACATTAATGATAATGGCAACTCTCTACATGAAGTCAAGGATAATAAAATGAAACAAAAAAACCATAAAATCCTTACTACATGAAGTCAACAGGCAATAACTCAAAATGAAGCAAATAATAATAATAATAACCTATTGGTAAATAAAAAGGATGGAATCAACACATCATTTAAAACAATACCAATACGCTAATGAATACAAAAAGCCAAAAAAAACTTTAAGCTGCCAAAAATAAATATTAGGGCATAATGGGCATTATAAGTTAGCCAAAATTTAGAGAATGGACAATATCATAATATTGTTTATAAGTAGAGAATTTTAGACTCAATAACTTCAAAATAGACACTCTATGTAAATACTTCATATTTTTAATATATAATATACCAATGATAAAAATCCGTCGTTATTTTTAGAAAATTTGCACCATGTAGTATTTTTTTTTTTTTAAAGATTCTAATGAAGTAAATAGCACATTTAAAAAAAAAAAGGTTCTCTAAAACAAATTATTCTCTCTATGATTCTACACTCTCTCGAATATTATCCCTAAATACCAAATCAAAAATCTAGCATTTTCTTTTGTTGATGCGCCACTGTCAGAGAAGACGACCTATTTGGGGAAGCTGTTGTCGGAAGGCCAATGAAGAATGTGAGCTCGTCGTCAGGACTAATCGATCGCATGAGACTGCGTCTTCTTTGTCGGTCGAGATTGTGATCGGGCAACATCATGACATAGCTTATGACGATAACGTAATAGATCGCCGCTTTGCCACAGCATGCACTTGCCTTGGAGGTCCTCCTTGCCAAAATTCTTTTACAGTTGCTTTGCCACGATTGCTGTATTCTCCATTGAGATCGACCAAATTGACCATAGGAGGAACTCCGCCGCGATTGTTGCATACTCTGATGAGATCTAGTTGACTAACTGCCGCCAAATTTGGTTTACCTCCATTCTTTTGTGGATTCGTAATCCTTCGGGCTTTATTTGTAGCATCGTATCAAAGCAATGTATTATATAAAAATACATTAATACAATGTTTGATTTGATCATTATATTATATAAGTTAACACAGATAATAAATCGACACGATCTATGTGGTATTATAAAACACGGCTAATTTTAGTGTATTGTATTGCATTATTTTATATAACACCTATAATTCTTGTTAAAGTTAGATCCAACACGTGGTTGAGATTAGAGTAATGTAAAAATAGGCCGGAATCTATAACTTTATAAAATTTGAGAGTTAATTTCTATTTTCTAAAATTATATTTTAGTCTATCAGTTTAAAAAAATTATTTAAAAACATTGAACAATTTTGCCGCGTTGAATAAATTTTGGATATCCTACTCTCTTTTTCCATTTACTTTTCTTTTTTTCTCTTTTGATTTACTTTTTATTTCTTTATTTCTTTTATTTTGAACCCCCATGTTTTTTAAAAATTATATTTTTGACCCCATATTTTCTTAAATTTATAGTTTGACCTTTAATTTTGATGCAATTATATTTTGACCCTTCAAACTTAACATTTTAACCCCTGATACAATATGTTATGCACCAAACACCATAATATATTATGATAATACAATATAATGCAATCCAATACACCTTTTACAATACAATACGATCTACCAAACACAACATGAATGTTTGTCCTATTAGTGAATCTTCTACCGACGAATGTTTAGATTTGAGCTATGTGTTTAGATCTTAAAATGTATTTAGGACTCTTTTTTTGTGGAATTATTTCTTCTCATTGTTTAGATTCATCCTCTTGTAGGGTTTGTAACACCCGAGCATTTTAAGCACAGTAAAAATATAATAAGTTAAAAATTATGTTAAGACAAAAATACAGTTTAAGAAGAAAAATATTGTATAAAAACATAGAAAATTATGTGGTATTAGAATAATACAATGTAAGGAAGTACATCGATAAAGTTATGTAGTATAAAAATTACACTGTAAAAATAATACAGTGTAAGAATTAGACTGTTTAAGGTTATGCAGTACAAAAATTAGGCTGTTTAAGTTAAAGCAGTGTAAGAATAATACTGTTTAGAGAATATGGATGAATAAGGAATGCTGTAACAGTATGAAAACATACCGACAACATAAGAAAAATATTGTCAATATAAATTTAAACCATATAAAGTTAAATAATATTGGAATTATATTATGTGATGGATGTGCATAAGTATTGGAGGTTATGGGACCTTATGAACTGTATAGAGAGGAATACCAGTAGTATAGAAAAAATACTGTCAGTATATATTTAGACTGTGTAAAAAGTTTTTGAGGGACCCACCATGGGACACTACAATGAATGAGAATTTGCCACTAAAGCCCTTGGGTGGCCCAATTACACATTGCCAAGTTAAGCAAAATGATGAGAAGTGATGAGTCATCAAATTTGGTGAAAAATTACCAAAATACCCCTTGATGTGGCCAATCATATGTTGCCAAGATTAAGCAAGCTTTAACCCCAATTAATGCAAAATGGTGACTAAACTTGATAAGTCACCAAGTTGCCAAAATGAAACTAAAGGATAAAAAGCACATGTGGAGGAAAAGGAAAGGAAGAAAAAAAATTTTCCATATTCCTCCATGGAAAAACCGCTCCCCCCTAGGCTTTCTCTCTCAAATTTTTGGTGAATCTCAAGCCTCCAAATCATGTATGAAAACAAGTTTAAGTGAAGAAGATGAAGATTGAACAGTTTTCAAGGTAAAGTCAAGCTTTTTCTTAGAGATTTTGATATTTCACTTGATCTTTGGATGGGTTTTCATGTGTTTTGTCATGGTTTTTGTGGAGAAGACATGACAAAGTTTTGAGCTTGGCAAATGAGGATCAAATGATTGGCAAAGTTTAGGTAAATCTCTAAACTTTTTACTTGAAAAGTTAAGCTAAAAATATACATACTAAGTGTTTAATAAAATGTTTTGGTCTATGGTATATAAATGGATATTATGGCCAGATTGGTTTATGTTCTATGATGATGGAAAAGAAAAAAAAAAGTAGGGTTTTGTGCAAAAGAATGAAAAAGTTACTAAACTTTGTTAAATTGCAAAGTTTAGCTAGTTTTCAAAAAATTATGATTTAGAGGGCCTTAGAGGCCAATATATGTTCCAAATATGGTATAGAATTTACCAACACAATGAGGGAAACAACTTTTGTGAACAAAGTTTTGTGAAATTCTAAAAGAACTAAATTGTAAAGTTTTATAAAGTCTCAGTAGATTTAAAAATCAGCCAAAAAGTCCTTATAAACGTTGGTTCAAAAAAGTTACAACATAAAAGTTGTAGAACTCGTTGAAACTGTTAGGATAGCATGGACAGTTTCTTAAAATTATGCTCGATTTAGGAGTTATGAATTTTACAAAATTTGTTAAAGTTAGAAAAAAAATCTTTAAGGGGCAAAAATGTCCTTTTACAAAAGGAATTTGGGTAAGGTACTTTAAGAAAATTTGATCCTCTTGAAAAATAGGGACTAATGGTTTAAAAAGATTATTTTTTGTTCTAGGGATAAAAATGTAAATATCTTTTTATTTCGGGCCAAAACTGTAAAATTGTGTGAAAACTGAGTTTTTACTAGGGAACGTTAGTTTTTTATACTGTTGTAAGCGGTAAGTATCATAGATGCTAAGTTTTTAAGAAATTAAAGTTTAGTTAAGGAAATAATGGAAGAAAAAGAGATTAAGGACAAAATGGTCATTTAATGAAAAATGACCAAAACGAACCCAAAACGCTCGATGTTGAAAAAGGCTCATTCACAGGAATTTTTTTTGTAATATGTAGGTAATAGAATGGTAAAGTTAAGCAACGGGTTTTATAAAGTTACAAAAATGGACGAAAAACCTGTTAGGCGTAAAATCATCATTTTTAAGAAACGGTTAGAACAGAGTCGAATACTCTAATTTAGCATAACGTTCTTAGACGGAAAATATTCCGTAATACGTTAGGTAACGAAACCGTCACATGAGACGAGAAATTTAATAAATGATGTTTTAGTAAAACAAAGGTAACCCAGTAGGTTACAAAGTCAAAATAAAGAAAGAAATGGTAACCCAATGGGTTATATAATTAAAAGGAAAAGTAACTCCGGTGGATTACAAAGCTAAGTGAAGGAAAGGTAAACCGATGGTTTATAAGGCTAAGTAAAGAGAAGGGTAAACCAACAGGGTACCAAGTTAAGTTAAGAGGAAATGAATGTTTAATGTTTACGTTTTATTATCAATCGAGTAGATTAATAAAAAGAAAGTTAATTGATGAGTCGGCTGTCGTTTGATCAAGACATAGAGGCCGACTAACGAAAGGAAAAGGAACGGAATAGAGAACGCTAGAGTGTAGTTCAGGTAAGTTTCAAACCTCACTTACAGCATGAAGTAAATGATTTTTAAATATTTAAGTATACATTTGTAAATAAGTTTGCAATTATTATGCAAGTTTCTTTTAAAGTATATTTGTATTTATTATGCAAAAAGTTTTAAAGTTCAAAAGAAGATTTGCAATGAATTTGTAACTATTATGTTTAAAGTCTATTTGCATATTAATATGCATAATGTTTTTAAAAGTTCAAGTTATAATTTTCAATGTATTTGAAGTATGGTTGCATGTGAAATGCATAATATTTTAAAGAGAACAATTATGATTTGCAAATATGTTTGCATATAATGTGATTGTATTTGATATGCTCGCTAAAGTTAAAAAGAAGGTAAAGTAAAGATAATAAAAAGAAAGTATCATATCAGCCTCCTTGTTGTGAGGTACTGAAAGTAAAGTTAAAGTTGTGACCTCCTAGATGTGAAGAACACAAGTAAAGTTAAAGTTTGACCTCCTAGATATGAGGTACATCACCTCGAAGTTCGATGGTCTTAAGTCTTCCGCAAGGGAAGCATCATGTTTATGATATCATGATTAATGATGTTGATACGAACACTAAAGTAAGACAAGGAAGTTAATGAACAAAGGATGAAAAGTTAAAATAAGATAAAAGGTAAAAAGTTAAAGTAAGAAAAGAATGTTCATAAAATGCTCATAATTGAAGTTCATAGTTGAGCGTAATTGGAATTATACATCATGAATTTGCTTTTATTCCTTATTATAAAGTATTTACGTTAAATACTTATGAAAAAAAAACATTATGAGGAATGTTTTATGTTAAGTATTTATGAAAACATTTTCATGTTTATAAGAAAAAGGTTTATAAATGACGTTTTATGAAAAGTGTTCTGAGGATTGCTACATATTAAATATTTTATGAAAAGCGTCTATGAAAAACGTTTTAGAAATATTTTATGAAAAATGTTTATAAAAAACATTTTCAGAAATATTCATGAAAAACGTTTATGATAAACGTTTTCAAAAATATTTATGAAAAACGTTTATGAAAAATGTTTTAAGAGAAAGGTTTTTATGAGAAAAGTTTTTAAAATATGTTTAAATGCTTTGTAAGATTTTGTTTGAGCTTACTGAGCAAAAGCTCATTAAAAGTTTCTTCATGCTGTAGGTAGTTTTATGCGTGACCAATGGGGCCTGTTAGAACAGTTGGGTGCTACGGAGGACAGATGCGAGGATTTGAGTATGGATACCACCACAGTTTGCTTTCGCTACTCCAAGAAAAGGTTTTCCACTATTTAATATAGTGTTTTCAAAGTTTTAAAAAAATCAAAGATTTAAGATATGTTTTCAAAGTTTTAAGATATGTATTTTACGAAAAGTTTAACTTAATAATAAAAATAAGTTTTAAGTTACGGTTCAATTAATACTTCTTATTAAGTTTTAAGAAACGATTTGAAATAGTTTTAAAGGCAAGTATTGAGCGAGGTCTCAACTTAAATTGCGACAGAAGTCACAACAGTTTTTAAAGTATGTTTTTCAAGGATGTTAAAAGGAAAAGAAAAGAAAATTTTATTTCAGTATATTTCTTACTAAGTAAGTAAGATTACTGTTTAATTAATGATGTTTAAGTAAGTAAAGTGATTGCCCGAAAAGTTGGGTCGTCACTTTGCCTGTCTGGTTTACGATACTCACCGTATTATGTCCATATCCATAATCATAGTATCTTTGTTGTTGAATAAGATGAAAGAAAATTGTATTAGCTGGTTTAAATCATTATTCTCTCCTATTTTTTTTTCTTTGTCTGGCAAGCCAACGAACGAATATTGGTTGGTTTACTTGATCCCGAACAATGTATATCAACTATTTGTTGAAATACCAATGTTCGTATAATGTGTGTGATCCTATGTTGTTGTTAGTTTTTACTTTCTTTTATTTTTTATTTTGTTTTGGCCGTCGGCGACATTGCCTGTGTCGGCAAGGAGAGAGAAAAAGAGAGAAGAAATAAATGTCTTGATAGGACACAGAAAATATCTCGAAAGAATACGCAATATATTTCAAAGAGACACAAAATATCTTGATAGAACATGCAACATGACTTGGTGGGACACGAAAAAGTCCCAATGGGACACAAGACATATTTCAATAGGACATGCACTAAATTTTTGACATATGAACTTTTCATATTTTGTGGCACAAACAAAAATTATTTAAAAAAGTGCCATGTGATTTTTTTTTAGAAAATTGTACTAAATAACACAGTTTCAATTCTTAATATAAATAAATAGCATACTTCTAAAAATATTTAAGTACATAGTACTTTTACAATCACGTGCTCTTATTTTCCATTTTATCTCTTCTTTTTTCATTCTTTTTCTTCTTGTCTTTCTTTTCGTTTTGATTTTTTATTATTTCAATATTTTTTTGTGTTTTTTTTATACCATTTTATATAAAAATAAATTTAATTTTAATTAAATAAGCTATTTACTTTATATTATTATATTTTAATATGTTTATTTTTAATCTTAATAAATGATAGTCTAATTTTTTCCATCTCCTTCTTTCCCTCAAAAGGCCCTCTTAAATAATGCCCATACAGCCCAACAAGCCCACCACTTTCCGCCCATAAAAATTGGACAAAAACCTCACCCTTGAGATGGTCTCCCCGTTATCCTCCTCTGTTTGTTCTTTTTATCGAAGCGGGTTCTCAACGGTTAATTTCTTTTTTCCCTTTTTTGGTTTTGTTGGAAAAAGTGCGGCAGGGGAAACCGTCGTTGCTATTTTTGTGCATGGCTAAGGGTTTATTTGATGTACAAAATTATAATAATGTGATTTATGATTTTATGGTTTAAATGATAGTTTTGAATTAGTGCTTATAGTGTAAAGATTTAAAATAAAAATAAAAATCACAACAAGTTTAAAACGAGAGTGAAAATAAGTTTTATTATAAAAAATGATTCAGACCATATGAACTTGAAGGGTAAGGGCAAATTTTAGATTTTGATAGATTTAACTGGTTTAAACTTGTCTCTATAACTTGCATTGACGTCAGTTATTACTCTATTAAATATCAATTTAAGTAGCTTTCATGGTTTGAACCACTTTAAACCCATACATCAAACATCATGTAAAAGATTTTCTTCGTGCTAAGAAATATAAAATTGTATTATAATAATTCTGTATTGAGTCGGAAGATGTCTGCTATATTTTTATGAATGGGAAATTTTTTTAAAAAAAAAACTTCAAATAGTGGAAATTTTTAGCTTCTTAGAGTGGTTGAAATTTTATACAAATTACACTATACGTGTATTGATATCAATATTTGAACTGATAGTTTCGGTTACCAAAACTAGGGTTTTACAACGTAAATATATTTCGGATACCTCTGAAAATTTAAAATTTCTACAGTGGCAGCTCTCGATCATACACATGTACAATTAATATACGGACAAACTAGATATATATATATATATATATGCATGTATAATTAATTAAATTATAAAAAATTAATTAATTAAGGACATAAAGAGAGAGAGAGAGAGAGAGAGAGGAGCGTGTGTGGAGCGAGGAATGGACGGAACGGATAAGAGAAGAAGAACATAGAACATTCCATGGACATAAATGAAATGGGGGGTGTTTGTTGGGCCCCACAGACAGGATGTTACCAAGATAGGGACTTTTTGGGGGTGTTTCTTTTAACGGATAAGGACTTGGAAACCTATTGACCCACGCCACTTCCCAGCCCCCGCACTCGTTTACACCTTTCGTTATTGGATAACGCCGGTCCCACCCCACCACCACGGGCCCACTGCAGCACCCCCTCCAATTTTATTATTTATTTATTGTTATTGTTATTGTTATTTCTTCTTCTTCTTTTTTCCTTTGATTTTCTCTTATTTTCTCTTCCACGCGTTCAAATCTTTGACTGTTAGACGTCCAAAAAAAAAAAAAAACCAGTATAATTGTTCAAAATACTTGAAAATAGCTTTTAGATAACTTTTAAGAGAGCATCTTAAAAAACAATACTAAATTAATATATCAATGATAAATTTAACATAATGTTCCAATAAAATTATGTGAGGCCGAGTGAGGGTTGCTGCCCCCAATAATTTGTTTAAATTAAAATTTTATCCTTTAATTTTTTTTATAATTTTGTTATTATGCCCCCGTTGATATTTAATGTGAAATACATGCTCTCATTGATTTTTAGAGCATTTTTAATGCAACGCTATAATAGATTCTTGTGTCAAATTTTGGCATTTAAGTGTTAAAAACTCCTCATTGAATGCCATTTTTATGCAAAATTTGCCGTATGTTAAATTTAATGGTAAATTTGCCATCAAGTATAATATATGGCAAACTTAATAATTTATCCTTTTTGGTCGATAGGTTAACTTTTTCTTTTAATTATTACAACATTGTGACTTTCATTGTATTTTAATAATAGAGTTTTATATAACGTTAGAAATAACATTATATATTATAGCACTAAATAAAATAAAACATCACCTAATATAGTATTGCCACTGGCATTTGAAATGAAGATGGTCTTACCTTTTTTTAAAAAAAAAAATACTTTACTCATTTTTTACCCAGAGCTGTTATAATATGTTTTATGATACCTTATATTTTAGATGATATCATATTTATGCAATATATGTCAACTTTCTTTAGTCAAATATTTATTTGGACCATAAAAATACCCAAATATTCTTGAAATTTTGGAATTTTTATTTTTTCCCATTTCATTTCACTTTATCAAGGATGTTCAGATTTGTTTTGCGGTTAAATAAAGCATTGACAGAAAAAGTTAAAGAGTGGAATAAAATTTTTAAGTCTAAAGTATTAATGTGGTACAATCTAAAATATAAGATATAATTTTTTATATAGTTAAAATATAAGGTATAAAAATGAAAAAAAAAAACTATGGTAAGGACATTTTCCTAGGTGCATATTTATAAATATTATCTGACTAAAATTATATCAAAAAAAATGATAAGAATAACAAATATTTTTCCTTATAAAATCTAACATTTTATTAAAAAGTCCTACCGATAGGGTGTTTTCATGGCGTAAAATTCTCAGTATGTATCTAGTAGTTCTTAAAAAAACATTATAAAAAATTGGATACGCTGCCCCCACTAGAGTAAAAGGCTGTCTCCACCACTGTTTGGGTGTACAAAACTTTCAAATGTAATGTTATTTTTATGGCTATGTACAAGCTAGTTCAGTCTTGAACCGTCAAGTTTTTGGGACTAGACAGTTTTGGCAGTTTGGGAAATTTTTAGATCAGACAGGATTGTTTTAGAACGGTCTGATCTAGTTTGAACCGCAGTTTGGACTCTTTTAAGGTATTTTTGTGATTTTTTTTTTATTTTAGATTTGTATACTTTCAAAAGTCTAAATATCCAAGATGTGGAAGAGGGTAAAACAAAACTGTCATTTTTATTATAGGAGGTTTTATAAAGATATTATATGAAGATTGAGGAATATATTATATAGAGTATTTTTTATTATATAATAGACAATTAGTTACAAAGTTTCAAATCGGACCAGGCCATTTAAAAACTGGTTTGGGACCATTTTAAATTGTCTGATCTCAACGGTCTGGTCACCACTAGATTGGTTGAATTCGGCAATTAGATGGTTTTTTTGTACAGCTCTGGACATTTTTAATGTTAAATTTGCTATATGTTAAACTCAGTGGGCATATTGCAAACTTGGCATGTAATTCCTATTAGTTAATGATTGACTTTTTTGGTTTAATAATTACAACACATATTAAAAGTTTGCTTTTATAACTTCAATGTTTAATAATTATGATAAAAGACAAATATGATATTTTAAATAGCATCATGATTTGAAGCACAAAACAAATAACACGTCAAATATTCTATTTTTACACTTTGCGATGGCATGACATTTTACATTGGAGATGGTCTAATACTATGGGGTTTGTGTGTGTGTATGTGTGTGATATTTTGTGGTGATATTATTAGACTGTTTGGGAGAGTTGTTTGAATTTTAAAGTTTAAACAGCAAACAGTTTAAAGCTCCCAAATGTTACAGATTTACAATGTTAAATAAAAATATACTACAGTATAAAACTTCTACATGCTATAATATTAATTTAAACTTTAAAGCTGGAACCCTTTTTCCCAGTGTTTTATATATATTGGATGAAATAGGGTTTTTTTTTTCTGCTTTTTTTAGAACAATGTATGCATGCAATTCTTTAATAGATGTAACATACAAGCGCATCATGTACCCGTTTGTTTTTCTTCCTAGATCGATGTTTGTTAAGTGTTATGTACCCTGTCACGTGGGTATATGGTATATGTTCATTCAGCCTATGTTTGATATTAGTTAGTTCTAATCAACTTTTTAGTTAGGAATAATTTTAAGCTCTCACATATTATAATAAAAGCAAAAAAGTTACTATAGTGTAAAGTTTTCACATGCTATAATATTTACAATTCTAACCAATGGTTCTAATTGCCATTCCCAACACCTTTTCATTTCACACAGAGACTTCCTTATCTGCTAATTTTTTTTTAATTTGAGGTAGAATAATTCAAATTTTTTATCACGTAATAAAATCAGGTGTATGTTTATCGTTAGATTATGTCTATACATATGAACCTGGTAATATTGGGATTCTAACTTTCATTCTTTTTTTCCTCTAATTTTGAGATGTTATCTTTTTACTAAAAGAATACAATCTTTTATTATTAGTTAGAAAAATATTTGAGGGGAATATTGATGCCAAACATTACAATTGATAAAAAGTGAGCATATATGTAAGACCCATAACGCACGATCTATTTTTTTTTTTTAATATGTGGTGCATCACTTATGTTTTATAATATTGTTCTATTAGCTGATGTGACAACGTTCAAAACGCACACCAATAAAAGAAGGGAATAAATTTATGGATAGTCCTTGAATTTTTTTCCCTTTAAAATTAATTTATATAGCCAATTTTGTCTCATATAAAGTCCTTGAACTCAAAAAATATCGCATGAATAGTCCCTTTCTTGAATTTTGAATGAAAAACATTAACTTGTCTTATAAATGGTCTTTAAATTATCTTCTCTTCTATAAATAGTTTCTATATTAAAATTTATACTATATACAGTCCCAAAATTAAAAAACATATATCAAAATTTAGTTACTTTGTTAGCTAAATAGATAGAAAATATATCAAGTTCTACCAAACTTGTAGTCCTTAAAGCAAAAAAAGAAGTGATTTTATTTACATTATTTAAACTTATGAATAACCCCAAATAAAAAATATCATTTTTAATTTTTAATTGCAGTACATTAAACAATATTACAAATAATCATGAGATATACAATGGTATATTGTGAATCAGGTTTCAAGTTTCGTTGCTTTTATTTTTTTTTTATCCACAAAACAAGTGAGCAAGATACGAGCATTGTCTTTTAAGTTGAATGTGTTCATTGTGTTGTGTTTTAACGTACTATTTTGTTTTAAAAGGTTTTTGTAATTAAATTTGTTTGTAATTTAAAAACCAAAAAAAGAACAAAAGTAATAGAATAGCAAGAATATAAATGGGCTCAATACAAAAGATATTTAAAATATTTTAAAACTTAGTATTACGAGATATAAAAATAATTTGGAATATTCATTATAGTGGGGCAAAACAGGCTTATTCTAAAAAATTGTCAAAGTTACATATTTAAATAAATAGAAGAAAATGTCAAATATGTGTAGCAAAAGAATTACTTTTGGTGTATATATATATATATTAGTTTAGGGACTATATATTTCACAAAACTTTACATATTTAACATTTTCCTATATATAATTACATAACATAACTAATTTT
This sequence comes from Artocarpus heterophyllus, assembly GCA_025403435.1. Taxonomy (NCBI): domain Eukaryota; kingdom Viridiplantae; phylum Streptophyta; class Magnoliopsida; order Rosales; family Moraceae; genus Artocarpus; species Artocarpus heterophyllus. The sequence goes on along the minus strand of CM046346.1, from coordinate 6,477,819 downwards.
GGCATATGTTTTTTTTAATTTAATATATAAATATAGTACAAATTTTAGTATAGAGACTATTTATAAAGGAAAGATACTTCAAAAACCATTTGTAACACAAAGTTAATTCTTTTCTTAAAAAAAATTAACAGAGAAACCATTTATGAAATATTTTTTGAGTTTAGAGACTATTTATAACACAAAATTTACGACATGAACCAATTATAAAGGAAAAAAATTCAGAAACTATCCATGAAAAAAGAATTCAGAGATTATCTATGAATTTGTCCTAAAAAAAATGATAACTCAAAATTAGGATAAATGGTTGGGATCACACATTAGAGTGTTTTCCTAACGTCCTTATAACAGATTTATTGCTCAATAAAGAATGATATTGACGTATTAGATACAAAAAAGTCTTGCTCGTTTTTTAAGGAGAATTTAACCATGGAGTTCCGCTCCCATCGTAATTGAAAATTCTCAAAAGATGTTATTAGTGGGATTTTGAATTTAACTTGTTCGAATTTAGGACTTGTTCCACAAACAAATATATGAACGGCTGACTTTTCTTTTCTTTTCTTTTTTAATAAGTGCCTTTTCATTTCTTTTGAAGGTTTTTTTTTTTGGATAGTAAATTTCTTTTGAAGTTGTTCCCTTGCGATCAAGAATTCTTGGGTCTTGTCCATTGACAAATTATTCCTAATCATGACCTAAACCCAACCAAGCTTACATTGCGTCATCCATGACCTAAAAAAAAATTACTTTGCGTTTGGTAAAGCGAAATAAGGAGAGCAATGAAATTATAATAGGAACTTTTATTTTTTTTTAAAAAAAAAAGAAAGAAAAATTCTTGTGTTGTTTAATGGGCAGAGAGAAAACTAAGAAAGGGAAAAGTTATAAATATCTGAAGCATATTATTTTTTTAATCTTTTTAAGTTAAAAAAATATCTTACAACAAATAATTGTGAATGTAGAATAAATGAAATTAGCAATTTTTTTTATTTTTTCTTTTATGGAATAATATGTTAAAAAAAAACTCATGTGTTGTTTGATAGGCAGAGAGAAAATTAGGAAAAAAAAAGATATAAATTCATGAAGCCAATTATTTTTTTAATCTTTTCAACTTAAAAAATATTTTACAACAAATAATTATGAATGTAAAACAAATGAAATCAGCCAAATTTTTTTCTCATTTTCCTCTCTTTTGTCAAATATAATACAAAAGAAAAGCCCTTTTTACAAACAAGTTTTAAGACAAATCCCTCAGCTCAGCTCAACAAACACACCGTCCACCAAAATTGAAAATAAAAATAAAAATGAAAATAAAAAAATAATTAGGACCAAAGAAAAATCTGCATTGACAAATAGCTGACGCGTGTCAAAATCCACCAATCAGAATTCAACAAGCATATGTGATGGCATGTCAATGTTGCTCAAGTGGGTCCCATGTTAGTGGGGTTTGGGTCTTTATTCTTGCAACGCAAGGACAGGGATTTGGTCCTTGAGGAGTCTGTACTAGATTGTTCGGTAAAGAAATTAGGAGGAATCGGATAACATCGGATGAGCCTACGAGGCAAAAGAAAGAATCATGAGAACTTTTTTTTTTGGTCTAAAAGAGCATTGAAGGATCCTGTCCCTCTCCTTTGATCACAATTACTTTCATGCCACCGCCTAATTCCATGGTTCCGTGTAGGTAGTATAGTATAAAGTTCTCAGTAATATTTTAATTTTAATTTATATTTAATTTTAAAAATAAATTAAAATTTAAACATTATTATATGTAAAAGTTTTATGCTATAATATGTAAAAATTTTATATTATAATAAACTGAAACTTAATTTTTTAACTTATTTTTTAAACAAAGTCTTAATAATTTCAACTATATTTTCAAACATACTTTGTATATGTTTTAAATGATTATGCTTGCATATCATGGATCATGCAAAACATTACTTTAACAATCTCATATTTTGCAAATCTTTATGTATTTTTTTTAATGATATCCCTCATTCCCTTTAAAAACAATCAAGGAAATCAAACTGTAATTTTCTGATTTTTTTTTTGCATTTTAAATACTAGTTGTTTGAAGATACTAACAAATTAGATTGAAAAATCTCGATACTCATTTCTTAAAAAAACCTTAGTATTGATTAAGAATGTTTGAAATTATTATACGTGAACATCATGTATTATGCATAAGATTACTCTGACATTCTAATATTTCTCAAATCTTTACTTTTTTTTTAGTGATACTCAAAACTCTATCTAAAAGTGATTAAGGAAACCAAACTATGAACTTCTTTTTTTCTTTTTTTTTCATTTTAAAAGTATAGTTATGCGAAGTTGTTTCAAGATACTAACTAGATTGAAAAATCCCGATTTGATTAAAAAAGTTTGAAAGTATCATACTTAAACATCATGGATCAGGCATGAGATTACTCTAACATCATCGTATTTCTGAAATCCGTCTTTATTTTTTCATGATATTCAAAAATCCTTTTAAAAATGAGAAAGGAAACCAAACAATGAAATTCTGACTTTCTTTTCTCTTTTTTGCATTTTAAATAGATAATTACTTGTAGTTCTTTAAAGATAATAATTAGCTAGATTGAAAAATCTCAATATTGATTGAAAAGGGTTATCTACCTTTGTTGGGTATTTTAAATTGGACTAAATATCTATCTAATCCAACACTTAATGTACAGAGAAGTTTATCTTAAATAATTATTTATCCATTTTAAAGCAATTTAAAGTACAATTATTGCATACCGCTATTTATGTTAGGTGAAAAGATAGCTCTTCCATATAATGTTATCTTTAAGCTAAACTTGACAAATGTTATATTTCGTGACAAATCTAACGCCAAATATAAACAATGTTAGATTTTTTTTTTTTCAAAAGAGTATTGCTTTTTCAAAAGAATATTTGCCACATATGGCAAATTATTCTTTAAAATTTTTAATTTTGTAAATTATTCTAGATTAATCTAAATTTAACCAAAAAAAATTACAGTGTTCCTAAATTATCGAGGACTACTAAATTTGTACAAGGTTTGAGTATTTAAGTAGAGTATTTGAATAAAGATTTAAATTTTTATGAGAAAAAATACTGTAACAAAATGATTCAAACAGTGATTCAAATATCCAACTAAACGAGCCTACATGAGCTTGTTTTTAAGAAAGACACTTAAATTTCAATTAGCAATCAAAGCATGCCATGCCATGCCATGGATACTAGGGCGTTTTCTTTAAAATTTTAACATAATTTGTGGATTTTATAGGACACTCACAATATTTTATTAAATTACTAGTTTACAAAAATTGAAAATTAAGAAGACAACTTATTAATGCCATTAAATTTTATGGAGAAAAGTTCCAAAAAGCTCTTTAAAGGCAGCATATTATTTTGTTCTGATAGGTGTGCCAAAAGAAATTGCATTGTCTTCCTTAATCATCATCCCTCTCGCCAGTTTGAAACTCATATGATCAATAAAAGACACTCGAATCTTGGATATCATGTTGTTCTCGCAAAATTCTCAATCACGATCCCATTGAGGTTTTTCCTTTTCAATATTTAAATGTAATAACTATTTTAACCATCTTTTCACTTTATTTTTAAAAACACACTCTCCCTCCCTCAATTCATACCGCTATTCAAATAAAAAAATATAAAATTTAAAATAAAAAAATTTAGTTAAAATCTTTACGTATATTTTAAAACCGTTAAATATAATTAAAATTATTTTTTTAATTTAACGGTCTATAAGTACTTTTTTTTCCTGGTTCTTATTTGAAAAATTTTAAATTAAAACAAAGTTGAACACAACGCCGCGCAGGTAAAATTAAAAATAAAAACATTCTAGAACCAAAAAGGAGGAGAGGAACAAGAAAGGGCGTAACGTGAAAGAAATAATAAATGGGGTTGGAGTTTTAAGAGGGGATAGAGAAAAAGATGAAATTCCTAATCTTATCCAAAATAGATGACAGAGAGACAGACACGTACCCAACTAAATTTCGTGTTCGAGCAGCCGCGTGCACCGTCTGTCACGCTGCCCAACCCAACCCACCAAAATTTTTAGAATCTGCCTTTGCTTCGCTTTTAAACCTATCTCTCTATCTGTCTATCCTTTTTTTCCCACCCCTCCACATACTTTCTCTCTCCCATCCCAGCCGTTAAACAGTAAAAGAATTTTTTTTATGTAACAGTAAAAAGCAAATGTGTATACATGTGAACTTTCCAGCTCAAAATTACCTTTTGTTACTAATTTGGATCGTGCTTTACGGTTGTACCCTCTTCCACTTTGTGGCTTTGCACTCGTTAATTTTTGAAGATTAGTTTGTTTGAAAAATAAATTAAAACTATAAAAACGTTTGATAATATCATTTAAATTATTACAGTATAAATTTTTTTTATAATTTTATAATTATAAAATTAAAATATATTACAATATAAAACTCTTACGTATTACGATAAAATCTTTAACTTTTAAGTTTAACTGTGTTGTCAAATATTCTCTATAAAATTTAAATCAAGTTATTATAACACGTAAAAGTTTTAAATTATAAAATATTTTTACTTTACATTTTAACATATTTACTATATTAGTTACAATTAAAACAACGTTGTCGAACCCGTTCCAACTGCAGCAAACGCAGCTTTAGCATTGTTAGTTAAGAACCTTTGAGGATTGTGACACGCTTATAGTCGGACTTTTTTCTAGTTTTGAGAACATTGATTTGTCAGCTTATATTTTTTGGAAGTACCGGTCTTGATAATGAGATTGATGAAGAATATCTGAAATTTAACAAGAATAATCTCATTCTAATTATATGATAATTAAGAATTTCAAAAAATAATTACATTAAATATAAAATGTTGTAATGTTAGAGATTTTTAACCACATCGAACAAAGCATTTATACTAGTATTATTTTTGTAAGATTTTTTAAAAGTTATTATATAATGAGCACATGACCACCTTTATTGAATTGCCTAAACTCGTAGTTAATTTTATCTTTAGACAACAAAACAACAAAAAAACTATTAGTTTAAGGAGTCCACCGACAATAAAAATCAAGTGATCAAAGTGTATATAATGTTTATAGTTTGGAGGTTAAGTGTGTTAATGGCTCGTATTTTTAATATTTTATCTTCTATATTGTAGTGGTCTCAATAAATTAATACGATAATGCAAATAATGTTTTATTTTATTTTACTACTAAAATCAAAATCAATTGTGAATTAATCCGACAAAAGATAATGGTTGGAGGAGACTTTTACTAATTTATCCATTTATCGTACGTATACTTTTATTTGATATGTTTAATCTTGAATGATAAGATTTATCCATTTGTCGCATGGATAAGTAGTTTTGATATGGTTTTGCTTATGTTGTAATATTTATCCATTTATATTACGGACAGCTAATTTTTGTATGGTTTTTTTCTTGAGTTTTGGTAGCCCCATTCCATGCCTTGAAATGAATAGAATATATGTCTATATATAATTTTTCAACCCATAAAAGGATATTCTTACAGTCAAATAATAGTTTTTTTGTCCAGTAATAGGAGAAAATTCTGAAGTCTTTCTTATGTACTAGATAATTATCAACTAAACGGATTGCTATTGGAGACACAATTTTCACACTTGGCAGCTGAATTGGAAAACTCTGTTCACAATATGACTTTGCGGACTAGGTCATTGTTTATAAGCAATGCAATTCTAAAACATGTTTTTGTTAAATATATTGGCTAAGGTTTGAAGGGTCAGTCAACTTGATTTTAATATAAACACTAAAGGACAATGAAATTAGTTGGTAAAGCAAGGAACACTATTGAATGATAACATATTTTATGTGGGCAATAAGGACTTCCTTTTTGGTGACTAAAGAATTAGGTTATCCTTTAAAAAAGAAGAAGAAGATCCATTTCCAAGAAGCAAGCACCAAAATTTCCAATTTCTAAGTTTCAACCATTGAAATTTGATATGGTCACATTAATATCTCCTTTTTTACATATTCCATAGTCCTGACATTTTCAGAAGCTCGGCTAGTTTTGGATAAAATCAAGGACTTTAAGGAAACCTCAAAATTAAAGGAAAATGGCCTTTTAAGCTATGAATTGATACAAAGAACAGCATAAGAGTTTGTTCAATAATAAACAATTTGATTTAACAGAAGTGGCAGCGTGTTTGTTATAAATTATATTATAGCCCTTTTTTTAGAAAAAAATGTTACATGTAAATTTATTATTTTAGTATTATTGTAGTCTACTTTGTCACAAGAGAAAAAAGAAAGCATTATTGACCAATGGATATGTATTATTGTATGTGTCGGATATATATGAAAAAATATGCTACCAATAGAAAGGTTTTAACTTGGATCAAGCCAAGGTCATGTAAGATTAAATAAACTATGAATTTAATGGATTAGATCAAGATATGCTTGTTATAGTTTAAATGTTCTTGGTAGGTGATGTCGTATTTTATATAGGCAGTCAATCCTAAAGAAACAGAATTACTACTAGTGAAGCCTTTACCTGGCACTGGCTTCATCTTTATCACGATCATGGCCGCCATTTATGCCTCTCTTGTTAGGTTTTGCCTTTTCTTTTTTTTTTGACCCCCGAGGGTGTTCACTCTTGTTACATTGCCTTTAGATTCCATTCCCCATCACAAAAGATCAATTCTATAGCGAGAATTTAAGCGCACAATCTGCTTGTTGAAGGACTTCTTCCAAAAGCAAGACCCTTTAAAGTATGTTTGACGACACAATTAAAACTAAAAGTCGAAACGATTTTATTATAACATGTGACAGCTTTACACTATAACAATTCCAGCCATGTAGTTAAAAGAGGGTTGCTTAACGCTTATTTTTAAGGCATAGGAAGTGGGTTTGGGAAGGTTTTGGGTGGGAGGCTGTGGTTGATCCATTTGTAACCTTTATTTTTTCTTTATAGAATGACACATCCTATAACACGTGTTATTTTGTTTTAAAGGACTTCTTATAAGACTATCTTGATAGAAACAACATATTTAGTGATTCTATTAATTCCGTTAGAAATTGGCTCTACGAAGGGGATATAAAGTGATTCTCAAGGTTAAAAAAATCACTTTTATAGCCCATCGTATCTCTTGCGTAGCTGTTTCCATACCGAGTCCTATCATGTTTTAATGGATTAGATCACAAGCGATAGTTTTCATGACAATTTCTATGGTGGAAACTAAAACTAAACAAGCGATACTTTCTATTGGGGGGGGGGGGGGGGGGGGGGGGGGGGGGGGGGGTGGTGTGTTCACTCTTGTTACATTCCCTCTAGATTCCATTCCCCATCACAAAAGATCAATTTTATGGCGAGAATTTAAGCGCATGATCTGCTTATTGAAGGACTTCTTCCAAAAGCAAGACCCTTTAAAGTATGTTTGAAGACACAATTAAAACTAAAAGTTGTAACGATTTTTTATAATTTTCTATTGTGTGGGGGGGGGGAGGGGTGGTGTGTTCACTCTTGTTACATTCCCTCTAGATTCCATTCCCCATCACAAAAGATCAATTTTATGGCGAGAATTTAAGCGCATGATCTGCTTATTGAAGGACTTCTTCCAAAAGCAAGACCCTTTAAAGTATGTTTGAAGACACAATTAAAACTAAAAGTTGTAACGATTTTTTATAACATGTGACAGCTTTACACTATAACAATTCCAGCCATGTAGTTAAAACAAGGTTGCTTAACTCTTATTTTTAAGGCATAGGAAGTGGGTTTGGGAAGGTTTTGGGTGGGAGGCTGTGGTTGATCCATTTGTAACATTTATTTTTTCTTTATAGAATGACACATCTTATAACATGTGTTATTTTGTTTTAAAGGACTTCTTATAAGACTATCTTGATAGAAACAACACATTTAGTGATTCTATTAATTCCGTTAGAAATTGGCTCTGTGAAGAGGATATAAAGTGATTCTCAAGGTTAAAAAATCACTTTTATAGCCCATAGTATCTCTTGTGTAGCTGTTTCCATACCGAGTCCTATCATGTTTTAATGGATTAGATCACAAGCGATAGTTTTCATGACAAATTCTATGGTGAAAACTAAACTAAACAAGCAATACTTTCTATGTGTGTGGGGGGGGAGGGGGTTGGGGTTCCCTCTTGATTCCATTCCCCATCACAAAAGATCAATTCTATGGCGAGAATTTAAGTGCATAATCTGCTTGTTGAAGGACTTCTTCCAAAAGCAAGACCCTTTAAAGTATGTTTGACGACACAATTAAAACTAAAAGTCGAAATGATTTTATTATAACATGTGACAGCTTTATACTATAACAATTTCAACCATGTTGTTAAAACGGGGTTCCTTAACGCTTAGTTTTAAGGCATAGGAATTGGGTTTGGGAAGGTTTTGGGTGGGAGGCTGTGGTTGATCCATTTGTAACATTTATTTTTTCTTTATAGAAGGACACATCCTATAACATGTGTTATTTTGTTTTAAAGGACTTCTTATAAGACTATCTAGACAAAAACAATACATTTAGTGATTCTATTAATTCTGTTAGAAATTGGCTCTACGAAGGGGATATAAAGTGATTCTCAAGGTTAAAAAATCACTTTTATAGCCCATCGTATATCTTGCGTAGCTGTTTCCATATCGAGTCCTATCATATTTTAATGGATTAGATCACAAGCGATAGTCTTCATGACAATTTCTATGGTGGAAACTAAACAAAATATCCACCGGTGGGTTTTTTCATATTTTAGCCATCAGATCTCTAAAAAAAATTTAATTTGACTCGATTTGATGATCCCACAACATGCATCACTTGTGAGGGTTTCATCTTTTATTTTAAAATTAAATAAAAAGGAAAAAATAACATTCGTCACACGATTCTAGAAGGATAGTTTTGTAATAAAGAAGAAGAATTACTACACTTTTGTAAGAGTAATAAATCCCGTAAAGATTATAACGTAAGACCAAACATGAGTTGTAATCCAACTGTTCGTTACATCTACACACACTCTTTCTCTCTCTATATCTATCCATATATCTGTTTTTTTTGACTTTCCACGTTCAAAACTCTCTCTCTCTATCTCTTTCTCTCTCTAAAGGTTCTTGTCGTTCAATGACCGACTATTTTACAATTCTAATGTCTTTTATTTTGTTACACCAAATCAAAACCGGAAATTCTTCTTCCTTTCTCTGCCCCAATACATATCTTCAAAATAATTTATTCATTTTTCTCAATTAATTATTTATCATATATATATATATATATATATGTTATTCTTCTCCCTTTACTGGTCCGTTTCGAAACCATTAAAAGCTCTCCACAAATCTCACCGGTTTCGAACCTAACAAACGCACATTTATAGTATATACTTACACACGCATAAATATATAAATATATAAACAACATATATATACTCATATATTATATATATCACCTCTTCATTCTCTTTTTTTCTCTTAGATTTCTGTCTAACTCTGTATTTATTGCTAAAATCTAACTTACCCTTCGCATTATATTCTTTTTTTTTTCTCTTTGGATAAGTCTCTCTCAGTTGGTTCTGTTCTCTCTCTCTTCTCTGTTTTTGTAAGTTTTTCTTAACACCCTTTTGATCTCTTTGAATTCTTTCCTTTTTTATTATTATTATTTTTTTAAATTTTCGTTTTTGGGTTTCCGAGAAAGTTTGTGAGAAATGAGCACTTGGGTTTTTCCTTCTGTTTCTTGGAAGCCAAACACGACTCTGTTTTTGTTCTGATATTTTAACCTTTTTTTTTCGCAGGATATTATTTGTCTGGTACTGTTTTCAACAAATTTTACAGAAGCTGGATCAGTGATCTCATTTTCAGGTGAACTATTTCTCAGACTATTCAAAAATTTAAATAATTTCTCTCTTTTTATTTCCCTTTTCATTTCCGTCTCTGTTTGTTTGCATAGAAAATTTCTACCTCTCTCTGTTTTTTTTTTCTTTCTTGATTTGGTGCTGTCCGTACATATTCTACGTTCCAAATTTCAATATACAGATCGGCATGGGTTCAATGTTTGAAGAAAAAAGGTTCCAGAAACGAATTTTTTAGAGTATAAGAAAATTTTGGATGTTGACGAGTTTTCTTTTTCTTTTTAACTTTTAAAATTCTTTTGAGTGTGGAAGATGTTAATAATTATTATAGATAAGATTGAAATACCATCATCGATAAGGAATGTGAAATATTTTTGCATCAATTGAGAATCATTTCTTTTGGCCATTATTTGTGTACGAATCTGGACATGAACCTGATCTAATATTGATCTCTATCAGGAAATAAATCTTGATTATTATTTGGATTTTTTTTTAATTTAATTTTTCCTATGATTGTTGAAATTTGGAAGAAATTTTTAGCCCAGTGGGTTTTTTTTTTTTTTTTTTCATGTGATTGAAAAGGATGGGAGTTGGATGACCATTTTTGACCAATTAGAATTCAGAAATATAATAATAATATAACAAGAATCATATATTCCCATATGCCTGCCTTGGAAGACAGATAAGATGATTTAATAGCATTCCTTGAACCAAATGATATAAAAGAATGCATGTGAAGATCATGTTGTAATTTTCTTGAAAATCAATTGCCTCCATTAGTTTTAGTTTGACCCTGGCATTATGAGAAAATTGGAGTATTCTCAAATGTATTTAAAAAAAATCACATGAGCCAAATTTCATTCATTCGTCCAGCCTGACAAAAGTAGGTATGGTTTCTGTATGGATATGCCTTTTCTTGTTCATGCTATCCTTGCATTTTGTTTTTATGTTTTCACTTTTGATATATATTTATTTGTCTATTTTATAGGTTTTTATATTTCTCTCTTATGTTGTTATTTTGAGCTCTAGTAAATATGACCAAAATTTTTTGTTTAGAAAGGTTGTTCATGAGAATAATACAGTGAATGCTTAGAGTATTTGATCTTACTTTCCTCAATTTGCATATGTCAATGAATTAGCATTTGCCATTTGCCACAGGTGCTCACAAGAGGAAGGTTAAAGATCCCAATCATGTTGTCAAGATCTTGCATTAGTTTGTTGGAATTGGCATCTGGGGACATGTTGAATTTCCCACAAACCCCCAGAAATCTCCCGAGAGTGATGACGGCTCGGAGAATCATGTCCGACATAGACGAAGGGCTAAGATCTCCCTCCCCCGAGTGCTGTGAAAAGAAAATTATAGTGACGAATTTCTTGCCCCTACATGCTCAAAAGGATCTGAAATCCGGGAAATGGTGCTTTAGTCTCGACGAGGATGCGCTTTCGTTGCAACTTAAGGACGGTTTCCCCACCGGTAGCAAGGTTGTTTATGTAGGATCTTTGAAGGTTGATGTGGACACAAGTGAACAAGAAGAGGTTTCTCAGAAACTGCTTGAGGAGTTTAATTGTGTCCCCACATTCCTTCCTTCCGAAATTCAGAAGAAGTTTTATCATGGATTTTGTAAGCAGTATTTGTGGCCTCTTTTCCATTACATGCTTCCCATGTGCCTCGACCACGGCAATCGTTTCGACCGCCAGCTTTGGCTGGCCTATGTTTCGGCTAACAAGATATTCGCAGATAAGGTGATGGAGGTGATCAATCCAGAAGACGATTATGTCTGGGTTCATGACTATCACCTTATGATTCTACCTACTTTTTTACGAAAGCATTTCACACGGGTAAAGCTCGGGTTTTTCCTCCATAGTCCGTTCCCCTCATCAGAAATCTACCGGACTCTCCCTGTGAGGGATGAGATTCTTCGAGCGCTACTCAATGCAGACTTGATTGGTTTTCACACATTCGATTATGCCCGCCACTTTTTGTCATGTTGCAGTAGAATGCTTGGCCTTGAGTATGAATCCAAGAGGGGCTACATTGGAGTCGAATACTTTGGCCGCAGGGTTAATGTCAAAATCTTGCCTGTTGGGATCCATATGGGCCGCCTCCAATCCGCACTAAATCATCCTTTATCTTCCACCAAGGCTAAAGAGATTCAAGAGCAATTCAAGGGGAAGAAATTGATTGTAGGAGTTGATGACATGGACATCTTTAAAGGCATAAGTCTAAAGATGCTGGCTATGGAACAGCTCTTGGTTCAGCATCCTGAGTTGGTTGGCAAACTAGTTCTTGTTCAAATTGTGAACCCGGCAAGGAGCACAGGGAAGGATGTTCAAGAAGCCAAAAGGGAAACATACATGACAGTTAAAAGAATCAACCAGACTTTTGGTTTTCCAGGCTATGAACCAGTCGTTTTAATCGACCGAAACGTTCCTCTACATGAGAAGACCGTGTATTATTCCTTGGCAGAATGTTGCATTGTGAATGCTGTTAGGGATGGTATGAATCTAATCCCGTACGAGTATACAATATGTAGGCAGGGGACTCCGAAAATGTCTGAAGCCTTAGGAATCTCCCCTGAATCCTCTCGAACAAGTACTCTTGTTGTTTCGGAGTTCATAGGCTGTTCACCGTCTTTAAGTGGAGCAATCAGGGTGAATCCATGGGACATAGAGGCGGTAGCTGATGCGCTCAATTTGGCCATCACGATGCCTGATTTAGAGAAGCAGCTGCGGCATGAGAAGCACTACCGGTACATCAGCTCTCACGACGTGGCCTACTGGGCACGCAGTTTTTTCCAGGACTTGGAACGAGCCTGCAAAGATCACTATAGTAAACGCTGTTGGGGGATCGGTTTTGGTCTGAGTTTCAGGATTTTATCTCTTTCCCCAAGTTTCCGGAAGCTTTCAAACGACCACATTCTTTCCGCATATAGGAGGACTAGTCAAAGGGCGATATTTTTGGACTATGATGGAACAGTGGTGCCTCAAGCTTCAATCTCTAAAATCCCCAGTCCCGAAGTTATTTCTGTTTTGAATAACCTTTGCAGTGACCCCAAGAACACTGTTTTTATAGTTAGTGGTAGGGGAAAGAACTCTCTTGGTGATTGGTTTTCTCAATGTGAGAATCTGGGTATAGCAGCTGAGCATGGATACTTCATAAGGTATGTTTTTTTTCATCATTATAATGTAGCTGCTTCTTTTTATAATCTTAACTTTAGTTTGAACTACTTTATACTACTGAGTGCAATAAAAAATAAAAAAAAATAAAAATGCTCAAAATTTATAGTCTACTTTCAGCTGCCTCACTGTGTTTTCTTTAGCCTCTTTGCGTCGGGACAATAAATAATCTCCACTCCCTAACATCATTGTGTTTTTTTTTTTTTTTTGGGAATTTGAATTAATTTCTCCTTTTCATTTGATTCTTCTTGTAGGTGGAATAATTCATCAAATTGGGAAACCAGTTCCTTGGCTGCAGATTTTGATTGGAAACAAATTGCTGAGCCTGTGATGAAGTTATACACAGAGGCAACTGATGGCTCCTATATAGAGCACAAAGAGAGTGCCTTTGTATGGCACCACCAAGATGCTGATCCTTACTTTGGATCTTGCCAGGCTATGGAGCTCTTGGATCACCTCGAAAATGTCCTTGCAAACGAGCCTGTGGTCGTCAAGAGGGGCCAGCAAATCGTGGAAGTAAAGCCACAGGTATGCTTGAGTGAGACCTTTCCTTCTCATTCTTGTGCTTGTCCTAGAGGGGTCTTAGTCTTGACATTGACTCATAAACATTGCAGGGCATTACTAAAGGTTTAGTCGCGGAGAAGGTTCTTTCAAGGATGATCAACAGTGGGAAGCCAGTAGATTTCGTGATGTGTATTGGTGACGACAGATCTGACGAGGACATGTTCGAGAGCATATTGCGCATTGCTTCTGATTCGTCTCTCCCTGCTGCTCCCGAGATATTTGCATGCACCGTTGGCCAGAAACCGAGCAAAGCCAAGTACTATCTGGACGATACTTCTGATGTCGTGACATTGCTTCAAGGCTTAGCTGCTTCAAGTCTCAAATCAAGGTCTGGCACCGAAATTCAAGATTCTTTGCCCATCGTTGCTTGAGATGCAAGCCGATGTTTTGCGCATCGATGCTTCTTGTGCAACGTGCGTGGATATATAGTACAGGAATTTGTGATTAACTCCTCACTATTGGTTCTAACAAATTCATATCTGGAAAGAGTTGGATTTTGGCAACTCCCAGGTTTCTTTAGTTACTTGCAATACTTTCATGAAGTTCCAGGTTTCTACTTTTGGAAGTTGGAACTGCTTACATAAGAAAGTGCATCTTTAGACACAGTCAGCACGTGGGTTTAACTTCCTAGTTCAAAGGCAGTTCTTTCTTCTTTTTTTTTTTTTTTTTTTTTTTTTTTTTTGTTTTTTGTAGTTAGTGTTTATGGATACAAGAGCAACATTAGTTTGTACATATGGATTGGCTTTGCTCTTTACATGAAATCATTCTTTTCTTTGAAAATTGAAATTGGTAACTTTTTTTTCGTCTGTTCTTCTTGAAGTTTCTTTGTGTCCACTCAAACTTGGCGCTGCAGGCTATACTTTTTTCCATTAACTTGCTTGAGATGTCATGCAAAATTCGTTAAATCATGAAGTAGTAAGTCCATGCAGCAAAAAATTGGACGCTCCTAGTTGTATTTTGTGACATGGTACTATTCCCAAGAGGCAGCTAAACACATGAGGATTGCTTGATGAGAAATATAAATGTGTTGGAGAAGATTGCTTCAGCCCAATTGGTTTAAAACATTGAAGCAATAAAAGTTTTATACTGGAGTTTGTTTTTGCTTTATATTGTAGTAAAGAGAGCTTTATACTGTTTTAGTTCAGCACCAATTGGTTTGAGCTCACAGTCTGATGGTCTACTTTGGTAATAAGATTGTGGCTCAATATCTATGTTAGTTTGTCCTTGCAATAAGAGGGAGAAAATCGTTGAATTTGTGCCAATAGGGCAAATTCTTTTTTTTTTAAAAAGAAAAATATGTTGCACAACATAAATAAAGACCATGCAAACACCAATCCACATTTACGTAGTCAATTACTACAGAAAATACAACATTGAAAATGTGTATTAGTTTTCACAAACAGAAGTTAAAAGATCGAACGCATACATAGCTCTTTTTACATATCTTCTATAACGTACCAAATGTCGAGAATCTCAAAGCACAACACCCGGCCCCCCCACCCCAACAAAACACAATAAAAAGCTAAACAAGCAAAGATAAATTGCACAAACCAATCGTGGTAAGAACTACCGTTAAAATTTTTCATACACATGACCAACAAAAAAAAATAAAAAATTACAACAAACAACAGCGATAAAGCTTTTAGTAGAAAGATAACCAACAATGCTTGAAACGACAGAAAAAAGTCGGGCACCAAATGAAAGGGAATAAACCCATCAATGCGTCATTGAACCAACACCCAAGAAACATACCCGGCCCAAACTAGCCAACACCCTTGTCCCAATTCTACCTAAATTTGACACCAATATCTTGTACCAATAAACACTACTCGTTATCACTGTCTCGAACTCATAGCTATGAGTTTGTGGGCGAAAATATAAGACCGAGAGCCTGATAACAAGTGGAAAGAACTCGTGGGGATGTGTTTTTATCATCTCCATGTGGTTATAACCTTATTATTCATAAAACTATAGATCCAACTCTAATATATAGTGTACTCTTTAGATTGGTCTTACTGTTTTGTTAGTAATAAGGTTATAACCCATGAGGTTAAATAGAATTGTTCTTATTAGAGTATCTCCAATCCAATAATAAATTGATGTATCAATGATAAATTTAGCATTCGAGTTGTAAAAAAACTCTCTAATGAAGTGTCATTTTAATACCAAATTTGCTATATGCTAAACTTTATAGCAAATTTGTCATAAAGTTTAGCATATAACGAATTTGGTTTGTCACAAAGTTTAGCATATAACAAATTTGGTATTTGATTTCTATTAGTTGGTAGATTAGCATTTTTGCTTTGATAATTACAACATTTTTATTTTTAATTATTTTAATACTAAGTTTACTTTTACAAGTTTAAAAGTTTAATAATTATGACAAAAAATAAATATGATATTTAAATAGCATTATATATTAAAATATAACACATTAAATATAATATTTTATATTTTTTAATAGTAAATATAATATTAATATTAACTTTTATATAGGAGATAAAAATATGATACAACACAATATAGCACTTTGTTTAATAGATCGCCTAAGATTTTAACACGTTCCCATGCATGGCTTGCTCGTACGAAGAGCTCCGCGGCTATTGGCGCTACTTTTGTGAGCCAGTCAAAGGGAAAGTAATCTCCTAATCCTAGGTTTTTCGCACTCTTTTCCACTTCCCTGAACCAAAAAAAAAAAAAAAAATGAATCTTCGTTGTTTCACGATCTTCTTCGCCATTTTCGGCTTGGCAATGGCAATCCTTCCTCAAATCCAGGTTAAACCCAAAAAAGCTTCGTAACTTCCCTTTCTTCTTTCCTCTGGTTTTTCATCTCTATTTTCTCATGTATATTTTGATTTGTTTGTGGGTTTTTTTTTGTCGTTTTGCGCAGGGAGAGACAGCGTTTGTGCTACGCCACGGAATCTTCCAGTCCTCGTCGTCGCCATTTTCTGTGGCTCTAGAATTCCTTCAGAAGCAAATCAAGTAATTTTTTTTGGGTTTTTCGTGGTTTATGATGGGGATCATCAACTTTGTTTGGTTTTTAGGAAATTGTTTGAACAAGACAAGTCATATTCTTTTTATGTTTTACTCTTGGAAATCCGAAGAAGAAAATTGGGCATTTAATGGGTTTTGTTATATGGATCATTATTTTTGTTTGGTTTCTCGGAAACTGTAGGAAAAAGTGTGAAATGCTTTTTTTTATTTTATTATTATTATTATAAATACCACATTCCTTAGCAAATTGCACTTCTGGGAAAGTTTGGGAAAATGGGGAAGAACATTTTCTTGAACAAGTTGATTGTTAGTTTTACTCTCTCAATACCAAAACGGGACCTTTTTTTAATTAAGCAAAATTTGGCATATCTTCGTTAGTCTTAGATCATCAGCTTTGTTTGTTTCCTATGAAACTTTGGGAAATGGGAAGAACATTTTTCTTCAACAAGTTAGTTCTTGTACAAACTAAAATGAAACCATTTTGTCATGTTGTTTCTCCTCAGCTACACTTTCCAGAACGTTGGTCTTCTTCGCCGGGCGATGACCCACTCCTCTTTCTCCGAAGAGAACAACCGAGCATTGAGCATGCTTGGCGTTAATGTCATCGAATCATATGCTGCTCTGCAATATCTCCAAAAGGATATCGACATCTCCACCAAGGATTTGGGTCTTCGGCTCACGGAGATCTCCAAGGTGGAGACGTCCTGTGCCGTAGATGGTGTGAGACTGGGGTTGCAGAAGATAGTACGGGTATCTCCCAAGACCAATTCTTCTACTCCTTCCGTGGTTTGTGGCGCTTTTAGGGCAATCATCGGCGCTATTGCTGTTGATACTGGAAAGTCTGATGATGCCGGAAGCATTTTCTGGGCCATTCATGGTGCGAAATCTGGAAGGGCTCTTGCATTGTAAACGGTGAATTTCACTTATGTGCTATATTACCAACTTCTATCAAAGGTGTTTAATCTGTTACCAAAAACAGTAAGTATATCTTGTTGATATCGTTTGTGTGAAAAACTTTGCTTTTGTGGTTGACGTTTAGTAGATGTTTTGAGATGAAGAACACTCTTTGTATGGGATTTTAATGCTGTTTTTGGTCTCTTTGGTTTCTTACACAACTTGCAAGGATTGTAGTGAGAGAGAATATGAGAACTGGGCCTTAATGGGTTCTTTGCTACTCAGGGAATGCTAACTCTCATTGATCATATGAAGTCGTTGATAATATAATCTTTTTCCACAAATTTCTCTGTTTTATCTACGATTATACAATTGATATTTGTTTGTCTAGCTACAATTTGAGTCCTAGCAGTAGATTATTAGGCTTATAAATGGTAGAAGATAATCACCAGATTGGTAACCAGAATTTTGATTTCTGATTGGTATTGTAACTTGTGATCAGGTGAAGGCATAGTAGGAGTAAATTATGAAACAATACTTTGAATCTCTGGATTGTTTAGGGATTTTAACTATAATTGGTTTTAGGAATTTTAGTACAAAGCTGAGATTGCCTTGGAAACCCGTCAATCTTCGATGCCATGGAGGCTGTTTCCATTTGAGAATTTGAGAAGAAAAAGCCCTAATATTCTTGGGTTCTTTAGAGAAGCATGCTTGAAGAATAGCACTTTGAGTTAGATTTATAGGGTGTTTGACAAAATCAGTTCTAATCGAAACTTTTGGTTGCTAGTGAGTTACGGTGTAAAGCGCACATGCAACAACTTTTAGTTCAAAAAGTTCAGTTTTAACTATACTTCTCAAACATCCTTTTACGCTGATAAATGGGCCTACAAGCCATGATCCTATTGCAACCCTCATTTCTGAAGAAATAAAGGCCTGTTTGGTATGACTTTAGAAAGAGTTATTTGTCTACTAGGTTGCTTCAATAATACTCCTAAAACATTCTTTTTTCTACAACCAACGTCCGTTAATGTTTTCTTTATTCTCTAACAAGTAACAACCATGGGAGCAAATTATTAAGAAAACTAACTTGAACATAAGAAACAAATTACTTGCACTACGACCCAATCTTGCCCATTTGATTACTCTAATTTAAATTCATTGGCAGCCGATGCCATCAAATCTGAGCTGAAATTGACCTTTTGTGTCTGTGGTTGGAAAAATTTGGTCTTGGGCACTAATCACATTGTTAGGAGCTTAAGCAATGTTTGTAAAGACAAAAAGGAGTGGCTTTTTCTTCACACCAGCCAAGATTGTATGCTTGCAATACATGGTTTAAAAAGGCGTTCGAGGCGTACGCCTCGAGGCTCGTCTCAGTTTGAGGCGCTTGATCAGCGCTTCAAGGCTTAAGCCTTGAATGGCTTGAATGATGCTTATGCCTTTTTTCATTGAGGCGTTTTTGCCTCAAGGCTTATGAGGCGGAGCCTCAAATTGAAGGCTATTTTGAGTCGGTTTTCAATCCAATCTTTTTTTTCCCCTTTCAAAGAAAGTCAATACAATATCAAAATCGGGCTTTAATAAGATAAAAATATGCAATAGATTTTTAAACCCTAAGCTTACCATCTTCTTCGACACTTATTCATCATCTACCCCTTTCTTCATTATCGACCCTTTCTTGATCAACAACCCCTGCAACTTTCAAGCCCACTGCCCTATGAGCAGTGACTAGAACGACGGCCCACCGACAGCAGCCGTCTTCAGATTCTGACCTCCTTAGCCCTCACTCATTAGTTTTTTTTCTCCTTTTTCTTTTATTTTCTACTGTAGGTTGGGCTTTTTTTTTTTCTTTTTTCTCCTCTTATAGCTACTTTAGTAATGTATATTTTATAGAAGTAGATGTTATACAAAAGTTATAATGTTATATAAAATGAAAGTTATATAAAGAGTGCAGGATGTGATTTTTATTCATTTAGATCTATAGTTATTTCATTTTCTCAAAAAAAAAAAAAGGTTATCTTATGTGCTATAAAAGCCATATAATTATAACCATATTAGAAGAACAGTAGCATACATGTTATATTGTATGTGTTTTATGCATTTTTTTATTGTGTCTTATGGTTTTGTGATGAACTAAGTGTGTGTTTTATGACATGTTTATGAATTTTATTTAACTTCTAAATTTTTTTGTTTTGCATTTAAGGCTTACGCCTCGAGTCAATTAGACAAAACACCTCGGTTCCCTTTTTCGCCTTTTAAAACCTTGTTGCCCACAAGCTATTCTTCAACAAGCAAGATCATGTCATCCTAGTGTGCTACAACAAGCAAGACTCCAAACTAGATAAATTAATTGTTTTATGTTAATGTTGAATTTTTTCTTTTGAAATTCTCTACAAATAATTTTCCCGTAGGCAACTTAAAAAACAATATTTTTACGACATGATGATCGAAATTTAAAAAACAATATTCTTTTGAGGATGAGGATGATGATCGAAACTTCAATTTTTGAGGGCTTTAGACTTAACTTGCTTTGTGTGTGTGTTTGTTTGTTATGACATAAACTAAGTGTATCTTTTATTTGTTATGACATGTTTTTATGAATTTTATTCAATTTTATGATTTTTTTTTTTTTTTACATTCGAGGCTTACGCCTCAATCTGCCTCAAGGCTTACGCCTCGCCTTGATTAGACAAATCGCCTCAATTCTCGTTTTCGCCTTTTAAAACATTGTTGCAATATGGAGGTTAGAGATGACAAAAAAAAAATAAAAAAAAAAAAAATATATATATATATATATATATATATATATATATATATTGTAAGTTATATGACAATTCAACATATAGGTTGTTTAAAAGAGCGGTTGAAACTGAAGTTGGATTTAAAAATTATAACATGTAAGAGTTTTGCACTATAACAATTTATTGTAGCCGCTAAGAGCTTTATATTTTTTAGTTCGGCAACAAACCTTCTAAAGTATCAATGGGTTTTGCATTATGTTTGGCAAGAAGGATGAAAAATAGAGAACCAAAGAGAAGGTAAAAACTCAAGTGAGGAAGGAGATGATTTTATTATTATTTTATTATTATTATTATTATTAATCAAATTGTGCATGCAAAAATAAAAGAATCATTCTCTAAAGTATGATTTTTTAGTTCGGCAACAAACCCTCTAAAGTATCAATGGGTTCTGCATTATGTTTGGTAAGAAGGATGAAAAATAGAGAACCAAAGAGAAGGTAAAAACTCAAGTGAGGAAGGAGATGATTTTATTATTATTTTATTATTATTATTATTATTAATCAAATTGTGCATGCAAAAATAAAAGAATCATTCTCTAGTAGATATGAAAAAAGCACCCCACTAATAGAATTGTTTATAACCGTTAGCTCCGTATTAGATTGGATCATTTTACATTCTTTTTTTTTAATTTTTTATTTTATTTTAACATGATTTCGAGCGTATCTAACGTTCAAAAACATATTTTAAGAATAAAAAGCTCCTATTTTACTATTATAACCTTGTGCAAGATGAAGGAATGAGGGATAAACTAGGCTCCATGTATATTGTGTACTATTTTATATCCATGTTTCTTTTCAAAGATATAAGAATTAAAAAAAGGGGGCTTGTACTTGGAACGGGGACAATTTAAACTCTATCATTTAAGGTGGAATCAAGTGTGTGATTATTGCTAGATTATATGCGCAATGATTTTTCACATGGCAATTCTAACATGTATTTGGTAGTTCAACATATGGTTTACTACAGAGAGCTAGTTAGCAATTTGTTCATCTATGTAATGCTAGAGCATTTTTAATGCCATTTTTAAATTGGTGTGCTAATAATAAATTTTGACATTTTGAATGCAAAATGCACTTTTCATTATAATGCCATTTTAGTGTCAAGTCTAGTATAGTGAAATTTGATATATCATGACAAGTTTAACATTTTGAAGCTTTTTTTATTTTTTATTTTTATAGAATTTAAGGTAAGAGGATTTGATTTTTTCGATTTGTGATGAAGTTAGGTGTGGTTTTATGAATAAATTATGCATTGGTTGAAGCTTTAGTTTTTTTTTGGTTATTATTATTATTACAACATTGGCATCTTCAAATCATTTTAATATTAAGAGTTTATTTTACAAATTTCAAGAATTAACATTATGACTAAAGATAGATACATCATTTAATATAATACTGAGCACTAAAACATAAACTAATGAGTCCATCAATTACGTTATTTTCATGTGATAAATATAACATTAACATTTATATCTCTGTCGGAGATAGTCTTAATACTAGTGATATTTATGATTAGCTTGATCATCAATTATTTTGATTGCTTCACGTATATTGCTGTGAATGTTGTGAGGATTGATGTAACGTTATTGACAAAACTTCTCGCTTACGCCATATTTTGTTGCACGGTCACTAATTGCAATCTTTCAAGGGTAACTGTGCGGTTTTTTTCTTTTTTAAGTAATGTTACTATACACAATTTTTTTTCCCCTTTTGAGCTTGCAATTACCCTTTTTTTTTCCTCTTTGTATTTAGTAGAAAACACATTTTTCCTTCTTATTTAAGATCCACATATGAATAAATGGAGAATTTTCTCAAATTTTTGAAGCTTATTTTTTATAATTATAATGAATATGTTTGAGAAATTAGTTGGAACTTAAAAATTATAGTACATGAGTGCTTTATACTACAACAAAATTTTGCTTTTTTTTTTTTATTGTAGCATGCGAAAACTTTACACTGTAACAAATTAAACTTTGATTTTCTAACGTGTTTCCAAATGATCCAACACATGTTTGAAACTTATTATGTCATTAAAAATATTTAGATAAATGAGCAAGAAAGGAGAACAGAGAGTTAAGAAAATGTTAGGTTGGTCTATTTGGATTGATTGGAAGAAAAAAAATTTAAAAAACTCATACTCATTATTTTAAGCTATAACATAAGTGGTAATATAACATAAGTGGTAATGTGACAACTTTTTTTAAATAAAGCATTAATAAACATATTTTTAAAGGAATAACACAATATGTAATTTTTTCTACGGTCAATTTGAAACATAAGATTTCTCTGATATTGTTTTTTAATCTTATCATTTTTATGAAAAAAATTATAACATACCGTTTTTAAAGAGTATAAAGACGCAATCAAGTGCAAGAATTTTGAATCACGGTTAGACAAACAAGTGTGATATACGGGGTATTTTGTCTTTTTAGCCAAAAGAGTAATATGAATAAAAAAATAATAAATAATAGGTCATAAAATGATAGTGAAAAAATGATATATCACCTAATTTAATTTATTACGGATTTACAAAATAAAGGAACATTATTTATGTATATGTATAAAGAAAATTCTTACCTAACACGAAAATCCAAATAAGAAATGCATTTTTTCCTAAAAAGAAAGAAAAGAACACTTCCATAGTTCTATTCGTTTTTAATTTTATGGCCAATTATTGACTGTCCTTAAAATACATTGAAAACGGGTTTAGAAACTCTATTTTCGGTGGGATCCACTCACTCCAACAGAAAACTCAGTTGGACTTGTGGGACCCTTTGAATGCTAGATTCCCTAATCACCGTTCATTTTTATGCCACCAGCCCCCACCAAATTTCTCACTGAATTAAGTGTGGGTCCACGCCTGCCTGTCTTCACTACAACACGGAAGCACCTGATCATCGCCCAATCGAACGGCCCAAACTGGCCCAAAATGACATTTTCAATTTACGAATATACCCTTCATTCTTCTTTATCGACACTCCAGGGTAACCGGATGTACAGGTTGGCACTTTTCAATGTCCCACGACATGCTAGCCCAACTGAATTTCGACAAAGAAAAACCGGCATTTCCCGGTCACTGCTTGTTTCCGTTACAGCCTTTCTCTCTCAACACGTATATGTAAAGGTCACGGAATTCACAGAGTTTAGAGAGAGAAAGTGAGAGACTTGAGGAGGGAGAGAGAAAAAGAGAAGAGACAAACCTATCCCTGTTCTCTTCCCTCGAAACCTGTTGTTGTCCATGGCGGCTCAAGACCCGGAGATGAACAACCACAGAGACGATCCGGAATCGTTCGGCCAAGGCCGAAGCAACGCTCTGCCGGCTAACACGCGGTGCTGCTTCTGCTTCCCCTGCTTCGGCTCTCGGCGGTCCTCCGCCGGCGCCGTCGGAGTAGCCTGGTGGGAGCGAATCCAGTACTCCTCCCAAAGCGACCACCACTGGTGGAACAGCGGGATCAGAGCCTTCAAGAAGCTTCGCGAGTGGTCGGAGATCGTCGCCGGCCCGAAGTGGAAGACCTTCATCAGAAGATTCAATCGGAGCAGAAGCGGCGGCGGCGGCGGCGGCGGAAGCGGAAGCGGAGGAAATCGGCACGGGAGATTCCAGTACGACCCCTTGAGTTACTCCCTCAACTTCGACGAAGGCCCGGGGCATAACGGTAATTCCGAGGAGGACGATCACGTCGGCTTCCGTAACTTCTCGACATGATACGCTGCCGTTCCGGGTCCGCCACCGGTTCAGGCGGTGGCCGTAGCGTGAAGTGATGATGACGTGGCGGTTTCGCGTGAAAGGGAGAAAAGGTATGCGCCGTTTGGGCTAACTTGTGCCGGTGGTGCCAACGGCCAATTGTGCGCTGGAATGTCCACTTTTGTGAGCTGGTGGTTGACTGGGTGACGTCACGTGACGGCGCGTTTATACATTATTAAAATATATATATTTTTTTTCTTATATAGATGATATTTTTTAAATTCAATTTTAATAATTTTTTGTCCTTGTTATGGGTGGTGTATTGTACAAAGATAGTGAAAGGAAAGAGATGAGGATGAGAAAGAGAAAGAGTCCGATAATTATATAGAGATATATGTTTGCAAGTTTGTATTGGTATTATTTTTTTCTTATGTTGTTTTTGAGTAAACAAGATTGTATTAGTGTTGATTATGAAGGTTTTGCTTGCTTAATTTGTGATAATAATGAAGTTGTGGAAAATGTGAACATATGTAATGTACAAGTAATTTTGTTTAGTGTTGTTTTGTTGAAATTTAACATCTAATCTAATCTTCCTTTTCTTCTTTTGTGCTTTCTTCATTTTGTTTTTCTTTTCAATTTTTTCCTCCTGGCTTTTATTTTTTTCCCCTAATTCATCATTGTTTTTTTTTTTTACAATTTTATATCTTTATTTTAGAATTTGTATAATCAGTGATACTTTTTTCTTCTGATTTAATTTTATTATAAAATAATTTCTTTTCTTCAGGTTCTCTAAAATTATTTTATCAATAATGAAATCCAATTTTTGTTCTTTTGTTTTACAAGTTTATCAATAATGAAATCCAAGTTTTGTTCCTCTGTCTCGTTTATTTTGAGATGTGTGTCATGGATCTCATCAAAATACTTATTTTTTTTCTAATTTGTTTCTATTACATACTTTTTTTTTTAAAATGTTCCCATGCAAATTTTTTTTCAATCTTTTAAAATATTATTTTATCGAATATGATCTTTACAACTACTCTTTTTCCTAGTTATCTTACCCAGCCACAGCACACGCTTTTTGACTTTTTATTTATTTTTTTTCCACTTGGCTTTGCGTGTTGTTTCCTCATAGGTTACTCTGTGGTGAATTTTTTTATAATATATTTCACTGAAATACTTTTTTCCCTTGCAATGCTTCGTCAAAATAATTTCTAACAAATATGTTCCTACCGAACTTTTATTATTATTTTTTTTTTGGTAAGGACTCTTTTATATTTTGATTCTTTTCGATGCTTTTTTTAAAATATTTTTTTTCCTCTCTTGCACCTATTAAAATATTTTCTTCAATGTGTATCTAATTAATTTTCTACGTAATTTTCTTTGTATAAAAAATGATCTTTATAAATACTCTTTTTGCGGTTGGCTCACTAAAACATTTTTAAAATAGTTTTTCAATGCAATACTTTTGACTATTATTGTCTCATCTCAAGTTCTGGACCGGTTTTATCCATACTCTTACCTTTGGCCATTTGGCAGTTTCTTATCTGTTTTTTTTTTTTTTAGTTTCTAATTTATTGTTAAATGTTTGTTTGTTTGTTTGTTTGTTTTTTTTTTTTTTTTATATATGTTTGTTTTAATGTCTATTCTCGGCCTTTAGTATTATTCTCTTCTTTATTTATTTACTTATTTATTTGGCTTTTCTTTTTCTCTATCAGCCAAATGCTTTTCACAATTTAATATTTATACGATGTACTTTTTTAAAATATTTTTTCTTGCTTTGGCGGTAATGGCTTTATAATAATATATCTTTTATATATGTCCTCGTTTATTTTTTTTTTCTTTTTTTACTTTTTTGCCAAGAACGCACATATCAACTCTTTTCCGATGTGCTTTTTCTGAAATATTTTTTTTACATCATTTGTTTATATTAAATTATTATTTTTTTTTTCAAATGTTGCTTTTTCAGCGTAATCCTCATTATTCAAAAGTAACCCCACGAATATATAAATATTTCAAAGGACCAGCATTTTAGGATACATGTGATGCCCACTTCAATACTTCCTTATGATTGTTCAAATCTTCTTTGAGTGGTTGAATGAATCAAATAACAATAGTAATGATAAAAAGATGATCATTATTATCTAACTCCGACCAAAATTGGAAGCGATATGTGTTGAGCCAGAAAACGAACGAAAGGGATCACACCAACTAGCTCAATGGTGAACTTGTCCTTTACGAGACAATTTTATTCTTCTAAAAAATGAAAACATAGTTTAGATCCAAAATGGCATAAAATGATTTATAATCTAGAATATTTGGACAGACAAGTAGAATCACTTGATATTCAATGGAATAGAATAGCATTACAGAGGGAAACAGAAAGCCAAAGTAAATGTGCTGCTTTTATTATAAGCTTGTTGTGATGTTTAGAATCTGATGAAGGCTAAGGGACAGCACGGATATCATATCATCAACGTCTTCCAGATGCCACAGATTCAGTAGAGAAGAGGTACTTAACCCGCGAAAGAACTGAATCGTGCGCAGGGTCATAAGGATGATCCTTGGAAGGGATCTCCAGAATAGCTGGGACTGGTTTGTTGTAGCTGTCAACTAGGAACCTTATCATGTTTGCAACCTGTTTTGACGACAAGAATAAAACAAATTAGCCTTTCAGAATAATCCCTCACGACAGAAACAGATAGTAAGTTACGAAGAAATGTAGGCGTTCCAGAAGCATAATAAAGTAGCCATAATTCGGTATTGCATTTGGGAACTACTTGCCTCACCAGCAAGAGAGAAACAGTAAATCAGAAATCGTGCAAATTTACTCATGCGACAAGGTCGGACTTACATATTGACTGATCATGACAATGGCAATGTCCTCCTTCGTGGTGAACTCCTTAAATGCATCTTCAATTGCTTTCATGGTCGTTTCTGAGCAAAGACAAGTATACAATTATTGGCAATGTAAACATATATGAATCAAAGTTTTTTGCTCTAAAAATCTCCATACATCACCGGTTTCTCCAACTATATAAAAGTTCTGATCTTAAAATCAGGGCCAAGGACCAAGTTGGATCAACTTCAGGAATTGGGGATAGTGTTTTGACACAGGGACAGAGTTTTTAAGTTCCATGACCCTACGTCTTATTATTTACCCACAAATTGCAGGATTCGTTTTAAGCTCTGCTATCCAAGGATATTCTGGCCACAGCCATTCCTGAAAAGCCAGTAGCCCAATACAGTATCTACCGCACATAACATATCAACGGGTAGGCACCAAACGCTGGCATAGAAGAAGGATCCAAGCATAAGCTCATTCTAGGTTTATGATCTGCAAGTGGTTTCCTGAAAACTTAAAAGTCCTGTATCTTGTGAGGAACACTAACACTAATACGCCATAAAGAGGAGAAGGCAAAAAAACAAAAAAAAAGTCCATGTTTTAGTGTCTCAACCCAATACGTGCCCACTAAACATGTCGAGGAAGAACAAAGTAACAATCAGCATGCAGATGACTATAGAGGTACCACTTGAACAAAACTAATGTAAAAAGAGCTTAAAAACATACTTGAATCAACAATAAGATAATTTGTCTTCCTCCGCAAGTCAACATTACCCACTCCAGCTAGCAAAAATCCAGTAACAGTATCCTAAAAGATGAAGACAATCTATCAAAATAATGCTTTATACAATTAGCAGCATCAAAACAATACCTCAATATCTAAGGTATTAGACATGGGAAAAAGAGAACAAATCAACAAGCTTTTTTTATTTGCAAAATGAAAATCCCAACGGATTTATGGAAGTTAAATTTTGTAGTGGTTTCCTATAGCATCACCTAATGACGTCGACCACTGTGCCCCGCTTCCCCTTCTAGGCAAATTGAAACAATACAAATATCTTCTCGGACCACGATAAAATATAATTTCACTTGAAAATTAACTACCTGAGTTCAAACCAAACCCTATGATACTTCTTAAATCTCAAACTTATAACGTTTTGGTTCAGATATCAAATTTATGCTGGGGACTCCCCTCATCTTGGAGGACTGAGCCAATTCAATAAAAGGTACATCATCCATCCATACCTCATCAGCAATCATGGCGATGAGAGCCGAGTTGCTGGTCTGAATTTGAGCTCTGCCAGCCATTTAAAATCGAAACTTCTCACAACTGCAGCCAAAAAAGAAAAGAGGGACAGTATCATTTCAATCATTTACACAAAACAGTACATCTACAATGTGTTTTTAGATTTAGGAATTTTAAAAACAAAGAGCAGCATGGCGCAAGCCTTTTCTTCGGATTGCTTAACAATCTTTTCTTACGTTTATTTGTTCTTATAGTGAAATTACAAAATTGAAGATCTTTTCATTCTTATGGTCAACAACCCTTAACTTTCGAAAATCTCCCTTTCCAAGTAACTCCACTGTTTTCTGTTTTCCCCAATTACTAATATGCCTGTTTGTTATCTCATTGTTCCCATTCCCCAATCAACTACCCATTTTGCAAATTATAATAAAAACCACATAATAATCTAAATGCGATGGGAAAACTCTACCATAACCATTATTAATTAACCTATGAGCCAAGATTTATTTACATTACAACGCAATTAGCACCATTTTGAGATTTGCCAAAATCTATGAATGAAATCCCATCCCATGATAGAATATAACAAAAACGTTTGTTCACATCTCCTATTCAAAGACAAGACTTGGTTTTTCCACACAAAAATCCCAACTTCAATTAAAAAAAAAAACCAACAATGGAGGAGCTTAGCTTACAGTTGGGCTTGAAATCGGCCGGCGACGGCGGACAGAGTGAAGGGTCGGGCTCCTGTAATCGGGGGCGAGATGGATCGCACGACAACTGGGAATGGGGGCCGGGGGTCACAGAATCTGATGTGCAGTCTAACTCCTCCTTTCTTTCTTTCTTTCTTTTTTTTTTTTAATTGAAAAAAGGAAAAAAAAAAGAAAAAAGAAAGAAAAAAGAAAAAAGAAGAAACACTGAACCAAGGCTGAGATGTTTTGTTATTTATGTACCTCATATATTTTAATTTTTTAACAGAAATTAAAACATAATTTACATGTGGTGCAAACCATGAGTAAAAATGTATTTCGTAAACCAGTTTAAACTGAAAAAATAAGCTTAAATATATAATATGCGATGATTTTATATTATAATTATTTTTTACTTTGTGATGGTTTGAATCAGTGAGCTTTTATGGAGTAATATATAGAGGTATAATATAAGAGTAACTAATGTGAATGTTAAAGTTAATAAAATCAACGAGTAAAAAACCATTTTCAATTAATGTATTATACAAAAATAAGATAATTTTTTATTGAATAAGGACATAAATTATCATGTTTTAATTATTGAGTTAGGGGCAGGATTATCATAGGCGATACAAATGAGTTGTTAGAGGGCACAATTAAAATAAACAAAAATTTAGGTAAAAATTAAAATTTCATTAAGGGAAGTGGGGACTTTAAAAGAGCCTTTAAATATGTTTAGTAAAATAAATGCAAAGCTCTAATTGTTATAAAGCATAAATATACATTAGATTTTTAATTTGTTATTCACAAAAAGAAAAGATTAAAAATGTAATAAGCATTTTTTCTATGTAGACTTATAAGAACCTCGAATGATGATGCCCATTTTAAAACTATTAAATCTGATCAAAATTATTTTTTTAGTTCCTATCAAAGAAATTATCCTTTTTTTATATGTATACCAAAGAGTTGTCTCGTAAATTTTTTTTTTCAAAATTTATAAAATCTACAAGCTTTGTGTCCATCCAAAAAGGTTCATAATTTTCTCATATTTATACTAATACACACGGTTGTTGTTTTTAAAATGATTGTCGCTTCTCATTGTAATGCCGTGTTAGGTGCTTTCGTTGGTGGTTGATGAGACTATTGTCCACATGATTGTCGTTTTTATTCTGGTGGTATCATTAATAATTGTAGCCTTTCCAGGTTAATGTAATTTATTGAGAACATTGTCGTTTTATATATATATATATATTGGAGAGAATCGCTTTTAGGTTTTCTACTTTTCTTATCGCTTAAATGCGTCGTTTTTTAAGCTCTCGCCGTTTTTGTCTGTTGGCAAACCAAGGTGTCGTCCCGGAGATATCTTTTGGTTCAGATGTCGACAACGTCAGAGTTCTCCACCCTCACGGGTTATGGTCAAGGTACCTTTTGGTGACACGTGTCATCAAATCATTGGTCTGGCAAAAATCCTCCCAACACTTGCCGTTTTCTTCTATCCATCTATTAGGATTCTCGACCGATGTACTACTAACTGGAAGCTTCAAAAGTTTAGTTTCAAGCTAAATGTGTTGGAGAATTTGAGTGCTTAGAGAGGAAAAAATGAAGACTTAAAATTTTAAAAAAGATGATGGGTTCGAGGTGTATCAGAATCTTTGTTTTTTAAGATTTTATTTATCCTAATTTTTCAAAGTTTGCTAACGGGTTTTATTGTAAATTACTTTTAACATACAACAAACCGTTGAGTACAATATCCAATAATAATATTATTTTTGTGAACGGATACAATTGTTGTAACACATCTAAAGATATCCTTACATTGTAGAGGTATCTCTTTATATAACAACACATATATTACAAAAGATATGTCTGTTACTAATAAGTAGTTAGGCTTGTATGAAAACATACAACCAATAAATACACTGGTTTAAAAATAACTCAAGTCACACAATTTTTAAATTAACAATTTTTGGGCTAGTGATGCGACGGCAGCTTCCCGACACCACGATATCACCACCATGACTTTAAACACATTAAAAATGTGTACTTTTATACAATTTTATGTTATCTTTGATTTCAAACATTTAACAAAGACATACTATATAATCTCTCTAGCAAAATGTCCTCTTGCGACCATTGTTCACGTGGTTACTGCTTCTCTGTAATAGTGTCGTTCATGGGTTTGCTGTCCTGTCCCCATCTAGTGTCGTTCGTTGAGAAAGCTTTAAATAATAGTGCCATTGAGTGCCAAAGAGATAATATATAATATACACACACTACCAAATTTAAGTCTGCCTCATTAGCTACAAGTTTTTCAGGGGAAAGAAATTTGAAAAATAATTAATTTTCACATGGGTTTTGGCTCTCAAGTTCGGTGAAGATAAAATCATAAGGACATTAAAATGCAAAATTTAAGTGAACAAGGGGTGGCATAAAAGCATTTGAAACCTTTTAGGCCCATTCGCGTAGCAAAGAAAGG
Source organism: Artocarpus heterophyllus (assembly GCA_025403435.1). Classification (NCBI taxonomy): domain Eukaryota; kingdom Viridiplantae; phylum Streptophyta; class Magnoliopsida; order Rosales; family Moraceae; genus Artocarpus; species Artocarpus heterophyllus. Next base: position 6,446,649 of record CM046346.1, on the reverse strand, counting down.
CGGCGAATATATATGTATGTGTATTTATAGGTATGCATCATGTATTATATAGGTGTATTTATAGGTATGCATCATGTATTATATATGGTTAGAGTCACTAAAAAATTTATTTAAAATTTCATTACAATTCATGGTTATAGATATAATTTAACAGTAAAATTATACCCTACTCAATTTAAAGTTAACAAAATTAATTCACTACAAGTTCAATTAGATTTTTTTTTTTAATAATCACAACCGAAAGTAATCATATCAATATCATTCATTGTAGTGTAGTATGAGCTTAAATGCTTAATTAAGCCTTGACAAAATTACACCAAGCCAACAACTTAACAAATTTGAGCAAGGTATTTATTTTTAGTATGTATTTGTAAAAAAACAACATTCAACATGTGACATTAAAACACAATTATATATATCTAAGGTTTCTTTTTTCTTTAATAAGATATATATCTAGGTTTTATCTTATAAAGAAAAAGAATCATAGCGGCTAAAATATTCATTAAAATTAACAAACTTAAGATTATGTATGAAGTATTTAAAAATCACGTTAATGGAAATGTGATGTGGTTCAAATTGCTAATTAAATCGCTTGCACAATCAAGTATTAATTATATCTTAAGCCAAATCTTGAACAAAAAGCAACCACACCACACCATGCGGTTTAGCGTGGTCGGGTCTTTTGCTCACTCCTAATTTGGTTTTGCTTCATTTCAGGAAAATTTAGGAAACTTCAAGCCAAAAAAGAATACCATAAGAAAATGAAACTTAGGTCTTATATCATGCAGTTAACCAAAACGCTCTATTAACTAGTTCCCCAAAGGGGGAAAATTGCAATCAAGATTTCTCTCATATTATCGAGAAAAAGACAAGAAAAAAGAAACTAAATAAGATACTTCTAAGATTAACTCCATTTTTGATCCCAAATTATTAGTCAAATTCTATTTTGGTCCTTAACTTTCAAAACGTCTTTAAACAAAGCCTGAATTTATTACACTTCGGAGTAGTGGGATATTTAAACGTCAGGACCAAAATGGAATTCAGCCCGGGAACAAAATCAGATTAAAAAGACTAAAATACTAACATACAATTATAACCTTAGGGATAAGGTTTGCATATAGACCGATGATCCAAAAACTTACAGATCTCATCTATATGCTCATGAATTATGCGCCATCCGTGCAGTTTGAGTTTGATTATTGTTTGAAAAGCTTACATTAAGGGAGGTTGGCAGGCTTATATCGGTATCAGAACAGCTTGGGAATCTGCTGGTTTTGGACCAAAGCCAGATCTTGGAGACTGAGAAGCTCTCACCCTTTTGCCTTCCACTGATTTTCTTCCCCTCCGAATCCAAACAAACCGAAAACTTTCCGCGGCGAACTCCGCTTCTAGCATGGCCTAATGTCACTTGCAAATCAGAATCACCAACCACATACTGAAATGTCCCCATTGAGTAACATCTCCTAGCATCCAAATTGCACCCACTAGTCTCTCCTCCATTATTTTCTGCCCCCCCACCGTTTAAGCTCCTGAATTTCCCAAGCCTCACAGAAAACACTCTTCTAACACCAACATTACTGCCTTCCTGATCTACATTGGCTACTGATTTTCTGTTATTTTGCTGCCTGTTTTCCCCATCACTTGCCAACCCACGTGACATGTCAACATGATCATCAAAGTTCAACATTGGATTCTCCAAGAAAATGTCAGACACCAAAAGGGCATGTCTGCAAAGTGGGCATGTTGAGTTTGAGAGCAGCCATGTGCCAATACAATCAATGTGGAAAGCATGGCTGCAAGCAGGAAGCAATCTGAGCTCATCGCGGTCGGAGAATTTGCATAGACAAACGGCGCAATCGAACGGCTCCTTCAAACCAACAATGTCCTTGTAGTAGAAAACAGGCAAAGCATCTATAACAGCTTGGTCTAGGCCCGAGTCATGCAATCTGAAGAGCTGTCTAAGCTGTCTTTGGAGAACATGAGAGTCAGATGTGGTTTCTTGGAGCCTCAGATTCGATTGAAAGATCGGTGAAGAAGAAGAAGAAGAAGGCCTTTTGATGAGGAATCTAAATAGTAAGTGTAAAAGACCAGATATGAAGAAGATAACAGCTAGAAGAATGATGACCAAAACAAGCACAGGACTGATTCTGCTAAGAGATGATGGTGGTGGGGTTTGTACAACTTGTCCATTGGAACTATCAGAAGGAATTTGTAATGAAGGAGGTAAAGCATTAGAGTAATCAAATCTTCCATCTTCTTGTTCAAATTTGTATAGAACTCTGGACATGTCAGGAGATGCAAAACAACAATGCTAAAATGAGAAAAATTTGCTTAGGTAAGAAAGAAATGTGTTCAAACTAATTTCAAAGAGTCGGGAGAAATTTCCCTTGTGACATGAAGAATAGACATGAAAGAATATTGGGGTTTTTCTGGTTTTGATTTTTTTTTTTCAATTGGATTTCTGTATTGTTATGCATACAAATGGGCAGGTTATGTGAATTTGACAACGACAAAACAACCTCCAAGTTGACATTTTAATAAAAAGGCCTTGCAAAGATTTTTGGTCACACAGCAAACAGGACCAGCTACTTGGCCACCAGACACGGCACAAATTAGTAGAAAGCTACTTGGCCTTTCATCTGAACTCCAAGGACTGAACTCTTTAGACCTTTTCTCTCTCTCTCTCTCTCTCTCTCTTTTTTTTTTTTTTTATGATGGTAATTTTTTAGGCCTGCATACACTGAAAAAGCTGCACAAGGATGGAAAAGAAAAAAAAAAAAAGAGAAAGGGGCCCGAGAAAATAGTGGAAGAATTATTGTGAGGTCCACCACTGCCACAATTAACATTGTCCATAGTGATATATGTCACACTTGTCTATTCATCAAGATTTATTCAAAAAAATGATTACTACTTTAATCATTATTACCCTGTTGATTTACCCTTCTAATTAAGGCAATTTTCCACTATTCCTAGCTTATTGATGAGTAAAAGTGAAGGCAATTTGATTGCTATTAAGAGTTAAAATAATGAGCATAAGTGGGGAAGGGAAAAATTTGTGTTGACAGCCATATTTTGCATGCAGGGGGTTTGACCTTTTTTGTGATGGGGTCTAATACTCAACCACCTACCAGACAATATAAGTTCTGGATCATTGAAAAAATAATATAATAATAAAATAATAATAATAATAATAATAATAAAGGTGAAGAAACATTCACCATCCATTTTGATCAATTAAATTGATTCAAAACATGATGATGGCAAAGAGAGAAATCTCATAGGTTTGAACAAAAGCATGATGGTGGGGTCACCACTTTGGCTTTGCTTTTCCTTCCACGCATGGCACTGTATCAATGTTCATGACTCTTCTGCCCACTGGAAACAAGGGATGATTATATATAACTAATCATGAAAGAGGAACGGTTTCTTGACAATTCTGTGTTTTGTGTTTGTTCCAACCCACCAACTAGGCATTCTCTTAAGAGCTCCTTGCTTGGTTCCTCATGAAAATAAACTACTCATTATAAGTTCTCAGCAAATAAATTACTCAAAATTTTAAGTATTATTGTATGTATTAATCATGGGATTTTAGTATTTTGGTGATATTAAATAGGTGCCTTGTATTTATTAGAAAAATAAATACCCTTTTTGAGAAAAATGCAGGTTCTTCCTTTTCAGTCTAAAAATGAGTTGTGGTGGGAAAAAAAATTAATAAAATTTACTAGGGTGTTTGGTTAATTCAAAGCTTTTACTTAAAAGAACAAAAGGACTTTTTAAGGGTATATTTGTTTCATGTATTTTTTAAACTCAATGGACTCAAATTTGAATTCGAGTATCAAGAATTATTCAGATACGCATTTATTTCCCCCAAAATCTGAATTATTTGAGTATTAAGAATCCAAATTTTATAGAGTTCTCATCCCCTTTAAACTTTTAATACCTGGATATCTTTGTTACAATAAAAACTAAAATTCTCTCTCCAATATTTAAGGAAAAAAATCATAACTTCTTCATTTAATATCCAATTGAGATGATTCTTTTTTCACTGTGTTCCTAATGAAGAGAGAAATAAATCAAGATTTATGTTGTATATTTTTTAAGATCATTAACATTAAGATTTTATTAGATTTATTAATAAATCAAAAATTATTTTCACTATCTGTCCAAACACAAATTTCAATTTTATTCCACACTTAGATTAAAACTTAAATGCGTATTCAAACGTTAATTCCAATAACAATTTAAATTACCAATTCAAATCTTAATTCAAATCACACTAATTCAAATTAAATAACTAATTTGAATCCATTTATCAAACGGACCATAAAGTCTCAAAAAAATAGGCATGGGTACTTGTATTTTTTCTTATTAAGAAATTTACGAGGCATTAATTATTTGGTCTTATCTGAAAAGTGAATTGTGAATCCACAAATTCAATAAAACACAAAGTAATAGATTTTTTTTCCCAAAATAAATAAATAAATATATAAAATAAAGGTTTATCCATGAGTTAGGGGAAGTCTAGGTTGTTTCTAAGTTGTCAACCTTTTTATTATAGTATTTTTTTCTCATAAAAATTTGTAATTTTGTTAAACCTATGTCCTAAATGGACACATGTGACTATAAATATTTGAAATTTGAATTGTCCAACACACGAAACTCGTGCATTAATCTTAGAACACTAGTCTTCTAAAGTATTTTACTATTGGTGCAAAGCCCACATGTATCCTTGAGAAGCTGACCAGATTAAAAAAAAGTTAAAGAAAAAGTTGGATTTGATACTCTTTACCTTTCTTTTCTTCTATTGCATTTTGTCACATCTACTAGGGTATCCTTGCTCTCTCTCTATTGTGAATGAGTTTAAATTGATCTTCCTTTCCCTATTAAAGACAAACGAGCTCAAACTCACTAATGGATAAAGCTATGACGAATTAAGGAAATTACTACAGTACTAATACCTAATTGACAACAATTGGAATCAGATTGAAGGAAAATCATAAAAGCAAAGTTACATTCATTGGAACTTGATGATTCCGGAGTTGGGTTAACTAAAATTTTTAAGCTTTGTTTGCAAAATCTGTTGGAACTAAAAAATTCTAATTGCAGCAGTGTAAAGCTCTCATATGCTAAAGTAAAAAGCTAAAGTTTACTACAGTGTCAAGCTCTCACATATTACAATTTTTAAGTTTTAATTACAAATTCCAACGTTGTTTTTAAACACACTCTAGTATTTGAAGGGATGTAAATTAGGTGGGGTGGAGGCATGTAAGCTTCTCTTACCCTCTATCCTACAATCAATTTAAGACAGGATTGGGGTTGGAGAATCCTCATCAATGGACTATCCTTATGTCTTACACATTTGCCTATTTAAAATTAAAAAAAAAGAAACAAAAAAAAAAAAAAATCTTGCAATGTTACTAAAATAACCATGCATTCATCGGTCAATTATTTTTATTTTTTTTTTATAAAGATAAGTTAAAAAAATATCAACATTCTTCCTAGTAATATTCCATCAATCAAGTGAATCAACATAGCATTTCTGCTTTCCTGATCTAATTCATATCCAAATGCCTCAACTCGAGCAAAATTTATTACTCTTTCCACATGGTATAAGAAAGTGGTAGGACATGTCAAAAGGTAAACACAACTACATGTAAAAAAATAATAAAATAAAAAAATAATAAAAACCCAGACATATAAAAAAGAAAAGAATTTTAGTAATGTCCTTCCTACATCATAGATAACAACAATAGATTGATTACAAAAAAGTCCAATTTCTCATGTATTAATAATATTGCTTCTTCTTCTCATGGTGCAAAGGATATGGATTTCTCTTCCTTCTCTTTTATGGCATTTATCATCAGAAAAACTTGGGCCATACTAGGCCTTTCATATGCAGATGGATTTATGCACTTGAGTGCAACTTGCAACAAGTTCACCATCCTTTCTTCACTTGCACCTTCTGAGATCAAGGCCTTGTCAAACACTTCAACAGTCCATTCCTCTCTCACCACTGACTGAACCCAGCCAGGCAAATCAAACCCATTTTTCTGAACCAGCTTCCCAGTCAGAAGCTCCAAAAGAATCACCCCAAAGGCATAGATATCAGCCTTGAAAGTGCTATGTGGTTGGCCTTGGATTTCATATTCCAAGTCTTCTTGCTTTGTTATGCTGTTGAGTGGAGAAAGGAATGATTGGTCTTGGTTTTCATCAACCATGAGGCCATACTCACTAATGCAAGGGTCCATGGTCTTGTTGAAGAGAATGTTCATGGACTTTAGGTTGCCATGAGCAATGCCATCTTCATCAAGCTCCTCATGCATGAAGGCCATTGCCTCAGCAATGCTGGCTGCAACACCCAGTCTACTCCCCCACTCAAATATTTCTCCACTTTTAGATCCTGTCATCAACAAACTATACGTTATGCATCTAAAAATGTGGAGGTTTTGTGTTGTGGATGCCATTTAAACAGTAGGACATGCATGATATTTTTGTATATGCTAGAATTTTCTGAAGAAAAATGGTAGAAATGCCAACTCTAATCCTAACTTCTATACTAAATTATGAGTTGTTATGTTTGTCATTGGCAGATGTTTAAAAGATTGCTGTATCAATAGACCACATCTACCAATGAATTGATAACGACTTGTACACCAACTTATAAGTGTCGTATTTTTTATTGATAGATGTTTAAAGATTGCCACATGAACGGAATACATGTACCAATGAATTAATGACAACTCAAGCGTTGGGACTAGAGTTGATTAATTCAAGCCTTACACTGCCATATACTAGCATGTTAAGTCTCTACACATGACAAGGTCTTTAAAAATTAAACAAAGGCAACATTATAGACATCTACCTAGAAAAGCACTAAAATGCTATAGTAAAAGCCATTAATCTGTTACCCTTTTGGCTCTAACCTAGTCAATCTTCCTTAAACTTTCTAATGTCGTTGACAAAACTGAATATACCTTCTTTTGCAAAAGAAGACAATCATACTCACACAATCATCACAAAACTATTATCGCTCGGCAAGGAGTGAAGTTACCAACTTACCGTGGAGAAGTTTGAAGAGGCTGCCGTTTTGCTGATACTCGTAAACCAAGAGCTTCTCTTGCCTCGAGCAATAAAAAGCAACCGGTGAATGCACATTCTGATGCTTCACTTGGTCTAACCTCCTCATACGCCTATCAAAATCCTCGCACGAGATCCCCCAATCCTTGATCCTCTTCACAGCCAAGAACACCCCATTATCAAGCATGACCTTGAAGAGGCTTCCATGCTTTCCTCTCCCAAGTAACTCAGCCGGAGCTTTAAGCAGCTCCTCAAATGTCAAACCACTAGTCACGGAGCTCGTCAAAACTATAAGAGAAGGACTTCCACTTTCGATGGATGTCAAAGAATATTCCGATTTTGCATTCCTGGATTCCCCAGAAGTGATAGTACTAGGCATAGTACTACTTTTGTCTGGTGCCACATTCTGCTTCTCAATAATCTCTTCTTTCTTTTCTTCTCTTGCCTTCTTTTTAAAGATGAACTTGCACAGGGCAAAGAGCAAAACAACCGAGCCAAGAATTGCATAACCCGAGTAGATAAGAATCTGCTTAGCTGAAGACTTTTTGGGCTCTTGTTTAGTAGGCATTGGTGGGCAGTCATTTGACAGTGGCTTTCCACACAAATAAGGATTTCCCAAGAAGCTCTCGGCACTGAATTTGCCTTTCACATCAGGAACTGGACCAGAAAAGTTGTTGTTGGAGACGTTGAAGTAGTCGAAGTTGGGGAAATCAAAAGGCGGTATTTGACCGCTCAGCTGGTTGTTCTCAGCCAAGAAAGACGTCAAGCCCGATATGCGCAGAATATTTGGAAGCTCCCCATTGAAATTGTTATCTCCTATCTGCAATCTTTTCAAGTTGCTTAGCATGGAAAGTGACTCGGGAAGTTTGCCATAGAATTGATTCCGGGTCAAGTGCAAATGAGTCAAAGACTTGCAGTTTTCGATCTCACTTGGAATCTGTCCAATGATCTTGTTGTATTGTAGGCTCAGGACTTTAATGGATTTCACCATGCAAAAAGAAGCTGCATCAAAAGCTCCGGTTAGGCTGAGATTTTCGAGGACTATTTTCTTCACTCTGTTAAGCCCATCTTCACAAATAACACCAATCCATTTGTCTCTGCAAGGGTCTGAAGTCATGTTCCACCCCCAGTTGCTTGGTCTCTCTGTAATTCCATGCGAAAGCTTGTCCATGAACTTAATCAGCGCCTTCTTCACGTCGTCCTCCACAGAGTTTGATCCCGGAATGACGAGAATGATTAAAATGGAGAGTGCCCAGATGGGAACTCTTTTCATTTTCTGATAAGAAAGTTTGAGATTCAGAAACGAAACGCTTCTTTTGTGGTTTGGTTCACTATTTATCATTCGGTAGTTGATGTTCAAAGTTCATACTACTGATAAAAATGTCAATTTGGCTGATATTAACAAAGAGGGTTTTTGTCATTTTCATTTGTGTGATTTGTGAATAATGACTTGTTTTAGGAGCCGGCAATTTGAAACAGTCAAGTCGTTTCCTTTAAACGGTACTTGATTGATTCCAATAATATTTTTATATTGCACCTCTCTCTTTTACTGTTTCTAAAAGAGATAGCAGTTTGTTTGTTGAAGAAAAACTTGATAGAAGTGTAACTAGAAAGAACAATCAGGACAGACTGGATTCTCTTAAGATTTTGTTCGGCAAAAGGTTACAAGTACAAATGGAACTTTCTTACTGATCAACCCTTTTTTTTCTTTTTATACTAATGCATTTATTGGGATTTCTATTGGAAGGAGAAAGAATCTGATATGTTGCTACTAATTTATTACTAGAAAGTTAATACGTAGATCACTAATAAACGTGATAAGAATATGCTATGTGGGACTAATTTAGCACAAGAAAAAAGTTATCATTATAGCCGGCGGTCTTAGGTGTTGATCTATAAATTTTCGCCAATATAGACATATCAAAGAAGATAATAGGCTACACACACACGTTACAAGTAAAGAAATCGTAATTGTTAGGATTCCAAACAAAACCACCTACTCTGATACCATATTAGGTTGCAATTTTTCACAAAAACTAAAGCTGTAAGAAGTCTGACCATAAATAATATTATATTCTACATTACAACATTCGAATTCTCATTATGCAGTAAAAAAAATCCCATACAGACATGTTGACTGGTACTATTACAGTATCAAATTACTCCTTGCCTTTTCGGGGATCAAAGTGCAAATCTGGCTATTCATCTTACCTCTAGGCTGTACTTGACAGTGCAATTAACTTGAAGCGATTGTAAACCTTTGAGTGAATATGGATGTCAAAGGCCAACTAGGAGCCCTTAATGCCTTAATTAATCATGGCAATTGTTCAATTTACATTAAGAATTCTTTCCTTTTCCTTTTGTTGGGGTCTGTGTACAATCTCCTAGAGTTAACCTGCCTCTTCAACGTCCCAAATTGTCTTATTTTAGTCTCTTCAGAATCAGGAAGAATTATTCAACATTTTAATGTTTGGTCTTAATCTTTTTTAATTAAAACTTAAGGGCCTAATAATTCCATTTTGGCTCTTTGAAAGAAGTTGGTCTAAAGAGAAGAATGTAAGATAGGCTAACAAAAGAGTAACAAATCTAATATAAAATGAAAGAGAGTGTGACAGTGACAGGAACGCTAAAGGGTTCTTTTCCAATGCAACTCTTGTGAGATATGAAACATACATCTTCTTACATAGTTCCTGATTTTTACAAACAAATTAAATTTAGTCTACAAATAGGATTTGCAATTAAATGACAGGTGGGCATCTAAATAAGTGTGTATGGTGGTGCTATTGCTGTAAAGAGGGGCTTAAATGAAAGGATTATATAATAGCCCCAGCAACCATTATATTACAGGTCTGCATGACCGGCAATATCATCATCACTTTGATCACTTTCTTCATCAGTAGTGTGCTCTTCATCACCACTCTCCTCTTCTGGTGTCAAGTTGGTAATATGCTCCTTTTTCGCATATCGCTCACGGTACTCTATGTTCACAAGTCAATAGAACAAAAACACATGTTTTATATTCGATTATTTTTTTTACCATATCTGGAATGACACAAAATTCATGTGAAAATGAACATTTCCTTTTGTTTTCATCAGTTCAAATATGAAGCAACAGGGTACATTGTTAAGCAAAATTCTCTCGAAACATCTCGTTTTGGGGAAGCCTTTGAAGTTTGAAGTTAGAGTGATTTTCTGTTATTAATCCTAGAAACACCTCTAAAGGAGAATGAAAAATCAGATTCATGAAAAAGATCGTCATTTTTTTTTTCTTTGCTTTTGCAGAATTCATCTTGAAGAAGACTTTAAGTAGCTATATTCTTTCCACTTATTGAGCATGCACAAATATAAGATGGGATAACTCACCTTTTACTTTCTGATCATATAGCTTCCGATCCTTCATCATCAATGATGCAGCGTCGCCGTTGAGTGGGTCTGAAGGATTTGGATACAGTAAAAGTTGTGGAAGGAAAACTTCGAAAACATTTAGAAGATCTGCGGTGGCAAAAATAAAAAATGCACACATAAACCAAAAGGAGAAAGGGTGCAAAGAAAAACAGTAGAAAGAGAAGAACTTTTCATCAATTTGCGAAAGGAAGAAGAATTAAACAGCAAAATGTGTTTTGAGCCTCCACAATCTAATTTAAATGGCACTAGTTAATTCACTAAGATAGAATGATAAATACCGAACATCGGACTCCATGATTGATTAATTACATCTAAGCAGACAGAACCAGATCTGCAATTATTCACGGGAACCAGTCAGACCAACATGCCATCTGACTACTCTTAACTTGTTAAAAAAAATTCAGTGGAGCAACTATATCGAGATCATGACATGCTTCAAAAAGATATGATGTTCTCCACTCTTAAATAATTTAACATTCCATCTTTGAGCAACAACGATGGACGCTTTTGCAATAGAAAGATCCCAAAGTAAAAATGTACTTACGTTTCATCAACATTCGGGTGGAAAATCTTATTCACAAATCCAATAGAAGGAGACTTGTAAGGATAAGCATCAGGAAGCTCAACACGTATTTTCCAAAACCCACCTTCATAAAGGCCTGCAACCACCATAAGCATGTAAGATAAAAATAGTTTCAAATAAAGTACAACTCTTATATGATTTCTCAAAAGAAAATGTAGCTGCATGAGCATTAATTTGTGAAAGAGCTAACTGTTTCCACTTTCTAAACCCAAAAATATTCAAGTTAGCAACCAAAAGAAAGCTTTTCACGTATCTTTCACTTCAGATATACATTCCAAGGAACTAAATTTATATTATGCTTTACATGAAACAACTTGTACATTTTAAAATCCTCCATTGTTTGATGTTAGTGCACGCCAACACACACATACACAAGTTCAGCTCAGAAAGCATACATGATTAAGAAATAGAAGAGTGAGAGTAAGAAGACATTACTGTCTTTTGGACCATGGAACTCCACATTGAACTCATTGAGGCCATCGTTTATTGTCTCCACATTGTAATCACTCATCATCCTGGATAGCATTAACATAGTTCCATACATAAAATAAAAATTATAAAGAAAAGACCATTAACCATAAGCTTAACATATGCACAAAAGGATTAGGCAAACATTTGCAAATGGATAAAAGTGCTCTTGTCTGTAGCGACTGAATGTCAATGTAGCTCTCATAGTAAGCATGAACCACTATATATCTTGTGGGTGCGTCTTTCTTTATTTTGTTGCTCTCGTTAGTAAAGGATTAGGGCTTTAACCCATAAAAGAAAGCATTTACATTTGGAACCATTTAGGACTCCACACCACAAATTTGAGACATTTATCCATATTTCCTTTTGCCCCCCTTCACATAGGGTGCTCAGGAAACCCAAAATACTCTTAGAAATGTTGCAATCATTTTACTCCAGAGCACACCTGATAACTGGACCAAAAACAATAAAGTAGATCTATCATCTATCACTTGCCAATAAGAGAATTAAAACAAACAGCAACTTACAACTTCATGACATCCATCTCTCTCCTTTTACTTGGAGAAGACATTTTGCGCCAACCAAAACTAAGCCCTCAACCTGCCAAAAATCTGTCAACAAAAAAACATTTTTAAATGAAAGTCCGCATTTTGGAAATTCAAAAAAAAAAAAAATTACACTTGGGACAATCTAACATCAAACTACGACCAAAAGATAGAAAAAGTACAAAATCTTAACCACATTTCGGCTTCTCTCCATTTTTTTTCAATTTTCCTTCACTGAAGATGATATGAAGAACACAAAAAAAAAAAAAAAAAAAGAGAGAAAAGAAAAGAAAAGAAAACTTTTTTGTGCCTTTTTAGAACAAGAAGTTACAAACCCAGAAACAGTAAGATCCCAAATTTCATTTTATGTTTCTACATCATATCTTCAGACCAAAGCATTATGAAAATAGATAGGTAAGCAAACGTAAAAATGTTAATTGATATAAACTCCAGCATTACATGTGAAAAAAAAAATGCAATCTTGTTAAGATCTACGCCATGCCCACCAGACTAAAAACACAAACAAGAATCAATATTTGACTTCTGTTTTGGTTGCCAGAAAAATAAGAAAAAATGGAAAAAGAAAAATATATCAAAAAAGAAAAAGAAAAAGGAAAAACTGGGTACCGTAAAGCGGAAACTGAATTTTCTCAGACAGATCATAAAGAATTTGTTGATGGGTCGAGCCTTGTGATTGTAGATTCGCCGAGAACCAAAGAAAAAAAAAAATGGGAAAGAAGAAAAGAGAAGATGGAAAAGAGAATACTGTATTGAGAAATGAGAAAGAAACGGTGACATGTGAAATTTGTCAAAACATATATATAGACTCTTCATGAGCACGTGTTGAAATAATGTCCCAATGTTGGGGTCCGAACTTTGTGCCCGAGTCTAATTTAATCAGCGCTTCTTAATCCTGGGATTTTTTTGGGGAGAAAAATTGATGTTGGGATTTACTTTTTTTTTCCCCTTTTTTTGCAATAAAAAATATATATTCTCTTGTCTACTAAATATATATATATATATAAATTCCCTCTAAAAAGGGGCAAAAATAATTTGTTTTTACCGTAAGTATATTTCTAAATAAATTTTTAAACATTACATTTGATCAGATCATTAAAACTACATTAAGAAATGAAAATTACAATATCTAATAGAAATATAACGGTTTAAAAAAAGAATAATTTCAATAGATTTTTTTTTCATATATCCTAATGGTAGAATTTTTACATAAATTATTACTTAAAAGGAAAACATAATAAAAATTCATTTTTATGAAAAAAAATATAAACTATTAGTTTAATTCTTCTGTTTTAATGTCTTTGGTAGAATTTTTGATTATGTATGAACAATTGATAAGTTTTTTTTTAGTTTGCACAGTAACATAGAAATAATTGATTCTTTTAGAAAATAGAAATGAGTGATTAAATTTAACATAATTAGGTGGGAAAATCTTCATAAATATGATAGCTAATAGATAAATTTAAATTGTGGATTCGGACATATTTAATGAGCTTTTTTTTTTGCTTGGGAAATGAGTTTGTTCTTTTGCTTGTTGAAAAAGAAACAATTTCTTGTAAAGAGAGAAAAAGAGAAACTAACCACTAACTGGACATATAAATCATATTTAATAAAACTAGATTGCATATTAATACTATTAAGGAAGTCTTTAAAAAAGTGGGAAATAAATAGAATGGAAAATATGACGGTTAAAAAGCCTCAAGAGTTTGTCAAGACTTCATGTTCATGTCAAGATAATGGGTTCATGATTGGAAATGACTTTGGCATTGCTTCAATTCAACGCTGATATCAAACCATTTGTGCAAATTAGCAAAGAGAAAACTACATAAAATGTCATCTCATAAACAGCTTATCAAAAATGTCCTTTTTTTATTTTTTAAAACGGTCTATTTTTTATTTATTTTGATTTTATTTTAATTCATCGTTTGACTTTTTTCACCTTGATTTAAACCAAAAAAATCCTAATACTTTTTTTTTTTTCCCTTTTCTCCCTCCCAGATTTCTCATTCTCAATTTTTCTTCACTCTTTCTATTCTTGTTTTCTTCGCCTCGCTCTCTCTCCTTTGGTTTTCTCCACCTCTCTCTCTTCTCTGGTTTTCTCTGCCTCTCTCTCTTTCTCTCTTCTTTGGTCGCCTCCACCGTTGCCATCACCACCTCACTCATGTTCTGATCACGTCAGCAATGGAGATTATCGAGGTCGATTGGCCGCGCGATCTCTTCCTTCTTCATCGATCGCGACGATGTCGACATGAACATCAAGGTCGATCGGTCGTGCGATCTCTTCCTTCATCAATTGCAGCTTTGCCGTCGTATCTGGTCGTGTGTTTAGGACGCTCGATTAAATTCAAAAATCAAAATGGGTGGTATTTTTAGTATTTCTATTTATATACGTATTTTTTTGTAAATTTTATGTTTGATTGGTTTTGCGAAATAAAAAATATACGTTTTGGCAAGTCGTGTTGATTGGGAACGTCATATTATTCATTCTGTTAAGTTTGTTTTTTTAGTGTTTGGCTTTATGCTGTGTGTATATGATATCATAGTATCTGCATACTAGACTAATCATGATTTCTGCCAATATGTTTGTCAACTTTTCAGATGTAATCTCTTGTTCCGGGCACATAAACAATATACAAATGTTTTTTTCTTTAATTTGGAACTTGACAGTTTCCGCAATGGAATCTGGGAACCTGCCTCCGATGCCCAGAATTTTCACATATTTTTTTGCCAATATATTGCATGCTTTTATAATATTATGTATTTGATTCATGAGTTTGACTGACTAATATGTTGCATCTATCATGCATAGTAATTAAGTGCATTAAGTGTTAAAGATGCATTAAGTATTTGATTGTGCATTATGTATTGTTGAATGATAAGGTTCTTCAAAGGTGGATCCGGGAATTGAAGAAATGCACACGAAGTCGTGATTATATGTTTATAAAATTGTGAGGAATTTAGTAAGTTATGGAGCTCATATATGGTTTTAAGGTGCAAAATTGAAGGCTAAATGGGTAGGTGTGGAGTAAGTTTTATTGAGTAAATGGGTCAATTTATGATAAGAACCTTTACATTGATGCCATAAGAAAATTAAGTCACCAATAGGAAGATGATGTGGTTTTCACGCAAGTTTTACAGTTAGAATGCCTTAAAAACTCTAATTCCGCGTGATTTTCGGTACTTAGGATTTCGAGTCCTAATTAGGGTTCTATCAGGACTTTAAATGACTTGTTAAACCCTTTATTTTATGTTTAAGTGTATTTCGAGGAATTCTAAAAGGAATACTCAAGTTTCATTATTAAAAAGTTAAGGATTCAAAGATATAGTTTTTAAGTGTACCAAAGTCTTCGTATGAGTACATGTACTTAATTTAGTAAGCGAGATGATTAGTTTAAGACCTAGGTGGTGCTTGAGACCTTGTATGAGTGTTTAATACACAACTAAGGAGGTGAATATGCTGCTAGAGTGACACCAAGCTAAAGAATAGGAAAGTACTTCATGATGAAGTAATTTAGGCATGTGCTTGCCTCTCTAAAAGGTTTTTAGCTACTAGGTGAACCTAACTCAGCAAAAAGTCTCTAAGTCCAAACTTCTCCTCTTCTCCATAGATTTCTCAGCAAGATCGAAGAAAATTTGAAGGGTTTATCGATTTTTGTTATTGAAATCATAAGAAAACCCTAAGTAGCCCAAGGTAACAGTTATTTCAACTGGTTTTTTTTGTTTTATGTTAGTTCGGAGGGTTTTCTATAGAGTTAGTTTTAAAATTTTGAACTATATACCTATATATGCTAGTTTACAACTTGTAAAAGGGTGTTAGCTAACTCAATTGGAAAGTGGCAGTTTAGAGTTCGTTTCTTGAAGCTGTCCAGATTCAGGGCAGTTTTCAATATGGTTCAGATTTTGATTTAATTACCTAAGCTAGGAATCTCATTTGGAGCTGAAATTTGAGGGTAGCTCACCCTATGTGTTGACTATATATTCCTAAAACTGTTTTGGAAAATTATTTGTGGTTTAGGAGTTATGGCCCTTATATTGAGGCTTGTTCCAAGAAGTGCACAAGTTGAGAATTTGGTGTTTTGTGATGATTTTTGCAATTTAAAAGTTATGATTGGAATATTAAGTTATTTTCAAAGAATTGGTGGGTTAATTAAGCTTTGGGGGAAGCTAAAATTTAGGGAGGAAATGCTGCCAAAATTTACAAGAAAATGAGCTCCTTAATACTTTATTGTTAATGATTATTTGAGTGACAATAATGTAGTTAAAATGCTTGATATTACAGAGGTGTTGAGCACCTAGTGCCCTAAGAGGAAGCCCAAGAATTCATTACATATATTAAAGAGCAAGGTGAGTAGAATTTCGCTTGTATCACCATAATGTCGTGCATATGTTTTGTATATCAATTAATGTGATAAGTGTGCATATGATTTACACGTTATTGTTATGAGTGTAAGCATACATGCACGACATGACAAAAGAAGTGAAACAAAGACATGTTATGAAGTAAATGAGTGTAAAATTATTTCTAAAAGATATTTCGATGACTTGTGATGGGTCTAATGATAACTAATGATGAAAAGTGTTTCGACGGAGATGTCCAGACCTTTATATCTCGATAGAGACTAACTTAATGGAGAATTGTGGTGTGGGATGCTTCCTTGATGATCACAAAGGAGAAGGAGATTGTTAATGTATTATTGCCTCATATGACAACATTTGACATAAATAATTATTGATGTGTTTACAAGGTCCAATGAGGTATTAAGGACACCAACCCATCCAAGAAACCTTAAATGCACACATAAGATAACAAAAAGAATATGAAGTGAAAGAATAGGATAAATGAAGATTTAAGTCATGAACTCATGCATGTTTACATTATCGTTATGTTATGCATTTATTCTACTTACTAGGCTTTAGCTCACTCATTTATGATGATGTACATGAAGGCACTTCCCAGCATTAGCTGTGGATTTAGATGGTTGGCTGGCTTATTCTCGATGTTCATGATGTGTATATAGACTAGCTAACTATCTTGTTGAGGCCTTGATATTTGTATAGTTTTAAGAGCCCGTAGTGCCTATATTTGGTACTCGATTGTGTCTATTTTAAGATATGTATTATATTATATATATTTGACCAGCCATATGGGTTTTTATGAGACATTATAACTTCATTCTTGAGTTATTTTTTTTACGTTTAAATTTGCTTTGTTTTTTATTATTAAGTCATATACCTTATTAAGAATGTTACAAGGTAAAGGTAAAAGTAGCACTACTTAGTATGGCTAGATGACTATTTTAGAGTTGTATTAGGTGGGTGTTACATTGTTGGTTCTAGTGAGTTTTAGAGCAGAACCCGACGAATTCTAGAATGAAACCTAGCGGGTTCCAACGGGTTCTGAGATGGGACCTGGTGGGTTTTAGAGGGTTTTGAGATGGAATTTGACAGGTTCTGGTGGGTTTCGGTATAGATACAAGTGGGACTGGAGGCAATTGACTCTTCTTTGCTTTAAAGAAAATTTGTTGGAATTCGGCACCCATGTTGGCGACTAGAGGCATTTGGTACTTCTTTGTTTCAAAAAAAATATGTTGGAATCTGATAGGTTCTAGTTTTAGAACCTGACATGTTACAATCTGGCACACTATGCCAGCGACTGGAGGCAGGTTCCACGATAAAACCTGATAGGTTCTATTTTGGCATCTTGTATGAGTGAGTGGGAGGAAGGACAACTTGATCTTTTAATAAATGTTCAATTTTTAATAAAAGAGTAGTTTTAATAAGCAATTTGTTGGAGGGCATTTCTAATAAGGTAGTGCATTTGAGAGGCATTCTTATAAGTTCTCATTAACAAAAAAATATTAAACAAAAGAAAAAAAAATCTATTCTAAAAAGCCTTAGATGGGGAGCATATAATTGTTGGATCTAGCTAATATCACATCAAAATATAAAAGGATCCATAATAAATTATTTTGTATATAGTTCCGATGGTTGAAAAATTAAACGCTATCCATAATGTAATTTTTGAGGCATATTGTAAAATTCTCTAAAAAAGAACACAACATATGATCATTGGATCTGGCCAATATCATATTAAAATAAAAAAAGTATCTATAATAATTATTTTATATATAGTTCTAATGACTGAAAAATAAAACACTATTTGTAATGTAATTTTTGAGGTCATATTGTAGAATTCTTTGAAAAAAAAAACATAAAGTTCAAAAAATAAAAATAAAAAAGTATTTATAACAAATAATTTTAGATACAAATTTAACGGTTAAAAAAACATGGTCTTACTGAGAATGTATTTTTTAAGGTCTTATAATAAAATTCTTTTTTAAAAAAGACAAAGTTTAAAATGCACCCTTCCTCTCTCTTTTTGAACTATAGTAGTGGCTGACTTATTTTTTTCACTCATCAAGTTATTCTAATTCCAAATTAATCTTACATTTTTAAGGACAAATTAAGCTTACTTTGATCCGTTCCATTTATGTTAATAATCCAATTTTAAATCTCTAATTTTTGAAACTCAGAAATCATTAAAAAAACTCAATTTTTTTTACCATTATTTTGTCACGCAAATGATTTGGAGATGTCACAGAACCAACAATGGCTTAGAAACCACCTCTTATATTGTTTTAATTATTCAAAGATCAATTGCTTATTTCCTGCATTATAATTACTTTTACTATACTTTTTAAAAGTTTCCAGCATAATCTTTAGCTTTAATAGCGCTTATTCAGACCTTTTTCAGGGAAGCCATACAGGGAATATTCTCTGATATTTATGAAAGGCTGAAAAACTCCCCTTCGGCCTGGTACAAGAGATGAGGTAAATTTTAATCATCTTTATCAGTGTGTAAGATTGCCTATGGTGTTTAAAAAAACAAAAAAAACAAAAAAAACAAATTTTTTTGTCCCGTCAAGCTGCGGCTTGGTTCTCACAAATGGGCCTCATCGGATGGGTCTCGTTGTGAGCCCCACCCGATAAGCCCACGTGTGTAAGAGAAGCAGGCTACAACTGATAGATAGCATTGCTAAAAAAAAAAAAAAAAACTAAGAGCAATGAATTGTTATGTGAGAAGGAAAAGACGTTTCGGGGGTGGGGGGTTTAATGAGCAGAACGTGTGTCACGAGGGAAGGAAAGGAAAGGATAACTTGGAGAGAGACAAAGATAAGGTAATTATTAGCTTGTTTGAAAATACTAGTTCAGTTTAACTTAGAGGCTGTTTTATCATTTTATTTTTAACTTATCAATTTTAATTATAGATAGTATAAAGTTTTAGCAATTATAATAAAAAATTGATGAGATGTAAAGCTTTAACGTATTACGGTTTTAAAACTTAAAACTTTAGCTACAACTAAAATACCAAAGAACTTATTAATCTAATTTTAATAAGTTTTGTTATATTATTAATCCTCATAAAATTTACATTTTACTACGCTACTTTTAGTTCAAACAGGTGAATCATGCTCTGTGTTTATGCGAGTTTAGATAAATCTCCAGTTAGCTTTTTTGCCCTTTTCTTTTCCTTCTGTTTTTGACGTGCACAAAGACATGTCGTTTTTTGCCGACAACAAAAACATGTCGTTCATTAGTAAGTGCATGTGTCTATCTATTGGTTCCTTTTTTTTGGTTTTGTGTTATTTTGTTTTCTTGATTGTTCTCTCATTCATTTCTCCATTCAACAATTCTCATTTTCCCTGCGTCTTGGCTCATGCAATTCAATTAAATAATATATATATATTTCTATTAACAGAGCTTCCAATAAAACCATGAACCAAAAATCTCACACACCAAAACCAACGACATACATCTATATACACCTCGAGGATTACACAAGAAAAAAATACATAAAAAAATTTTTCAATGCAAGAATATAACTACACATACAATATTTAGCTAGAGAGAGAGAGAGAGGCTATGTGTCATGTAGTTTAAGAAGGGCTTCTAGTACACAGAGTTGAAGCCTCAAATGCAGAATGTAATCAGCCGTGTGAACCATGAGCTCATCTGGTTTCATCCCTTGCCCACCAGGGATGATCCTCTCAAGCCTATGCAACTTCATTCTCACCTTTTTCCCTTTCCTCTTCTTCAAAACGACACCTCCTCCATTTGCAAAACCCCTGTCGTTCTTGTAATTACCACAACACAAGTTTTTGCATGGACCAACAAATCCCATCTGAAATATATATATATATGTAATGTATATATAACTCTCTCAAGAAAACAAAATCCACAAACTCTAATGAGATATCAAGTGTGAATTTCCCATGGGGTTTGTTTTATAGACTTTTTTGGGGTTGGAATTTGTTGGAAGATGGGGTTGGAGATTGAGGGGCCCAAGTGGGCTTGGATTGGTGGAGAGAAATAGTGTCGTACGTTTGGAGCTGGGCCCAAATTTATTGTGAATGGGTCCCAAGTACGTTTGGGAGAGTGGACACGTGTCCGGTGGCTGTTGCTTGGTGCAGATAAGCCACTAGTTGGAGTAAAGAAGGCATAGAATCTTAGGAGCTTCGTCTCCTCGTATCCGAACAGCTGTTGCACTGAGAATAAGCTGGATATGGGATTTGCTTTCCACGTCATGTTGTGTCAGGATAAGCTTGTCCCACCCGCGCTGTATCCTGTCATGTGTGTCGTGAAATAATTCTACAAGTAAATTATACTATTAGACGGTTTTTAGACCTTGGACTATTCATTTTTTTTAGTAATATAACTGTACTTTTTATTTAGTTTAATGTATCATCAACTTTAAAATAATAGACGATTAACGTTT
Organism: Artocarpus heterophyllus; assembly: GCA_025403435.1. Lineage (NCBI taxonomy): Eukaryota > Viridiplantae > Streptophyta > Magnoliopsida > Rosales > Moraceae > Artocarpus > Artocarpus heterophyllus. The sequence goes on along the minus strand of CM046346.1, from coordinate 6,425,777 downwards.
AATAGCTAATTTTAATTTTTGTTAAGTATTTTTTTTATATGTTGAGATTCATTTTTTTTTCTTGAAATAATAAGTTATTTTTAAAAAAACTTACGTGTAAATTTTTTGACTCAAATTCTCCATTTTTTAATATTTGTTAGTTATTGAACCTCAGCTGTTGATGATTTCAAAATCTAAAATACATTTTGCAAAACTTTATGCAAACAACAAATAATTTGAGATATAACGGTGTAATTTATTCTAATCTAACTTACTTTTAAGTTTGAGGCGGGAGTATTTTTTACCTTAAAAATTGTTCTTTTCTTTTATTGATAAAAATTGTCATTTTTGGTTGTTAGATTAGCAGGATGTTTATCAAAATCTATTTTAACTAAAACTTTTGGTTACTACAATATAAATCTTTCATATGCTACAATGATCTAGAAAAAAAAAGTTATACTATAAAGCTCTTATATGTTATAGTTTTCAATTTAAAAGTTTTAGGTCTAACCTTACTTTCCATACACCATATAATTTTTGACGATTTACTTTGTAAATGATAACAATTTTGTGTTTTTTTTGTTTAAAGCAAAGCACAACTCTGTATTGCATATTGTAAATTTTTAATATAGACATTTATAAATTTGATGGTTGAAAAATTTTAATTCAATAAATACTATAACAGTATCAACCAATAATTAAAAAAAAAAACAGTTCTTACCATAAAAGTTCTCCTCGTATAGGTTGGTTAAATTTCTCTCTCCCTCTGTCTATCTCTCTCTCTCTCTTTCATAATTATTTCTGAGTTCAATGGGTTGGTAACTGCGGGGGTAAAAAGTAAAAACATGTAACAAGCAAAGGGATGACGTTTAACTGATAAAAGAAGCAGAGAACGACAACGTTTGGAGAGCAAGACGAAAAGTGAAACAAAGGAAAACGACAATGTTTAAGTTAATAAATCTCCAGAGTAATAGGAGATTCCGACTTAAATAAAAGAATAAAACGAAATTAGAAATGCACGAAGCTGAGGCGCGAAATGAATAACCAGACCTTATAAGAGGTAAAGATTAGACCAGACTCTGAGGTTAATCATAATGACACAGGTTTTACAACAGTCAACTGAGTCAAAATTACAAAAAAAAAGGGTCAATGGGGGATCAGTTTTAACCGTCAACTACATTTTTGTTTCCAGCAAAGAAAAAAAAGTGTTTTGTTCCCCCTTCTCTCTCTTCCCCACAAGCGAGGAAATTTCTAATTCCAATTGAATGACTGATGAGTGAAATCGTAGATTTGGTTGGTAAGAAAAATCTAGTGGAAATGTATGTTTCACCATTAGTGGGCAGAGACTTTCCTTATAAAATTTTTATCGATGGTGTATGTTTTAAAATCGTTAGTTATGATCAATTTTTTTCTTACAGATATAACAACTGGAAAAAAAAAAAAAACAACTGATAGATATCCTTCTCAGTTCCCATGGATTCTTTAATGCCTAGTGCAAAAATTCCCCATTGCAAGAATACTCCTCCATTACCCTCCTTGGCAGAAATATATAAAAATGATGCACCGATTGTGGAGTCGGTGAGCCCACAAGAAAACATTGAGTTACAATCACACCCCCCACCCCCAAGAAATAAAAAATTAAAAAAAACCACTCATTTTTGCTGAACAAACTCGGGCTAAATAGAAGAGTTCCTCATTGAAAAATGTCGATTTATTGAGTCGCCAAAGGGTCCATATAATAGATCATATTACAAAGGTTGGTCAATTTATTTACCTTTTTCTGAGGAAGAAAAGTGCAAAAGTAATATTGAATATTGCTCGAGAAAAGACATGGTCGTTCACAGAGACAAAAATCACATATTTTAATTAAACATGTTGACTACTGAATATGCAAAGAATTACTTTTTTTTTTCTACTTTGATTGCCAAGGATTTTCTCCATAGTAATAAGCAGTACCGACCATAAGCGCCACGGTTGCACCTTGGACAACCACACGGCCTCTCATTAGCATCTGACCCAACTGAGAATTCCCTTGCCTGAAGCTGATCAAACCAGCCGTTAGCACTCCCGCAGTCAAAAGAGCCCCTGAAAATTCCACATCAACAAATCAAACATATTGCCAATTCGATTACAACACAAGTTTACCACTGAGAGCTCGGTGGAGTGGTTAGCCCACTCATCCCCCACGCAAGAATTCGTGTGTTCAAGTTGGGACCGCCGTGGTAATTAAGGTATATAGGCAATCCACTTCAAAGGCGATCTGCAAAACATTGAGCGGCCTACACCCAGAGTTATCTGGGCAAGCCGTCCTCTACCCCGACAATCTCTGTTTGCTAACTATACAAATTTTGTTAGTTACAACGGAAACTAAAGGTAAGGTATGTGTAAGACCCTCAAATATTAGCTCCATAAAAGAATAAGTCCAAGTTATTTGTCGTTGGAAATTAACAAAATTCATGGCATGGATACCATTAGAAAGCATAAAAAGGAGGCCAAAAAAATATACAAGATCTCCTCTTGTATTCAAGGGAATTTTGATGTTCTACCTTGCATTCTCAGGAATTACAAAAGTAATCCCTTCATATTGCCAATTCCTCAAGAATTCTACTCCTGGTGTTGGATAAGATCAAAAATTAATGCGAGCACTGTCATTAAGTATGGTTAGAAATAGTTTTGCAGAAATGGACTAGTTAGAATAAGCCTAAATTGTGCCTAATTTTAAAAGGTCACACGTTATAAATTTTACAAGAATTAGCAATTTGTAGGAATTAGAATGGAAAATACAATGTTAATATGAACCAGTCAGAAATATTGTGACTTTTGAACCAGGCAATAGTATATTTCACTTGAACAAGGCAGAAGAATAGTAATATTCTGAATGGAGATGGTTTAGCAAAAAAAAAAAGTCAACCCCAAACTCGATCAATATGGTATATACCAGTTCTCCTTGGCTTCACGTAGAACAGAACGACATGTGCAAATAGAAAATAATGTTTATTAAAAATTTATAATGCTATTACACCCAACACCATGTATAAAACAACTAGTTTAAAAACTAGTAGTTGGCAAAATAAAACAAAAAGCTAGAACACTACTTTTTCTTACTACAAGACAAAAACACTCAATTGCTCAAACTACTTTTTTCTCCACACTTTTTTTTTTCACTGTTTTGAAGTGCATAACCAAATGAATGGAATCTTATTTATAGCTCAAACATGTGTCATAGATGGCTACCATCTGGTGCAATACAAGTGAATGTCAAGCTTGCCATGAAGCTTCCTAGCAACTTTGTAGTGTGAGTTACACATAGGGGTGTTACGGATTAGATTTTCCAGATTTAAGGTAAATTCGCAACCCAATCCAAAACCTCCGGATTGAGAAAATCACAATTCGCAATTTGATTCAAAACCTTCAAATTAGAAAAATCCTCCCGTAATCCGATCTAAAATCTTCAGATTGGATTCACAAACTCACGGATTAAGCTATTACATTTTAAATAAGAATATTGAAGGCTAATTTTTTCAACATCAAATATTAAAATAAACAATCCACAATATAAAATAGCTTAATAAAGTTAAATCTGTTACAACCGATCATTAAGACAAACTAGCTTCAATAAAATTTAAAATCACGTCTTCTTAGAAAAAAAAAACTCTCAAAATAAATTATTGAACATTCATCAACAACACTTAAAAACTTCAAAGAATTTCAACTTCAATTACCTTTCTTAGAGTTTCCAATTTTTAACTTGGGTTGAGCTTTTTAAACACAACCTGGTAATAATTGCTTGGCAAAAAACATTTGAATTTTTTAAAAAAAAAGTTAAAAAGTTTTATTTAAATATATTATTAAAATTATAAAATATATAAATACATATATAGGGTTTCAGATTGACGAATTGAACGGATTAAAAATTTCTCAATCCGTTATCCGATCTAAAACCTTCGGATTAGGATTTTTTCAATTCGAAACTAATCCAAAACTCTCCCAATCCAATCCAAAACCTTTGGATCGGATTGGATAAGGCGAATCTTATGGATTTATAGATTTCATGAACACCTTGCACGCTATACACAAGACTTAATGGTTAAGTCCTTTATCTGATACAAAGATATTAGGCCCACTGAATTTGGCCCGGTATCTCCCCCTCAATGCCGGCTTCCAAACTTCTTCGATTAGAAATGTTGAGTCGATTTCAAAACTTTTCAAACTTGCCAGTGTTCAATCCTTTGGTAATCAAATCTGCTGCTTGATCATCTGTCTTAATATGGTGCAGCTCTCTACCTTTTTGTAACCCCTTTTCTCTAACGAAATGATAATGCACCTCCACATGCTTTGTCCTTGCATGAAAAACTGGATTCTCCACCAAGCGGACTGTTGATTGATTATCGCAATAAAGTGGCATTGCCTAATCAACTGGTTGGTGTAGGTCTTCCATCAACTGGATCAACCATGTGCTTTCCTGAGCTACCATAGTTCCTACTTATACTCAGCTTTCATAGTTGACAGTGAAACTGTTGGCTGTCTTTCACTACACCACGAAACTACTGCAGAACCGAGTTTGAAGATCAATACCAGCCCAAATGCCATTGATCCATGGGCCCAATATCTTTGTCATTAGATAAAAGACCATAAAGTCTTGTATATTGTGTGCAACTCATGCTAGGAAGTTGCTAGGAAGCTTCATAATGGCCATGAAGCTTCTTATTCACTTGGATCACACCAGGTGGCAGCCATCTATAGAACATGTGAGCCCAAAAATAGGACTCCATTTATTTGGTTATGCATGGCAGAACAAAGTAAAAAAGGAGAGTGGAGAAACAAGTAGTGGGAGGAGTTGAGTGTTTTTGTCTTGTAATGAGAAAAAGTAGTGTTCTAGCCTTTTGTTTTATTTTGCTGAGTGCTAGTTTTTAAACTAGTTGTTTTTATACTTCCTAGAGAGATAATTTTGTAGTGGTGGTGGTGTAATAGCATTATAAATATCTAATAAAAATCATTTTCTATTTGCACATGTGGTTTTGTTCTACACTTCAAACGCAAATCCTCCATATTCCCCCGGGAAGCACCCGATTGCGCATAATCCATATGGCAGCGTGAGTTTTCCATTTTTGGATTACCCTGATATTAGACTGGCAAAAACTTGCAACTTCTTCAAAAGTAATGCAGGATTGACTTCATAAGATAGCCACTCTACGTCTCTAACAAGAGTTAGGAAGACCCTAAACCAAAGATAATGAAAAATTTTAGAAATTAGAGGAGGATGCTCATTTGTACTCATTTACAAACAAACATTTAAAAGCTCCACTCGTCCTTGTTGCTCCATGCTTAAATAACAATACAGGAAACTAAATCCCAAAGTGTCTTCCATCCCAGTTTTCCAAACCAAAACTTCCCCTATAATCTGCGGATAATCTTAGCAAGTTTTCTAGTACCCCAAGCATTTTCAATAATCCAACTTACATATTCAAACTTCACCAACATCAAAACTACTAGGCTAAAACCTGAAGTTTGACAAGAAAACTATTTCATCAAACCTAAATGAATGCAAACTTTCTTGGCAAAGCAGGTCACGTCCATCAATAAAAAAAACCCGGAGAAAGTCCATAGAAAGTACTTTACCACATCCTTATACCAACCAACTAAAACCATCCTAAGTAAAGCCTATTTGCTACTACAAGGACAAGAAACTAGCTATACTCTGAGCCACCTTCTTAGTTCTTTGTCCCAAAGTTTGAAACTTTTCCAATCCAACTCAAAATAATTATCTCTGCAAATTCCTAAATTCACATTTCAAAAGTAAAACTTTTCACTCGAAATTATATATGCTGTCATATTCCCCAGAAATTTTCAAAACCAATCAAAACTTTCCTTTTTATAAAAAAAAATTAACTTAACCCCACTATAAATCTCAAAACTGGTGCTCAATTTATCCTACGTATTACAAAAATTTCCACAAAGTTAGAGCTTTACTTTTGCCATTTGCACATGCATAAAACAAGAAAACCTTCAAAAGATGAAAAAAAAAAACAAAAAAATCAAAATTTTTTCCAGAAAATGAAAATGGATGATTGAAAATGGTGAAATGAAAGCTTACCTACTGGGACAAGAGGGTTTCTAACCCGTGTCTTCTCCTCCAGAAAATCCTCGAAATCGGACTCAGCCGAACCCATCTTCTAAGTGTAAAAATGTATTTTAATGAAGAAAAAATTATAGAATTCCCTAAATCGGTACTGACATAAAGTATTATGAGTAGAGAAAATGGGTTGGAACAAAGAACGGATTTGGGGGTTTCAGAGCCTTAACCAGAGAAGGAGAAAAACCGCGGGTAAATTAATCTGGGGGAGAGAAAGGAAAACAGTGGCATGATTCGGGCCGGGTTAAAGGTATTCCAAACTTTGTGGGTTTCGGGTTTACTGAAACCGCGGATAAGTGGGCCGTATTGGACTCTTCCAGTCCATTATGATTCGGGGGGTAAATTAGGAAACTAGACTTTTAAAATGAGAAAATAATATTTCATGTCGTAAATTTAAAAGCTGCCATTGTTTACGTAATTCTTAAAAAAATTATGCTACATTATCATTTATATTGCATGTTAAGCTACGTTATAAAAAAACATATGTAAAATTTATAAAAAATAAATATTTAAAGATTATATTTATGAGAATTTATTGTAAAAACTTATAATACTCGACCAAATTATTATTATAAAATTAAAATTTAACACAATATTTATAATATCTTAAAAAGCTCCTTAATGATATAGTAATAATTTTAAATGACACAATATCTTGTATTATATAATTACATAGTAATTATTTTAATGATATTATCTTGGGACATATGTAGAATATCATACAAACTAAAGTCATATTAAATTAGAAGGTTAGGGAGAGAAATGACCCAAATTATATTATTGGATTAAAATATGATTGCAGTTTATGAATATTTTACAAATGTCTCACAATCATATCATTAAAATAATATAATATAATATGTGATATCATTAAAATAATTACTATGTTATTAAGGACATTTTTAAGATCTTTGAATATTGTGTTAAATTTCAATTTCATAACAAAAATTTGGTGATGTATTATAATTTTTCGTAAATTAGGCAATATATTATTTTTTTTACGATTATTATTGTGGCTATTTTTTTTTACTCCTTTTTGATCCATAGCATTTCTCTTAATTAAAAAGGCTAATATACACTTAGATAACATATATTTGCATAACCCTATCATAAAATACTTGAGAATAATAGTGTTTTATATTAATCAAAAGTGGTATGTTAACTTTCTCATAAAAATGGTAAAATTAAAAAAAATACTATAGAAGTAGTATTCCTCAAATTATTGTAATATGTAAGTGCTTTATATTACAGTAACTAAAAGTTTTAGTTTGAATTAAGAATGTCAACACACTTTTAAGTCTAATGAATAAGGGACGTCGATTAGGGTCTTAAATATCAAAATGAAAATGTTGATAGTTTGATTTGCTAACCAGCATAATTTTTTTTTGAAAACATCCAACACACTTTTTTTAAGGTTCATTTGTGCTAAAAGGAAGAGTAAGATACTTTTGTCCTTATTGGAAGTAGGGAAACAGACAACTATTTATTAGATTAAAAATAAATAGATCAAAATATGAAAATCTTGAGTAAAGAGCATATTTAGATTAAAACAAAATTTATTTTGGTATAAAATAATGTCAAAAAACACAAACAATATTGAGATAATGAAAACCAAAACACAAAGAAAGAGAAGAAGAAGAAAAAGGAGAAAAAAAGAGGAGATAAAATTGAAAATTTAAGTGTTTAAAAAGAGCATATAATTTCAAAAATGTTATGTATTTAAATATTTTTGAAAGTGTGTTATTTGGTCATATTAAGAATTAAAATTGTGCTCTTTAGTGCAATTTCCCCAGCTTTTTTTTTTTTCCTTTTTTCTTTTGGGAATAACTATTGAAACACAATTGCAAGAGATTTTGGATTTCATTTTACAAAATTGGAAGTTCGAACCAAACAGTAATAATATCAAGTGCAACAGTGAAACAACAACAACAACAACAACAATTCGTTTTTTCTAGGGGAAAAAATTCGTTTTTTAACGTCTAAGACCAAAACAAAATTTGACCTATAATTCATAAATTATATTTAAGATCCCCACAAAAAATGTCGAAATTTCTATGGTGCCTTCATGTTACGGTTTTTCTTTTAGCTAATACATGTTTCGTGTGAAATAAATATATAAAAGTTGTGAATGTTGCTTTGTTCGTGAGAAAAAAATCAATAAAAAAACAGAGAGAGAAAAGAGAAAAGAGAAAAATGGCCAGACATAGAGACCCTTTATGTGAAGAGTTTGGAGCCAAAATACAAAGGTGGTAAGAGCAGGGCAGAGTTATACATAGGCGAGAGTGGATGGGTTGAATTTTTTTTTAATATTATATATATAAAATTTTATAAAAATTATATTTCGTCCTCTATAAATTATACTTTGCTCGTCCCTATAAATATGTTGCGTCTTTTTTAAAGTTCTATGCCTCTTTTCGTTTAATTTTTTCTTGGCAATGTTCACATACGCTTCATTTCTCCCGACTAATTTTTTTCTCTTTGCCCTTGCGCGCGAGTGACCGCAAGATGACCTAGGTGCTACTCTTTCCACAAAGCTTGTTGATGTTATTGCTCCCCAACGTCTAGACTTTCTCCGTACATACACTAAAACCCAAAGAATGAGAAAGAAGAGGTGTGTTTTCCAGCCGTAGGCGAAAAGAGAGTTCTTATTGTGATCCAGCATGTGTAATTATTTTCCTATTTGAATGTTGGACCATAGTTTTGCTTGCCTCAGGCTATACGTCAAAAGGGCGGAGCTAGAAAAATTAGCTAGGGAGACAAGAGTGTGACTGAACTAATGACAAGAAATGACATACAATTTTCAGGGGATTTTGGAAAAGAGGAGGAAACATAAGTTTTATAAAATTTTATATACAAAATCAAAGAAAAAAAGTTCAAGGGAGCAGCCGTCCAGCCTCGTTTATGTGTGGTTCGGCCCCTACAGGTCAGTCTCTTACAATAGTATTGTTGTCATATAATTTCCAAGTTTCGAAAGAAATAAGAAATTACGAAGCAGATGAAATGAAATCATGTGGTGGACGGATAGTATGGATTCATGCCAAAAAGTGTCAGTTTTGCAAATGTGAAAAGTTGAAATGAAAACGTGAGGACTTTGAAAAAGTAGAAAAGAGAATGAGGAATACAACTACCAAAATGCACTCACTTCTTGTGTTCTTGAAAGCCAGGATTGTTTATGCACTATGTGACCAAGGCACTAGCTAGTTTGACTTTAATTCTACAGAGAGAAAATGATAGGAACTTTTTTTTTCTTTTGTATTAATCTTTTTATAAATGCAATATTTGTTTGGAGCTTTTACGATGCAACAAATTCCTTTAAAAATAGAGAAAATGGCAGAAGCCAGAAGTTACAATACATGTTGCTTCTTAATAGTTTTTGTCACATTACTACTACTTGTCTTTGTTTTTGCTACTTCTGAAGCTCAACAAAGACAATCCAATACAAGTCTTAGATCTTATCTAAGAACTAATCAGAGCTCCTCATGGTTGTCAAATTCAGGCATCTATGGCTTCGGATTTTACAAGAAAGGTAATGGCTTTTCTGTGCGGATATTTATCAACGCGATTCCCCAAAAGACGATCGTGTGGTCTCCAAGTCGGGATTCCCCACCAGTCACCAGCCAATGCCATTCTGCTATTCACAAATGAAGGCAGGCTCGTCTTGCAGTCGACACGAGGAGAAGAGAACATTACAAGAATTTGCAGCTCGCTTCTTCGGCTTCCATGCTCAATTCAGACAATGGTTCATATGCTTACTATGAAACTTAGACATTCTGGGAAGGAGTGCCCCTAGCTTTTGATGTTGGTGGACATCTCTACTTGCAGAATGCCAACGGTGTGAAGTTGAGGAACATATCCAATGGATTTCAAAGAGAAAACGCGACATATGTTATGAGGATTTGATGTGGATGGGATATTCCGTGTCTATTCTTATAATTTAAAGCAGAATGGAAGCTGGTTAATTGAGTGGTCGTCTACTTATGACAGGTGTGATCCTAAGGATACATGTGGGTTAAACGGGTTTTGTATGCAGGTGTCGAGAAGCTGAATGTAGATGTCTTCCTGGATTTGATATGTTGATGAAGACAAATGGATTGCTGGATGTGAGAGGAATTTCGCTGCAGATGGTTGCGGAAACAAGGATAAGGGTCTCAAGCATACCATAGAAGAACTTCCTAACACAATTTGGGAGAATGATCCATATTCCAGTTTTGCTAATAAAGGGAAAGAAGGCTGCAGTCAAGCTTGTCTCAATGACTGCGATTTGTGAGGCTGTGTTTTATAAAGAAGGAAGCTGCAAAAAGCAGAGGCTCCCCCTGAGATTTGATAGAAGACTGTCGAGTGATCTCGTCAAGGTATACACCTCTGAACCACCCATTGGAACAGCTACTCCAAGAGAGACTATGAAAAGAATTCGAATTGACATTCTCATAATCAGTTTTGTCCTCGTTGCTTTTGGTTGCATTATGTTTGTGATTTTGTTAGTTTTCTTACGGAAAACTAATTGCTGGGCATTCAACCGAGTCATTTATAAGAGTGATGATGTAAAAGCAGTTGGTTTAAGACCATATACCTATGAGGAACTAGAAAAAATGACCGATGGTTTCAAGGAAGAAGTTGGTAGAGGATCATTCGGTACAGTGTACAAGGGTACAGCTTTGGATAGCCAAAAGGTAGCAGCCATAAAAAAACTAGAGAAAGTATTCGAGGAAGGGAGGAGAGAGTTTCAGAAAGAGATGAAACCTATTGGGAGAACATATCATAGGAACCTAGTATGTTTACTAGGATATTGCCACGAAGGACCACAGAGGCTTTTAGTCTACGAGTACATGGCAAACAGATCACTCGCAGCCGTGTTATTCACAAGTGGAAACCAACCTTCTTGGCAAGAAAGATTGGGAATCGCTCGCGACATAGCAAGAGGGGTTCTCTATCTCCATGAAGAGTGTGATGAACAAATCATTCATTGCGACATAAAACCTCAAAATATACTCATGGGTGAGAACATGTGTGCCAAAATTTCAGACTTTGGATTGGCAAAGTTGTTGAGATAGGACCAAACTAGAACCTTTACCAGGATAAGAAGGACTAGAGGATATGTTGCCCCAGGGTGGCATAAAAGGCTGCCTATCACATTCAAGGTAGATGTTTATGGCTTTGGGATTGTGCTCTTGGAGATCATATGTTGTCGAAGGAACGTAATTTCAGAACTCTCCGAGGAAGAATCTGTGTTAGAAGAATGGGCCTATAATTGCTTTGTGAATGGTGAGATGCAAAAATTGGTGGGGAGTGAAGAGACAGACGAGCGGCAGTTGGAGCCGACAATCAAAATTGCACCATGGTGCATCCAGGAGGAACCATCTATGCGTCCTTCAATGAAGAATGTTCTGCATATGTTGGAAGGGACTGTAAACACCCCCACCCCTCCTTGTAGAAGTTCATTTCTAAGCTGAGTCTAGGTTGTGTTTGTTCTAGAAAGTAGCTCTAAAACTGTAAGTCATTTGAGTCTTGCATATCGTGAAAAAAAAAAACTTGTTATTTAATAATGCTTTACCTTCATATTATACTTGAAGGGAGAGAGTCCTACGGATTTCTTTTAAAAGAATTCTGATTATTTGAATTCTCTTGTTTGGATTTGGAAATCAAGATAAAAATTAGAAACCAACTTTTTAAGATTTCTATCTTTTTGAAAGAAAGTTAGGCATTTATTTTTCTATGGTAGATTAATGTGTTTGATTCATAATGTTTCCATTTGTTGTAATTCCAATGCTAATATTTCATTTCTAGTAAAGCGAACCTTTGAAGTTTCATCATGGGCAGGATCAAAAGCTTCATTTCGTTTAATTGCTTCCTTTTTTACTCCACATTATGCGAGTGTGAAATGGGGGAGTCTGAATTGGGGAGAGTTTTCTCTTTTTTCTTATTATTACTTTGAATACTTTTTTCTAACATAATTTTCTTTAAATAAATGGAATCCTGAAGATGCAAGTCAAGTTGTTGTATTCATAAAGAAAAAAACCAAATAAAATAAATAATGTATCTCGGAGTATCCAATGTTTTATTTAATATTCTATAAACTCAATTTATTATTATATCTTCAAAACACTTTTCAATTGAGCATGTGGTTTTGATCCAAAAAAATAAAAATAATAATTGAGCATGTAATTCCTCTTCAGGATTTAATAAAGCAAAGTAAGTGGTCAAATAATTTAAGCTTAAGGCCATTGTCCATAATTAAGCCAACGAACCAACCAAATAGTGCAGGCTCTGTAACAGAACACACTCTCAAGGATTTGATAAGAATGACTTCTTGGTTGAAAGGTTTGGTGCCATTTTTGGCCATGATCATGGTGGAGACTCTTACTGTCCGTTTGACCACGCTGAGCAAGGCAGCCATGTCCAAAGGAATGAGTCCCTTTGTCTTTGTTGTTGGGAGTGTCTAATGCATTTAACAACCAATTGAATTCATAAAAGCGGAAGCAAAGGAATCACAAATACCTCCGACCATTGTTTCAATTACTCTGTTTTCCTTTTTCACGAATTTTTCCCACGGGTAATTCTTCAATTTTCTGAGTAGTCGCAAATTCTCTAGATGGTGTATAATCTGATTTTTGATAATGAAAATGCGTGCTCAGGGACCCTTATTTTATAACCGTGACCATCACACGGTTGGAAGCAGTTGGAAACAGTTATTTTGCAGTTGCAAACAGTTTTTTTTTTTTTGTCTTATCATAAACTTAACACGTGAGCCAATTCAGAGTTCCAACATTTGTTGTCTACTGCAATGCACTTGCCACTCCCATCTTCCTCCCTTTTCTCTTTTTCCAAAGGTCTTTCTTCACTCACTTGATCATTATATACATACATACATACATACATACATACATATATATATACACACATATATAAACCCCATTTGTATATATATTTGGATTGTGATTGTCTGTTAAACTTTCCTCATAATTTGCAGGAAAGAGAGACCACCACTTAGTTTCTCTCTCATTTGTAAATTCTTGCTCCTCAGTCTTGTTGGGTAGGTCAATGCAATTTGGATTGCTTCTTCTCACTCTTTTCTATTATTATTAATATTTTTTGGCAAAATAAATTTGTTAGTTTGATGGGTTTTTTTGTTGTTTTGTTTTTTTTTTTGGTTTTGTTTTTTGTTTTTTGTTTAGTTTTTGTTTTTGTTTTTGTTTTTTTTTTTAACGATACCGTGATGCAGAACTGAACAATTATTGGTGTAAGCTACAGTTCCCCAACACTTGCGTCTGCTGTCCTCAGCGTGGTGCCGGCCATCACTTTCATGCTTGCTGTTTTCTTCAGGTTTTATTTTCTTCTTTATAGAGAGGATCTGCAATTGTTAAAATGTTTCAATGAATACCAGAAGAAAATACGAAAGAGAAAAGGCTGAGATTTCAATAAATATGGATAGAAAAATCCAAACTTTAGAATTTAGTGTCGTCCTTTTTGCAAGGGTAATCATATAAATGCAGGATTTTTTTTGCTATTTTGACAATTTATTCCTCTATTTTTTGATATTACAAAGGATGCCTATGTAATTTTTAAAAACAGAGAAAAATTAAAACTAGAAGTGGTAGTTCTACAATTAATCCTTTTGCCAGAGGTAATCTCACAAATATAGAATTTGATTTTTTAAATATTTTTTCTTTTATTTTTAAAAATTACAAAGGATTTTTTTGTACTTTATTGAAATAAATAGAGATTAAAACTAAAAGGAATAATTCTATAATAAATTTCTCTCTCTCTTTTTTTGTCTTATATGTAATCAAAACAATTCTAGGTACTTTTCCAACTAGTGACTAGGTAGCGTCTTACATTGAATGAGTAAGAATATGAGTTTTGCAATTCACAAGGTTGTCTTTCTTGATTGGTGTATAATGGAAAAGTGAGACCTGAGGAACTCAAAAGGCCAGATCAAAGTCATGGGTGCTCTGGGTGTCAATCTCAGGGGCATTGATAGTCACCATTTACAAAGGCCCTCCAATTGTGGTCCCTCAGCCTCAATCTACTCAAAACACTTACCTCTTGAGTTTAATGGCAGCTAGTAATTGGATCATAGGAGGCCTTTTCCTTTTGGGTGCTAATATAAGCCTTGCAATATGGAACATTGCCCAGGTATACCCAAATTAAATTTATATAAAAAAAAAAAAAATCTTCTTCGCTTTTGTCCAATGATGAAGTCAGAATTTTTTTTTTATCAGTAGAGGCACCATGAAAAAAAAATAAGAATAATTTTTGTTTGAATGCAAACAAAACAAAAATTAATAGTGTCACAATAATAGATTTCAACTATTTAATAGGGGCACGTTTATAACTTTTCTTATAAAATAAGGACACAACCAAATTTTTTAAAAAATTTTAAGGGGAAAGATTAAAACTTTAAAAGTTAGGTAGGAACGTGCGCCAAGTGACTCTGCCACTGCACTTTTTCATTTTCATTATAGAGTTTGAGCATGAAACTGATATTATTTTCACTGTATCTGAAGGTAGCAGTACTTAAACGATACCCATCACAGAACACTCTACTCTTCTTCTTTTACATGTTTGGGACCCTTCAATGTGTAGTACTTACTTTAGCTGTAGAAAGAGATCCAATAGCATGGATACTCACACCTGATGTTAAGCTCGTCTCCGTCCTCTATGGAGTGAGCACAATATAAGTTGGAAAAACATTTTGCTAAATTGCTTTGAGGTTGTTTGGTTCACCGGTTCGAACCAATTTTGCTATAACATTTCTCTCATACAATTTGAATTGTTACAATGCCTTCAGGCAGTTTGAACCAGCGATCTAAACGCCTGATTTTTAGTTATAAGAATGTTTCTGACAACTACTTTACCCCATGAACTTTCAAAGCTCCTCACTTTGTCCTCGAATCTCCGATTTTCCGTTCAAATAAACAGAATTAAACTTACGTAATTCGTATATAGGTTATCTGCAAGAGTAAAAATAAGATTTTATAACTCTCAAGTGACCTTAATTCCATCTATTTGAATGAAAAATTGTAAGTTCAGAGAGCAAAGTGAGGAGCCTTGAAAGTTTAGGAAGCAAAGTGGTGATTTTTAAAATTTAGGGACAAAGTAAGGAGTTTTGAAAGTTTAAAGAGTAAAGTAGTGATTTTTAAAGTTTAACAGGCAGAATAGGAGAGACTCTAAAGTTTAAGGGTTATTGGTGCTAATAATCGTTATTATTTTGTAAAGTTTGTTATATATATTGCTTTAAATGAATGGACGTTTCAAGGGACTTGTATGCAAACCAAGTTGTTGTTTTTTAAAGAAAAGAATAAACAACGATTGCTAGATCTAGACTATCCAATTTTTTATAAACTATGCATCTTCAAACGAGTTTTCAATTGAGCATGTGATAGTGATCCAAAATAAAAAACTGGGCATGTGATTCTTCTTCAAGATTTAATTTAGCAAAGTGGTTAGTGGCCAACTAATATAATATAGCCTTTCTTTTTCATAAAGCCAACGAGCAAACAAATAGTTCAGGCTATTCAACAGAAACAGGACCTCCAAATCCAGTTCTCATGGATTTGATAAGAATGACTTCCTGGTTGAAAGGTTTGGTGCCATTTGTGGCCGTCATAACGGTGGAGACTCTTGCTGTTGGTTTGGGCACACTGACCAAAGCAGCCATGTCCAAAGGCATGAATCCTTATGTCTTTGTTGTCTACTCCAATGCACTTGCCACTCTCATGTTCCTGCCTTTTCTCTTTTTCCAAAGGTCTTTCTTGAATTGGATCATCATCAAACAAATAAATCCCATGTTGTTTTTCTTTTAATTGGATTGTCTACTAAACTTTCTTCCCACTTCACAGGAAAAAGAGACCACCACTCAGCCTCTCTCTCCTCTGTAAATTCTTCCTCCTCGGTCTTGCCGGGTATGTCAATGCAAGTGGAATTGCTTCTACTTCTTCTTCTTTAGAAAAATATATTTATTAGCTTGATGGGTTTCCTCTTTTATTTTAATTTTTTTTTCTTGGTGCAGGATAACTGTGATGCAAAATTGTATAATTACCGGCATAAACTACAGTTCCCCAACACTTGCGGCTGCTATCTGCAGCCTAGTTCCAGCCATTACTTTCATTCTTGCTGTTTTCTTCAGGTTCTAATTTCTTCTTTAGATAGAGAGAGAAGGAATAACTCTTGGATCTACAATTGTTAAGTGTTTGAAAATATATGGGCAAGTTTTTACAATAATTAAAGTGCTTAGGGAGATATCATGTTGGAAAAATGACATGGTAAGTAGTAATAATTTTTGAGGTACCACTTTGAGTAAGATCCACCTCGTATTAGTGATGATCAAGGCAGATTCTTATTCTCCTCCAAGAGAAAATCGAAATGGTATATGATTTCGAAAAGATAAAAATGTGGTCGGAAAAATCCCAAGGTTTACAATTTAGTTTGTCCTTTCAAAAAAAAATTTAAAAAAAAATCAAAACTAAAATGATGGATACTTTTTCAACTATTGACTAGGTAGTGTCTTACATTGTATTGTATTTGTGTGAGTAGGAATATGAGTTTTGGAATTCACAAGATTGTCTGTCTTGATTGGTGTAGAATGGAAAAGTTCAACATACGAAACTCAGAAAGCCAAGTCAAAATCTTGGGCACTCTAGTGTCGATCTCAGGAGCATTAATAATCACCATTTACAAAGGCCCTGCAATAGTGGTCCCCCATTTTCAATCACCAAAACAATCTTCCCTCTTGAGTTTGACGGCAGCTAGCAATTGGATCATCGGAGGCCTTTTTCTTCTAGGTACCGATTTAGGCCTTGCAATATGGAACATTGCTCAGGTACACTCAAATTCAATAGAGAGAGAGGCCTGATTTTATTTTCAGTGTGACTTCGTTATAAAGTTGAGCATGGAACTGATTTTATTTTCGCCGGGTCTAAAGGCAGCAGTGCTAAAAGGATATGGATCACAGAGAACCATACTCTTCTTCTCCTACTTCTTTGGGACCCTTCAATGTGCAATACTAACTTTAGCTCTAGAAAGAGATCCAAGTGCATGGATACTCACAACTGATATTGCGCTCATTACCGTCATCTATTCGGTAAGCACAACAGAATTTGAAAAAACATTTTGCTAAACTGCTTTTTCAGTTACGAGGATACTTATGCAAAACTACTTTTGCAGGCTGTTTTTGCAAATGTCGTAATGTATTCTGTGTTGACATGGTGCATAGAGAAGAAAGGACCCATCTTTGTGGTCATGTTTAAGCCCTTGGGGATTGCGGTTGCTGCCCTCATGAGCGTCATCTTTCTAGGCGACACGCTTTATACTGGAAGGTTAAATCTCTCTTTACAATGTGTTTCTATGTTGTCAACCAGGGAAAACAATGACAAAACTAAAGCAAGTTCTTGTGGAGTGTTTGAGCAAAATGATTGATCATGATAACAAATTCACAAGCATATTTTGATTTTTCACCGTTTCCTGGCAGTGCTATCGGAGCATTTCTGATTGTCATAGGCTTTTATGGAGTAATATGGGCGCAATCAGAAGAGAGAAAGGTTGAAAACCAATGCGTTGTTGATGAGTTGCAGTCATCCTTGCCGTCGTCGCAGACCCCTCTTTTGGAAAGCCATAGACATGTTTGAGTGAGTGAAACTGACTTCCCTGTTCCAGTTCAGCTGTGCCGTTTTACAAGCTAAATTATAATTGTACTCCCACTAAATAATTAAAATATATTGGTGTATGTCCCTTGTTTTCTTAAAGAAATTTATAGTTTGTGGCCCCACTTAACGATCAAGCATATAAATACATTTGCAATCAACAAAAATTATCCCTAATCTTGTGCCCTGACTGACATAAAATTCCGGCTGCGTCGTCCCTTCTTAACCATTATACCAATATCTAGTGTCATCAGACTTTCTTTTCCATTTTATTCTTGTGTTTATCTAAATCAAAGAACATGGCTGGTGGATGTTGGTAGAGTTCCCAGCTGCAACCAATGAATAGAGACTGTAAATTGTTTGAAGACTACGAATAAGAAAAGATCACTAATATATCTCCAGTAATAGTTTTGAACTACTCAAAGATGTTTTAGGGGATATTTGGTACGCTATGTTGTATTGTATTATATTGTATTATATTATATTGTATACAATATATATATATATTTTTGTTTTTGCACCATATTGATAAGTTACACTACATTATCAATGTTTGTTTATCATCTTATTTTATTATATTATATTAATATTTAAAATTTTGAATATAGTAAATTTGTTTTGGGATGGCAGCCGGAATCAGGTTTTGGGATGGCGGCCAGGGTTTGGGACGGGAGTTGGGTTTGGGGACAGCGATCGAGGTGAGATTACGAAACTGGGGCCAAGGTTAGGGGTCTAAACATGCCCTTAGTGTGCTGCGTTTGGGGAACTGAAAAATGAACCTTGGCATAGAGCAGTCTGGACTGTTATCTTAGTTATAAACAGTAGAAAGCTCTCATATGCTACAGTAAAAAGAAAAAAGATGCTACAGTATAAAGCTCTCACATGCTACAGTAAAAAACAGTTCTAACCAATGGTTTCCAACACCATGCCAAACACCCTTAGTTATCCAACAACAATAAAGCCACAAATTCTAAAATTTTAAATTATCTCTCTGCACACTTCTAAATTCACATTTCAAAAAAAAAAAAAAAAGAAGAAAACTTTCCTCTCTAAAATCTAAGTTACATATGTTGTGATGTTCGATAAGAATTAACACAACGAAGCTAGACTTTCCCTTCTATGCAAACAAATTAAATTGTAAACCCACTGTGATTGCTGTCTCTAATTAGTCAGTTAAGGCAGTTACAAGTGTAAGTTATTATTGTTTTAGTCAGATGTGAGACTCTAGCTTATGTTTGGCTCATGTAATTTACATTAATGACTTGTTCTGTTACAATTGGGTCTAGATCAGGCATAAATAGGAGCTATTGTACAGTATTGATTATTATGTCATTCTGAGAGAACTCTGTAGCGTTAGATTGAAAGAGAAAACTGTTCAGTGAGTTTGGTGGGCTTTGTAGAGGGTTTAGGGGTTGTTCTAAGTGCGTACTAGAGGATTCAATAGGGTGTAACAAGTTCTGCTCGCGCCGAAAAATTTTGGGCTGGACATGGCGCGGTGTGAGATTATATTAAGCTAGGCTAAGCACGAGCACGAGCACGAATACATTATTATGAATTAATGAGATGCGTCCACATTACATTATTATGTGTCCAAGAAAATGTGGCCAAGTGTCCAACCATGAATACAGTTCTTCTCATGCTAAATAGCGATACACTCTCTCCCGTCAACAACAGAACCAGCTTTCTTAAATAGCCACGTCGGATCAGATATGCCATTGGCTTATTCAAGGATCATGAATGAATCAGATCATTCCAAGAGCGAGTTCCTTCAAGCCTCTGCAAATCAAGCTTTAATCACTAAACTTTACTCTCGGTAGGGTGACAAGAACTTGTATAAAAGAAATTAATCGGATGGGAATTATTAATTTCTTTTCTTTCATTTGTATTTGAAATTGTAGTTGTAGCGTGATGAAATAATGATGAAATGCGACTTCAAGTGATATGTGGTATGTAAAGAATTAAGTTTTGGAAAATTATGATTATGTTAAAACGTAATAAATATAATTACGTTATTAGCACGTTTGAGGATTTAATATTATTATGTTAGATTTATGGAATTAAGTTTTGAGAAATTCTTATTATTTCTTTTAAGATTATATGTTAAGGATTCAATATCATGATTTCATTTTTTAAAAAAAAAAATAATTTTGCAAATGTTAGTACTTTATGATAAAGTATGTTCAAGTTTACGATTATGTAGTTAAGTAACGGCTACATAAGTAGGGTCGTTACAGTATATGCCCTCTTTCATTTTCATTTTCATTTTCATTTCAATCCTTCTTTCCAATACGCATGTAGTTTAAGTATATTGTGCTTTTTCAGGGGCATCAGGCTGCTCAAGAGTGGTTTTGGAAGAATAACCAAGTAGGTTTTTACCATTTCCTTTTATTTTATTTTATTTTCCAAAGAAAAATCTTCAATTCAGAAGACGATATATGGGTAAAAAATGATCTGAAGAACCATACTTGATACTTTCACTTTCCTGGCCATCTAAGTTAAATGTTTGTAATTTCGTCCCAATATTGAAAAAAAAAAAAAAAAAAAAACCGGTTCCAAAAAAAAATTGAAAAAAAAAACAAATTAAAGGAAAATTCTCTCTTATGTATAAAAAAAATAAAAAAATTTATTTATTTAATTTTAATTTATAAGATTAGGTGGAGCTTGAAGAAGAAGATAATTTGAGGTGGCAGCTACATGGGCAAGGCAAAGACACAAGGGAAAGAATATAGGTGGTGAAAACGACAGCCAAAGTTTTTTAGCTTACAAGTGCTAAATGTAATATGTAGTGTTTTTTTTTCTTTTTCTTTTCTTGCCAATTAATAGTACAATAGGAGATGAATAACCTTTATTAGTAAATACTTTCTTGTTTGTGCCTTATAAAATAAATGGTAACAACTAGATGTATATTTAGCTCTTCGTTTCTCAAGTGGCTTTGGAATATTGTTACTATTGCCATTTTTTTAACCATTTGTACATATCGTTCCCTTTGTAACAATAATTAAAAAAAGGGGTCAATTAACACTAATATTGTTTATTGGTTCGAGAATTAAACTAATTACAAGATGTGCACTAAGCTGTCAACAACTATGCTTTACTGGTCCATTTGAAGGGAGAAAAAAAAAAACTATGCTTTATATAGCATTCCATTGTAATACAAAAAAGAGAAATAAAACTATTGGTGATAAGGGTGTTACATTGGTTCGAGAATTAAGACTAATAAGATGAGCACTAAGCCGTCAACAACTATATTATATGCTTTATTGGTTAAGTATATATATGTTTTCCTCTCACTATTTCATCCCACTTTCCGAGCTGAAAAAAAAAAAAAAAAAGAATTGTGTACAGGTGCTCCATTCCTATTGGTTGTGTTGATCATTGACTTCCAAAACGATGCGATTATCTCCTTGAGTCTTTTTTTACGATTATTTTTATTTTTATATTATACTTGCCTCTTCTCTCTACCTTCCAAGAAATTGCCTTCAAAATACAAAACAAATGCTTGCAACCTTTTTGTCTTGGAGCTCAATTGTTTAATTAAGCCTGACGTTATAATTATTCATTATGATCTCTCTCCTTTTTTTTTTTAGTAAGGAAAGACTTTAATTTCAATAACTAGCCAAATCGGCTAAAACAGCAGAACAAACAAAACGGAGAATGTAATCCACCGCTATAACGTCGGAATCATCGTCATCATTCTTTTGATATCACAAATAACAGGACTAGCAACATGAAAAGACAAAGGAGAATTAATAGCAGAAACAACATTTATAGCGTCAATCTCCAATTCTGCATCCTCAAAACCGCCTTGTAAGGCGAACTCAAGACCTTCCTGTACCGCCAAACACTCAGCCAAATGAGGGGTAAAGAAGCCATCTACTCTCTTGCCAAAGCAGGCAACCACCACCCCATCTTTCCCTCGAAGCACAGCACCAACGCTGATGCTTGGAACACCCTACCAAATTGAAGCATCCACATTAATTTTAAGCAGGCCACCCACCGGCAGGCACCAAAAGGGAACCCAACCGAGTGTCCCTCATCGTGGCAAAAGAATCAACATGTTGACACATTTGAAAGTATAACGACCTTACCTACGGGGTCGTTACTACTTAATTACTTAAACATATATTTACTTAGATTATTTAATTTTATGGAACATTTTTTTTATAACTATCTTTTTAAAAGTTAACTTTGCTAGTTAATTTTAATTTAAAACTATTTTTAACTTTTTGTTGCAACAGAAATAATAATATTAAATAGAGGTTTAACAGTTATCTTAAAATATACCCAGTACTAGAGTCATACAATTATACATAAAATCAAGGAGTCATACTTTTCAAAAACTATGTGTAAAAAATAAGCACACGGTACCCATTTCTCAAGACTTCACTCTAATCGTCCGTCGTTTTGTCACTATTTATTAAACATTCCTAACAGGTTATTTACCTATAGTATGAATGTACTTGAATGAGCTTTTGCTTGACAAGTAGGAATAATAACTCTCAAAACAATTTATTAATCAATTTAGTGAGCATGCAATATGACGGACATAGCATACTGTGACTAAAATTTAAACATGCTTACTACTTTTAAAAAAATATTTATTGTAAACTACCTATATTGTAGGCGAGATTCCAACTTGCTTGTTTTATTGAAATAGGTTTTTCTGTTTGCTTGAAATTCTGTATCCTCTATAGAGAATGGTTCTGTATAAAACACCCATTAAGAGTGTATAAGAGTAACCTATTTTATGCTATTTTTAATTTTAGTATAATAATAAGAATTTGATCATTCTATTAGATTCAAAATTTTTTTTATCAAAGGATCATAAAAAATCACTATTTCTATTACAAAGATAATTATTTTATTAAATCCTTATAATATCTAATTATTTTTCGTAATTGCCAGTAGTTTATATCAAAGTTGATAAATAATTAATTTAATTAATTAATTATCTATCGTCACTAAATCTATATGACCTCAATCCACTAGATTAGACTTTTCCTAAATTCATGATTTTTAAACTAAGTTCTAAGTAGCCATATTCTAAATCCATTTAATAGGTTCATAATTGGTTCTAAGCCCATTAACCCTAAAAAATGATTCTATGACGTCATATACAGTATATTGTTGAAACTATTATCCAAGTGGCCTTTTAGACTAAAACGGGCATTGGACCCATGCCTAGCATCGTGTTACTAGGACTCTAGCATATCGGGTTTTTATGATAGCTGTTTTAGTGTCAAATTGAAAGCAATTAAATTTATCCTTAAAAAATCTCATTCGTATAACTTAAAGTTTCGAATAAAAATCACTCTATAAAATAATACTCGAAATCAGTAACCCACTATATTTTGGGCTCATATAATCTGTCTAGAGCACTGTAATTTTTTGGTTTGTTAAATAAATTTTTAAAAAAGGATTCTATAGTCACGTGATCCTTGTTTATAAAAACTAGTACTAGAAGGTACTTTTTCTATTAGTTTTAGAAACTTATCATGAAATTATATGTTAAAGACAATTTTTCTTTTAAAGGTTTTCTCCATAAACGTTATTTGTTTCAAATAAGTGATTTAATGATTTTTTATGCTCATTTGAAGTCTCGATTACCGTCCTTGGCCTATTTATTTCCTGGTTAAACTTGCAAACTTTACCAATTAAAAAGTCTTGACTACTTTTATAAATCCCAATTAAAGTCCATTTTAAAGGCGGATTTTTACAAAAATTTCTTCACAAAAGTTTTTCAATTTTTTGAAAACTAAAACATTCATATTCGGAAAAAATTGCAACTCGGTTTCAAAACGACTTGAAACTTGAAAATTGTTTTCAGCCAAAAAATATAGTTTTTGGTTACCTTTGAAAAACTATTCATAACTATATTTTAGAGGTAGATTTTGGGAAAAGTTTCTCCATAAAAGTTGTTCGTCTCATCGAAACCTAAAACTTTCATGTTTGGTGAAACATGAAATTTGGATCTAAAATTGTCTAAAAATGCCAAAACAATAACAACATTCCAAAACTGTTTTTGACAGTTTTTCACAAACTGCAATTGTGGTTTTGGGACTGCATTGGTGCAGTTTTTGGGACTGTTTTGGGAAGCATGTAAAAACTGCTTAGAAAGTCTATTTAGAGTCAAAATTGCATTTTTGCTTAGTCATGAGGTTTTGTTCAAAACGTCAAAAACTAAAAGTTCTGTGTTTGGAAAAGTTATAAAAACCAACTCTAAGGCCTTCGTTCAAGCGCTCAAATCTTGTGGAAAATTTTTTCCACAAACCAAAACTTGTAAAATATAAACCTATCATGCAACTACTCACTTATTACATTATATACATACATAAAGTAAACTAACCAATACATAAATAATTATTACAAACCATTTCCTCACCCAATCATCAAATCGCTCATAAAATTGTATACTTTATCCTTAAAAAATTTAAGAAAAAAATTTTAGAATCCTTACCCTTGATGAAAACTTCTTGATAGGTGATTTAATGCCACTAATTTCTTCTTTCCCTCTTCTTATTTCAAACACTAAAACACAAACTTAACTATATAAAAATTTAACTTTGTTCGGTCTCTATACCAAGGCCATCTAAGTAAAAATACTTTCCTTTCCTAGCTAGGAAAATGAGAAGAAAAGTATAGCAATTACCTTAACCCAAATACTCTAAATCCTCCTCTTTTTCCCTTCTTCTATGCCTTGCTAGATCCTCTCCTTTCCTTGCTTAATTTATAATCTTTGTGATGAAAATTTTGGAGGTTTTTTGCTTAGAACAAAACCAGTTTTTCGTGGACAAGATATAGGAGAAATGTTTCCTTGGTGAACTTGAGCTTGAATGGAGGTGATTTAGGAGAAAATGGTGAAGGAAAATTTTTTGGGAATTCCTTTAAGGGTTGTTGGTTTTGGGAGGCAACATGAGAAAAGAAAAGAGACAAAAGTGGGGTCTTTAGGTAGTCCTAGTATTTATAGACTACTGTTTAATCTAATTGCCCCATCTAACTCATGATTAATTGAGCTTCTAAGTGACTTAGATGAATTAAAAATTGGCTTAGTTCTCACTAATTGTGGTGCCATTCTCTCACATGGTGGGTGGGTTTTGTGACTTAAAGAAGCAACAAGGACAATCATTATAATGTGAAACATGATGCAAGGGTTACTATTTGTACATTGTTCTTTCTTACAAGCTTCTCACTAAAAAAATAAATCCTTATACTATCAGTAATAACAAACTTAATTGACAGGAGGTTTTAATATCTGACATGTCTCCTCCTATTTTTCAAATATAGTGACACGCCAACTATAGCATGAACCAATATATATATAAGTTTAATCACGTACCGATTTTGACCGTGTTGAGTCTTGAATCTATACTTAACTTTTTCAGTATCTAGACTCAGTAATGACATAGTTTTTGACAGTATCATTTTCCAAGTTCGCATAGCCTTTCTTACCGAAATTGCTACTCGTGTAGCTTCGATTTTAAATAAATTGACAATTAAGGATCTAATATGTGTTAAAGTACTTCTCGATCTACTACTAACTTCATACTACACTCAGAAATTCTTGTAATTAAATTTCTCAAGTTATTTATGTGCCAACCTTTTTGGATTAGAAAGCGATAATCCTTATGTTCATATTCGTGAATTTAAGGAAGCTGTTGCCACTTTTTACAACCACCCTGACATACCGATTCCATTAAATTGAAATTTTTTTCTTTTCTCTTTGAAATATAAAGCCAAAAGCTGGCTTTGTTCTTTAAGACCTCGATCCATCGTTAGCTCTTTGTTTCTCAAGTGGCTTTAGAATATTGTTATTCTTGCCATCAAATAACCATTTGCACATATCGTTCCCTTTGTAAAAACTAATTAAAAGAGAGAGAGAGATCAATCAACACTAATATTGTTATTGGTTTGAGAATTAAACTAAGAAAATGCGCACTAATTAAGCTGCCAACAACTATCTTTAAGGGTCCACTAAAAAAAAAACTAAGCTTTACAGGTTAAGTGTATCTTATCTTTTCCTCAGAATTTCTTTTCACTTTCCGAGCTAAAAAAATAAAAATAAATAAAGAACAAGAATCCATATTGGTGTTGTGTTCATCATTGACTTCCAAACAGTATGATTATCTCCTTAAGTCTTTATTATTATTATTATTATTATATACCACTTGCATCTTCTATCTGCCGTCCAGGAAATAGCCTTTCGAAATATACAAAGCAAATGCTTAACCACATTTTTTTTGTCATGGAGCTCAATTGTTTAAATAATACTCCTAATCGTGAGCCTGACCTTATCATTTATTTTTTCCCGACTTTATCAATGCACGTCATCTCTTTCTCTCATATTAAAACTCACCAAAAAAGAAAGCCTCTCATAATCAAGAGAGTAATAGTAGTATCTATAACTATGGCTGTTGTTGTTTCCTCTTCCTCTTCTTCTTCTTCTTCTTCTTCTTCTTCTTCTTGTTCTTTCCCCAGTTCATACAAGTACGATGTGTTCATCAGTTTCAGAGGTGAGGACACTCGTAATAATTTTACCAGTTATCTTTATGATGCCCTATGCGAGAATGAAATTGAGACCTACATTGACGAGGAAAATCTCAAGAAAGGGGAAAGAATTTCAGAGCTATTGACAGCAATAGCGGAATCACGCCTTTCACTGATTGTCTTCTCCAAGGATTACGCTGCTTCAAGATGGTGTTTATATGAATTGGTGAAAATACTCGAATGCAAGAAGAGAGGGCAGATTGTCATACCTATCTTTTATCATGTCGATCCAACAAATGTAAGACACCAAAGGGAAAGCTATGGTGATGCTTTTGTTGAACATCAAAAACGTTATCACATAAACAAAGTGGAAGAGTGGAGGAGTGCTTTGAAAGAAGCAGCTGATCTATCTGGGTTTCATTTGCAGCAAGATCATCAGTAAGTGATAGATTATATATATATTTATATTTATATTTATATTTTATATCATAATCATGCCTAATGAATAAGAGGGTATGCTACAAAAAATAAGATTTTTCTTCGTTGCTTTATTTCTATTGTTACTCCCTGATATCAAACCAAAGATCATGAGATCTTAAATAGGATCTAGATTATTGGTAAAAAAATTCAACTGTATTCATTTATGTATATTTGATTGTAGCATATTTATATTTTCATATTTTATATTTATACACAATTTTTACCTTTTCTCACAAACAACCAATTTTTACCACAATTAAACCTGAAAAAACGATGAAAAATAAGAAAAAAATATAAAAAATTCTAAAAAAAGTGACGGATATTTAGTTTTTTTTTTTTTTTTTTTAATAATGATCAAAACCATCCTTTGACTGGAGAAGACAAGGATTTAAAAAGAGTCAAATTGTTAGAAACCAATAATTGCTCCACTTGCATCATTTCTGACTGTTCGCAATGATACATCAATGTTGCTTTAGATCATAAATTAAGAATTTCTATACCATAAAAAAAATGTACTTATCTTTAAAAGAGAGAGAGAAGAATTCTAAACGTTAAAGTTTTTCGTATCATCCATATATAATACATAAAAATTAATACCATAATTTTCTACCCAGGAAAAGAAAGAAAAGCTAATTAGCAGCAAACTAAGCAAATAATAGAAAAGAAAAACCGCAAAAAAACTAGGATAATTAAATCTCTAAGCTAGCCAATCACACACACCTGGCGTATTGACTTTTTACGTCACGATCATGAACATGTTGTGCCGTAGAAATATAAAAAACTCACACTATTCAATCACATAGACAAAGTGATGTTCGTATTCTTTTAACCTTTAATCTTAATTAATTCTTTTCACCTTTAAGTTTGTGTCTTGATAGATGCAGCTCGACCAAATTACAAATTTACAAGCATTAGGATTTGAACTAATTATTAAGAAAAATTCCACGCTGGTAGCTACTTTAATAAATCTGCCTACTATTTGTTTGTTTGTTTTTGTCTTTATTTTTATTTTTTTCACTTCACTAAACAACTATTTTCTTTTTAATTTATGATAGTTCCGAAGCCAAATTTGTCAAGAAGATTGTCGAAGACGTTTTAGAGAGATTATACAATTTCCCGTCGAGAAATGTTGCTGATGATTTTGAAGGTTTAGTTGGAATAAGAAAACGTCTTGAGAAAATAGAATCACTGCTATGTGTTGGTTCCCAAGATGTTCGCATTGTAGGGATTTGGGGCATGGGCGGTATAGGAAAAACAACCCTCGCTCGAGCCTTGTACGATCGATTCTCTTCTGAGTTTGAAAGTTGCTTTTTTACGAATGTGAAGGAAGATGTATGTAAAGACGGACTGAACAGTTTGATGGAAAAAATGTTTTGCAAACTACTGAAGCGTAAAAGTATAGATATGGACCGTCCCTTCAAAGATGTTCAGCTCCGTCGTAAAAATGTTCTTGTTGTTCTTGATGATGTCGATGAGATTGAACAACTAGAATGTTTAGTTGGAGAACATGATTTTCCACCTGATGTTTGCCCACAGAAAAAAGGTCGGTTTGGTGTTGGAAGCAGAATCGTTGTAACAAGCAGAGATAAGAAATTGCTTGAGGGAATAGCCGATGATAGGATCTATGAGGTTGATGCATTAGATTCTAATGAAGCACGTAGTCTCTTTTATGTAAAAGCTTTTAAAAGAAATTCGCCAATAACAGATTGTACAGTTCTAGTAGACAAAATAATTAATTATTGTGAAGGAAATCCATTAGCTCTTAAAGTTTTGGGTTCCTACCTTCATTCTAGGACCAAAGACGTCTGGAAAAGTGCATTGCGTGAACTGGAAAAGGCTCCTAATGAAACAATTCAGAGAGTGTTGAGAATGAGTTATGATGCTCTAGATCGTCTAAAGAAATCTATTTTTCTTGACATTGCATGTTTTTTAAAGGGGGAGGATAGAGACTTTGTCGAGGGAATATTAGGAGACGAGTCTCGGATAGGGATTAGTGTTCTCATTGAAAGATCCCTCGTAAGCATAAAAGATTGTAGGCTCCAGATGCATAATTTGATACAAGAGATGGGATGGGAAATTGTTCGTCAAGAATCTTGTCATGAGCTTGGCAAACGTAGTCGGTTATGGATTGCTAAAGATGTCTTTCAAGTTTTGGAAAATAATGAAGTAAGTTGTTAGATACATTTATAAGTCCTTTTTCATAAAATTAAAAAAAAAAACTTGATTTTCTAAAACCAAATGATTATTAATTGGTGATAATAATCATTGCCATTAAGTATTATTAGATAAATGTCAGTTTTTTTATTTTATTTTTTTCAAATTTTGAAAGCTCATCTATATAAATTTTTCATGGTGTTAGGGTACCAAATATATTGAAGGAATATTCTTAAACAGATCTAAAATTCATGAGGATCTACTCTTAAAACCAGGAGTATTTGAAGAGATGCATAATTTAAGACTGCTCAAAGTTTACAATTCTGATCACAATTCTGGCAGACAGTGTGAAGTATATCTTCATCAAGGTCTTCGTTATCTTCCTGCTTCACTTAGATATATCAATTGGTGGAACTACCCATCGAAAACTCTGCCATTTAAATTTAGACCAGAATCTCTCGTTGAACTTCAAATGCCTTGTAGCGAGCTTACGAAGCTATGGGATGGAGTTCAGGTATGCTCTATTATCGTTACAGCTGATGTTGTTGTTCATAAATATGCAGTGTAAAAAAATACTCTATAAGTTACTTAAGCTTTTTTCTGTTACGTTACAGCCTCTTAGAAATTTGAAGCGTATTGATTTAAGTTACTCCATACGATTGGTTAAAATCCCAGATTTCTCTCAAGCTTCAAGTCTTTTGAGTGTCAATCTTGAAGGTTGTGCGAGTTTAGTTGAAATTCCACCACAAATTTTCCAACTTCCTTCTGAGTTCACTCACGGTCCAAGATCTGCGAGTATCAATCCTGAAGGTCGTGAGAGTTTCGTTGAAATATTTGTACAACTAATGGTTCAAGCTCGTGCTGTGATAGAAGATCGTGGATATCTTAACCTCACCAACTGCACAAATTTGAAAAGTCTTCCGGAGATATCTGGGGATATTAGAATTTTATACTTAGGAGGCACCGGCATTAAAGAATTACCCTCGTCAATTAGTTCTAGTGAAAACCTATTTTATTTGGATCTTCATGGCTGTAAAAACCTGAAATTTTTCCCAGAGCTTCCAAGGCATATAGAGTCATTGGATTTGTCTTCCACACCAATACGAGAAATACCATCCGACTTTTGTAAATTGAAGTCTCTTAGAGATCTTAACCTTAGTGGTTGCGCAAACTTGAAGAACTTCCCAGAAATCTTGGAGCCTATGGAAAATTTAACCCAACTTCGGCTACACGAAACAGGGATCGAAGAAATATCGTCATCATTTGCAAATATAAATGGGCTTCGTGTGCTGTCGACAGGCCGGTGCAGAAATCTCAAGCTCATACCAAAATGCCTTAGAACATTAAGCTGTTTAAAAGAAGTGGATTTGAGTTACTGCAACATCTCTGAGATCCCCCACTGGATCGGATCTTTATCATCAATGACTAGACTGGATCTGAAAGGAAACACATTTGCTAGTATCCCTTCGAGCATAAAACAACTTCCTAAGCTATTTTACCTCGATATAAGTTACTGCAACAACCTTCGATCTTTGCCAGAACTTCCATGGTCTATAATAGAGCTCAATGCAAACGGTTGCTTGTCAATGGAGACGTTGTTAACTTCAGGGCCTACACTCAATCTAGGGTATTGGATACATAATCCTGCAACAAATGTAAGATTTTCATTTTGTGAGTGCTTGAAATTGGTCCAGAGTGCATGTAACATCATAGAGATGGGTTTCTTGTGTAGAGTTATTTATACCGCAATGATTACCAGAGAAGTAGCTGACCAGAAATCTACGGTATGTGGTTATTATATTTTCAAAAGTAAATTTTGTTCAATTTTTACCATTTGCTTATTGATATAGTCCATATTACAGGTATGTTCTACATTCGAGGTTTGCTATCCTGGAAATAGAATTCCAAAGTGGATGAGCCATCAAGCCGAGGGGTCTTCAACAATAACTATCAAGCTTCCACCAAGTTTGCATTGCTCCAACTTCGCTG
This sequence comes from Artocarpus heterophyllus, assembly GCA_025403435.1. Taxonomy (NCBI): domain Eukaryota; kingdom Viridiplantae; phylum Streptophyta; class Magnoliopsida; order Rosales; family Moraceae; genus Artocarpus; species Artocarpus heterophyllus. The sequence goes on along the minus strand of CM046346.1, from coordinate 6,394,919 downwards.
GTTTTTTTGGATGCGTTGTTCTCTCATTTGAGGAGGTCCATTGGCATCCGGCACACATACCGACAATTTGGTGCAGATTACACAACTACGATTCTTTCAGGTTGTCTATAACCAACAATCCAAGGGGGGATGAGAAAGAAATTCTTAGATCTGATCATGTCTTCTTGTGGTATATTGAGGCCAATATTCACTCCCTTGAGAAATATGGTGCAGTGGAGATGTCATTTGATGTCTCCTTTTCTACATTTTCTGATTCTACAGAATTTAAATACAAAGTGAAAGGGTGTGGCATGCACATGTTATATGTTGAAAAAGTACCTTGAAATGTATGTCAGAAACAAAGGAACATTGGATCAGCATCCTCCAAAATATGATTGTTGAGGACGACTCAGATGCTATAATTAACGAGCCCGAACCAAGTGCAACTCAAGACTTCAACTTTAATACCGAAGAATCATATTTTGAGAGAGTTACATGTTTTGATTTTTGCCGCTGCTCAAGCTTTCTTTCCAAAATATTGGGTAAATTAACAATTATAAACTTCTCTAATTTTATAGCTCTGTGCTACAGAGTACAGATATCCTCATGTTTTACGAAACACTTGTGGTGATATTTCATATAAAGTGCGCAAATGAAAGAATAGAAATTAAAAGTTTATTAACTTGATATTAAGGATTCTAATAGTTATATGTGTATTAACCTTTTTCTTTTCTATGTATCACATTTGCTGACTCTATATATATTTTTTTCTCCTAAATCTTTTCCCCCCTTAATCTCATAGCTTTTAGATTCTTTTAGCTAGCATGATCTTCTTGCTTCGTTTTGTCGCAAAATTAACGTACTCAGAGAATAGTCAACTGAAAGGATTATGCTATAAAATACACAAGAGAATTGTGTTGTGCTTTCGTGTTTTGCATGCAGTGCACTTTATAGTTTCCATTTTATATGAACTCTCTCCTATTTAATGTTATCTCTGAATTTGATATTACAGAATGGATTCATGGAAACAGAGGAAATTGAATTCTGAATTGTGGAGATTTCAAAATCTTCATGAAATACTCTATGGTGAGGATTTCTGTGTCTTTCATGTATATTTTGTTTTGAGCCTTGTTAGTTAGCTGCCATGAACTTTAGTGGAGATGTTGGGTAGAGCTAGATTCTTCTTAAGCAGGGGTAACTATTATATATATATATATATATATATATATATATTAAATTGAGACATGTTTATAAGAGTCAATTATTTTATGGCAACAGATCTGCCTTTTTTTAAAAATAAAAAATTAAAACACACAATGGTGCGACTGAAATTTTAAGTACAAAAAATGGAAGTTTTAAAATCTGAGTGGGGGCTCTTGTTGTTCCATTTTTGCTACTATCTTTCCAATTTTAAGCGTTTGTGCATTACCATCATTAAGATTATTGGAATACACTATATATCTTCAATTTCATTAGCCTAGACTCTAGATCAAAGTTGTTTCATCAATATCATAGAATTGTTAACCGTTGACAACTAAATAGGAATTTGATTCTTATATATCCAAAGGGCATTTCAGTACAATTTTAAACTTTAAAATATCAACAGTCCAAGACCTCCTTAAACTTTAAACTGCAGAATGATTGCTTTGAACTACTTGTTTGTTAATTAATGTTACTATTGAAGTCAAAATTTCAATCCTTGCCTAACAATACTGTACGGCATAGGACAACTCTGTACGGTACTAATAGTACATTTTTTATGTACGGGATGTGGCTTCAAAATGATACACTAA